>JANVCC010000106.1:2138806-2358806 GCA_025345505.1 Todiramphus chloris collaris | reverse complement strand
ATCACCAGCCACCCGATTGCAGTTCTTGATCCTGTGATTAAATATGAGCAGACAAATTTCTGGTCCACTTCAGTGCACAACGGTGTCTCCTTGGTTTTTGCATTCATTTCCCAAGAGTGAATAAATCATTTCTAAGCACCCGTTCCCAGGGAAGAAGTTGATTTCTTCCTACTATGTCCATGATGAACAAGGATACTGACATTATTTCTTATTATTTGGGTGCACACAATGTGCACTTCACTTTGAAGCATGAAAGTATTATTTATCTTTTGCTACTCTAAGGAGTGGCTACACACAATACACTTTGTGGGCATTGTTGCCTGTTTAATGTTCAAACAAAAATAAATGTTAGTTTCTTTACGTTGCTGGGTTGTGCTGCAGCGCCCACTGGGACTCGGGCTCCCTCGTGCTGGATGTGGTACGTGCACATAGAGAGCACACGGTGGCACAGCTCTGAACAGCCCCCGAATGGGACCCTTGGGGCCACCCTGTGCTTTTACTGCAGAGATTGTCTAGTTAATTTGCTTAAGACCTTTGGGAAACTCTTTGTAAGAGCCCAGAACTGAGTCTCCCAAGTGCCGTGGAGCGACTGCAGCCCATCTATACTTTAGTATCCTTGCTGGCCATGGCCAGGTAGGCACAGTAGGCAGCGGGTACTTGGAAGCCACTCCGCAGGCATGTTCAGGTCACTGGACAGGGAAGGTGCTTGAGCAGGAGCTGTCATAACTAAGGACAGCAGCAGAGATTCCTGCATGTCCTCATGGAGAAGAGACTTTCCACTCTGACGAGGAGGGAGGACTTGTCTCTGTAGCTGCAGAGCAGGGAGAGCCCCAGGGGAGCCGGCAAGGAGCTGGGGTGCTTCTCTCTGTCTCCCCTTCCAGGCCAGGCTTTGTGGCAAGGACTCTGCAGGTCCCATGTTCTTCTGAACATGGCACTGCGGCAATTTTAGTGCAACTATAACGGGGGGGTTTGTGACTGCTGTCACTGTAATTATCTATCTGGTCAATAAAATGAAGGGTACTGAGTCCTGGCAGCTTGGGAGAATGAAGACTGACTTAATTACAGCAACCAAATCTCTCACATCTCTCCCGTCCACTGAAGCACCGGCCCGCCTTCATGTGCTGCCCTTTAACAGAGCTGCCTATCATGCATCTAAACAAACAAGAAGGGAAGACAGAGGGGAGATTGTTTGTCAGGGATGTGTCTTTGCGAGGGAGGAGCAGCAGTATCTGCAGGAGGGACTGAGGTGAAACCCAACATCAAAGGCAAGAGGCTGTCAGCACATTTAACTTTACAGAAACCCTTCTCCTAATAAAAAAGGAATGACCTCGTTACTACGGACACTAACAGTTCCCAGGGGAACACCAGGAGACTGCTGCTTCACATTTAATATTCACTTTACAAACAAATGGGAAACCTTGAAATAATTTCGATGTTGTTCTTGGCAAGTTGTTACAATGTTGTGTCCTTATAAAAACCATTTAAGAATTTATGTAGTGTGAGTTTACTTTTCATCTGCTGCTTTTCCTTGCTATCAATCTCCCTCCCTCTCACTGCCCGAGTCCCTGTGGGAAAGATCAGGATGCCCAAGGAGTGAGGTGCCACCACACCAGCAGGCTCAGCAGGAGGCACTGTTAGGCTTGGCTTTGAGAGTGGACCCGTTTCTGGAGGAGATACTCTAAAACTGTATCTGGACCTGGGCCATAGTGAGCAAGCAATGTCCCATCAGAAGGCGGTGCCTTGGTGATAGGTAGGGGAAGCTTTGAGTTGGTCACAGAGCTGGGGCAGGGTTACAGAGGGGAGATCAGGGCCAGTGGAGGCCGGAGGGATCCCGTCTGCTGCAGCCCCACAGGCAGCTTGGTGTGAAGAAGTGTGGGGATGCAATGTGGGACGGTTCAGAGCTCTTCTTCCAGCGTCTCTCTGGCAGGAGACACCACAGGCAATAATGCCAGGAAAGCTAGCATGGAGCAAATCTGTGTCTCTTCCAAGACCCTGCGAAAGAATCAGTGAGATAAAGATGCTGCAAACCAAAAGAATACTTGCAAAGTGTGAGGCTATTCAGTCATCTAGGTATCTCTGTAAATTACATGAGTGGTCTCTTTTCACAGGCTAGGCTTTCTCCCCCAGTTACCACAGTCTGAGTGTCCAGAAAACTTCCCTGATGCTACTTGTGCTACTTGGTGTTACGTTTGCTGTGTGGTACCTGAGGGGGGTTGAAGAAACAGTTTCATTGATTCTTAGCAGGAGAAAATGCTCTGTACAGGAAATAAGCCCTAACAGCTGATGCCTCAAGCTATTCAGTAGCAGTCCACAAAATCTCTCCCACACTTTAGCTGGTGTGCAGCTTGGGGAGTACCCCTTCCTCTCCTGGCATCTGCACACACTGATGTGCAGGGTCAGGCATCTGTGAAAATATAAATGCACATACACATATATAATTTATCTCCCATGTGCCTATCCACATACACAAAAAACACCGCTTCTGTGCATGCCAGCATGTTCCTCCTTACTCGTCTCCATTTGATCATATAGGGTCGTCCATTCCTGGTGCAGATTTGCTGCTGATTCTGACAGTTGTGTACAACACAACTTTATGCCTTGGGTTCATCATCTGTACAGCCAGCCCTGAAACCAAACTGTGGGAAAGGCAGCTCATATTTGAGTATCTGTGATTCATCCTTTACCTGTTTTTCTAGACATCTGATTAGCCTCACTTAATCCCAGACTCAGTTTGTCTGAGCTCAGGATTTCTGACTATTGCTGCAAGGCAAAAGGCAAGCACCTGCTGTTCCTCTAGGCTTTTGATCAGAAGGATGAAGTACAGAAGAAGAAAATGTAATGATGGCAAGTAGGGAATGATGCCATTCATTGGTACTCTAGGTATCAAAGAACCCACTAATGAGCAATTTGTAAAAGACATTTTTGAGACATTTTGAAGGAAATCACTGACTGCTGTGATCTGGAGAGTTCAGGAAGCTTCACGCAAGTGTGAGCTGTAGCTCAGGAGCTGGCCTTCACAGTTGTGAGCTATGCAAGAACCACAAGCAGTTTTTCTGCTTCCACACCCTCCCCTGCAGATGTCTGGGGGCAGGTATTTATTCTGCAGAATCCTACCAGTCGTCCACATCATGTTTGCAGGCTGCACAGAGGTCTAAGCCAACTGGCATCCTTGTCTTCTACTGCTAGGAAATGATGAGGCATCTTTGCTTGTACTAGCTGAACATTTCTAAGAGGTATGTGGATCTAGAATGTTTTTTCCTGATCTTCTTCTTTCTTCCCAAATATTAGAGTTGTAACGCACAAAATCTGTTCTGAGGGTTTGTCATTGTTAATTTGTCATTGAAAACCTTGGCTCATGGTCCCTTGGAAGTGCAGAGAATATGCTCTTTAAAGCACTGCAAAGAGATCCAGGCAGTCTGGTCCACTGCTACTTCTCTCCAGCCTAAATTTCATGTAGAGTGGAGCTGGAAATTTTATCTTCTTTGCAAAGACCTTAGAAATCTTATAAACCAAACAGTATAAGAAAAGCCTGATATTACTACAGAAAGATGGGCCAGATTTCTCTTTGCTCAAATAATATAAATAAACTGACCTAGGTAAGTGCAAAAGGAGTTATCCTGTGTTAAACCTCTGTCCTGGCTTTGGTTCGGGTTAATTACCAGAAGCAGCTGCTGGCCCAGGCCATCGGAAGGGGCTGCAACTGGGAGGGGCCACAGCCAGGTAAAAAGCTGAATCAGCCAATGGGATAGTCCATACCATACTGAGTCCTGCCCCTGTATAAAAGGAGGGATGGCTTAGGGCAGGGGGCCCTGTTTTCAGCTCACTTCAGTGTGGCTGGAGCAGGGGGAGTTGTCATCTCAGGCACAGGTAAGAGCCTACTACTTGCTTTGTGTATAATTTCATTAGTACTGTTGTTTTTCTTCTCTCTTTGTGTTGTTTTATTAAACTGTCCTTATGTCAACCCACAAGGTCTCACCTTTCTTCTTATTCACAATTTTCCTTTCAGTCCTACAGGAAGAGGTGTGGAAGGAGGGTAGGGGGAAAGCAGTGGGTGAGCAGCTGTGTGGTGTTTATCTGCTGGCAGAGGCTAAACCATGACAACTTCAGAGCCAATGATACAAATTACTGAGATACTGTTTTGTAAAAGTCCTAGGTACTTCTATAAAGTTGTACGTCACTGGGTTTTTCTCTTTACTTATTCTGGCACATTTGCTTATTCTGATGGTCTGTTACAGCAAGTTTCATCTAAACGCTAACAGGAATTTGAAGATGTTCACAAAAGAAGATACACTGAAGTGCAAGTGCCCACTTGTGTGCATACCCACATATCTGTAAATAATCCCACGTGCACTGGTGATCATTTTGAGTCTTTGTGGGACACACCATCACAGCTCAACTGGTAGGCTCATGTTATTGCCAGCAAGTGAAAAGTAGGAGAATGACTTGGAAAGACCATACTTATCAACTTCATTGAACTCCAAGAGAGACTTCTACGTGCACATATAACCTTGAGCAAAGTTACATCTGGGCAGTGAATTAAAAAATAGCCAGGTATGTGCCCAGAATTGCAAGTGTAAGTGGACATACAAAGGTCCATGTGCTACAGCATAAGGAAGGCTGGCTTGTAACTATCAGTTAGAGAGAAAGATAGTAGGAAATCTGGAATCGCCACCTGCCTCTGCCACAGATTTCCTTTATGTCCTTGCCCCCTTAACTTATTTACTTATTCTCTGTTCTCCAGCTAAGACAAGAAGACAATAGTACCTCTTGTACCTTAAAACCGTGAGGAGGGGGGACTTGACTCTGTGGTTTTTATAATCCTGAGTGAAAGGAAGTCCATAGTAAGACTGCCCAGGTCTGCTGCTGGTCCCTAAATTAATTATATCACATATATGGACCAACAATAAAACTCCACAATTTTTGTCCATTTGGGGTTGAAGGATATATTTCATTCAACAACCTGGAATGTAAAGTTTGGCTATAGTTTCAAGTCCTAATTTTTTTGCCTTTTTTGGGTTGTTTTAGGTCACCGAAGAAAAATTCAAAATGCTCACGTCCTCCTCATTTTAAATCAAGAGAACATCTGCTTTAAAAAACAATTAGCTACTCATTCCAATTTTCTTCTTGATTTCTTTTGGGTCTTTCTCTAACCAAAAGATTGCAGCACAGTGGCACACCTGGCAGAAATGCTTTAGCCCAATCAGCTGCAGTTTTGCAGAGAAACCTCTTTGCTGGATAATTCCTTGCAAGGCTGGAGGAGAGGACAGTTTTCTTCAGCTGTCTGCATTGGAGTGGAAGGTTGTCCTCCTCCAGTGCCTGATCAATGACGTTAAGAGTGTGGGGTACTGAATGACCCAGCAGAGAAATATCACTTGTGACCAAGGAGGTGAAAACAAGTCCTCTTGGTGAGATGCTGTTATTCTCTGGACAAGCCTTCTGCCTTTCTAGGTGGGACAGTGTGGCCTCTTTAACCCCATCACTGGATTGGTGATCCCAAATTAGTGTTATCTTCCTACCCAAATTAAGCAAGTAGCTCCTGGCTCCACAATCCAGTCTTGGGCATCCCCTCTCAGCCTGACACCCACATCCCCCTCTTCCTTCCTTTCCCCTGAAGCCCCCTGCTTGTGGGCTCCTTGATATTTTCCAGCCCTTTCCTAATGAGTACTGCAGAATTACAGCTAATTAAGGATGTAAATGATGCTGGAGAGAGGGAGAGGATGGGAAGGGGCGGGGGGGAGGGCAGCTACTTGCTGTGTGCAACTCTGCAGTAAAGTGTCTCCTACCTCAGCAGAAAAGTTATCACGGGAGACAATGTCAACTTTAGGGGGGGGAGGGGGAGAGCCCTTCACACAGCTCCATCCCTGCCTGCAATAGCTGCCACCTCTCTTTTATGTGTCAGCACTGCAGATGCTGATGTTCTTCCTCCCAAGTGCTGCTTTGTCAGCCAGTGCTGTCACTGAGCCCTCTGCTTGCCCCCTGCCTCAGCCGTGTGCTAGCTGTGAGCGGAAGGGCTCAGAATACCCCAGAACCTGTGGGCGACCTGTTGTATGCCTCTTGCTTGCAAAGAGATTTTGCCTCTCTGGTGTGGGCCAGGTCCACCCCCGTGTCCAGGGGGCTGGAGACCAGTGCACAGGAGGATGGTGGGCTTTGGCTACTTCTCAAAGCCACCAGGGCACCTGCATCTCTGGGCTGCTCTCTGCCAGCACTGGCCCTTGGCCACCGTTCCCCAGGGGGGCAGATTATGGTAAGCCTCTTATCTCTGCAGCAGTGGCTGGTGGGCTGGGACGTGCCCTGTGGTGTGACAGGCACTGCTGGCTGGAGCTGGCAGCCCAGGCCATGCAACCCTGAGATGCATGGCTGCTCACACACCATGGCTGGTCTGGATCGCTTTAGGAAACCCTCCACCGAGAGCAGTGGGGCCCCTGGAGGAAAGCAGGGTTTGTCCAGTGAGGGGGTGCAGACCACCCACCCACCCACCAGCCCCTGGTCGACAGCTCTTGCCCACGCCAGGGAGCCAGCAGCTGTCCGGCTGGCAGCCCTGAGCTGGGGGGAGATGGCTCTGCTGGCACCGAGCAGCTGTTTGAACCCATTCCAGTCTCTCCGGGTCCTCCCGAGCGCGTTTCCAAGAGCTCTGGGTCCCTGTTGGCGTATTTCTCTGCACATTGAGCGGATTAATGAATTGCGAAGGCATGTTTGCCCCAGCGCCACGCCTGGGCCGGCTGTCTGTCTGCCTGCACGGCTAAGGCAGGGCCCTGCACCCTGGGTCACGGGGAGATGACATTGGGGGACAGCGGTGCTGGGTTTTGTTGTTGTTTCCCCAGATCTCTGTGCAATATATTCAGATTTTTTTTTCTTGTCATTAAGCCAGTGCCTCGGAGATGATGATGTAGTCCCTATGTGGGCCGCAGAAAGCACTTCGAGCCGTGCTGGAGTCGTGCTGGGTGGCTCTGATAGCAGAGCTAATGGGAGCGAATGGGATGCAACGAACTGTTCTAATGACACCAGCCAGGGAAGAGACAACAGTAAGAATAAATAAATGTTAACTATTTTCCTCTTCCAGACATTTGCATCTATTGCCATTAAGTTCATTTAAATAAGAGAGAGAGTGAGAGAGAAGGGGAAACTTACTACTACTCTTAATAACGAGTGTCTAAAAATAAATTAGGATGCTGGGATGCACTTAAGGCATTTTAAAAATAAGTCTGATTTTTCCCCCCCTTTCCTCCTTTTTTTTTTTTTCTTTTTTTTTTTAAAGTGTTGGAGGGTTTTAATTTGGGCCAAGTAATTTTGGTGCAAACGCTTGGGCGCCTTTCGTTGGGAAATTGGGAGGAATGCAAACAAGATTTCACTTCATTAAACAGGGGCAAACAGTAGAGAAATTGCACTTACTTATGGAAATGACTTTTAAACATGAACAGCATTTACTTGCATTGCCTTGTGCTGAATTTTTTTTTTTAAAAAGATTATACATGTGAATAATTCACTGCGGGCCAATTAGATGATGACTTCATTTTTAACCTCTCTTCCTTGCCATCTTGCTGGCTGTCCCTTTCATTGCAATTTCCACCCTCTTCCTTCCCTTCAATAAATTAATAAAGATAAATAATCCCTCTCCCTGTGGTGCCAAGAACCAGCTTCTTGGCAAGGGCGTAAGGGAAGAAATCAGAGGATCATGGTCTCTGCTGAACTGCCCTGAGAAGAAGCAGGAATAACTCTGTGGGATTTCTACAAGCAGAGCTGTACTTGTGTGTTCGGGAAAAAGGAATGGAAGGAATGAAAAAATAGCAGAAATGAAAGGGGGAGAGCAAGGAAAAAAGATCTCCATGCTTTCTGCATGCAGAATCAGGTGCCGGAGAGAGGCTGAGCAAGCAGGATTCACTCTCTGTGAGGCTTCATTGGAGCCGACAGGATCACACCAGTGTCAATTTGCTCTGCTGGGCTGAAAGCACAGCTCAGGTGACTCTGGTGGCACTGCTAGGGATAGACCCTCTGAGCAATGCCCTCTTAAGCTTCCCTGGGTCCAGAGGCAGGCAGCAAAGATGTGGGACCACCTGGGCTGGGAAGTGAGAGGGCGACAGGAGAGTGTCACTGACTTTTGCCAGAGGCCTGTGATAAGTGAACCTTACAGCAAGTGGATAGACAAGGGTGTTCTTCATGGGGCCTCACTTCCACCACCCCCCCCCCCCCCCCCCCCCCAACAGATTTTAGACATTTTTGCTGTCATTAAGCCATGTGTCAGGACTTTTCCCAGCTCAACATGGGAAGAAGGCTGTGGGATTTCATGCCAGCAGAGTCTACTGAAACTTTACAGGTGCTGGGAGGAAGGAGCTCCAAAAGAGACTGGCTACCTCTGGTGCTCACTTTGCTGCTTCTGCATTTCATCAGATGCCTGCCAGGTTAAAATGGGTATTGGGAGGCTGTGTCCATGCAAATCTCAGTCATGCTTATAGGAAGAAAATACCCGTTCTCAAAATAGTTTTTTTCAAATGTTTAACTCCTGGAGGTCTTTGCAGTAATTAAACTATGTAACACAGAGCCTAAAAGCCTCTGAAGACATAATAACAAAATATATAATTAGCTTGTTGTAAAAGATCAGTTGATCTCCTGCTTGATTTTTATCTGACTGTGTTTCTTGTCTAGCTCTTAGGTCTTGCTCCTACATATGACCCACTCTGCATCAAATGTGACTGCTATACTCCTTTTATCTGCCCTAAAAGGAAAGAGAAACTTTGCTGCCTTCCCAGCAAAACTCCCTATCCTCTGGCATTGTCAGGGCATGGGTAAATGGGAACATCTTCCCTCCTGGTGTTGCCTTCAGCACCCCTTTTTTCTTACCTAAGCAAGAGGTTTCTCCACTAATGCCAACAGAGTGATACTGCAGAAAAGTCACTGCTGGTGGGGTCTGTGACAGCCCTGTGGAGTGAGCATCTGTCCTGCCTTCTCCTCCTTACAGTAAACTGGGGCAGAGAAGTAGGTAGGACACCCATTAGCTCCCGTACACCCTGGCCAAGCACAGGCAGCAGTAGGAGAGCTGGGACCCTGTTGAGAAGTAGGGTTGCCCCTAATTTAATTTCTTCTTTGGCTCTCATTTAAAAGTTTAATGAAAAGCCCATACTGGTTGCTCTGGTCAGTGAATAAATGTTTGCTCTGGGGATTATGGTATCAAGGGCACTAGAGTTTAAGTCCCTTCTGGGAGTGGAGTGGCAAGACCTTCGCACATGTCATGAAATCGTCCTAGGAAACTCCTCTCCACGTGGCTGCTTGATGTCTCAGGGGCCTTTCTTCACCTCTGTCTCTGCTGCCTCTGAAGCTTTCTCCATCTTCCTCCAGGAGCTCTTCCCTTGCACCGTCTCAGCCTGCTCCCTCCAAACAGCTTCCCAGGATGTCTCAGGGTCATTTTGTCAGTGTGTCCTTGCTCATCAGATTGGATTCCCAGCCGTTCTGTGCTTTGGTGTTTTTATGGCACTTTGCTGGTTACAGTTTTAGTGGGGAGGAGGATGGCTGCAAGTGATGACCTGTGATTTCCAGGGAAGGGCAGAGCAAGAAAACTTCAAGCAGCGTGACCTCCTGCTGAGAGCAGTCCCTTTTAGAGCCCTTGTGTCAATTATGGCTTTCAGAGGCACTTCCCCACTTTATTTGTTTACCCTGGGGAAGCCCAGCATGCCCCCTCCAGGGCTCAAGCCAAGCAAATTCCCTCTCCCAGTAATGGCACAAAGGTCTTTCAGCCTAGACTTGGGAACTTTGCATTGCCTATTTCTGAATCAACCTACAGCATAAGGAAACACATTGTCCAATGGAAAGACTCTCACTTTCAAGTTCCTCTGTCTGCCCTGTTGTACCTGGCATCCTCCAGCTGGGGCTGGAGTTGAGGAACACACAGACAGCCATGAGTCTATGTTACAGCAGTCATAGATGTACCATGCTTTAGCTCTGCACTTGCTACTCCTGGCTGTAGTGTAGTGTGCAGGACATTGTCTAGCCCCTCAGGGCTGCTCCTGACAGCTATTCCCAAGAATCTCCAATGTAGGCCCTTTAATCCTGGTTGGAGTTGTTCAGAGACATCCCCCTGAAAAACTCCATTGAGCAAAAAGCCCAGAAATACCAGTGTGTGCTGAGCTCTCTCTGCAGGAGAGGTACTTCCATCTGCTATACACCTCTTGAATTCAGGAATAGGACCCTATGAGCTGTTTGGTACCTCCATTGACCTCCGCAGACTTAACACCAGGAACAAGTTCAGTTCCATGCACTGATTAACTGCCCCCCCCATAAGTATCTTTGGGGCCGAGGGTTGTGTGATGTGGGCACCCACAGCAGTGATGCTTTAGCTGTGGTGCTTTGCAGTGGTCACCATCCTGGTAATCTGCTAGCGTAGCAACCGGTGCTGGGGGCTAGGAGCGGGTCCTGACCACCCCTCTGTCCACAGGAGCAATGGAGGTCATCTGCTGCCAAGGCAAGTTCTCTGTCATATGTGCAGTCCAGAAGATTTGGGCCAAGAAGGACTTCAGAGGTTATTGATGTATCTGACTCTGAAATGAGCTTCATTCTTTTCATCAGCCTCCTAATGACAGACACAGTCTCTGGGCAGCAAAGCAACTACCTGAGGCAGAGGTGACCAAGTGACTACCATTGTTACTGACATTCCTGCTGACACCCTCCCTCCAGGCACTGCACTAAGGGAGCTGGAGAGCACAGGGCTGCAGTTCCCTGGTCAAGGTCCAGAGAAGATGCTGCACTAAGGCCTCTTACCAGGATTTCTATCTGCAGCTGCAGTGCTTGAGAAGATGATCCACCCTTGTTTTCTATATGGTCTCTACAGCTGGTTGTGCTGCTAGATACCATCAGGATGTGAAAGGTTACATATCAACAAGAGTGAGTTACCTTCCTTTTCCAAGCCAAGCAGATGTTTCCCCTGAAGTTAATTTCGCCCTGTCATGAGTGGAAGCCATATTATCAAGGACTAACTGAAACATGACTTTTCCCACAATGAACTTCAAATGATTTTCAGTTTGGGCAGAAGAGGGACAGCTTCCCCTTGCCAAAATTTCTGCAGGAGTACATTTTTGATAACAGAAGAAAAACTTCCATTAAACTGAAGAACTATTCTTTAGCTTTAAAAAGAATATGAACTATTGACAAGTGAGAAAAAATAATCTGGACATTCTTTTTGTTTATTATATTTAAAATCTAAATGCAGACTATGTCTGTGTAAATTATCTTCTGTTAGAGAAAAATGTGAAATCTTGTCAGGCTGTGTAATAAAGCAGAAACATTTAGAGCAAATAGGAAAAAAAAAATCAGTGTTTCTGGAAGAGTTTTGGAAGGAAACATGGCAAGTGTAAATTGTCTGGGAACTGCAGAAATCCTCCTCTGCCTTTCATTTCTCAAATTAGAGCTGGAAGACTTCTGATATTAGTGACTCTTTGCCTTATAGAAATGGTGGAACCATGTTGATACTGTGCCCTCATCATGTGAATCGATTCACACCAGAGGAGCAGACAGGCTTTTAAAAATGCATGTTTTCTTCTCTTTCTTCTCCTCCTTCCAAAAGATAGATCAATTTCTTTATCTGTTTTGCAGGAGTGTGAAGACACCAAGACACTGAGGTGAGAGCAGTCTTGCCCAAGGTCACACTGCATAAGTTATCATGGCAAGAGTCACTCATCAGTTGCTGAGAGTGGTCCAGCAGAGCAAAATGTGTCCCAGCATCATCTGGTCTGCTACCATTGTTGCACTGTCTGTCAGACCCACTCTGTGATCACCAAATCCTCTTGCTGTCTCTGGCAAACAAAAGTAATGGATAAAGAGGCTGGTCCAAATGGATTTCCGGTGCCACAGACACTGAGGTCTTTGGAAAAGGAAGAACTTGATGTGTCACTGTCTGTAGGTGTCCCAGGTTGCTGAGAAGATATTGCAAATTGTGGCACATCCATTTTGTGGTGATTTTTCCTCAGTGTTGGGGTCACGTACAAGGAAACGAGTAAGTGGTGGGAAAGCCAAGGGGAACAGAATGGCTGTTCTCTGGGGGCCCTGGTGGGAGAAATAAAGATGTGGGGGTACGTGGGGTGGTCATGGAGCCAAAGAACCTGAAACCCCTTTTCACCCATTCATTCTGCATTTTCCACTCTGTGGGTCCTGTTCCCCTCTTCCCTCCCCCTCCCCCAGATCACCTAGTAATTCAGGAAGAAGAGGCCAAGGAGAGTAATATCATGCTGGAGATAGGACTGGAAGGGCAGTAATTTAGAATCAGAGGCTTATAGTATTATTGCCTGCAAAGCCATTCATGGAAAATGATTCCCCCCATCCCCATTCCCCCTCCCCTCCCTATCCCGCTCTCCTTGCTCTGCAATAACAATAACAGAAATGCCTTCAGGAGGCTTTTCTACTCAAAATGCAGGCAAAGGAGTGCTTTTTGCCACCACCTCTCTTCTTTCCCTTCTCTTCCCCCTGCACTCGCTTGTCCCCCCTGCCTCCAAGCCTAAGCGCTGCTCCCTCCCTTCTTCCTCCCCCCCACCACAGGATAAAAAAATAAAAATAATAATAGGGGTAATAAGAGAGGAGGTAATGGAACGTTCTCCAACTGGGCACATGTCAGAAGCCATTATATGTGGTGCAGATTTGCATAATTCAAGAAGCATCAAATTAAATTTGCATAATTCCTTTGATTACACTTGTTATTAAATGTAAGTGACATTGATTTACAAAATGGCCCAATATAAGGTTAATAGCAAATGTCACCTTCCAGCAGGGTGAATAGGGTGCGTGTGTGGTGGTGGTGGTGATGGAGGAGGGGGAGAGGGGGGCCTGGGGAGGAAGGCAAGCAGACAATTGATTTCTGCTCCTCTCTCTTCCTTAAAGGGCTCAAGTCTCTGTTGCATAGAAGCCCTCGGCTCTCCCAGGGCTGCGTTTGGCTTTTATGTGGACGCAGTGTCATCAGGAGTGCCTGCCAAGTGGTGTCGGTGCTGTGACTCTGCTTCCTCCTGCTCTGCACCAAGGCACGACACAGCCACCAAGCCAGCTCCCGAGGGGAGCCAGGGAGGCTGGGAAGAGCAGGGAAAGCCAAAAAGCTGCTCCGCGAGGCCCAGGCGTGCTTGGTGGGCAGGAACAGCAGCTTGGAAGGTATCGTTGGAGACAGTTCTCAGTGAGACAAGTTTTTTAAAATGGTGTGTGAGCTGGACCCGGGCTGCCAGTCGCTGGCAGGACACCCCATACATCTGCCAGGGAAGCACTGGGAGGGAGGGAGACTGAAACTAGGAGCGGTGCCTGAAATTCCAGGCTCTGCTATCAGGTGTTACAAACTAAAACCACATCTGTGATTACGGCAAGACCTATAAGGTACATATAGATCCGCAGCCAGAAATGAAACACTGAAGTGCAGAAGCAGTGGTGACACAGGCCCGTTACCAGTGTCCCCTTCCTCAGCCTGGTATGACAGAACCTGGGATCAAACATTGCCAGGGTATGCTGGCAGCTGTGGCAAGACTACTATGTCCATTTTGCTAAGATGGACCTCAGACCATTCTGAGCCCTTGCATTGTAATTAGATCCCATCTTTGAATATCTTTTTGCCTCTTTTCATTCTGTGTTTTTCTTCGGATAGGGAATGTGATTTGTGGAGACATTCAAAACCTACCTGGAGGTGTTCCTGTGTGACCTAATCTAGGTGACCCTGCTCTGGCAGGGGGGTTGGACTAGACAATCTTTCCAGGTCTCTTCCAACCCCTACAGTCTGTGATTCTGTGACTGGTAAGTTGTGAGGGCACCCCGGGACTGTACTGGTAAAGATAGACTGACCAGAACTCCATGAGTAGCAGACTTTGTATTTGCAGACAGTTTCAAAGACACATATACTTGGGTTTTGGTTCTTCTGAAACATTCTTTGGAAAAAAAAAAAAGGGGGGGGGGGGGGAGGGAGATGGGAACCCAAACCAACCCTTTTGAATAAATTAAATGTCTTGTTCAATGGGAAAAAGGACACTTCTTTTGGTGACCTAGCTCTATAAACATTGTCTAATAGTGTCCAAATAAAATTAGAACTAAATGTCACTTCAAGCCAACACTTCGAAGGGTTTTTCAGAATGTCTCAAAAGAAAAGGCTCACAATTTTCTGGAATATTTTTTCTAGGTTGTTTTCTTACTTTGAGCAACACCGGCTGCTGTTAATGCCATGATTTCACAGGATGCTTCAGACAGCTCAGATGTGAAGCTTCCAAAGAAAAAGTGTCCCAAGGAGAAGTATCTCTCAGCTGATGTCTGTGTCTCCATGAAAGAGATAAAGACTAGCAGTGGGTGGGGAAAATGCCTGATCTCAGGCCTGTAACACCAATGGGCTTGGCCATCTGCAAGGGAAGATGTGATGATAAAAGTAACATTAGTGACAGAAGCTTTGGAGCATCTACTGGATCTGCTGGTGTTAGAGATTTGTCAACCATAGAAGAGGGTTGTTTATATACAGTGAAAAGAGTAATGATGACATGGTATTAGAGCATGTGGGCTGCACAGGAATCCTGCACTTAAAATGGCAGGTGTTGGAAACTTTATGTATGTTCTGGGATATATACTGATGATAGGCAATATTTGCAGCAGGAAGGGTACAGTGGTTGGCTTATAATTCCAGGTAGAGGCTTTTCAACCATTTGCAGCTGATTTTTGTACTCTGCTAATCAGCTCTCTGAAAATCTAGAATTCCATGATGATCAGTGCGCCCGTCTTTCAGGTCCCAACAAAATAATGTGAAGCCAAGTCTAATTATCTAGATGATCATATAGTGAATGAAAGATAGGAAATGTATTTTACAGGCCTTTGGGCAGTCTCAAAGGAAGTTTCTGTATGAATATCTCTAATGCCGCAAAGCCATCAAAAAATGTTCCAGGCATCCGATGCTCACTCCACAGCAGAATTTATTATGACCCTTCTGAACGCACATTGTCAACAGTGCTCAGTGATTTGGGGTGCGCAACTTTGGACAGTTGAAGAAAATGTCTTTTTGAGGTTAAGCACATTTGTAGCTGTTAAATGGCTCAGGACTGGGTCCCATTCCTGTTGTGAGAATGAGGAAAGAAGGTGAAGTGTGTGGATGTGGTGGATGGACGCGGAAGGATGGACGGAATATGCAGGTCCGTTATGCACACCCTGCATTCCCTGGGAGTGTGCAGGAGATGTCTTTGTGTGATGCCAAGGGATTGCTCTTTGAATATTTGTGTCTTTTGAGCAGGTGTTGTGCTTCCCTCTGCAAAGCAGCATTCCCCTGCGGCCTGATGACAGGCCCCTTAATGCATAAAACGCAAGTTGTATTCCCAGCCCTGTCAATCCAGCACTCTCCACTGCGTCCCTCCCACACCTGCATCTTGGCTGGTTAGCCTGCAAACTCTTTGGAGCACGGCTGATCCCTCTGTGTGCCCTGGCAGAGCGTTCGACAGTGGTTCCCAAGTGCATGCCTCTTGCCTCCCTGCCAGGGGTGGCAGGGGCCAGAGGAGGAGAGGAAATATGCCCAGACCCCTTCAGGCTACGTCAGCCCTTAATGTGTTACCTGAAAACCAGCTGCTGTCAACCCAGTTTTGCAAAGGGTGTTCCTCTGCAACAGCTCTGGCTTGAAATGCAGTCAGTCACGCTCCCTGGCCAACGTGCCCCCTCCGAGATGGTGATGCTGACTTGAATGTGGAGAGTGAGGGGTTTGTTTTACACATGGATTAAGGGGCTGTGATATTTGACGCTAGTTTTGGAGGTGCAAAGGATCCCAGCTCAAGTATGTCTGGTGCTCACATGCTTAGCCACATCCTGAGGTATTTTCTAGCCAGCATAAGCTGTAACTCTCCCAGGTCAAAGTTGGCATGGGCAGAGGCAGTTAGCACTGGCAGCTGCTCCTGCACTTTGCCAGGGGAGAGGGTCATTTCTTTTCCCTTCCTCTTGCTACTTTGGCAGCTGCTGGACTGGGCCAGGGCTCCCCTTGCCATCGGGAAGATGGGGAGCTGAGCTGGAGCCCCTGAAATCTGGCAGCAGGCAATCAGGCAGCACAGAGAGAGAGAGACTCTTATTAAGGGTAACCCTGGCTCTGGCTGACAATTGCTGACATCGTCATATTTAGCACCCGCATGCAGTGAGCCTGAGAGATGCTCGCGCACTGGGTGAGCCAACTGCAAATTAATCGTCAGTTCATTACTGCTCTGTGCCTTTCATCCTGACAGCAGCCTTTCAAACGTGGATATAATTGGAAGGGTCCATGTGGCAAGAATTTGGTGAGGGCTGGGAGGGGAAGCTGAGGTCTCTTCCTCTCGCTCCCCCTCTCTTTTCCTCTCTCTCCCTTTCTCAGGCTGAGTTCTGGGAACAAACAGCAAGTTTAGGATGGGCTGATGAAGGAAATTAATTTCTCCTGCCCCTGTATCTCCCCCCTGCCACCTCCACCCCTTGGACATACATTGAGGTCTTCATACTGGGAGATCTGTTTGCATTCAGGAGGTTCCCTTGAGGTATAATTACCCTCAGCTTGCAAACAATGTGTGCAGAGTATCAGGGTCACCTGCAAGAACTTTAGTATGTGCATCATTGTTGTTGCTGGTGGTGGGTATTACTGTTGTTATTATTGTGCTGCTGGGAGGCCCCATCACTGCTGCACAGAGTGGAAAGTGAATCTATAGCCAGGGACAGTTTTAGAGGCAAGAGCCAAGGCTGAGGAGCAGAGTTTGAGGTGTGTAGGGGACAGAAATGACTCCCAGCATCCCTGGGAACTTGTTCTCCAAAAAAAGAAATGACGCCTTGGATTTTATTTGGCATGGCATAGCATGAGGCCATGTTCTGTGCCTCAGTTTCCTCACTGACCAGGGTAAGGCAAATATGCTCATTCTTGTTGCGGGGACAGCTACCCTTGGAACACTGCAGAGTGAAGTTAATGTCTCCTCCTCCAGAGTGTATGACAGGAGGAGGCTGCTCTGACATGGCCATGGAGAATGAAATCCATCTGGGGGTGGACATCCAGCGTGCTAGGAATGTGGGGCGTCATTGGGGTTTTGGTTGGTTTTTGACAGATATTAGAAAATTATATTAAAATAAATTGTTGGTGCAATCCCAGTGTTCTGTTTGTCACACTAAAAAACAAATGGAAGGAGTTCCTCAAACCTCTAGTTTTGTAATAGGAAGCAATGTTTGTGGGCAAGTGATGGAGCTGGCTAGGGGCTATCAGGGAAAAGGGCTTTTTATGGAAACTTCTTTGAAGGGAAATGACCTTGAAGCACTTTGGGGAAATTTTTTTCCTCCTTTTTTCAACTTCTACAAGTTGATGTGCAGGTACCTTCTCAGGGACTGGCTCTGGTACACCCATCCTCTCCAAGCCCCTTCTGTGCAAGGGTCCAGCTCTGCCCTGGAGGATGCAGCAGCTGAGGGACCATAGAGGCGACCTGGTCACAGACTGGCAGGGAAGGCTAGGGGTCTGTTGCTGATCAGATGCCTCCTGGAAGGACCTGGGAAGGGTAAAGCATTTCTAACAACCTGTTTTGTGTCCTCCTGAGTTGTGTTAATTCTCTTCCCTCAGTGGTCTAAAGGAGGAGATTGTGGTGCTTCTCCATGAGACAGTGGGTACTCCAGCCCCCCTTTGCCATGTCCCCCCTGTTCCTCCTGTGCAAAAGTTATTGTCGTATTCAGTGGAGTCTCAGGTAGGCAGATGAATGGGAAATGTTCCTCTCCATTACTAGCTGCACTTGACTGGAGTCTCATTACATTACGATGGCGCTTTAGCAGGCGAATGGGCCTTGCGTCTGGGTTCCCAGCACCCCTCATACCTCCCTGATAACGTAAATTACCCTCCGCCTCATTGCCTCAAATGATCAAACATCAAATTGCTAGTAAAAAAAAAAAAGAGGAAAAAAGAGAGAGAAAGAGAGAGAGAGGAGGGAAAAGAAAAAAGCTGAACAGAACCACAGGTTGAATCTAGATGGTTTGTCAGCAACAAGAGACGAGTCAATGGCTCTTAAACACTTGCTAAAGATGAATCCATTGAAGGCTTTGAGCACGGTAATTTCACTGACATTAAAGTACACCTTTAAAACCCAAACAATGCTTTATAACTCCAAATTACACCAGTCAAGATCTGCTACTTCAGAGCAGCACTTATTTCTTTTGGTCCAGGGAGGGGGGACCCACAGGTAACCAGTGTTTTTTCATCAACAGACTTCAGCAACACTGGACAGAGAGGCAGAGAGGTGCACCCAGTATGGATTTGTTGTTGATTTTGAGGTTGAACAATGTGGCAAATACTCTGTCCTCCCATTATCCCCCTCTTACTGCCCCTTGATGGATTATCCAAGCCAGAAGAATGGTTCCAGGACAAGTGAAACAAGAAGGAGAAAAAGAGAGGGAGAAGCATCAGGAGGGGAGGAAAGAGAGCAGGTATGCATAGGGCTGGTCGACTCTGCACAGAAAAATATGGATCTTGGCAGGGTAACGAGGCGCAGTGGAAAGAGGAGGCTATACGTCTTTTCTCAGTATTTAAACGTGTGCTTAATATGGCGCTCAGTGGAATGGTTAATCTGCTAATGCTGGTAGTGTTTGCTGTAGTACTCAGAGAAATGTTTACTGCAGTATTTCATGGGGATTGTGTTCTGGATGGCACAAAAGGAGGAATCGCTCTAGCGTACCAGGAAAATGTTCATTGCAAAATATACTGGAATATTAAGAGGTTTATTTAGTGGCGTACTTAGTATAATATGAAAAGAGTTAAGTACAGAGTGTTTTATTAATATTTTTTGGGTGTGGATGAATTTCAGTGCTCAGGAAGGTTATGGAGAAGCAATTCCAGCAAAGGCTGGCTTTATTCATGGATTTATAGATCTTAAGACCATAAAGGACTCTTTGATCAGCTAATCTGACCTTCTGTATAACACAGGTATATACAGTGTGGACATACCTCCTGATTCAGCAAAGCACTTTAAGCACTTGCTTAAATTTAAGTATTCGAGTTGCCCCATGGAAGGCAGAGAAAATAACCCTATTGAATCAGCAGGACTATTCATGCCCTTAATGGGAAGTAGGTGTTTAGTCATTTGCGGAATTGGGACCACAAGAAGATAATGCGGCTAAATGAGTAATTCATAGCCACCCATTTATTCAACTGCTTTTGCCTTCTTTTCTGCTTGCGGATTGCTCTGGAGCCAATCGCCATTTCCTGCAATGTATTCATTGTTTGAAGTCATTCACTGAATAATTTCAGTGAAAACTCTTTCTTGATAGCTTGCTCATAAACAGTTCATTGTGAATACGGGAATATATGCACATACATTTCAAGAATTTGTGAGCGTGTGCATGCTTGTGTGTGTTTGCATTAAATATCTGAACACACACGCACGCACACACACAAATGCAGGGTTAGGATCTTCAGCTACGAGAAAAGACACAGTTCCCTGGTGCTGGTGAGGTTACGCTGATGCTGACCGGCTCACTCACTACCTCGCTTCCCAGTTTAAAGTTGCCTTTGTTTTGAGTAGACCCATAATGTTTCTGACCCCTGACTGCATGCAGTGAATCTTGAGGTCCAGTTTCCAATGCAAATATTTACCCAGGTTTTGTTTTCTTTTTTTTAAATGTGCTTTTGTTATTTTTCTCCTCTGTACGTTCATTACACACTGGTTTGCAACACATCCCTCACCTTAAAGTGATCTACTGGGAATTTTGCAGAAAGTGAAATGGAAGAAGGTACAAAATTAACTGGAGCGAACTCAGCAAATTATCATCAGCGTCGGTGTACCGGTGCCAGGCCCTCCATTCCCTCCATTTACTTAACTGGTCATGAATCAGTTCTGATTTATTTTGAATGCATTGCTTAGGGATTTTCCAAATCAGCCAGGGCGTATCTTCTTCAAACAAGTGTGTTTGCAAACTGCTTGTGACATGGAATCGGTCAATTAAGTGACATGGCATTTTTTTAAACAGGAGCAACATTGAAGAACAGGTACTATGAATGAGTCTGGAAGCTTTGCTGGTGGAATTGTGTTTGTGCAGTGGCCAGCTCCAATTCTCATGCAGACCTTGCTGTACATTATGCGTTACAACATGGGAATAATTTGTTTTGTGGTGCAGGCTGCCAGAAATGCATTCTTTCTAAAAGTCCCACTGCTTTTTAGGATTCACTTACATTTTCCAGAAATAAAAGGAATTACTGTAATATTTAGGAGTAGACTATGAAGGTCTACCAATTAGGAACTGAACATGGTGATTCCTGCATTTCAGTTTATTTTCTTTCTTGACATTCCCCTCAGCACCAGAGAGGTATATGATGGAAACTAGATGTGGGCTAGGCAATGGCAGCATTGGGGCAGTTTGTTTAAGTGCAGTTCAGGTGTGTGAGCTAAGCAACAGTTTGAGATTTTCAACGAATGATGTGCTGAGAGCAGGGATGTTGAGGCCCTGGTGATGCTGCAGAGCTGACTGGATAATCTGTGCTCTCCTCTGGGGCTTCCAGCAGCCATGGCGTCTGAAATTCCTTCTGAATGTTCCTTTTGTTAATTTTCTTTCATTTGTCCAACTGAAAATTAAAAGAGGTTTGTTTTTTCCTGGTTAACCTAAGGTGGAATTTCTTCTAGGTATTTCAGTAAAACAGAAGGGCACTGTGATTTTTCCAGTTTGAATGAGACGTGTTGTTTACAGATGACCACTGTCCTTTTTTAGAAAAGCAGTCATGTTTCACAAAGGGAAGACATCTCAATGTGAAAAATCAATTATAATGATTCTTTTTCCAAAATAGAAAATGATGTATTTTGACTTCTCAAAATTACCCTTTCCTTTTCCGTTTTTTTCTTTGTAGGGGATGATTGACCAAATTCAGCAAGAGCTAGCAAACAGCCCAGGTCAGCTGAAAACACAGTTTATTCTGCAAATAAACTATTTTCACTGAAGTAAAAAGAGAAACTGCAAGTCCCGATGCTGCTTTCCAAACTGTTTGGTTGGTGTTGCTGTATCTGAGATATCTTTAAAACAGAGCGGACACCCTTCTGTCAATATTTGCATAACATTGGAAACAACACGGAGCATTTGGAGCTATTTTATTGGGGGGTAGGTTGCAAACATAGGAGGCATGGTGTTTGACAGGGCTGTGTATGGGCCCTGGCAGAGGTTTATTTACACTGTGGCTCAGCTGTAGTCCAGCCTGCCTCTGTCAATCTAGCTCTCTTTTTAATGGAGAGTTTACCACTTGTACATGCAAGGAGTCTTTTAGGTGTTAGTTTTCTTTGCCAATACAGACTGTCCATTAGCCATCTTAATCCTCTGTCTCTTTTAAGAGGCTGAATCAAAAAAAAAAAAAAAGATTAAAAAGAAAAAAAACATAGTCCCCTCTAAAATACTGTTGTAGAGGAAAGAAATATCCTTCCCCTTTTTGTGTTTTCAAATGGAAATGTCTTACTTTACTCAAGCTTCCCCTTCTGAAAGTTGATAGTTTTTTTTCACTGAAAAAAAATGAAAACTGCTTGCAGAGAATTTGCAAAGAGAATAAAACCACTGGCTTCTTTCAATATATTGCACAGAAAATGGAAACAATTTTCAGGAGCTGTTCCGGGCTGAACTTTCATCGAGTATGGGGACTAGTAGGACTAGTTTATGCTTATCCTACTCATCGACTTCCCAACGTTGTTTTGGATGATATGCAATATCAAATCCTGCAAGATGTGATCATTTAGGGTTTTGAGGCATATTTTGAAACAGTAGGGCTGTTAGCCCCAGAATCTTGGCCAAATTCCAGACTGGATAATTACATTCTGCCGGCCTATATTCCAGCCTGCAGTTCAAATAGGAAAAAAAAAAAAAAAAAAAAAAAGAGGAGTTATCATTTCTCCTCCAAGAAGTCCTGCTGTGTAATGACTGATGCTTTTCCACCCCAGAAGTAGCTGTATTTTGGGAAACATTGCCTCCATGTTCCTACTTGTCTTGCCCGTTGGATAAAACCACTGTGAAGATGCCCAGACCGGCTCCTTTGTGGGAATAAAGCAGCAGAGCTGACCAGGAAAGCTGTGGTGCTTTATGCCAGCCCCTTCATTACTACACAGCCTTTCCTTCATAGAGCCCAGAGTCCTGTGTAAAGTCTAGATGCCCTGCAATCCACAGACTGTGGTCTCATCTTTCCAGCAGCCATGGGCTGGGGGCACTGGGAGGATGCACAGTGAGAGGAGAGGGCAGGGTGGCATTAGATGGGAAGAGTGAGGACTCATTGGCAGGCTTGACCCGTGCCTGTAATTTGTAAAGAGCATTTTTACACCAGATCAATGCTTTCCTCAGCATTTTAATGCACCCCATTGGTGTCCTTAAACTCTAATGATGCAGTCTGTGAGAAGCTGCCATTTATTACCCACAGATGGGGTGATAATTATTGACAAGATTGTAACTAATAATTAAACCCATTTGCTCCTTTAAACAAGTTGGTGTGAATTATTTGCAGGGAGTTCTTTAGCAGGCCCGTGGTCACTCCTGCGGTGTGGTGATGCTGTCCAGGAGAAGGCCCACTGCCAGGGATGAAGGAAGGCTGCTTGTTGAAAGCTGGACTGCTCAAATTCATGGTAGGAGTCCTTCCTCTCTGGTTCAGTGTGGGGCCTGTGCTTCTGGCTGTGTTAGTAGAAGGACTGTGAGCACTACTGTTCTCCCACTCAGTCCCCAGGGCTGTACTTTCTGAGCCCTAGCTCCTTCCAGGGCTAAAGCTGGGGACTAGTTCTGGATCTGTACAAGAGACTTAGGTCACACGTGGAGCCACAGATGGAAAAAAAAATCTATCCATGAGAACTTTCTTGATGGTTTGTCCTTCTTTTCCTTAGTACCTGGAGCCTACTTCTTCTGCAAGTGGAAAATCAATAGTCACACGTTACCTGTTATTAGGTTTGTTATTCCTCAGGTCAAAATCCCATTCCCAACCTAAAGCAAGATGATGTGAGGAAAGGGGGAAGGATAGTTTTTCCATGCTTTTGTTTCTCTGGGGAGCAGAGAGATTATAAAAGGATTGATTAACCCTTTATAGCGTAGTGTAGTGCTCTCATGGTGGTCTGAACTGAAACACCAGCCACTGCCCAGCACTCACGGTGAGGTGGTAGGTAATGCAAAGCACTGAAATCTCTAACATTGTGGGCTAGGATGAGAGGGAGCAGGAGGACAAGTGCTGCACTGCTCACCATTGCTATGGGCAGAGGAGAATGTGAGTGGTTCTCCTGTGATGCTGGGCATAGTGGAGGTGGGGAGCAGGACAGCCTGCGCTGGCTGGCATGGAGGCTGGTGGGGACAAGGCTGGGTGAGCAGAGAGCAGCTTTTAGAGCACCACACTGCTCAGAAGACAGCCTGGGGGAGCTGCCTTCCCCTGGTGTATGTTTAGAGGGAGGGTGTAAATCTAATCTCAGTGCTAGGGTCCATTAGCATTAGAGGGGAGTACTGTATATGCATTCATTCCCTGCCCTCACCCCTGGATGACAGAGTACCCCCCTCTGTTGTCTGCTTGAGCGCAGGGAAAAGGCTGCCCATTAATTCTCTAGTAGTGGTGGATAATGCCATCGTAAGTCTTAGGTGCCTATGAATTTTGTGAGCGTTTTACAGTAATAAATACCCCACACTTGTGCATATAATTAGTTGTGTATACCTCAGTTGTTCCATCTTCACTGTGATCTATCTGTCCTTTTAAGGAGGTGGGTCTGGTTCCTCCCCTTGCACTCCTGGTTTAGCGCTGATGTGGCTTGTCCCAGAAGCAGAAGCTCATGATCTGACAGATTTCTGTTACGGGAAGGAGAGGTGTGATCATGGACTCAAGGATTTATTGTGCTTGTATCGGAAACCTGAGCTGAGAAGCTGAATGCAAAGCAACAAAGAGGTCCAATCCCATGTAAGTCTCAGTATATTGTACCATCAGTGCCATCTCACCTCCACCCCCCTCATACATATCAGGTTGTACAAACTATGAGAAGACGGTAAAAATGCATATCCACAAAATTTTGTCTGTTTATTTGACTTTGTCTTTGGTATCTTGCACCTTCCCTTCTTCAGTGCAAAAGACTGTGGGAAGACTAATAACCTCCCATCTACACATTGCAGGATTTTAACCCCCTTCCATAAAAACTCCACTGAAGCCTCACACTAGCAGAATGCACTGTGCAAAGGTAAGCAGTCACCCTCGTCGTCTTAAACCTACTGAAGCCTGGATTCAACAGGTGAGAAAGTCAGGCTTTAGGGCTCTGAGTAACTGGGTCAGAAAGACTATGGCCACATGACACAAATGCTGATCTGATATGAAACTGATCTGCTAATGCAGATCCTTTCAGGGAGTGCTGACAGGCTAACTTCTCCTGGCAGACTCAATGTGCATTTGGTGTTATTTGTCTCTGACTTTATACCTTAAAATATCGCCTGTCATCCCCCTGTAGCTTGCAGAAAGCTGGAATAAAATTGAAGCTGGCACAAAAGCTGTGCAGCGTGCGCATTGGCTAACTTGATAAGATGTGCTGCTGCAAGGGTGCCTGACCCAGGTCAGGTCTGTGCAGCTGGCTGATCCCAAACTGTGCACATCTGGCAGCAGCAACCGCAGGAGTGTGGCTGAGGCCAGCCTCAGCCCCTTCTGAGGATGCTCACACTGTTAACTGTAACCATCCTGTTGAACACAGAGTGACTATTTACATGCTTAAAGTTAATCACAAGCATAAATCTCTGCAGGATCAAGGCTGCAGAGAAAACTATGAGAAGACACTGAAGAGGCATATGTCAAATGGGGCTGTGGTCGAGAGCTCACTGAGACTTAAACATAACATTTGAGAAAATGAGTCCATTTGTTTCAGAGGCATCCTGAACATTGGCATGTAGTAATTCCATAATGGATCCATTTAACCAGTCCTACAGCTGAAATATCCTTAACAAATATTTCCTTTAATAGCACTTAAAGAGGGAGTGCAGGGAGAGAAATTTTAAAGCACAGCTGCATTATTGCTGAGTTCCAGTTTTGAGGGCTTTCAAAGTACCAAGGTAATTTTTCTCCAAATTTGGCTCAATATTTAACAAATTGAGTGAGATCAGAAAGCATCTTGAGGTCAACTTTTTTAAACCAAGTTGTTTGTTAAATTGTCCCAGTTCTGCAGTAACAACCAGAACACGTGCATGTTGTATTCAAAGGTAATTCAAACAATCCTTGGAAACTTTATAATAAAATCACTAATCTGGAGAGTGAGGCTGGAACAATGGAAACAAGGAGGAAACCGTTCTGTGGGTGATGGGAAAAGCTTGCAGATTTGGGATCTGGAATCAGAAGAAAAGTCAGATTTCAACCTTAGCTGTAGTGATTAACTACCTTAACTCTAGTAATTGTTAATGAGCACTCAGCATGAGCCAGACCAAATTGGCATTTTTACAGAAGCAAGATGATCAGGTTACATCCAACTCAAAGCAGCCCAGAAAAGGTGAATGTAAACCATGTAGCAGGGAAGGAGCAATCTTCAAAGTGTTGCTCAGCCTCATGGCAACCTGCATGGTGGTTGATGGATAGCAAAAAAACCACAGGTATGGCAACCCTTTGAACCACCAGTGTTCAAGAGAGGTCTTCAGGCACAGTTGGGTGCCCACTTTCATAGAAAGCAGCTCTTTGCAGTCTCCCTCTAGTTGGAGCAGCCTGCTCTTCTTGCCCTCCAGGATCTGAGAGTGAACACTGTCCCTCGGGTCACTCCAACGATTGCTTATTGCAGGCGATGCAGGTAGATGTAAATCGGGCTGTCCACATCACACAGCCCTTTGCAGATCACCGGCAAGGGCTCTCTAGGCCATCGGTGGCCCATGGCCCTGTTTCAGAAGCAACGTGCTATAATAATGTATCCCTAACCATGCTTTATACCAATAAGTAGGCTATAACCCTGTCAAGGTGTGCTGGTGACTCTATAAACCATGAGACCTGAATGGTCAATGGTCGAGTGGTTTAAAGCTGTCACCAGAATACTGAGATAGCCTTATAAGCCTTGTGCTGCATGGCTGGGGATACATTATTCACTATAATATATGGTAAGAAATACCTGCGCAGGGTCTGAAATGAACTGCTTTAGCCACTAGCCAGCATGGCTAGTGATCAGGTAAATCCGTCAGCATTTTCATGTGCAATGAGAGGCAGAAAGAGACAGACACTGAGGGAGGGAACTCGTCTTCCCTGTGTAAAGAAATCAGGTTTTGTGCAGGAGGTGGAAGGCGAGCACAACTGAGCATGGCTGAGCCCCTCACCTACGCTTCTTGCAGTAGGGCAGCACCCAAGTCTGGTGACCTTCAGAGTTCTGCAGCTCCATATTCCTTCTCCAGCCCATTCTTCTGGTTTTTGGAGGATCCAGAAAGGAATTGGGCTGTCTGTTCAGAGCTGCTCAGGGAAAGCAAGCGGGGACCAGGCATGAGGCTCAGCCTGCAGGCAGAGGTGTATGGGCAGCAACCAAGGATGCTGCATGACAGACCATGGTCTAGTCATTTGCCAGGTGCCACTGTTTTCTGACCCACCTCCATACAGTATCACAAGCATTACAGGGGAAGGTCTAAAACTGCCCATGGTCAATTGCAAGTCAGAAAGAGGGCCTTGGGGGCACCCTATGCTGATGGAGAGAGAGAGAGATGGGTTGCCCCATCCATGCCAAGTGTGTCTTGGGTAGTACCAAGAGGCAGAGGTATGAAGATATCTGTACATATGTACATGCATGCAGGTGGGTCCATGGCTAGGAGCTTTGAAAGCATATCTAGCAATTCTGTATCTTCGTCTTTCCAGCCATGGCCAGGCTTGGTGCACATGTGTGTGGCTGCAGAGGTGAGGGAGGAGAAGGCAGGGTGCGGTAGGTCTGGGTGAAATAGGGTGGAAGGATGCTCCAAATGGCCATCACATGGAGGGGGCAAACAGGGCTTTGAAGATGCTCTACAGGCATTTATGGCGAAGCCTCTGTCACCACCAACCTTGGAAAATAAAGATTTCCCACCATGACAGCCTAAGCTGCTTCAAGCACAGAAGACAAAGTCCCTGAGAACATGCCTGGGTGAGTATCCTTTGGTGGTGAAGGGAGAAACGAGGAGGGCTTGGGGGAGGATTTCATTAGAAAATGGGAGGGAAGGAAGGAAACCCCTCCTCCTGAACAATAGATGGAGCTAAAATTGCCTGAAGGGTTGGGCCAACTTGTTTTATTTATCTTATATTCACATATATATACATATATATTTGTACACATACAAGTGTATTTTCACCCCCTCAGCCTTTATTGGTCTTCCTCAGGAGAGGACTCGGGTACCTTTTCCCACCACAGCACTGGGAGACAATAGTGTTGCCAGGGAGAATGCAGGGAAAGGCCGTGTGCTGCCTGGGATCAGTAGCTGGGAGACAGGGGCTGGGGTGGAGGAGTCCAGGGGCACAGAGCACACGGCTGGTCACCCCTTCAGCTCACTTGTTATGTTAAGAGCTTGCTGGTGGAGCAGGGGCCACGGGGTGCAGGGAGAACAGAGGGACGGGCTCTGAATGTGGCTGCCTGGTGTTCTTCTGCCCTCTATATGGGTACATTGTCTGACCTCCAGCTCTCCTCTCCCTACTGTGCTCACGTCAAATGTTGGTTTCCCTTTTTATCAAAACCATTGGAGCAGCCAGAAGGGCAATGGGCACCAGGAATTTGTGAAGGATGGAGGAGGAGGAGGAAGCGGAACAAGTTTGTGTGTGTTGAGCTGAAGCTGTGTCCCTCTGTCCTCCTCCCCAGCCTCCCTTCTGGCTCCCTATCTGGGCTGGACCGTGCCTGGAAACAACCAGATTTTGCAGCTTGGGTGTATGAGGCAGTGGGTGATGCAGCGCTGGGGAGGGCTGTTTCCCAGAAAAGCCTGCCCCATCCCGGTCACCCTATCCCAAAACCACAGATCTCCATCACACCCCTATCCCTCAGGGGGTAAGGTGCTGCTTCTTACCCGAGCAAAGACCAAAACTCTCATCAAATAATGGTTTCTCCTGTAACATCAACCTCCCTGCAGCATTTGCCCCATTGTGCTGGTACAAGTAGGTTGATGGGCCTCCCAGACCAGGGAGGGACTCTCTGTCTTCCTCCGTCCAGCTCTTGGCAGAACCCATAGTTTCTAGGTTTCCAATCTGATTTGGATCTCAGTTTCTTCTAGAATCTGCACTGAACAAGATCTTCTTATGCCCTTTAAGCCCATGCTTTTCTGTGCTACTCAATTTCTTTTTCTAAGTAAAATTTGTTTTAAAGAGCCACCATGCCCCAGAAAATGCTTCCTGTGTTATCACCCGCCCAAAAGTGCTACAAAACACATTAGAAAGTCTCTTCTCCAGTGATTTTTTATATTTGATGTCAGTGAAGATAAAACTAATGGTGTCAAGCAATGTAAGGAAGGGGAAGATTAAACAAAATCTATCCCCTGCAAAAACAAAGCAATCAATATAACATTATCCTGCTGCAGTGGCTTTCAACTTGCTTTGATTTGTGGATCCCTAGAAAATCTCTCATGAAGGCTCAGCCCCTCCCCCCTGAAAATTCCCAAGCCCCAACCACTGGAGAATGTTAATGAAATTGCTTCCCCCCGCTCCTTACAATGAGTCCGTGTTCTCCTAGGAATCTGCAGACCACGGGTTGCAAAATACCATCCTACAGGATACCAGTTCAAATGTAACTAAGACTAATTAAATAGGGAGCTTACTACTGTAATTATAATACTCTCAGATCTGTCTTACCTGGAGAATCCATTTTGCCACCTCTGGGAAGCTCAGACAGGAGCTTCATCACTCTGGTACCATCTTGTGAGCCTATCTGAAGCAGCAAAGGAATATCAAGTTCCTCTGTTCACCACATAGGAGAAATGCAACAGACTACAGATGGCTGGAAAAATTCTGGAGATGTTTTACTCTTGCAGTAAAAAAGGATTTTTGTTTTAAAGGTACTATTCCCCCCCCCCCCCCAGGATAAACTATTGATCAAACTCAAAACAGACTTTTAATTCTCTTTTTTTCCTATTTTTGCTTCAGCTTTATGTTCTCTTTTTTTATTTTGCATATCTGAATTCAATGAAACATTTCTACTGGAGAGAGGAGTGTCACCTCTTTTTAACTGTCCTAGTACAAAAAAAATCAGGAAAATAGAAATAAAGAGAGTTTTGTATTTAAGGTACCAAATGTTTTACTTCTCTAGGCCATACGCTGAAATTGCCAATGTAACACTTGGGAGATGCTGAAAAATTCAAGGTGAGAAGTTTAAGCAACTACGAAACTTCTTCAGGTTTCCTTTTCATGAAAAATAAAATGGAAATATAGCAGCACCTATGCTTGAAACTAGGGCAGACAGCTTTCAGAAATACTGCAAAAAATGTTGAAACAGAAAAACTATGTTTTTTCCAAGTTGTTCTACAGATCTTTAAAGACGTTGCTCCACGAAATAATGAGTGGTTCATTCACCAGACCATCAGCTTGGGAAATATATGCAACACAAATTCATTTGTTTCCAGCTAATTGCACTTTCATTTCCTCCTCCTATCACTGCAAGGCTGTGCAGGACAGGGTTTGGAGCGGTGCTTCCCAGGCTGTGCCTCACGCACCATCTCCCGTACCCAAACCCCACTGCAGTGGTACCCAGCCCAGATGGGAGGCACAGCTGCTTCCTTTGCTTGTGATGTTCTTCTGGACTAAAAAAATATTTGGGCCCCACAGGTGTGGAGTGGACAAGGACTGTCAATCAGTCCTGTTATGTTTTATTCCTGGGTCCCGTCATTGGCATGCTGTACAGTTGTAGTCAAACAAATGAACTTCTCTACATCTTGTTACCCTTTCTGTAAAATGAAGGTAATAATATTTATCCAGCTGGGATGCTGCAAGGAGTAATTAATGTGTACAAATCACTTTGAATTCCTCTAACGAAGTGCAAATTGTATTAGTCCCCACAGAAACTGGTAATAGGCTTGTGTCTTCCTTCGCTGAAGGCCTGACCTCAATCCTCTGGGGTAATCTTGAGGAAAAACTCTTCCTACTATTTGTATTACAGCAGCTTATAAGGACTACTCCAAGGCCAGAATCCTCATTGTGCTCAGGGCTGTATGTTCGTAGCACGCACCCAATGCTCAAGGGACCTTACATTTAAACTGAGGAAAGATGGGAGAAAAGAAGGATTAACCCTCTTTCAAAGGTAAACAACCAAGGCACAGAAAGGAAGCATCTTGCTGGTAGTAAGCCTATGAACCAACATAAGTCTTTTCAGAAGACTCTCTCTTCAGATTGACTTCCTGACTCAAAATGAATTCTGACCTCTCTTGGCTAGATATCAATCTTCCACGTTTTGGTGAGTGACAGACCAGCCAGATGGCAACAGACAGAGCTTGCTTCTTACGGGGTGCTCAGGGAGAGCAGTGTTAGGGCAAGTCAAGGTTGGCATAGGGAAGACACAAAGTGGCTTTGGGTAGGGTAGGTGGCCACTAGTCCTGTTCTTCATCTCAGGCTCTTTTGGAGACCTGGACAAATTCCTTCTTCTAATTTCTTAATATCTTCAGGCATTTTTCTGATACGGAAAGAGAGAGAGAAAGAGGATCCAAAAAGGACTATTTAAGTTGGTTTTGTAAATCTTCATGCACAAATATATGGGGAAATGTGGATGTTTCTCCAACAGCCTCTTCTAGCATTTGTCATGGGGTTTTTTTGACTGATGTAACTGTTAATTTCTTGTTACTGCATCCATACACTGAATACAGCAATAGTTGTTTCACTACCAGTATACTGGGATTTTTCATTTCTGTATTGATGAAATGGTCCAAAACTTGATTCCCTTTTTCCCTTGACATTAGAAATCTGTTTAAACTGTGCTTTTCCTGAAGGAAAAATAGAGCAGAAAAAAAATGTGTCACAAAATTCCCTGCCAGTGACAATGATCCCATTTGCATTCTGTGTTTAGCTATAAAATACTGCTCTGTGAAAAGCTGCATGTTTCACAGGCACTGCTGATATTTCATGGAGGAGATGAGAGTCAACCATTAGCCTCCTGGCCTCCTGGCCCTCAGGTGCATCTCTACTAAGCCTCTTCTAATCACAGAATCATAGAATCATTTAGGTTGGAAAATACCTTTAAGATCATTGAGTCCAACCATTAGCCTAACAATACAATCTAATGCCAGTACCCAGATGGGTCAACAGATTTCTGGATGAAGATACCACCATTTTCACTTATCTGCTTTCCCAGAGGACCTCAGGTCCTTGTTGTATGGAGGTCTGACAAGCAAGGGGAGCCCCTAATTCCCAGAGGCACTTCCAGCTGGTTTCAGGAGGCAAGCTAAGAAAGTATGACCCAAGTCCTCTCACCAATAATGGGATAAGATGAAGGATAAAAGTTGGCATGATCAAACAATTGAGGAGAGAAGGACAGGGCTAAAGCCTCTGGTGGTGTAAATCATCCACTCCATGGATTTTATGGGATCATGTTGATGTACACCAGTAGAAGACCTCAACCTCTAACACCACTAAGCCATGGGCTCCTTTAATGGTCAAACAATCATGTGTTGGAAAGGAGCCACCAATGGAGAAGGTGCCTTTCCTTGGGAGGTCCTTCCTGAGCTGCCAGCAGAAGCCAAGCAGGACTTTCACTTCCTTGACCCGCCCACTAACTGGCTGTGCTGCCCACCTCTGAGAGCCAGGGTCCCTCCTCCACTGGCTGATGCTTGGCCAGAGAACTAGGAGATGTTTATAGACAGTATCTAAAGATGCCTTTTTGAACATAGCATGTGCAAGGATGGGAGGACGAGGGGAGGGGGGGTGGGGAACGAGGAGAGGTTCAGACACAGCACTCCTTGGCAGTGATTTATAGACTGGGTCAGGCACAAATTGACTCGTATGCAAGAAATGTAAATGGAATTGAGACTTTTGATGGAGAAGCTCATTTTCAGACTTAAACGCTTTAGATTAAACACACTCACACACAAATGCTGGCGGGGAGGGTGTTTTATATAATTTACATTACAAATCAATTCATTATCCACAGAGGCAGGTTGCACTGATTTTCAAGGATCGGAGATTTGATGAAGAGGATTCATTTCAAGAAATAAACCTTTTAAATTAACCGCAAGATGAGGGAAATTTCTTTATTTAAAAAATGCACCAGCCCCTTCTTTGTTTCTTTTATTATTATTAATATTATTTTCCACCCGGCTCTGGGTCATTAAGGAGGGTCCAGAAGTCACAGATTGCCTTTCTGAAGGAGGGGAGCTGAGAACTTCGAATGTCACACATTTTGTCTGTCTCCAAACATTTCATTTATTGCAACATAATTTGTTACCTGTGGTTAGCTTTTCACACCATTGTGCACTGTGCACCAGGAGTGATTTAGCAAGGAATGTCCTCTCCACCTTGAACTTGAGAGGGGGAAAATCCCTTGAGAGAGGAGATGGAAGAATCATGAAAGACAGACTTGCAGCTGCCTCGGAAGGAAAATGTCCATTGAGCTCCGAGTGAAGTCCTCCTTTGTCAGGATGTGGAATTTGGGAAACCCTAGTTATAATAAAGGCAGGTGGCTCTGTGAGGGCACCTTTGAGATGCAGGGGTGAAGAAATGGAACAAAGAGAAACCCCAGAACAAACATGGGTCCTAATGTCCCATCCTGCCCTAGAGGTGTGCAGCTCACATTGGATAATAGCAAGGGGTGGAGGCAAAGCAGGACAAGTGAAGATGATAGAAGGACAAGCGAAGATAATAGAAGGACAAGTGCCACATTACCTTGTTCTTACTTGGCAAGGCTGCAAAGTAGCAACTTTGATGAAGACTCACTTTTGATTCCTAAACCATTTGGGTACAGTTTGTTCCCCTCCAGTCATTCCTGGCCACATCTCCCTCATAGCTCCCAATAACAACTCCTACAAGCTGGTTGTGTATGTAGCCTCCCAGTTCCCCAGCATCTCACCTTGCCGCAGCAGAAAGAGGCAAAACAAGAGTGCTGGAGCAAGCACCTGTTATATTCCATGAGAAAATATTTTTTTAATGATATTTTAATATAAAAAAAAATTAAATGGTTAGGCCTCTTTCTTATTTTCTGAACAAGAGCCAATCTTCTAGAAACAGAACTGCTCAGCTAACTGTAGGCAACCACCTCAGTTATGCGGATGAACCTGGGCCAGAGGCTCTTCACAGGTGATGTCTGGGAACGGACAACTTTTTGGGTCCTGGAGCCTTCTGCATCCACCAGGGTCCCTGCAAGCCTTCCTAATTCAAAGCCCAGCGCGGGAACTTCTTAGCTATCCTTCTCACAGGAGGATCCTGGCTACTGATGAGCCTGTACAGCTGGTGCACCACTGTCCTGGGACAGGAAGTGCAGCTCTTGCCCCACCTGAGAGTTCCAGCACAGGGCAGGCAAGCAGGCAGGAATTACCTGAGCTGGAAGGGAGCCAAGACACCAGGGTTAAAAACCCTGAACTTGAGATTAAAAAAAAAAAAAAAAAGCCATAGGATCTTTAATGACCACAAATGGCTAAGACCTTTGTTTTATATCTCTTCCGAAAAGCAATCACGCACATTTTAGCAGAGAAGCTTTTATTCTCATGCAGATGGGGTAGCCAGTGCAGTGTCCTCTCCCAAGCACATCCAGACCTGGTCAGTCCAAGCACACAGAACAATTAGAAACATGTTTGACCTTCACAACTTTCCTTTACAGACCAGCAAGCTAAAACCCTGAAGGAATTTTCCTGAGTGAGTTTGTCCAAAGCAACATTCACCACCTCATTCAATATTTGCCTGCAAAAAAAATGCCAATTATTGAGAGACAGTCCTGGCTGGGCATCAATAGGCAGCCAGGTGTGAGAAGTTGAAGAGAAATACATCTCATTAATGTGGAATTGTTTTTAGGTTAATAATCTTACGTTAATTTTCCTTTAAAATATTGTCTTTGACCGTTAAACGCTCGCACTGTTATAAAAAGAACGTAATAAATGATCTTGAAGCAAATTCTCCTGCCAAATGTCATAATTTATTTGCATAATTAGCTCTTAATTTTAATTCAATATGCAAATCCACGCTTCCTTTAAATTGCAGCAGCCTGTTTCCCGGCCCTGGCTGCCATGAATTTATTGTGAGGCGGCTGTTTGAAAAGGCAGCTTCACTGCCTTCTGGGGATGGCTGCCTGGGGGAGGGGGTGCCCACCGCCAACTCCAGACACTTTTTGTTTGGGTTTTGTTTTGGTTCGCTTCTTATTAAGTTGGACCTCAGCCTGCTTCAATCCCCAAGCATCCCCTTCTTTTCCTCAACAACTCCTGTTTCCCTTTGTCTTCCTTCTGCATTCTCTCTCTCTTTTCTTTTCCTCTTTGGAGAAGATAATGTTGATCCACCATGTTCCCTGCCCCTTGCCCCCCCCATGAAAGGCTCTGGCTTAAGTCATCTTGGCAACTGCTATGCTCTCCTCCCCTCTTCAGCTCCCTGTCCCCAGCCCTTCCCTGCTGTGTGGCAAGCTCTTGCTCAATGCCTCTTTATGGTGCCCTCCTCCTCCTGGAGGAAGGTGAGGATAGCTTGGCTGCACCATGGTGGATTCATTCCCCAGTCCCTGTCCATAGCCAGAGCCTCTACATATACACATATATGTGTATATATATATATATATATATCTCACCCGAATCCCACTTCATCTCCCTAGCTACGCCTATGGCACACTGGACTGTGCTCCATGCTGAGCCACTCCAAACCTCTGGGCTTGTGGCAGGCGGGAGGAGAGACCCAGAGAAGGCCCCACTGCTGGGGGCAAACATGACTGTTCCCCTACGTGGATAACTGCCAACTGCAGAGCTGGAGCAGGGGTGCTCCCCCCCCTCACTTCCTCCCCATCACCAGCACCCCTCCTTGTCTGTGCCAAGCCTCTGTATCTGATGGGAAGGTAGGAGACCAGACAGCTCAGGCATCAGCCCACACCTAGGCACAGGGCGCAGCTCTTGCCCAGTACCCTGGGATGTGCAGCCAGCTGGCACCAGGCACTGTTTCTCTGCTACAAGGAAAATAGCTAAATAAAACGGCTCACAGGTTTCTGCTCCTTCCTCCTCTTTCCAATCCAAAACTGCAACAGCAAACGCAAAGTCTGTTCAGGTAGAGAACCGTGGGCAGGTAGCTTTGAAAGGAGAGCAGAGAGGTGTCCAAGGGATGAGTCCTGCGCTCCTCTGGCTTCCTCCCCAGCTAACACAAGCAGTGCAACTGTACTTTGAGAGGAGAGGAGCCTGGGCACTGGTCGTGGCAGCTCACTGTGGGAGACATGGGGCCATGGGAGCCAAATCTCCAGAGGTTTTTTTAAGCACCTTGCAGCTTTGATGATGTCCGATCAGTGAGGTCTGTGGGTGCTGTATGCTTTGATCTCTTCTGGCTTTGCATGCCAGGATTTGTCCCTGGGGCACAGGGAGCAAGGAGGACACCCAGAGACTCCTGCCCTTGCATTTCACAGCACCAGGAGAGGAGTGGGAGAGATGGGTGATAGAGTAACACGAGCCCAGGGTTTCACACACAGGTTAGGGAATTAAGCAAAAGGGACAAATTAGCCTAGATAATAGGAGATCTTTTTCACTGGGGGAGGACTTGAGGGAGAGGGAGATAATTAAATGTTGCTTCATCAAAGCGGAGGCAGTTTGCAAGCTGCTCTCCCTTGTAACTCTATCGTGTTCACCTCCCAGGATGGACCAGGAGGGCCAGCAGCCATCCCCTGTGCTGGTATCGGGTGCTCTCCCTGCCCTGGGAGGGGATGAGGTGCCTTGACAGAAGGAGGGGCTGGTGAGGCAGAGGAGGATTTGGATTGGGGCCTGTAGGAAGGAGAGGGTGTTGGTATCTCATTACAAGCCTTAGATCTCTGGAGGGGAAAAAGAAAAGGGGAAAAAAAAAAAACCCCAAAAAACAACAACCCACAAACCCAAACCACAGACCTTTGTTAGAAATGCTGTCTGGGAAGGAAGGAAGAAGACAGGAACAGCTCATATTCAGTCCTTCAATAATTAAAGCTTGCAAAAGAATAAAAGGGGAGGGCAAAAAATAAATAAAAAGGGCTTTCCCTCCTCCCACCTGCTCCCAAAACAAGGCCGCTGTAGCTTCCCTGGGAACAAAGGGATGTGGTGAGAATGGGCTTTTGCTTGATCCCGCAGTGGCTGGGAGGGAGCAGTGGGACAAACGTGTGGCCCTGCAGAGGGGAGCCCCTCATCAAAGCCAGGGAAAAATGGGGGAGAAACATGTTAGCCTGTCTTACTGCTCATCAGAGCAGGACTCTGACTTCCTGATTTGAGGAAAATAATGGCAACTGAAGACAAAGCTGCTTATATTCCAATACTGAATAGAAAGAAGTCAAACCCCTGTGTTTTCTGCTAAGCAAATGAAGGAGCAGGAAATCCAGAGGATTCCTGAACAAGTCACAGACCCTTCCTGCCATGGTTTGGCCGATCAGAGCCTCTTAAAATAATGCCTGTAAAACCAGCACAATTTGGGATTTGATATCGTGTCACAGCAGGGATCTGGGGAGTGGTCACGGGGGCTCTGTGGGGGCATGCAAAAGGCCGTGGTGCATGATACAGAAAAGCCTTATCGTTGCCTTTGGCCAAGGCTACACCTTTCCCCTGCACCCACCGGCTGCATGAAATCGGGTCCTCATGTATGTCTCTGGATTTAGTGATGCTGATGAAAAGCAACCAGCGCACACTCGTAACAGGATTCTCTTTCCACATGGCATTGAGCAATGCCCATCAGTCACTCTCCTGTGCCTCAGTTTCTTCACCTAATAACAGGATAATATGCTCTCTGGCTCTGAGAAGTCTTGTGTAGGAACCTGAGGGAAGCTACCAGCTCCTCACTGACAGGCACTACCTGCTCACAGCACTCCTGTCAGGTGTGTGGTTTACCAGATGTCAGGGCAAAATGGATGGTGCTCGCCATGTATACCACCGCATCTCTGTGGCTTTTTGATTCCCTCTCCATTCCCAGACACAGCTCTGCAATCCCAACTTTCACACCTCAAACCCCAAGGGACCAGGGCCTTTGCACTCTGTGCTGCATGTCATAGAGACAGGACAAACAGCCAAACATATGCGGTGGGAAGTCATCGTGATGCAAGCGTGGGGGGGCTGCAGGTGGAAGCATCTCTCTGTGTTCCCGTCTACTGGAATGGAGCTCTGTTAAGATAAAGATACATAAAAACCCCTTAAGAGATAAATAAACAGAAAATAAAACCTACGAGGAGACCGTTTTTAAGCAGCTGATATTGTGTCTTCTGGAGACTGGTTGTGCAGGGCCAGCGTCCCCACTATTGCCATGCTGCTTCAGGGAGACACCAGCTGACTGGTGCACTGGACTGGAGAGAGACTGGAGTGCACTTTCTGCCCTTTCCACAGCCCTGCTGGGTGACTGGGGGCTCATCACTTATGTCTCCGAGGGCTTCCTTTTGCCTGCTTGGCACATCTAAATCAGAGCTGTTCAGGTGGAGATGATCTCTCACTTGCCTGGGAAGGGCCTCAGTGGGATCCATGTGTCATCTGGGACCTCGAGGCTCTTTGGTAGTGCAGCAAGAGGCAGGTTTCTAGAGGCTGATGCTTTGGTTGTGCTGCCTGAACAAGCAGCCTTATTCTGCTCTCAAACTCTGTGCCTGCTCCTAGGGACCAGGGATATTTGCATCCTTTAAAGCTAAAGGAAGAAAAACTACCCCAAATCTCTCTCCCCACCCTGTCTGACACCCCCAGACCAGCCTGGTGCAGTTCAGTAGTTCCCTGTGCTCAGTGCCCTCTGAGTCTTCACACTAGGAGGGCTCAGGACACGAGGCCAATCAAGCAATTGGATTGCCTTAACACGCCTTAGTGCTTTATAATACCTGCCATTCTCCATGGTTGAGTCTGTTTCTGATGCTTGCCATATTCCAGGGTTATACTGCTGCACTTTCCATGGTCCACTCTGCCCTTCTGCTAAATGCTGCCTTCTGTCTTGCTTCGTTAATGGTTAAAGTGGTTGCCACATCCAGCCAAGGCTGGCCATTTGGCTACCCCTCGGAGCTGGCTCAGCGGGAGGGGGCTGGCAAGTCTCCCCCCAGCCACCCCAGCTCCCCAGGAGCGTTCCACACAATGCCTGTGGAAGTGTACAAAGTGTCAACCTCAGCGTAGTTTTTAACCTGGAGTGATAGCTTTACTGATTTGCCACTTTACTACTCTTGTTAATGAATTTTTAATCTTCTTAATGACATTAAACACGGAAAGTAATTAAGGAAAACAAGTTTGAAACTGCTGACTTAAACCCTTTATTCAGAACTATTTAATGTAGAATTAATTTGATTTTGCCCATTATTCAAATGAACACATTACCTTCCTGTGCATTGGCCTCTTTTCCTTTTTTTTTTGTGTGTGCATGTGTTTAGTTTTATTAAATATATCATATAACGCTTTGTCCTTTTTGTTTGGAGGTAACCAGAAAATTTCTCTCTCCCAATGACAGAAAGGGTCAGCCTTTGGCATCTCTCATGGGTCTTGTAAAGTCTCCCTGCATCAGGAGTTCAGCTGTGCTTGGGAATGCCTGAAATACCAGGTTGCTACCACCTGCTCAATTAGGAGAGAAAGGAGCTTTGCTTCTCAGAGCTGCTGGACTGCATCCTTAGCACAGGATGACACAACTTCTGCAGGACACAAGGCCATACTGATTTACACCAGACCACCAGGCCTCTGCAAAGCACAGAGCAGAAGCTGATGTAAACACCTGGGGGAAAGCAGATGCTCAGCTTCATCTTATAGTGGAAGAGATAGGTCCTTGAAACTTGTATTACCCCTTCTTTGACATCACAAGACAGACTCTCTTTCCACCCTTCTTAGACATTATTGACTCCGACCCACATATATGAAGACATTAGATGTTCACTTGATATTGCTGTCCCCTCCATCTGATCTTTCCTTTCTCCAACTCAGCTTTTATGTAGCTATAAACCCTGCTACCACTTTCAGCCTGAGCATCCAGCTTTCAGGTCCTGTTTCCATTGGGATGAGCATTCAGTGTTACATGCTGTGATTTTGCTGATTTACTGCACGATGTCTCCCAAATACTACTCCCCAAAATGCTAGGACACAATCAACAGTCAATAATATCTCAGCTATCTCCATGTCTGCCCCACTGCCAGCTTCTGTGTTTGAGAGGCTCTGCTTGCATTGTGTTATCACCACTCTTTTTTCCTTCATTTGAATTTGCTACCTGATACCCTGTATTTGAAAGCAGTGGAACCCTTACAATTCCCTGGATTCATCCCCCAGTCAGCTTAAAATTCAGGTCTGCCCCAGACAGATGCTGTGTTGATTTGACAGCAGGAACACACTAGATTCCACTGCCAATTGAGGCTGAAAAAGGCAACTGGTCCTCGTATCCAGAGGTCTCTCATCATCTTTGCTATCAAGAGTCCCCTTCTGGCATTCCAATGCTTTGTATAAAAAAGCCTTTTTCTCTGCAGCCACCTGCCTGGCAGAGTAGGTAATGTCAGTGGAGCCGAGCCGCACAGGCTAGTCTGCTTCTGAAACAATGAGAGTTGTCCAAATAATTGTGCCCACATGAAGGATTGCTGGGTGATGGAGCCAGTTTGGGGCCATATATCCAGCAGATGTGGTGAGAGCCTCAGATACAAAGAATTGGAGCAAAAGCACACCTCTGAATCCCTCTCTCAGACCTGAATTTGTATGCAGGGGAATGTCAAAGTTCTGTACATAAAACCATCCTGCACCTTTCCCACAGCAGAAGAGAAACTTACTGAGCATTGCAGGGGGGGTAAAATATACTTATCAAAACTGCACTAAGGTTCCAGGTGCTCCCTTCATCATGAATCCATATGACAGTGACTACAGAGAGCAAGGCCTGAATCTAAAGCTCACTATTTGGCTGTTGGAGCAATGTTTTTTTTTTCTGCAGGTGAGCAGCCAGCCCCATCCTCTGGGAGGCTTGCTTCTCTTTGCAAAGACACTGATTCAGTGTCCACTGGAAGTAACGAGATCCTTTCCCTTGGCTCCAATAGATAACTGGATCATTCCTCAAGCTGGAATATTAAACATGCCGGCAGATTGTCATTAAAACCCTCTTTGCTTTATTATGTGTTTTTGCTTCAACAGCCAAAACTGGAGGAAAGAAAAAGAGCAAACAATTTTCCTGCATGCTGGCTGCAAGACACTCTCAGAGCACTGAGCTGACTCTAGCAGGACTTTTTCCCATCAGATGGAGCAGTGCTGTAGAGCACCACGTGGGACAACACCAGTTTTTCAGACTGCAGCAGCTCCCACTATGGTACCTGACCTCCTCATAGGCAAGACCACCTTTTAATGTGACAACAGATGTCATACTCCCTTTGGGCTTTTTGCAGACAACAAACTGAGGCATTGGATAAATGAAATGACATGGAAAAAAATCAGCTGGAGAGCAGAAAAGAGCTCAGGTCCCCAGAGTAGCTGGTGACTGATGTCTCACCTTCAGCCTCTAGTGCTCTTTTACTGACATACCTGGGTGCCACAGCACAGACTCAGCAGGTCTGAACTGGATCCTGAAGGATCATGGTAGTCTCTATGCCATGCTCAGCATGGGCTTGGGGAACATGCTGAGGAATGAACACCCAATTCTCCCCACCCCATGCCTTTATGACTTTAAGCTTTGCATTAATGAACAAATTATTTTCATGGCATACCTGGCACTCAGCTGCTAACTAGCACCCACCATGCCATATCATGCACCAGGTCCTTGTGTGATGAGTCCCCTCCCTATGCCACCACCTTCATGTCTGCTGTTCACAGTGTTTCTTCCATGTCTCCCACAATTCACCCTTCCTCTCAACAGCAGGATGACACAAACCTGAGGACAGACTTACAGCACATTGCCACTGTAATGCAAATTAGTCACCTATGCTCAACAGAAAAGCAGTAGAAAGAGAGGGACACAGACACCTTCTCCCCCCTTCTTTTCTCCTTGAGTCACCCAGACCAGCTGCCCTTGAGCAAGCTGGGCTATTTCACCTACCAAAAGGGGCTCCCAGTATTAGCTGATGGCAGGAGCTGTGGGGGAAGTCAGGGGACAAGCTCAGCCATGGGGAGTGGAAGGTGTTGAGAGATGAAGAGGGACAGTGAATGGAGGATGGAAAGGAAAAAGGATAGAGGAGAGAAAGGTGAGAGAAAGCAGCGTTTCTCAGGGTGGCTGAACATCCTCCCTTGTGCCAGGGGCAGAAGCCTGCTTGCAGGGCTCCAGCCAGTGCTCCATTTCCAATTTGGCTTGTTTGAGAGCATAAACCTCCCTCCAGTCTGGGCACCAATAAAAGAGGCATCTCTGCAGAGTCTGCACTCCACTGTGGCAAGCTGCCGACTTTCATTTCTTTTTACTACTGACTTTGTGTATCTCTCACCCCTTCCTCCCATTCTGGGGACTTTATGGACTGAGACACAGTATCCTCCTTCCCCAGAGCAGAGCTGGCTCCAGACTTGGAATTCCAGGAAATTTCCAGGGTTGTCTCTGGACAACAGCCACAAAAATTGCCACCTATAACACCCAGCCCTCCATGAAATACCCAGCCCTGCATGAAATACCCCACCATTGTGTGATCCTGAGACCCACATCACAGACTGGCATGGGGCTACTCCAGCAGAGCCCCTCTTTCTCCTTCCAGGACAGCTAGGCATCCACACTGCCTGTCACAGCTGTAAGGAGGTACCAAGATGCCAAGGCATCTTATTCATCCCTTTTTGGATGAAGCCTGGCTCCCCTCTCAGGGTGTGCTGCTACCCACGGCCAAAGGCAGCCATGCCCCACTGCTCAGTGCCCCACTACCTTCACATGAATCAGCTCCACACTCCAGCTATGCCCATTCCATAACTTGTCTGATGACTGGACAGCTGCCACTGGCTTCTCTGATCGCTGTGCAGTCTGCTCATTGCCACCTTGCCTTAGTTGAGATGCCTGCTGCTCACCTGAGTCACTAGTGGTTACGTGTTTGGGAAGGAGGGGTTGTGTACCTGTGAAGGAGGCTGCTACGTCGTGTGCTGCTGGCTCTGCAAACTGATTAGGCACTTAAAGTGTTTCAAAAAAGGAGAACAACAAATGGAAAAGAAAAAATGAAAGTGAAGCATAGCCAGGAATTGACCAGGTACCAGGAAATGGCACATTGTGCACAGTTCTGGTACCTTACCATCACAGTTCTGTATATCAGACTGTCCAATAACAGTCCAACCATCCCAGAATGGAACAACCATTTCAGAATGGAAATTTTGACTGAGGAGTGTGGGTTTTCCAAAGAGAGGTATCCATTTTCCCAGAATTTTCCATCATTCTTTGTCTTTTCATTAAAAGTCCAGTCCCTTGAACAAGCACTTGTTTTCTCAGAGATATTCATGGCAGAACCATTTCCCAGACACAGGCTCAAACCTTGACTCTCCACTGGTGTGTTAGTCCTTTCCTACCCCAAAGCCCCCGTAGCACTTTCCTCTGTTCAGTCACATGGAAGCAAGTTCCAGTAAAAACAAAACAATCAAAAAACCCAACAACAACAACAAAACCCACAAACAAACAAAAAAACAAACAAAACCACAAAAAAAAAAAAAAACACCCCAAACCACAGGATATTGAGAGCACTGTGACTTGGGTTTATCTTGTGCCCAACAATCGGCCTCCTAATACCTCCCCACATCCACCCATGTTTTTACTGTACCAAATACAGCTGAGCTGTCACAGGCAGCTACACAGCAGAACAGGAGGCAACAAGTTGTTTTTTTATTTCTGATAAAAGTTACAAATTGTGAACTTAGCATTAACTACCTTTGCAATCTTGGCTGCCGCCACCCTCCAGCTGGCTGCTCCCTCCTCTGCTCAGCAGCTCGCACATGGATGTACCATTTCTCACACACACGTGTCTTGTATATTGTTATTATTACACATTTCGTTATGCCCCCATGCACATTTGGCAAGGCACAGTCCAACATAGAATCATGAAGGTCAGAAAAAGACCTCTAAGAGCACCAAGTCCAAACATCAACACAACATTATCATGACCCACTAAACCATGCCCCAGAATGTCACATCCACGCATTCAATACCTCCAGAGATGGTGACCCAACCACTTTCCTGGGCAGCCCATTCCAATGCTTTACCAGTCTTTCAGAATAGAAATTTTTCATATCAAATCTAAACCTCCTCTGGTACAACTCAAACCCATTTCTTCTCATCCTGTTGCTTGTTACTTGGGAGACCAACACCCACCTCACTATAGCCTTCCTTCAGGTAGTTGTAGACAGCAACAAGGTCTTTCCTCAGCCTTCTCTTCCCTAGACTAAACAATCCCAATTGCCTCAGCCACTCCTCATACAACATACCCTCCACACCCCTCACCACCTTTGATGCCCTTCTCCGAACTGCAGCACCTCAATGTCTTTCATGTGCTGCAGTGCCCAAACCTGAACACAGTACTCAAGTGGTGGCCTATACCAGGTCCAAGTACAGGGGCAGGATCACTTTCCTGTTCCTGATGGACACACTATTTTTGACACAGGCCAAGATGCTTCTTGGCCACCTGGGCACACAACTTCAGTCTGATTTTATGATGCTGTCATGGTTTAACCTCTGCTGGCAGCTAAGCACCATGCAGCCACTCACCCACTACTTTCCTTCCCCCCTCCACACACCTTGCTGTGGAATGGAAAAGAGAACTGGGAGGATGAAAAAAAAAAAAAAAAAAAAAAAAAGTGAGACCCCATGGGTTGAGATAAGGACAGTTTAACAAAACAACACAAGGAGAGAAGCAAACAGCAGTACTAATGATAATACTAATGAAATGATGCAGAAAGCAAGTAATAGAAGCCAGGAAGGTTCTACCTGTGCCCAAGATGCCAACTTTCCCATGCTCTAGCCACACTGAAGCAAGCTGAAAGCAGATGTCCCCACCCTAGCCCATCCCTCCTCTTCTATAGGGGCAGGATTCAGTATGGTATGGACTATCCCACTGGTTCAGTTGTTTACCTGGCTGTGGCCCCTCCCAACTGCTTGGGTGAGTAGCTGCTTGTGGTAATTAACCCGAACCAAACCCAGTTTGGTTGCAGTTCAGAACACACACATGCAGATGCCTCATGGCATTTCTGTGTATGAACACAAATGGAGCTGCAGTTTGTCTGAGACCATGTATTCAGGACCCAGTCTGCACCTATCTCATGGCAGAATCATGGACAATTGTTGTTTAAAATGCAGATATTTATTTTGTCCCATCTGTCCCATACCTCTACCATATATGTATATGGAATGTTTTATGAAAATGTAAGTCATACTCTGTAGTGTCCGCTTCACATATAGTTGGGTTGTGAGTAGCATGGTTCTTTATTTCATTTTTGTGTGGGTACCAATCAGTACATGAGAGGCAGAAGAGGAGGAAAGATCACACTGGGAAACCAAATATCTTGGTATTTGTGTTTGTGTTTATTCTTCATGGGTCTTTTTTTGCCTCAAGGAGCCACTTATGGGGCTGAAATACTGCAAGATCTGGTCTTCTTGTAGTATTCCTACCAGTCAGGGAGTGGAACACCCTGAGCAGAACAGATCTTATATTATTTCAGCTCCACAGAGTGCTCCCTGAGGCATTGGCAAGAAACATAAGCACAGCTACAAAGACACAGAAAATGCTTGCAACACAGATGCAAGTGCTGAAGTCTGAGAGTTCCTTCCTCAGAGGAAGAAGTGGCCAGACACTGTGTCCACCTTGGCTGAGGCACACTGCAAGGCTCAGTGTGGGTGTCCTGCCAGAGATCTACTTTGAGTCTGGGTGACAGAAAGCCGAGTCCAATCCAAACTGCAGGAACAGGACTAGGAGAGTGTTTGCAAGTTCACAGTCTACAAGTGGGAGCATTCACGTTCTCAGGGTGCACAAGACACAGGAGAGCTGGGGCCAAGCTTGCTGTTATTCACATGCTGCTTTTTCAGCATCACTTCCAGGAGGGAACCACAATTTGGACTGGAGCCATCACACACATAGCAGATTCTGTCTCAAACACAGGAGAAACTGGCTCACATGGTCTGTCTCTGCCACCTGCAGAGCTAGAGAGTTTCAGGGTGGCTGGTGCACACTTTAGTTGGAAGGTGCCCATCTCAGTTGGAAGGTGCCCATCCCTAATACCATACAGCAGAGTCCTTCATTCCCAATCCGAATTTAGACCTCAGTGAACCAAAAGGTAGTTCTGGACTTGCTGTGATTCTCTTTAGAGTAGGGTTGCTTGTGGCTGGGTGACAGAGCTCAGGCTTTTTTGCAAGCCAAGGATAAGGTCATTTTTTCTGTTGCATGTCCAAAACACTGTCATGTACTCCCCTAAGAACTTTTCAGATACCTTGCAGATAGACATTAGCAGAACAACACTAACAACAAACCAATAATACAGATATAACTCCCAGAAATGTATGCATTTTAGTCAGCTAAGCCTATTCTGGTGAAGGATGACACAGCCTCTGCCCTCCTTCCATCAGCACCACAGGTTGCAGTTTGCCAAATGACATATACTTGCCCTACAGTTCCCTTCACTCCAAGGGTGACCCTGGACATCAATGTAGACAAACCCACCAGTATCCAACATTATTTTATTGAAGGTGACTGAGAATTTTGGCTTTTCTACAATAACCAAAACCTCTTCGACAGAGGTAAATATTTTCCAAGCAACGTTTTCTGTCTTGTCATAATCTTGGGGAAAATGTTCCATTGCCTACTAGCATTGCTGATCTCTAGATACAGCTAGAAAATAGAAAATCCAGCCTACAGGAAATTCTGTTATTTCTACATTTATTTTCATCATGAAGTGAAATGAAAAATGGAGTGGGCAGGATGGGGTAGAACAGAATGTTAATTCTGAAACAAATTCAATGCAGAAGCAAGAAAATCACGTTAAAGTTTATGTTTCGATAGCATTAAAACACAAAATGGCTTATAAATATAATGAGAAAGACAAACTGAAATAATCCATTGCATTTTGGGTCAGTTCAAATCTCTGCCAAAAATTCCAGTAAACATTTAACATTTCTAGAAAATGGTTCAATTTGGAGGATTCTGCATTTTCCAATGGAAAACTGGTCCATCAAAATTCTTTTTTTGATAAGCTCTCTTGATTATAATATGCTACTAAAGAGGGATGTTTTCTGCTGTAACCATTTTTTTTCCTAGCTTCAGGCATGTAATTTACACTTATATTTCAACTGACTAATACCGCATTAAGCATCCTCTCAGAACTGGACTTTCATTATCAGAGATTACATAACAACAAAAGAAAGCAGCTATAATGGCCAAAAAACCTGGAGCCTGTGGCAGGAGAGACTGTGATGTTGTGCCCTGCAGGAGCCTTATGCAGCTTGAAGGTCCCAGCCTGTGCCCCCCGCAATGCTGCAGCACCGCGGTGTCATGCCCCCCAGGGGGGAGCAGCTTTCACCCCAGTAGCTATCACCAACATTGGCTAAACACAGAGCAGAAACTACTCTTTCTTGGGTTTGAATTAGCTAGTGGCAAAAAGAAAAGACAGTAAGCTCTGGGCACTCTGGTTCTTCTCATTTTCCCAAATTATTTTATCTTTCTTTTCTCTTGTTTTTTGCTTTTCTTTCTCTCTCCCTCCCGTGAACTCTCTACATCTTCTTTCTTCCTCATGATTTTCTCTTTTCTTTCCTTTTAGAGTCCCATAGTAGGCATTGCCCTGTCTTCATGGCTGCATGGTTGCAGATTATTGTGCTGGCTGCTTTTGCATCCTCCCTAGCCCACCAGTCACCCCTTCACCACGCGTGGACTTGTTCTTTCCAAGGCCTGGCTTTGGAAACACCATTTCCCCTTCTAGTGGCTCTGGGTTTCAGCCATTCAATAGGGACATCATCCTGAACCCACACTTCAAGTGGCACAGAGAGCAGCCCCAGATAGGAGCTCTCCCCTCCCAGCCACCCTATTCACACAGCATTTCATCAGAAATAAAAAAGACAAGTTAATCTGTTTGGGCTGAAAATGAATGAAACAGTGGGGGTAAAAAATGGTGAGAGAAATTATATTTCTCTCCTCCAGCAAAGGGGCATGTTGGGGGTGGGAAGGAGTGGGGGGGGTGGGTAGAGGGAAGGAAGGTTGCTTTATTTTATTGATTTAAAAAAAAAACCACACACATATCCCACAGGCGCCAAAAAGCACAGGGCAATGATTAATGTCCCCTCAGAAAAAGAAATTATATAGAATAAATTAAACTACTGTGGCAGCAAATTGAAAAATAAGGATGTAAATGAGGTTTGAATACTTAATATCTGAGAAGGGGAAGCAAGTCCCGGGCACAGAGAGAATGGTGAGAAATTGTCAGCGACCCAAGGGGAGACACTTCCTTCTCCTGGCCCAGGAGCCCCGCTACTCCAGGCGGGAGACCAACAACGAGGAGCTGATGTTGGGAGTAGAGCAGGGTTGGCTCACACAAGGAAACGGAGCCAGCCAAGCTCAGGCCTGTGGTTGGTTCCCCAGCAGAGCATTGCATGGGAATTTTCACTCCATGCAAAGATCAAAACTGGGCCCAGAGACTTCAAATGGTCTCACAGGCAATGTTTCATGGTGCAGGCCATCTGAGGAAAAGCTGGTGAGCTGCAGGGGTTTGTCTACCCTTGCTGCATGATGTGTAGCCTTTTTCCTGAGGAACTGTGGACTGAGTTCCTCAGCATCACTGTCACCTCATGTCCTGCAGTGGGATTGTACATCCCACTGGGCATTGAGGGCAGAGATTTTTGCTGCCCAAATGTGTGTTCAGTCCGTACTGGATGCTTGCATCAGCAGCAGCCTGGTTAGAAGTTAGAGCATGCAAACCTCCTGATCTAAGAAGCTGGCCCAGCCTCATCAGGCACGGCCAACACGTGCCAGCAGTAAAAAAAGGGAAACCACACAAGACAGGGTTGAAGAGGAAGCTATGGTGAAGTCATACTCTCACCATGCTGGACTTGTTTGAATGAAAAAATCCTGGCCACGGTCTTCCCAAGACTTCTGCAGCTCAGTCCAGCCAGGCTGCGAGGGTGACCGTGATCAGACGTGGCTGCAGGCTGCCATGTGCCACGCGGAACTGCTCCAGCTCTATTAAACCCGCTAGCTGTCAGCTTGTGTTTCACAAGCCGTGTAGTGCAGTCCCCCTGGATGAGAGATTAGCAGGTCTACAGAAATCAAACTCTGGCTCCCACCTCTGGCACCGATTTCTTGTGTTGCCACTGTCAAGTCAATTCTCCCCTTCTTTGCCCTGTCCCTAGCAGTGTAACAACTGGTGCAGCAGGATCTGGAAAGCACAGAGGAGACTTATTTTCACTTATCAGGGCTGTGGAGCTGATGGTAAGTACTGGCAGTGAGGAGAGATCCTATGGGAAACATGCCCTTCTGCTCTGTACTGCCATGTGCATCCAGCCCTTGGGCTTGTTTTCCATGCTACAGGTGTGGGTGAGAGATCCTGACTAGGGATTAAATGTTTTGTTAACATCAAAACAAAACACGAAGCACTAAAATCTTTCCTTGCATCTCATTTCTAAGAGCTCTCTGGGCAGCAAGGGTCCAAGGAAAAGCCTGCTGATACTAGAGATAACAAAGATATATGGTAAGGGTCTGACATTCCCAGCCCCCACATGGGTCCTGTTTCAAGCCACAGGATGTATTTTTGTCCTGTTACCTGTGAGAGAAGAGATGGGGTTGGAGAGAGAAAACCTGATTATTCACAAAAATGTCAGGAAAGGAAAATCCAGATCCTGCTGAAATGGGTGTGGAAGGGTGTCTCAGCCTGGGAGCTGCTGGCATGGGAGCCCTGCAGAGCCAGGGGCAGCTTCTGCTCCCAGGAGCTCACTGCTGGTTTGGGGTCAGGAGCAAGACCTGGCTGTGGGGAGTATTCGTCAAATGGCAGAGAGACGGAATGAGGAGGGGGGCAGAATACATGGGTAACAGCCCAACAGGGCTTCCCAAGTTTGGTCTGAGGGGCCAGTAACAGAACAGAGCACCTTCCCCTGCTGTTTTGGCTAAACCTCAGGCACAGCCATTAACCTGACCCAATGGGAAATTAATATTCCCCAAATTGTCAGAGAGCTGCTCATTCTGGCTGATTTTCTTTCCATCTGGCTGTAGTGGAGGAGAGCCCATCCTCAGCTTGCTGCTCAGCTGGCTCTTTCTTTTTTATCTCTTGTCTCTCCATCTCCCATTCAGCCCCCTCTATCTCTGCATCCCCTCTCTGCTTCCCTCTGCCAGCGCGGGTGAGTGTGTGTGCGCGCATGTGTGTGTGTGTGTGTGTCTCTCTCTTCCCTTCTGTCTTTTTTGTTCATATATATTTAGTATTTATTTACAAGCTTGATTTTTTTCCCTCTGAGTGAAGCCAGGCATGCACAGAAATCCTTAAGATGCTATAAAGCCGCTGAGGTATAAAATGGAAAGTGCTTAGCCTGCCTGTACAGAAATATCTCACTGCGCCGCACTGGAAGCCACCGAAGCTGGGCACTGTAAATCTCATAGAGTTTAGCTTGTTTGTTTACACCATGACGACGATCTAAAGAGAAAAAGAGAGAGGGAGAGAGGAAGAAGCTCTCAGCTCCCATGTCAGGCTGTGGCACATATCCTCCCCCCAAAATATTTATTGGACCAGGATGCAAGACTACCATCACCTTCCCAGACAATCTATGGGCAGCTTAATGGTGGGGTAGGGGAGAGGTGGTCTCTGTGATGCTGTCCTTTCCCAGGATATAGAGCAAGGCAGTTTATGCATTTCCCAAGGCCACCCCAAAAGAGATGTTATGAGGATCTCCCCCTGGTGGGACACGGGAGACTTTCTAGTTTCATACTTGTTGGTCAAACTGACTCTCTTTATGACTGTTCAGACTTGGCCTTAAGTGGCTTTCTGAGACCACCCTGAACAGCCACCCGTGTTCCTAAAGACTTAGAAATGGCCCTTGCTAAAAGAAATGGGCCAAAGAAAACCTGAACTTGGGGGAAATAGGTACAAATTTAGACTGCTTTGTTACCTCGCATGAAACTAGGACCATCTTTGAAACCTGTTAGGCCCGTGTTCCTGAAGCTCCACGACCCCCCTTCCTATGCAGCCAATCTCTACAACAGGGACCAATTGAGGATCCCACATGCTAACCTCTCGTGGGGCTCTGGTCTTGCTCCATCTGTCTCCAAGTAGGTCCAGCCACAGCTCTGAGGGACAACGGCATCTCAGAACACACCAGGATGGGCCCTGCCATTTGATGCTGCCCCACAAAGTGACCCACTTACTCCTCTCCTGCGTGGCTGCCCTGGCAGGCAGACTGCCATAGCTGAGTCAGATTTGTGTGCTGCTCTTCAGACAGGAGCTGTACAGGGCCACATTTCACAACTCCCCACTGGCATCATGGAAGACCAGCAGTGAAATTTCTTCATGTGTCAAACACAGTGGTTTCCATCTGAGCAAAAGACAGAGCCACAGTAGCATAGGTGAGAATTGCTTTGAGAAGGAAAGGAAAGGCAAAACAGTCTAAATCAGAAATTATAAGTGTTCTATAGAGTATAGTAGCAGAAAGACACTGCAGAAAGCGTGAGAGCCTTCAGTGACAGCACTGTAAGAACATCTCTTGTATTTTTTTTAAAAGTCCACCAGGCTTCTATACTTGTTCTTACATCACATGTGGGGAATTTAGCCTACAATGCTGATGTGACCTGACCCAAGCCACACAGGGAGCTTTCTGTGGATACGGGAGTTGAAGCCAGGTCTCCCATGTCCTAAACATCAGACCTTTTCCAACATGAAGGTATGAAAACCTTGTACAGAGGAAAAAACCCCACATGAAATATCAGAGGTTGTCTCAAGTATCCATGGGCAGAGAGACTAGGAAAGAAGGAATTCTACCCTCTCTACAAGTGGCTGCACACAGCTGAGGGTTTCAGGACCACCAGGCTGCCTTCCAGCTCTCTGCCAGCTTCAGTGACACAAGGCATATGCAGGGAAAATCTTACTTTGCTGTCAGTCTGCATGGATGGGCACCATCCAGATACAGCAGTGGAAGAGAAAGATGGAATCCCATGTCTGCTTGTCTGCTTGGCACGTTGGTAGGTTTACACTTCTTTCCATGAGCATCTCTTGGAAAGGCAGCGCCATCCACCCACTTCCCCAAAAACCCTGAAAGCATGAAATATATAGATAAACAGTCACAGGTAGTTGTTGACTCAAGCTCTTGTGTACCCTGTTATTCCTAAAAGCTGCTACGCTTCCCAGGCAAGGGGAGGAAAAATTGGAGGAAAGCGTGGAAGTTGCTTCGGGTGCCAGCCTGCCACTGCGGCATGCAAAGAGGGTGCAAGAGTGCTCCCTGCAGGAAGATGACTAGTTCATGGTCTTACGTTGAGCCAAAGCTGCAAGATCCTTTTGCCACTGGGGCCAGAGAGAGCAGGATCTTGAAGCTCCTGCTCGCAAAGCAGATTAACACTGAGGCTTGTTGGCAGGAAGGACAGTAACATTTTTACAAGACCTACAGAAAGGCAATGACTTTGTCTGTGCATCCTAATACAACTCCCCTCCTATGGATGCATGGATGTTGGGAAGGACTTTTCACCACTGCTAGAGGAGAAACCGGGTCCTGCCACAAAAAAGATAAAGACTTCACGCACGGTAAAGGTTGGATTAGCCTTGAAATCTCTCCTCCCTGATTGCTGAAATTCTTTTTTGTTTGTTTGCCTCTGTTCTCAAATGGCTTCCTGGCCTCTTCTTTAAGGGGGCACACCAGGGCCCAGAGGAGGGGTCTCCACAGTGCTCAGAACAGGCGCCCAGACAGCAGCAGTGAAAGGGATGCTGCAATCCTAAATGCCCTGTGCGCTCTACATATTGTGGAAAAAGCTGTTGCATTCATCAATGTCAGACGCAGAGTTTGAATAAATTTGAATGCACTCAAGCGTGTTCCCTGCAGTTTTCTATAATATCACTTTCCAGTTTGAATATTTCACTTACTTTTTTTCAAATTTCTTTTTATCCACCAGTTTTTCCTCCTTTTCATCCTCTCCTCCCTTCTTCTTCTCCTTTCACCTTACCCCCCTCTTGGAGTTTTTACATTTGCAGCCCAAACAATTGGACAAGGAAGCCATGCTGCAAGCTTCCTCTCAGCAGTGCCTTGGAAAAGGCAGTCACTTCTCACACTGTACTCGTGCCTTTCCAGCTGTTGGCCAGTTTGAACATCTTTCCACCACAGAACAACACCCCATGGGACACTGTGGCTAGGTGAAATAAAGCATTTGCAATGCATCGGTGCAGACTTGATTTGTGAGGGTCTCACAGGTGGTTCTTGGTTGTCCTGGCTCACTGGCTGAGCTTTGTGGGGCTCTGGCTGTGGAAAAGGGACAACATGGTCAAACAGTGTAATGAGGCATCAACAGGGTTCCAGTCAACCATGTGGCCTGTAGGTCAGATCTAGTCACTGAGGAACAGCAGGTCTGCAACTGACCTCCTGCTGTTGTTGCATGGTGGCATCTCAAAACTACTCCAGGGCAAACAAGGTGAACTGAATTCATGCTTTCCTTCCTCCTCTTTGGTACCAGCCTGGAGTAAACCTATTAGCCCCTTTTGCCTCTCACACTTCCGTTTGTCCTTTCTGTAAAGGAAGCTATACTTGTGTGTTCATAAACCAGCGAGTGATGCAAGCTAAGCAGATGTGCTAAAGGGTTAATTATACTCTTGACTAGCCAAAGAGAAGGGCGTTGCTATTTGTAACCCTGCTTTTGGGCTAAGTTTCCATGCCTTCTGTACAAGTAGGAGAGGACAAGGTAGAGAAATGGCTTGTACCAACCTGACCAGAAAGGCACTCTCAAGGCGGTCAGCTCTTACCCAGGACTCTGCGTCCTGGGGCTAGAGGAGTGTGTGTGTGTTTGTGCTGGGGACTGGGAGGGGAGAAAGGGCTGGCGGCACCAGAGAATGAATGAATTCTGCTGCTTGTACGGAGAATTCACTGCTCTCCCTTGTAGTGAAAACTCTATGATCTTGTGACTAACCACTTTCCCCTTTCACTGTTTTTGATTTATATCCCATTACTTCGCCTGTTTGTGCCTTGCAGACATGAATTTTTTCCCTGACATCTCCTATGCAGCAGCCACGTCAAAACCTTTGATAAAATAATAGTGGTAAGACGTTTGCATGGCTGTTTTTATGTTTCCAGGGATATAGACATCAATTAAAACTCTTCATACAATCTGATCCGTCGTTATTAAAGGCATTAATACTGGCACGCCCCTCAGATTAGGGGCTGCTCACCAGGCAATGGAGGAAAGCAGGGAACGTTGTCCGCATGCATCCCCTTTCTGCTCAGCTCCCACGGGGACCTCGCTCAGAGGACAACCGTCACAGGCTACTGAGGGCACCGCTGGCTGTACTGAAGCTGTTGGGGGTGGTACAGGGCAAAAGCATCCCATGCACCAGCAAAGCACAGCACTGCCCTCCCAACACCTCTCATACCACCACAAGATCTTGGATAACAAATACCAGGTCTAGATTTGCTAGAATATATGCCCTGAGGGATGGCCTGAGAGCACAGCTGAGATTGCAGCAACCAGGTGCTTGGTGCTGAGCGTTCACTTAAGAAAAGGCAGTTTTCAACAATATAGGTAAAATGGAGAGGGGGAGTTGAGGCACAGACAGAATATGCCATTTTCCCATGGCAGCTCATGTAGCATTTCCTCATCAAAGATGTACACATGTTATCAAATACAAGAAGTATCTCTTAACCAGGAGGAAACTGAGGCTGCATAGGTTATGTTGTTAACTATAGCAGCACCAGTACCTAACTGAAGGAGGAAACGGGCGCTGCAGCGGTCAGCCTGTGAAAAATTTCAGTGTCATCACCCAGGGTTTCACTTGGTGAGGCAAACCAGAAGGTCTGAATTATAGCTTCCTGCGGTCCTGTCCAGACCCATGTATGCCCAGCTCTTCTCATTCAACACAGCCTAAAGCAATTCCTGCTGGAGACAGAAACAGTTGGTGTCCCCATCTAACCTCCTCACAATGCCTCTCATGGGGGGGGAAATTTGAATTTGCAGTGTATGTTTTTGGAGGTAGGACCCTTCCCTTTTCCCTCCAGCATCACCACCACTCAGGACCCATGTTCCCTCCTGTTGGCACTGTATGGTGCAGCCAAAGGCTCCCTTTGTGATGACAACTTCCACAGTGCTGCTAGGGGACTCTAAAACTGCAGTGAAATTAATGTCTTTGCTAGGAAATCTTCCCTCCGTGCAGTTTTCCAAATCTTCATTCAGTGTAGCAACAAGATGTAGGAAATCCCTTTAATGCATGACGGCTTACAGGCTACTGCTCTCTCTGCTGTGTGTACATTATTTCAAATTTTGTTTTAATCTCTTTTATTTTCATTTCTTTCTTTCTCTCCTTGCCTAGCAGGAAGAAAAAGTGGTCCTTCTTCTTGGGATCTCCCATGAGAAAAGACAGTCAGTATGCCCAGGTAATGGCCACCTGGTCTCCTCTCCCAGTCACACCAGTCACCTTTCTTCTGCCTTCCTGAGGGCCTGGCAAACATGGGCAAGAGATGATGGAAGAAAGCTGAGGACAATATCTTGGAATATAACCTCCACCAGAAGTGACAATCCCTCCACACAGGTACAAATGCTTTAAGAAACACCAGGGCTCAGCAACAGCATGGATGCTGGGAGGGGATGGCTTTTTTTCCATCCTGTCTCGGCATGGGAGGGTATCAGCCGGGCAGGCACTTCTTTGATGGCTCACAAAGCAAGATAAAGGTGGGGAGAATTGCCTGGAGTATTGCCTCCCCCAGTTTTGCCCTGGGATGGGAAAGATGTCAGTGGAAGGAAAACCTCCCCTCTCTCTTCCAAAGGAAATTTAGGCCACTGCCTGCTTGCCAGGCACATTGGCATGTCCCAGCATGCTCACCCCCTGCCCCACAGGTCTGTGCTACGGGCCTGCATCTGAGACAAACAGTGTCAAGGAAAATCAGCCCCTAAGAGGAGAGTTGGGGGGCAGTGGGGGGTGCCAGGTGTGTGTGCATCCTCCATTTTGGTGTCTCTTCTCAAGCACCGGCTTTCCATTGCCCCAGGGGAGCCAGGGGGAAGCATGTGTCTCTCAGGCACACAGCAGCCCTGACTGGGTAACGGTGCAGAACGTAAAGTGTTGTCTATTAGGTAGGAGACTGGTTAATACAAAGAGTTGTTGGTAATAACAATGTCCTTTCAGCAGTGACAGAGACAAAGTACTTGCATGTGGCGTGTACCACTGCGTGCAGCGAGTGATGGTCGCAAGGAAGCTTTGGAGATCATTTGAATTTCACATCCAGGGAGAGTCGGCCTATCATTAAAAAACCCTAATTTCAGTGTCAGGTGGAGTTCCAGGTAATCGATCATGGTGTCAGCTGGCACAGGCTCTCCCTGCCTCCTTCCTGTGCCTCCAAGTCAGCCTTGTTTTTTTCCAATTAAACTTGTTGCTGGGATCCAGAGGGAAATGCAGGAGTGCAAGAAAGGCAGACCACGCGGCCCCCCCTCATTACCTGTCAGGTGGGGGTTGCTGGGACCAGGAAGGTGGGGCTGAGGGCTGCTGGGGGATACCTAGGTTAAGGGGTAAGGAAAGGGGATGCTGAGAAAATGATCTTGGCTGCAGCCAGGTGCAGAACCGACTTGCAGGGGAGGAACCTCAAAACACAATTGCATCTTGGGGAAGGCATTGCGTGAGACCCTCCCTGTGTTACTAATGCTGCCAAGCCTCACCAGCCAGTTTTGCTGCCTCCCACATCCTCTCTGCCCCTATCAGTCTTTCAAACCCCCTGTGTCCCTGTGGATCTTATCTGCACTCACTGCCCTTGGCCTCTTCATCTCACACCTTTCCTCCCCTGTCCCCACCCAGGCATCTCTGATATCTGAAGCCCCTCTCAGACCCCACCAGCCAGCTCTCCAGTGTCCAACTCCCCAGAGTGAGATTCCCTTTAACAGGTGGCAAAAGGATCCCAGCTCCTCTCTACAGCCTCAGTTACCAGGGCAACACTTTTGGCAAGAGAATTTTTTGGTTACAAAACAACCTTCCTCTTCCCCCAAAGGTCAAATCTGCATGAAGAATTGCCATCAATATAAACATACTCTGTTTTCCATCATATTTCACTCCAGTTTTAAAACTCATATCTGTAACCAAAGTTGACTGAAGAGGTTTCATACAGAGGGAGAAAAATACTTCCAAAATAATACCAATAAAAATGTCCTTTAGAAAACTGAAGGAATCTGTTAGAAAAAGAGCTTTTAATTCTTACACATATTCTGCAGGAAATCCCATTGGAATTCTACTACACAGAAATTATATTGAAATTGAAACACATCTACACTGTTTGCTCAATACTTTGACTAGTTCTGCTTGCTGCTGCAACTGTTTCATAGCTAAGGTTTAAAAGCAGTAATAGAGTCCCCATTTACTGCTGCCTTTACCTACAGATCAGAAATATCAGCTCTAAGCAAGACCAGGACTCTGTGTCCCGTGTACCTAGTGAAAAAGATAGCTGTTAAACGATAAAAGCTGAAAACAAACAGGGCCAGCCATATCATCCTAGCTGACAGGTAGGACCGAGACTCATACAGAGAATTAGATGCCTCATTTTATGCAGGACTGAGGCACATAAGCCCAACAGGATGGTTAAGAAGAAAGGGACTGCAGTAGTGTTAAGAGATGAGGAACATGGGATATGGGGGCAGGATTGCCCTGGTGGACTTCCTGTGCTCAGGGCTTTCATACTCAAGTGATTTCTAAAGCCACATCAAAGCCAAGGGAGGTGGCTCTGAAGATCAGCGTGGGGTGAGCCAGGTCTCACAGACAGAGATCACCAGGGGCTGTCTGAATGGGTCATTCAGGGTTGAGCAGCAGGGTTTGCAGTGTGGATGGTCAGCAGATATGAGCTGGAGGGAAAACATAAAACTGACCTTGACTGTGGGTGCAGGCACAGCTCGAGAGCAAGTCTTGAGGAGGTAGTAGGTGGAACAGTGCAGGCAAGCAGCTAGATTGGCTATCTCTGTGGTGTGAGGACGCTGCCCATCTCTGCAGAGTCCTCTCTGACTTGTCCAGGCATCCACATGACAGGGAAAGGTCAAACTGGTCTAACTGCAGCATTGCAGAAATGCGATCTTTGTTTCCAAGACAGAAACTGGGCAGTGGGAAAGACATCACTGTAACGCTTAACCATACAGCTGGGCAGGGAGCCCAAACACAGAAAGTTGAGGTTAACACCATTCACTGTTGGATCAAAGGTCACTGTGGATCAGGAACATCCAGCCAAGACTAGAAACCTCTCATGCATAGTAAATTGGCCATCCCATTTATGCCCGTGCTGCAGAAGGACAGCCCACCCAGAGACAGTGGTGATTTTGGAAAGACTGCTAAGCTGTAGCTGCCTGTTACACCAGAACCTGGTGCAGAGCCCTGACCTCCCTCTTGCTGACACAGACCTGTGCTAGGCACAGGGCCAGGTGTGGGTGGCAGAAACCTTCTTGGTGCTCTTCGCAGTTGGGTACATGGACAGGGCTTTTCTCCCAAGCATGCGGTCCACTAAGGACCATATCGCCCAGTTGATTGCAGAAGGCCTTCAGAGCTGAGTCTGGGCTCAGGGCACTGGATCCCTGTAAGTGGCCTGGCCTGATCTGCCACAAAGATGGGGCACAGAGACTACGATTCATTTTTGCAGGACTCCGAGACAAAGAGCCCTGAGAAAGAACATGGCTCAGTTCCTACCTGCAGGGCATATTAGTCACTTCCTACCACTTCTGAGCTTGCCGATCTGCAGTTGGAGAAGTTAATTTCTCATCTGGCTGTGGGGTAGAGTGAGCCATGGCCCAAACTTGGCTGGATGAGTGTGACAGTCCCAGGCCTGCTCCTCTCTGAGATTTGATCCTGGTTTGCCAGAACAATTGGCAGCTGCTGCAGCTCCACAGGGGGCTGGAGTCACTTGGATCCCACATGATGCCCAGAGGAAAAGAGAAACCAATTGCCTTTGTTTCAAGGACACTAAGCAAAGCATAAAGAAACTATGTGCAAATTGAATGAGAGACATTAGGATATATCTTTGGATAGAGCACAGGTTTCATCAGCGGTTGCATGGTCTGAGATTGATACCTCTGACTTCACCCTCTCCCGTCTCCCTCTGACCCTCAGGCTTCTCTTCTGGCTGCCAGCTGAAGGGAAGGTACCATCCCTGACCCCTCACAGAAGAACTGGCAATGGCCATGGCTTGCTGAGGTTACCTCTGCAATATAAATCCACAAAGGATAAACCTCAGTGACCAGCCTGACACATCTTTCTTTGTGCCCTCAGAGGAGGGCAGGCTTGGAGCCCTGATGGTACATACTGAGGTGCAAACCATGCTCATCTCCCCCTGGTGCATGGATAGCTGAAATCACAGACAGACACAAAACAGGCTCAAGGACTAGGGACTGGAAGGGGGACACTCATGGTCTGAGGACAGTTTGCAGCTCAGTGATTCTCTGTGACATGGGGTGAATCACCTCATTTCTGGGCTTTGGTTCCCTCTCCTCTTCACGAGGGGTATGGTCCACCAATTAATTTGCCTGCATGGTCTTGTTGGCACTGGGAACAGCTCTCCCTGTGGTCTCACACAACATCTCAGTTCAGCCCATTGGCACTGACAGGAGCTGCTGCAGTGGAAACCGTAATGCTGGAATGTTTGATAATACACAGCAGGAGAAGGTGAGGCTGGAACTGACAGTCTCACCTCCTAAGCTTACGGTAACAGTGACAAATCTCTCATCGTTTGTTCCTTCCTTGCCTGGCACTTTTGCTTCTCTTTAAATGGAGTTTATTATAGTGCAATGGGCTTTTTTCCAAGTTAATGTCTGTCAGCTCCAATTTGTTCAAATGACCTTCGTAGGCTCAGGGGAATTTTAAAAATAAATAAAGAAAGGCCTGCTGGAGTGCTTAGGGAGGGCTTCATCTGACAGTCAATGATAGAGACACCTCAGAGCATGTGAGCACTGCCATCTCCAAGGGCCAAGCCAGGGGAAATGGGCTGATTAGGGAAAAGACTCTGGGGCCCCAGGGATATCCACTTGATGGAATAGAGGACAGAGCTGAGCCACGGACATGGGGCTGCTGCTGGCAGGGAAGGGGAAGGTGAGCACAGAACATCCCTGAGCCTTTCTCTGAGTCCCATTGCTCCCACAGCAGACACCACACTGGAAAGTGGGTCCATGCAATAGCCCCCAGAGAACACATAAAGGGTACAGTCCAGATGCTCTTGTCTTTGTTTCTCTCTCAGAAGACAATTCTTCAATAATCTCTTCTGAAAAGCTCTCTTGCTGTTGACTGAAGGCAGAAATCCAGTCCTCTTGGTTGGATTGGTTGGGCTGAGGCTGGTCCTGGGGAATGGCAGTCTTCATGCTCTGCCTTTGTGGGCAGATGGATGCAGTCCTCTGTCTCAGCTTTGCCTTCTAGAAAGGCTAAGGTAATTTTGCCATAATTCACCCCAGTCAGAGCTGGCAAACTAGGTGAGAATGTGCACGAACTTGAGTGTTCAGGAATAGTGAGAGAGGAAAATACCTGTGGAAAGAATCAAGGCAGGAGAAAACTGGGGTGGAGGCTGTGACTGAGAAAAATGTCAACATTTCACCTTAGCAAGGCTAAAGAGACAAGAGAACAAGGTAGGAAAGAGCAAGAAGGTCAGAGAAATACAGTCTAAAGATCTCCTGGTTCTAGAGAGTGTGGGAAGACTCTTCAGCATTATCCAAACTTCCTGAGCCAGCAAGAAGCACACCAAAATGTGTTTGGTCAAGAGCCATAGGAAACCTGAAAGGATGGGAGGTGTGGGAGCATTTCACAGAGATGCCCCAGCTGGAGCTGTCCTGAAATTGCAGCAGAGGCCCAAGAAGATCCAGTTAAATGGGTTCCTGCTGGCTGCTTCTTTGCCATTGCTAGTGGCAAGGCCTTAGCCAGCAGTCCTTTGCATACTCAGGCTCACAGCCAGCTGCATGCTACAGGCATGACTCAAAAGTCCTGCTCAAAATGCTTGAAGGCACACAATGGTCATCCTTGGCTTAGCAAGAGGAACTTGGAGGTTTAGTTTCTCTTTCTGGGTCTGATGCTGTCACAGTATGGAAACTCACACAGGTTAACATGCCTTTATTTTCTCCCAGTGCACTTGTACTGTGCTCAGCACAAGGGCCTGTGTTCTGAATGGCACTGAGAAACAAAAGGTAATAATAATCATAGTGATAACAGTATTGATAATATGGGCTGGGCTGTTTGGCTTTCTTCTTCTAAACACTTCTACATCCCATGCCTGGGAAGAAAAAGAAAGTGATCATTCAGATTATCACAATGAGAGAAGAGGTAGGGTCAACTAAGATTTAAATTAACATTTATTAGATTTTGTTGCTATCCTTCGGCACACCTAAGCCCTTTCCCAACCTGTGCTGGCAGTGCTTACAGCAGTCCTCCCTGTCTAACCTTCATTCATTTCAGTTCCTGGCCTTCCCCTGATGCTGTGTGGGCTATAAAGCAGGCTACAGAAACCACAGTGCCATCAAGAGCTATTGAACATCCATCAGCTGATATCTGGGCATGAACAAGGCACATGATGCATACAGATCCCTTTAGCACAGTAAACAATACTTCATGAGGCCAGAGTTCAATGACAATCAAAGCTTAGAACTAGCACTCTGCCTTCCATCCTGACAGCAAAGACCCCAGTGCTTGCAAGCTGGTCCCCATCCAACCTCCCCCGTGTCAGCAGATCTTTACACAGCCCTTAGAGTCTTGGTTCCAGCCCAGATATGGACCTCAGTGTTCATAAGGACATGGGGGGGGGATTCTTTTGTTTAGAGTAGGGCCATCAGAATAAAAGACTTCATTATGATTTTCTTCTTGATTTATCTTAAGCTTGAGATAGGCAAGTGTTGTGGTTTAGCCTCTGCTAGCAGCTAAAAACCAAACAGCTACTCACACACTGCTTCCCCCCCACACACCCCCTCCTATGGGATTGAGCGGAAAATGGAGGAGGAAGAAAAAAAACCCAAACAACAAACAAAAAAAACCCTAAACCCCCCCCCCCCAAAAAAACCCAAAAAACCAAAAACCTCCAAAGGTGAAACCCTGTGCGTTGACATAAGGAGAGTTTAATAAAACAACACAAAGAGAGAAGAAAAACAACAATACTAATGAAATTATATACAAAGCAAGTAGTAGGCTCTTACCTGTGCCTGAGATGACAACTTCCCCTGCTCCAGCCACACTGAAGTGAGCTGAAAACAGGCACCTCTGCTCTAAACCATCCCTCCCCTTATATAGGGGCAGGACTCGATATGGTATGGACTATCCCATTGGCTGGTTCAGTTGTTTACCTGGCTGTGGCCCCTCCCAGTTGCAGCCCCTCCCAGTGGCCTGGGCCAGCAGCTGCTTCTGGTAATTAACCTGAGCACAGGACAGCAAGCAACACACTTCCCCTATTATTTCACACATAAACACAAACATGTTCATCCCTAGGAGGGAGGTAATTAGTGGAATCGTATTTACTGAGCCAGGAACAGGGAAGTGGGCATCAGCACCCTGTGTTCAGATCTTCCTGGTCCCAGATATGAGCCATACACTGGGCCAAAATGAGGGACACATTCCAGTAGTGCCTTGCTGACCTGTGGCAGAGGATAAGCCAAAGTGAGAGTCTGCTACATCATCAAGTCCCTGCAGTCAAACCAGCCCTATTACAAGGCACAACCTCCCACTGCAGTCTGAAATGGTGGCACTTCTACTGCATGACACTGTACGAACCATCACAGACTGCAACTGGGCATACTCAGAGCAAAGAGACTTTGGGGTTCAGTAATTCTCTCCCTAACATGAATATGTTGGTTTAATGTCTGGACTCTACAGCTTGTGTGGTAGCATGAGGTTTTTACTTAATACATACCCGCTTTACCAGAATTGCAAATTGAGGACCAAAATCTGAATACACTTGTAATGATAGCACATCATAGAATCATAAAATCATTTAGGTTAGGAAAGACCTTTAAAGTCATGGAGTCCAACCATAAACCTAACACTGCCAAGTTCACCATTAAACCACATCCCTAATTTCACACAGGCCAGTTTATTTAGTGTCTGCTAGTCTCTGCAACCCTAGGTGCACTTTTGGAGAATAAATGAAAGCTCGATTTTGCCTCTGACCTTCCCTGGTTGTCGACATGACTATAAAGGGATTTGTAGATGAGTCCTTAGAACTGAATTTTGTGACTATCAATTGTGGGGGGAAAAAAAAAAAGGGTGAAAAAACCCCCCAAGTATTGCCCTGATCAGTTGTTAAAAAGGGGAACTGAACATAAACACATAAAGAGATGTCTGTCTGAGTCTGCAGAGAATCTGGACTATAGCTGAGAAAGGCATGAGCTGCCTACACCCATCTCAGTATGTTAGCTCTGAAACCTAATGCTGACACTTTGGAAAAAAAAACCTACTCAAATGTCTTTCCCAACTGAAATTTTTTGCAGATGCCTGCAACTCTTTTAATTAGCCTCGAGTCCCAGGTCATTTTCTGCTTCTCTCAAGAAGGCAAAACATTCAACTGTCTTCAACAGCCAAACCAACCCTGTATCTTTCATGTTACAGACATTTATTTTGTGTTCAGAATGATGCACCACTTCAAAGCATAGAAACAGCATAAAGACTTTACCATCAATTTCAATAAGTTTAGGAATCTTGAAATGATTCTATTGTTCATGTTTCTCCTCAGTTCATCTCTCCTGGTGTATAGATCATGCTGCAGTCCTGCCTGTGTGCTTCCTTTCCCTTAGCAGCAGGGATCACACCGCTGCACAGCTCACTGCTGCAGCAGTTCGATTAGGACTGAGGGCTGCAGTCACCAGGGGGAGGCACTGTGGACTGGAGACGGGAGGGAGGATGTTACTGGAGATGTCCTGGTGAGTTTTGGATGGAATTTAGCTTTGAAATACTAAGACTTATAATGGGTTTGTGTTTTTTTTTAAAGATTATTAAGAGGAGAGTTTAAAGCTGAAAGGATTGTGAAAGTTGCTGAGTGCCTTGTTGTCACATTCCCAGGTTCCCACTTTCCCTTGTGTTCTGGTAACACAAATGAAATAAAATCAACCTGAGTCTACAGACAGCCTGAAAAAATTCTCCATCATGAATGTGCTTACTGCCTTCAGCCTGATAAGGCATGTCCACCTACACTCTCACCTTTCTGAAGTGCCCCAGCCACCCCTGTGTCCCACTGGGTTCAGCCATCTCTACCTCTGTCCCATACAAATCCATCTGGAGGGCCATTCCCATTCACACCTGTATGTCCGTCCATCCATCCATCCATCCATCCATCCATCCATCCATCCATCCATCCATCCTTCCTTTCCTAGGTGTCTGTCTGCTCATGAGAACTGACCCTCCAGAGCATTTAATTGGTACAGCAAGGATAGCAGCAAAATCCTCTTGAACCATGTGGACTATCTCTGAGAAAATGCTCCTCTCCCAGGCAGCAGCTGGGGGACATTTGTGTTGACTCACAGTCCTCTTCTCTCTCATCCCCCATATGAAGGAGACAGCCCCACAGTGATGAGAAATAGGCCAGCAGGCAGTATCCTGCAGCAGGGCTAGGAGCACACAGCAAGGGAAACCTCTGTGACAAGGGCTTTTTCCCTTTGTGCTTGCTCCTAGCGAGCCTATCTGGCAGAGCAAAGTCCACTGCTCTCCCTCCTATCACCCTCCCTTTCCCCACCAGCAGCCCCCAGCCCAACAGAGAGACCAGGCTGGGTGGAGAGCCTTTCTCTCCAGCGTGCCGCACTATGACAGATGATTGACTCGAAACAATATCTAAGGCGATCAGGATAAAGTACCGACCATTTCAAGGCTCAGCAGAATTCAAATTCTAATTAGACTTCTCACCACATTCCAAATAAAAATTGTTCCCCTGATATCCTTTTTGCCTATCAGGTGTCTCTCCCTGATCGCTGGAACAAAACGCATAAAGAAAGTGATTAAAGCCATAACAAAGGCATAAAATTGAAATTATCGCTGGTATCACATCTGGGAGCAGAGTGTGTCACCACACTGCCCCCCTCCCCTTGGAGCGCTCCTTCCCCAAATAGACACACACGCGTGTCCCCCCATCGCTCTCGCCTTGAACGTGAGTGACGGGCTGCGGGAGAGAGGGCGGAGGGGATGGGAGAAGGTCTTCTTCCCATTTGGAAGTTACCCGTTCCCATGGTCTGGGATGGCATCTCAGCCCACACCTCCTGGCAGCACTGCCTCCAGGCTGGGGCTGGGCTGGAGTCGCAGCGGGTGTAAATTGCCCTATGGCTTCCTGTGCTGCTTTACATCAGCTGAGGATCTGGCCCATGGCATCTGCAAATGCAACACATGCAGATGCCTGAAGCATACACACCCAGGGAGAGGAAAACACATAAGCACAGTGGCCTGCTCACTGCCAGGCACTCTCTAATGAGCACACAGATCAACCCTTCTCCAGGGCATACAACCCCCTGCACACTCACACGCACACACGCACTCACACACACGCGTGCGCACACACAGATCTGAGTCTCTGGTGCACCACACACACCCCAGAAGATTCCTCCTGGCCACTGATGCCTGTGGTACAGCCAGAAAAACCACCACACACACACACACATGCAAAGAGGGTCCAAACAAAACATATGTAAGCTTGTTACCTATCCATACAGAGACACAGAGGGTTATAAATCAGCATTCAAAGAGCCCTCCATGTCTTCCCCCAAACACATATAAAACATACATATACACTCCAAACTTCAGCACACCAATCCATGCAAACTGAATGTTGCACATGCTAATTCCTACTCTATGTTCCCCCCCCATGCACTTGCAGTCCCAGCACACACATCTAGACAGGTTACATATAATACTTCTACAGCTTCTTGCTATTTTTTTTTCAGTGTCATTCATTTGTAGCATATCTTTATATAAAATTAAATTCACATACAGATATATATATATATATATGGACATATCAAATATACGTCTATCTCAATATTTCACATCCCCCTGTAATGGTCTCACGATCACCAACACACAAACCTCACACACATGCACCTTCATGCTCTGTGCAGTGGTCACTCTGCTAGCACAACCCTCTGCAATCCAGGCGTGAGCATGTTCAGACAAGCTAAAAACACACGTGCCCTGTTAGGAAGGGAGGGAACAACCTGGTCCCTCTCCCTCCTTTTGCGGTACTGTAGGCTCAAGCAACCCCACTCCTGATTTACACCAGCATGGGGGAGCAGGCTGCCCCTCGGCCAGACTGGCACCCAGGGCTGCTGGAAGGACAATTGTGGCAGCGGGTGTCTGGCCATGGCGTTGGGCACCCAGTGCCAGGGCTGCCCTTTCCCCTTCCTGGATCCTTGCCCTGCCTTGGCTCAGCTCAGGATGCCCTCACGAATGGCCCATTTCATTTTTCAGCTGCACAAGGGGCCACTCCAGAAGAGAGTTAAAAAGAGAGAGAGAGAGTGAGGGAGAAAAAGAAAGGGACTAAAGCGATATAAAATTAAAAGGTAAAAAGCAGGAACGCAAATGGGAGAGAGCTCTTTCAGCTTTCACATTATTAATGACTCTTCAAAAAATCGGCGAGTTTTCCAATCTTCTCCGAGAAGCGCTTGAAGGAGCTCACAGATGAAACTGACCTTCAAAATGTTCTTTGGTCTTTAGTTAAGAAATTCGCTCGCCATTATGGCATCATTAGGGAAACAAGGATAAAATTACTCCATGGTTAATGACCTATAGTATCTCCCCACCAAAATTTGTTTCAGATCTAATAAAACTGTGCTTAACACACTCGGATGAGTTATGAGGACTGTTCTGCAGGGTATTAAAATGTGGAAAATAGATTTTCCGAAGCTGGGGGGACTGGACTTTTCGAATCAGATAGCAGAATGGAATTTTCTGGGCAATAAATTCTTCCATGTCTCAATTTCATCTCGCTCTCGCTCTCTCTCCCTCTCTCTCTCTCTCTCTCTCGTGCTCTCTCCCTGAAATGCTAAAGCAACATGAAAATCTTTAAAGTGCAGAAGCTTATATAAACTTTACCCCCAACCCCCAAAATAGGGCCCCCACCCTTTAATGCTTTTTTTTTTTTGTCTTACATCTGAGGAGAAGGCCTAATCCTTCCGTCAGGAGATATTTGGTATCGTTCACAGAGCCGATTCAGCTGCGAGGCCTTTTTGCATCGCAGCCTCGCCGTTTGGAGTTTGCAGGAGCCCAGCAGGCTGCCAGCATCCCTGGGCGGGTGCCGGCGTACCAGCGGAGAACGGCAGCAGGAGGGGGACACGGGGGGATGCAGGGGGCATCCCTCCTCCTTGCCGTGGGCACCGGCCTGAGGCCTGGGCAGGAGCAGGCCAGGGGCCGCTGCTGGGCACTCCATCCTCAGCTCTGCTGTGACAGGGCGCCCACGGCTCACGTCTGCTGGAAAGGCACCGTCTGGTGCCTCCAGAGCGGTCCGCGTGGGGCCACGCTCACACGCGTGCGTTGGCGCCGAGGCGATGGGACGTGTGTGCTCGTTGGGCGGCAGGCAAACCCGTCCTTGCCGGAGCCACCAGCCCCTTGCGGGTCACCGGGGCCCATGGACGGGCAGCCGGGGGCGGCGCGGGGCCCCGTCTCATCTGTCGGTGCCTGAAGCAGGAGCCAGGGACTCCAATGGTGCTTTTAGGTTAGTGAGGGCTAGTTACTGCCGCTGAGAGAGGTGGCTTGCGAGGTAATGGCATTTTGCTCTCTTTAAACTTTAATCTTTCCTATTAATTCCCTGCAACTGGAGAATGTATGAGAGTTAATGTTCCATGAACGTGTTTCTCAGCCGACAGTCTCTTCGAGCTAATTACCTTCAGGTGCTAAATGGAGGGAAATTGCAATCCATTTGGATGTGAAAAAATTTCGCCTTTCCAATCCCCTGTGAAACATTCTTTTTCCTGAGTGTTGCAGAAAGAATGCACTTGGCTTCTTTCTTTTTTTAAAATGTTTTTCTCCCCTCCCCGCCCCAGCCCTCCTCCCCCCTTTCTCAAGCCCTTCATCCTCACCAGGTACCTGTCTTCCCTCAAAGACTCTGAATTCTCCAGGAGACTCCATGACATGCTCAGCAGAGGGGAGTACTGTCCTTAGTACAGCCAAAGGGGACAGCACACCAGCCAGGGATAGCGGGGAAAGTATGTCCATGAAATCCAACCGCATGGCAAAAACATGGAGGGGAAGCAGCGAGGAAGGCAGCAAGAGACTTCCTTTGGAGGTCTGAAGTTAAAGTGTATTTACACGCTTAATAACACGCTTATTACAGCCATTTCCCAGTTGTTGAGTTTTGAATACAGAGATAATAGAATTTTACAAGCTACATAAAGCCATTATGCTTTTGGATCCGGGACTGGGGAGGGAGTTCGGTAGGACCCGCAGAGAAAATAAGGGGGAAGGTAACCACTTCCAAACGGGGGCACGCACATTCAGGCTGGGCCTGGAAGTCAGCGTCTTCATGTAGGCTGACAGAGCCAGAAATAGCCAGTCAGGTACGTGTGAACAAGGCATAACAGGAGGCTTTGGACGAACATCCACTGAATCTGGAAATCCTTGTCTCTAAAGACCCACAGGTGGCCACTGGACATGTTGGACATCTCAAATGGAAGTCCTTGGAAACAAGAGGTTCCTCATTTCCCACTTAGACACCAAAGAACTAAGAAAAGTGGTGCCAGACAGACTCCCTAGACAAAAACACCTCAGTGAGAACAGTGACACAAAATCCAGAGGCTCCTGGCCCACAAACATCACCAGCAGGTTTTGATCTACTCGGTTTTTGGTGTTCATGATACACTTACTGCAGTTTTATCTAAAAGGCTCTGTGTAACCTTGTCTCAGAATCAACCATGGCAATTTTCAGGAGCAGAAGTCTTTTCCACAGTAACATAAACATACTCCAACTGGGAGTGGTGTCGCTTGAGAAAATTCCTTGGAGCTTTGCTGAACCAGCAAGATGTTCTTGCAAGATTATTCAAATGCCCCATTTTTATGGCTCTGCTCATACTCCAGATGCCAGTGAGATACAGCTAAACCTACACTTTGTCAGTAGACTGAAATTGAAAACATTTATCAATCTCTGTAGACTAAGAGATGTGCTGAATTCTCCTAGTGTCGTTTTGACCATTAGTGAGTGAAGGTGCAGATGGCTTACTATTCGTTCCACTGGTTCTCTGCAGACACACATTCACGCTAATGTGGGTGTGGGGAGATTGTATAGAGAATCCATCCAGACAAAGCAGTTCAGAGATGATCTTTGGACTCCTTTTGCTCAGTCTGAACTACCAGAATTTGACCAACTGCCCTAGATAGTGTTTCAAACCATCTTTACTGAAGTAATAAGGGCAATAGCAGGTAAAGCACAGTGACGTTCCAGCACACTGGGAGAGCTGATTTGAAACTTGGCTCTGTTAAGGGTCACCAGGATGAGGTGTGACATGGAAGACCAGAAGGGGAACTCATGTTACTGCCATGATTTTCAACATAGTGTCCTGGGTAGAGACCACATCTGTATTCTCTCTGAAGTGCTTGTCTGAGCCCTATTACTACAGAATACTACAATCCCTTAATCTCTGAAGGATTAACTCCTTATGGTTTCCAGTGAGACTATCTGCTGTGTATGAAAGAGTGAGTGGTTTACCCAGAGTCACCTGAAAGGTGATGGCAGAAGAAAGAGCTGTACCAGAGGTTTTTTGAACTTCTAAAGCACCCTTCCTGACACTCAGACCAGTCACACAAGTGCATATTTTTGTCACCTCCATGGTCAGCCACTCTTACATGTGTGTTTCACACACCTATCCATCCATCTGTCCCACAAGCTTGTGCTCTACCTGTCTGTTCATATATTTCCCACAGCCCTTTGAACATCCAGTTCTCAGCCTTGTCACACAGATCCATCCATTCTGCATTTAATGGACTTTGCAGAGGAAATCAAATACGTTTCTTTAAATTGTTGGGGTATTTCAAAAAGGTGGAGATTTCTTCTGTGGATTACTAATTCCTCAAAACTTCATTGTTTTGCTTTTACCTTGTTTCTTTTTTTTTTTTTTTTTTCCTGTATAGAAGAAGGTGGGTGGGGGAAGACAGTGGGATTTTAACAGGGAGACAATAATTTCAACAGTACTGTTAACAGAAAATATGAGTGTTATATTTATCATGGCTAGGTCTAGTGTTTGCTAGTCAGTATGGCTGATAGGACTTTACTGACTACAACCAATAGTGTCTACTCTACGCTTCAGCCTCAGTCAGAACAAAACCATTGGCTGAAGGAGGGGGTTTAAGACAACAGCCAGTCTGAGCAATTGCCTTCTGTATGCACAGAAGCTCAAACTGTCACAAGCTGCATGTGCTGAGTCTTTCTTAAAATGCTGTGCTTGGGGTGCTGGTAGAAATGGCCTACACAGGCTTCACCCTTCTACGTCGGCTGTAGTTTGACACAAAACTGCACTTTCCACTCCTGACTCCCTCATTCCACATTTACTTTGTTCTTGTCTTCTTTTTTCCTCTTGCTTGCCAGCTGTGCTTTTCTCTTTTCCTTGTTATCCATCCAGAATGTTTTCCATCCTCCTTTCCTTATTATCATCCTCGATTTTCCCTTCTTTTCTCTGTATTTCTAAAAATTCTGAAATTAGAAATATTGAAAAAAATATTTAATTCCTGAAATGAGGCTGAAGAGAAGGTAGGAAACGTTGTTTTCCCTGACTCATTCTCAGTGCTGACTGTGTTGCAGTAAACGCTGTCTCGATTTTCAATTGGTTGCTTCCTTTTCAATTTATTTTCCTTTTTTTTTTTTTTTTTAAATTTCTTTTAGTTACTTTGCAAATGCCCTGAACTTGAGAGAGTTTGAAAAAGCAGGGACTCAATTTTCCTTCCCCCTGACATTTCTATACTCCTCTGAAGCTAGTAAAGCATCTTCAAATTATGAAGAAGGGAGAAACAAAATTGAACTCCAGACTACACACACTTTTCTCTTGGTGGTTAAAAGATGGGGAAAAGAAAGAGGAAAATCAGTATGCTTTGGCTGCAAAAGCTCATGTGCATGTAGGTATGTCAGTACAGAAAAAGTGTACATGGATAAAAGAAAGATTGCAGCTAGGAGTTGATGTACATTACTAGTGATGGTTTAAATACCATCTTTTAACTTCTTTAATCTCCTTAAAAACCCCTGTGGCTAAATCAGTATAACCCCCCTCAGACTGTGAGCACAGTTATATTGGTATATGTGTACCTAATACCTGTGTAGCTTAATTTCATGCCTACAAGATAATAAAGTTAAACTAGTAAAAAGCCTATTTATATCAGTGTAAGTGCTGGAAGGAAATGTTCTGTGTTTAACCTGCTGCTACAGTTAAAATTTCTTGTACAGATAAAGTCAAAATGGAATCCTGCCCACCCATGGATTCTCTCCCTTCTGCATCCCTTCAGCCCTCATGTTTGCCTTTCCTCTTCTCTAGAAACAGCCAACACTCACACTTGAGGGATGACTTCATCTTGATGTCCATGTCCACATCTCTCACCAAGGGACAGTCTTGTCTCCCTGCAGAGCCCAGTGAGGACAGATGAGTCCTGAGCCTGAACTCCAGCTCTGCAGTGCCAAGCAGGGGTGACGACAGAATTGTGCACACTGTTTTGTAGTGGAGGAAGAACAGACATTAAATTTTAGCAAAGAGAAGAATGGGTGTTTGTGAGATATTTACTACGTGGGTAAGAAGAACCAGGGAAGCAGAAACTGCAGGAAGACAAAAATCCACTCTGGGGAATGTGTAATCCTCCATCTAAAATCTGGACCTCTGGCTCATTCCCTTCCCACACTTGTCCCTCTTGACGATTTAACTTACAAGCTTCTGGGAGCAGAGACTATCTGTACAGCTCTAACACAAATCCTGGGAGGCTTTCACTTGGCTCTTGACAGCTGTCTTGGGGGTAAGAAGGAAACTGTGCTTTAACAACACACAACATAGGTCAGAGATGTAGCAGCTGGACTCGAGGAAAGAAAGATTAAAGGGCTCTGCCAAAGTCATCCTATTAGGCAGTGGCAAATTGAGGCACCCTACTTGCCACATCCTACATCGTGTAAGTGAAGTTAAGACATTTATGGAGAGACAAAAAAGTAAAGGAACCTGTTTCCATGCAGAAGACCCTGCAGCCTTTAATGACTTAGCATTGGATGTGAAAGGCTAACTCTTTGACTGTCTCCTTATTCTCAAACATAAGTATAAATCCACCCAAGACATGCCTTAGATTTGGGCTTGTGGGCAGCCAACTAAATCCAGAGGAGAAGTTTTCAGGCCAAATTCATCAACTGCATTGGCTTCAGGGCTGTTAAACTGCAAAGGGATTTGGCCTGCTGCTTTTAATTGTACTCACAAACCCAACTACAGGCTGATGAGCAGAAAATAAGATGTTATCAGAGCTATGCACTCCTCTATCCTACAGAAAGGAAAATATGCAGAAGCAAGATCCTTAGCTCTTGCTGGACTGATCCCAAGGCCATGTTGTTTGGAGGACAGGGAATCTGGAGCAGCCCAGATGTCTATGTTCTGTTTGCACCAGCATCAGGTCTAAAGTACTGTGACATCCAGGATCAGTTGAGCATCAGGTGATTTGCTCATTAATTTCATCTATAAATCATGTTCCTGCTTTTAAAATGGCAAGGACAAGAAAACACACGGTAAAAGGTATGCAAGACACACAGACACATACGGTGAGGGAAGAGGTTTGCCAAGACAATGTTCTAGGTATAAAATAAAGATAATTTGCAAACCTTGTAACAGTCTCCTAGGGAGATTTGTCAAGAAGGGATCATCAGTACAGCCATGCAAACCTCATTTTTTTCAGGGACTCTAGTAGAGTTTGGCAAAATGCAATGAAGAACCACCTAAATCATCATTGAAATGCAGTCACTCCTAGGGAGGAATTCAGCATCTTACTTACTTATGGTGCTCAGCAATTAAATCACCTCTTTAAGTCCCCAGCACTTTAGTGTGTGCTGAACTCCTAGCACATGCTTAAAGTCTTCTCTGTTCAGGAATGACTAATGAAACAAAAAAAGATAATTTATGAATGGTCAGTCCTTCTTTGGAAAGTTGGAGTTAACTATGCAGCTCTTCTACAAGTATCTTTCAATATTTAAATGCAAAAGAAACCAAAACATTATCACTGAAGAAGGGTTAACAGTGACAAGAATCAGTATATCTGTTCTGTCCATGTTAGAATTTGCAAAAGCTTTATAGGTATGAAAAATGGAGCTGAATCTGATGAGCAAAATAACAAAATTCTTATTATAATTTACAGGAACACACACAAACACATATCTATCCATGTATCTGTAATACACAGTACCTGTTATATAAAAATTTTATCACCAAATTGAATACCAAATAATAAGTTAATCTGACAGAAACATAAAGATCAGCGTTAGATGGCACCCAAAGGAAAGCAGAATTTCCAGCAGGAAAATGCTCACTACCCCGTGGTGTTTCGGGAGGAATTTGTAGGATACATGGTAATCACTGTGACATTTTGCAAGTGTGGCTGATATATATATCCTGGGGGGATCTGGGTCCTGATAAGGGATGTGGTCTTTTTTATTTTCAGGGCACACATCTGAGCTGAACTCAGTTGTAAGTGTTGAGCCCTTGGACATTTCTTTTGCTTTCTAAGAACTCAGCAGAGGATAAAATGGGTTTCTAGGTGGTTTGAGGAGAGCAGAAGAGAGAAGAGAGGCCGACAGACTGTTTTAGGTGCTGTACTGTGGTGCTGCATTGTAGCGTGACATCAGGACCAGAGGAAAGGAGCATAAGGCAAGAGCTAACTGTGAGGAGCAGTGAGGCTGCAGAAGGCCTCATCTATGCAGGTCCAGTGTTTGTCAGAGCATCTTTTAATGCTCTGACAGGGCTGTGTCAGACCACGTGCAGAGGCTGCCCTCAGACAGCAGGACAAGAGGAATTACAGGGACTCAGCCAAGACCTGGATGTCTGGAAACACAAGGGGAAATAAGCTACATTAGGAGGCAGTTTGGAGAACATCTCCACAGCATTTGAACGGTTTGGCCAACACATCAGAGCCATACAGGTTATTGCTGGCCTTGCAATGTGTGTGAGGTGCCAACTGACTGGGGGCTTGCTTCCCCAGGCTTGTCACTCCCCTTTAGGTTTTTCAGAGCCTGTCTCCATTCGGAGGCATCCTTCCTCCCAGAGCAGCCACACAGCCTGGGGCAGCCCTCGCAGTTGCTGCCAGTGGTGCTTCCTTGCCAGCTGGCAGGGGCAGGCTATGGGCAGAGGCAGCTGCCTTGCTCCTGAGATGCAACGGACAACAGGCACCACTACTGCAGACACCAAGTGATGCCTTTCCCAGTGTCCCCCATGGCCAGGAGGGGTGGAAAGATGCTGCCCTGTTGGTTAGAGCCACCCAGCAGAGGGAGGAAACCCTGTAGATGGCAGAGTGCAAGAGACTGCGGGCAGACACAAGCCCCACTTGCTAGCTCTAAGAGCCAGGATAAACCAGATTATAGATAAATTACTGATTGGGCTCACCTCAAAAGCTGGTCCTGGGATCTCTCCTTGTGAAGAAAAGGCAGTGCTTTAAACTGCCTCCAAACCCAGGATAACCTGGTTCTTCTGTGGATATAAATTCTCCATCACAAATTTTGTCTAAAAATGAAGCCATCACCCATGTTATTCTGCATGGGTCCCACAAGTTCAGAGTGTAACTTGATGGTTTCTCTCAGGAGCCTTGACTGGTACTGCCCATCCCTGATGGGTTTCCTATGGACCCGTGTCCCAGAGGTACCTGCAGTGCAGTGCTCCTGTATCTCCAAAGGGAAATGCACACCTATGGGTATAAAAAGGAGCCCAGACAGGAAGCGTCTCCTATTTCAGAAGGGGAGGGTCAGGTCTCATGAGCCTGGTGTTAGTCTACACTGATCAAGATGCTGCAGTCAGCCAAGGAACTTGTAACGCCGCTCACTGTAAGTTTTGGATCCTCTTGTATTGGGCTGAAAGCATGCACAGGAAAGGAACAGTACCTTATTCAAAGACATGGGGAGAGATGTTGCAGGACACCCCACATGAGCGGGGTGGTGATTTGCATTATGAGCAATATGAGGCCCTCTGTGCCTTCAACATAAGATGCTAAAAATGGGCTATTATTTCAGCCCAGAGGACAGGAATTAAAAAAAAAAAGAAAAAAAAAGAAAAAAAAAAGAAAAACCCCAGCTCCCTTTGCCTGTGCTGCCACCTCCCTCTTTCTCCTCTACTTGCGACAGGCAGCGCGGGCTGCGAAGACACGGTGCCGAGGTGAGTGTGTGTGTGTGCGCGCGTGTACGCGCACGCCTCTTGGTGTGATTCCTCCTTCCTTGCCAAAACATCTCCTGCTGTTTATTTATTTATTTCTCTCTGATAACGGAGGGGATCGCGTTTCCGGAAGAGTGCCAGCAGATGATACGAGCCCAGGACTGATACTGCCAGCAAACCCATGCCAGCCCTTTCTGCCGGAAAAATTTCATTTTTTCCAGAAGGAAGCCATGAGTGTGAAGCAGAATCCAAATCCGATTTCTCGGCATTTTTTGTTATCGCTCAGCAGCCCACCAGGTGGGGCAATGGAGGGAGCTCACTCAGCTGCAACTCAGTGCCTTAATCCAATTTACAGCTTCTCTTGGAGAGATAATTACAGCCCTGAAACCAGTTAGCACTGTACAAAGAGGCTCTCGAACCAAAGCCCCGATCCTGTCTTTCAAATATTCACCTAGAGTGTCAGGGATGCTTTGGAGAGGGAGGGGAGCACTTGAGCTAAGCCACTGCGAAAGGAGAAGTGTGTACACAAAGCCCCTCCCCAGGACACGTGTGCCCCACTCGCACACTCACATGGGTTTCCCAAAGCCCCACAGGGAGTGACAGTGTGGGATTGTCACCACTGGTTCTCTGCCTTCGGCCATCCAGGCACTGGGAAGTTTCAAAGCCTTCTCTGCAAAGCACTACTGGCAGGCTGAGGGGCTGAGATGATGGTGGGGGGGGAGGAGAGAAGAAGGTCAACCTTTCCCTGGTCATGGCCACACCAGCTCTCCCATTGAGGATGCTCCTGTAGCCACTCTGGGGAAACCAAAGCTGTTTAACTTTTTTTCCCCAGTGATAGCACTTGGTTTACCACAAAGGTGCAACCTCTCTTTGCAAAGACACCACAGGTTATGGCATCTCGCATGCTGAGTGGGCTACCTCTGCATTTGTTTACTTTCTTGCATTTCATAGTAGCTGGGCCTGAATTTTGCACACCCTGTTATCCCTCTTCTTGTCTTCTGTGCAGCCAGTCAGACATGGCTCGAAGTCACAAGGCTGCCCAATAGATTCACAAGCGGTGAAGAGGAGGTTGGGGCACTCTGTAGCAGGGCAAAATGCATACAGGGATATTTATGTTCCATGCAGATGTCTAAACCCCATCCTTTTAGTGGACTCAATATGCAAATTGTCAAGAATGAAGCTTGGGGCTTCAGTGGGTTTCCTTAAGCCACATTAACTAACTTGCAAGCTGTAAATTAACCTCCTCTGTCTTAAGGATCTTGATGTTCATCATTCTGATGTGATTCTGGAAGATCTTCCTTTCAGGTGATTTTCAATCTGACTGGCATAGCCCAGAGAGGAACCCAGCCCTTGGGATTTGAGCATTAAAAAAGAATAGAAAAGACAAAAATACAAGTTGGTTGTGGTAGGAATGGCAGGTGGTGTTGGAGCAATTGGAGATTAAAACACATGTAAGTAATAAGAAGAGTGTAAGTGTCTAAGTATGTACCCTCCTCTCCAGTGCCTGGCTCATAGCAGAGACCAAATGAACATCTGGAAGTCCTGTTCTGGGAACTCCTCTTCTGGGTGTGAGTCTGGAAGGTCTCCCAGGAAAGAATCGGACAATATAGCTGTGACTGCATCTGCTGTGGGGCACCAAGTTGGAGGCCAAAGGGGGACTTTCCTTCCCTGCCTCACACAAAACCAAAGGAGTCAGGCTGGCTCCCTGGCAGAACATCCTCTTCCAACAAGCCAGAAAGGCCACGGCAAACCTGCAGAGACAGGACTTTGCCTGGGAAAAAATACCCTTTTGTTGTTCAAACATTCAGTCACAAGTGGAGAGTGTACTTGGTTGAGATCCAGGTTCAAGCCCTCACTCTTTTCCTCCTTTACGTCCTTGGCCAAGTCTCTCCTCTCAACATCAACAGTTGACAGCAGGCACTGTCTTTCACTGGGTGTGCCTGTGCTGGCAGGTACAGTCAGAGCTGAGCTCTGAAGCATGGCGGTATGCAGGAGAGGTCAGAGTTGGCTAGATGCAAGAGGCATAACTTAGTTTTCATGTATAGCCCTGAAGGAACATGGCTAGATGTATAAAGCTGCCACAGGCTGACCTTCTCTCCTTGCAGATCTCTGGTTGGGCTCTTCTGCAAGGCAGACAGGTCCCCATATGGGCTTTTAGTCCATCTGAATGGATTAAACGATAGATGTTATTCTGATTGGAGCCTTCCACCTATTACCTGGACTCTGGGAATTGATCCCACGGAAGTTTGTCTTTTCTCTAGCAGGAAAGGAAGTGGCAGAAACCAAATTACAAGAAGAGAGACACTCCATTTGGAAAGTCTTTGGTCTCTAAAGCACTTGCATAAACACCTCTTTCTTGTTAAAAAAAGCCCACTGTAGGCTTCAAAATGCATATCTGAGGTATATTGGATACCCATGTACTGGAGAAGTTTGTGAACTCTGCAGCTGTCCTGGTAGGTCCTCACTCGGGCAGCAGTTGGAATGTGAGGGACATAAATATATTCCACGAGAGCAGCTGCTTATATTTCCTAATTAGCATGTAATCCTCTTAGCTTCTTCATCCCTTTTGCATAATATTTTTGTCCAGTAGTATGAAACACAGGCTTATTTTGAACCATGGTGTTCCTCCTTTGATTCAGATCTTCTGAATCAATGCTCTGGTCGTGGTGCTTGGCTTTTCCATTGACTGCTCCTGTAGCATTTCTGACCCGCCAGGAATGTGGGTAAAGGGCAGCTGGAGTTTTCCTTCCTAGAGAACCTCGGGCAAAGTGTGGTTCATCTGAAACATTGCCTACCACCCACAGGGATTCCACCCCTTGTACACGTGATATCCATTTGGTTTTCATAGCACACCTCTGTCAGAACCAGTCATTCTCCAAGAATGTACCAGGGATATCTTACACAGTTGATTTGCCTGCGTAGATGCTGGTAAACACCTGGAATTCCTGTATTTAAGAAGTCATTTCATCTGCCTCTCTAATGCAGCCACCTCTAATGTGGGACACAATTGTCCCATTAACAGGCTATTACATGGTTCCTTGGGAGGTCTGCAAAGAAATGAAGTATATTGGTCTCAGCAGTCGGCCCAGTTGAAATCCATAGATTCCTTCACTTGCATCCATTTGGCATCTGGGACATAATATCTAACTGTGAGCAGTGGAGAGACCCAGACACACAAAATCAACATGCTGATTGTGCCAGGACTAGAGGTGCACTTGCAGCAAATCAAAGCACTGGACCAACGCTGACCCAAAGGGGAAATCAAAGCATTACTGCTCTACTTCTTAACTCTCCGCAGGCTCCACAATGGGTGGCTGTACCCACTTCCCCTATCACAATACTAATTGCACCCCAAATTAGACAGCATCAAGAAAGCCTGGGAGACCTCTCAGTCCTACATACATCATGCCTTGAGAAAAATTTCTGGAGGACAGACTATGGGCTCTTCATCTCAGAGACATTTTCCAATAGGTAGGCAAAATCCATAGCCATTAAAGGAGTGCTGGTAAAGTCATTAGTATTAAATTGAATTACTGTGCTTGGGCTTGAGGATGTTTTGTTGTTGGTTTTGGTTTTCATATCATTGGCTGGTTCTCTCATCACCAAAGAAGAGAGGGAATAAGAGGAGCAGGACACCTGTTAGGTGGAGGAACTTGTATCCAGTGGCAGCAGATAAGGAGGTGAGCTTCAACCATGACCTTTTACAAATAACTGCATCTTTTAAAGAGTTTCCTACACTAAGCCAAATTCTGGAGGCCTTGCTTATCTCAGAATGTCATGATTAGGCCTGGAGTATTTTCCCAAAGTTGTATGCCTGGACCTGGGAGGCAAATTTAACAATCTTTGCTGGAACTGCACTGCCATGAAAAAGCACAAGAAATACAGAGCTAGAGATTATTTAAAAAGAACTGATGGAAATGAAAACAGTTACCTCTGGTCAACCTGATGACTTTAAAGGGCACTAAATGGATCCAATGTGTGACATCTCAAAAGCTGTGGTTTAAGCAGCTTCAAACTAGGTACCTAATTTTGGGGGGGAACCTCACCTTTTGTTCGTGTTCTAGTCTAGACTGAGAAAGCAGTTGTATATATGGGTGGGAGAAAAGCTTAGCTGGAGCAAACTAGTATGTTCCCAGTAGTCAAGCAAGGGTTGGGAGAGAAGGACAGCACAACCCTCTTTAAAAACTCCTTTGGTTGGTATAAACAGCATCTGACAGCAACTGTTCCCCCTCTCTCACTGGGGTCTGAATTCGGAATATTGCACCGAGGATGATGGAGCCAAGTGAAACTGCACTGCAGCCAGAGCAGCTGCCAAGCAGCCATCAGGCGAGATTTTGCCAAGACACAAGGGACCTGGATTAGGACTCATCAGGTCCCTGTGAGGTCCTCACTCCTTCCACTGGGTCCAGGGCTCTTCCTGTCTCTGGCAAGCAGCACAGCCCCCCTCCCAGGCCTGCTGCCACCACTGAACTGTGCGGCTGGAGGGAATGGCACATTGAAGCAATTTGCCAGGCTGCATGACAATTACTGACACAGATGCTCCTGTGTCAATATGGGCTCTTCTCTCCGTTCTGGTTACAGCAATGGGTGTGCCTGGCGGGGACTCCTCTCAGCACAGGTCAGTAGGATTATGGGGTTGGGAAGGGGCCATGTCTGCCTGGGCTTGTGAGGGCAGAAGCAGCCTCAGAGGTTGTCCCTGCTCCCTCCTCTCCTCTAGCCTGTTTATCAGGGTGTCCAGCTGAATGCCACACACACACATTTCCCTCTGTTCCCGCCCCCCACCAAATACTCTGGCGTTCTCTCTGTGGCATCCCTACCTCACTGCGTATTTGATGGTTAACGATGAGAGAAGAGGCAATGTCCAACTCACTTTTCCTGACAAAGACTCTGTGTCTTCCTTATTTCAGTTTCTTCTCCTCTCCTCCTGCCCCAGTTGTTCCCCTTTTAGCTGGGGTATCAGCACTGCACAAGTGTCAATACATGACATCCTCCACAGACACAAGAAAGGTGAGAAGGGACAGTTTTTAGGAGTGTCAGAACAGGCACAAGGAATTACAGACAAACCCCTTCACTCTCCGAGCAGTTCTGGAATCCAGCTTCCCTTGACGGTTTTTTGACCAGCATCAAGGTCTATGTGTTTTTGCCTGACAAATCCTGAAATATAAGGAAAATGCTCCCATCCAGTATTCAAATGTCATCGTACCTCATCCAAACAGAGAAACATCTTCAAGTTGACATAAGGACCTCAGCCAGATGTTGTTTAATGGTACACATTGCCATCACCCAGCACACACCATTGTTCTCCTGAATGCCTTGGATGACTCAAAGACCCATGGGGATGTGGCACAACTATTGATCAGGTCTGTGTCCCCAGGGTGGTTCCCCCTGCTGCAGCTTTAGTACCAGGTTCAAGATGAGCAGTCTTGGGCCATTTGCTATCCAGAGCTACCTGACCTTGCCTCTACAGAGTAGGTCCACTGGGGCTGTGTCCAGGCATGCCAAACCTATGCCTCATGGCTGCAGGCTCACCACTGCCTGTACCAAGTTTAGACATGGCAGTGTAGTGCTGAAGGCTGAGTCATGAAGTACTCTGATGGACTTTTTCCAGCACATCTTGGTGTGATTTGAGATATTTCTGCTTTCAGATGCTCTTTGTTTGCCAGTTCCTGCCTCCTGTCTTCATCATGGGAGCATGTCCTGATCCTCCCAGGCTGGAACAGCTGAAGTGCGGCCATGTGTTGCCCTCTGCCAGCTTAGCGATGGCAGATGGATCTCCAGGAGAAGGGCAGTAGGGCTGGTGAGCTGGGAGGAGATCATGTCTGTGGCAGACCTCATGGCCCACCAAAACAGTGTCTGCTAGCACAGGCTACATAATACTGGGCTTTTCCCTTTCCATCTAGAGAAGGCCACTGTTGGCTTAACTCAAGGACAAAACCACCTCAGGATGTATCCTTAGTTCTTTCTGCCCTCTGAGGAGGCCAGCAATTGGAATTGCTGCTCCTGCCAGTGCTGCGCCAAACTGGACAGGTCTCCCTCAGGCCTGAAAGAGCTTCCTCCCACTCCTCCTCTGCTGAAAAGAAAAAAGCTGTACTGCTCCTTTAAATGTGGTGCATGTTAAAAAAAAAATAAATTGACAAGCTCCCTCACTCTCAAAAGAGTGAGAAATTTTCATTGATTGATTTCTTCATGGCTTCTTAAACAGATAATTAATTCACCGTGAACCTGCGGACACACCGTCGTGAGTCGTTAATATTGTAAATTCACATATACTTCAATAATCGCCTGACCCCCCCGTCACCCCGAAAAACAGATAGCTGTGCAGCAAGGAGGAGGGGAATGGAGGGGAATCGATTTTCGAAGACATGAAGGGATCACCCAGCAAAGGGAAGCTATTGATTCTCTTTTATAAGACACTGCTATAATATTTATTCTTTTGTAAACAGAATTAACCCAGCATCATGGGTCATTCCTATCGAACAACTTTCCTTGCATGTGCACAGCGATGCTGATTGTATCAGATGAGGTAGAAACATCCAAACTGCACCACCCACCCTGGCCCACACCTCGGCATCTGCTCAGCTCGCACCTGCCGGCTCTTACTGCCATGGCGCAAACCCAGCTGGCATTGGGCTGGCCGCAGCAGGGCTGGGGCTGAGCAGCTATTAGCAGCCCGGGAAGCAGCCACACTTTTCTGACCAAGTGCTCCTGGCACCACGGCGGTCTTGGGCTGTCTCATGCTGGGAGGAAGATGATTGGGGCGTCCTGCAGCTGGAGCCACAGACCCAGCGCTCATGGTGGACAGCTGAGCTCTGACTCCCACCTACCAACAACTGCTGATAAAGGAAAGGAGAGGGGGATTTATGACACAAAGAGGAACTTCTCTCCACCCCCTAACCCTCTCCCACTCTGGAGAGGTTTCTACCCTGCAGGCTCTTCAAGGTGACCCAGAAACCCCTCCAGCGGCAGATGGGGCAGCAGTTGGTGTAAGGACCCCAGCAAGTTCAATCTCCTCTCTGCCCACCTGTGGCAGAGGATGCAGACTGAAAGGTCCACGCAGGGCATCATGCCCCAGACCCCCAATTCTCAATGGCCCCTTGTACAGGAACAGCACAGGGTTGCCTGTTGCTGAGGCATGAGCTGTTACTCATGGGTGGACAACTGCATTTCACCCAAATGAAAGGTCACCCCAGAAGGAAGTAAGAGCCTGGATATCAAAAGTAACAAAAAAAAAAAAAGCCAAGGAGATGCTTCTGTACCAAGCATCCCAAAGAAGAGCCAACAAGATGCAATCTAGTCAGGGAAGAACCGTTAAATCCTGGCTGGAGCTGCTTTCCTTCCTTGTATTTATCTGCATAAATATAGCATCACACTTTTCTGTAAGAGATTAGTCATATACATTCAAGTCTCTTGATACATCTGTGCAGGATATCAAAACGTGTTTTGCATAGAAAAAAGATTAAAATCTTTTTGTTGGAACAGACACACCTGGGTAGAGACACATGTGAGGTCTGGAAAAGTCTGGAGCATGTAACTGTGGAACTCCTGGCTGCCTATCAACTCCTGAATTGCCCATCAAATACCATCATGCCGTCCAAAGCAAAGACAGAAACTGTAGCAAAACATGGGCTTCCTTTCATTTGCCTCCCAAATGTGAAGCCATGTTTTCCAGCAAAGTCTTCTGGCAAGAGCCACCAACACACCACAAGAGGTAAAATTCAGATTTTTACAAGAGAATAAAAAGAAAAATCACATCTGGGCTATGTTCCATGGGCTTAACCCAGAAACAACCACCCCAGAACCCGTGGGGTGGAGACACGGCTTGGGGATTCTAAGGTGTGAGCATCCTCCCCGGGTGAGCCCTGCGGAAGGTGGCCGGGCCCGCAGGCCGGCAGCCCGGGGACGGCGGTGCGCCAGGCGGGATGCGCTCGCTTCATCCCGGGCTGGCAGCGCCGGACGACCCCGTGCCGGCGCCTCCAGCTGAGCCCCGGACGTGCCAGGCCGCTGGCACTCCCGGCTGGCTTCTCTTCGCCTTTCTCCCGTCCCGGCCGGCAGCCAGGACAAGCGAGAGCCAGCGCTAAATTGTGTCAAAGAATTTAAAAGCGGTGGGGTGAGGGAGCGGGGGTCGAGCGGCAGCGGAGGGGCAGGCGCGGGCAGCGGAAGCCCTAATTAAAAGCGGGGCCGCGGGCAGGCAGGGCTCCCATTCAGAGGGCTGACAAAAGGAGGGTCTGTGGAGCAGAACCGGGAGGTAGTGAAAGGAGAGGACCCCGCGGTGCCCCTCGCCCGCCGGCGCAGCGCAGCGCAGCGCTCCGGACGGCAGCTCCCGCCTGACTCAGCCCCTCCGGCCTCCATCCCCTACAAATTAGCCGAGTCACCGCCTGCACCACCGTCTTCCCCCTTCCCGCTCCCCGTCCTCCCCAGCAGCTGCCTCGCCTCGCCCCGGCCGGCGGAGGGGAGACCTGGCCGGTGGCAGGGGAGGAGGAGGAGAGCGGGGAGCGCTAAGTCCCGCAGGTCACCTCCCGCCTCCCCGCCGCCAGACAAGCGCCTTTCCACTCCAGCAGTGCCCCTGAATGCGCTAATTAGCCCCCCAAGCTCGGTGCCGGGAAAGGCCACACTGGTCATATGACAGCCACGAGTGGCCGGGCCCTCACGGGAGCGCCAGCGTGGCCCACTCTCTCCACGGCCTCGGGCGGGACCGGGTGGAGGGAAGGCCGGGCTGGGTGGGGTGGGGTGTGCTGGCCCTGCGGCACCCCTCCTGAGGGCACCCCTCCTGAGGGCACCCCTCCTGAGGGCACCCCGTGGTACAGGGGCTTAGGAAGGGATCTGCCTTCCAGTGGTGGCCGCAGAGGTGCGGCAGGGTGGAGGGGGGCTGCCCAGCCCTGCTCTTACTGGGGGTCGATGCTGTGAAAGGCTGGGGGGAGAAATGAACGAGAGGCCCAGAGCTTGTTGAAGGGCAGCCTGTACATCACAATTAATTCGGGGCTCTTTCCAAAACAAAGGCTCTCTATGGCTTTCAGCATGTTTACACAATAGTGCACAGAAAGAGCAGTGAAGTGTCATCTCAAGGGCCCCCTTCCTATGTCCTGCTTCTTTGCCTTCCCTCCCCACACATTCAGCACATCTTCAGCACTGTCACCTTCTCTTCAGACCCTTTCTTGATAGAAATTCACATTTTTTCTTCCCTGACACACATGCTTTGCTTTCTAGGTATTTCCCAAGGCACTTCCACGGCTGTGATGCCCCACATGCTCCCAGCTGGGGATACTCAGCATGGGGAACCTCATGGCTACAGGAGTCCTAGCACAGTCACCACACACTAGGAAGCTACTGCTGGTAAAGGGAACAGCCTGCCCTAGCTCTAGTCTGCACCTAGCAGACCTCAAGACCTCACATCTTTGCAGTGAGCACACACTGGTCTCACTTAGCTAACGCGTACCAGTTAAACCAGGCTGACATACAGCCTTTTGTCCTGGTGCCAGTGCAGAAAATCTACATCACTTGATATAGCTGGCTGTGTTATCAAGCTCAAGGATTCATCGGCTTCCAGACTCCGTATCATGGTGCTCGCAGACCTCACAGCAGCCCCTCACTGGCTGTCAGAGCACTCCAAAAAGTCAGCAGGAGACAAAGACCCTCACAGACTCTTGACACACTGGTGAGGAAAAAGCAGCATCATATAGAGGAGTAAACAGCAGGCAGCAAACCAAGGCCATGGATTAACCAACTCATCTTTGATTTTCCTTCCCCCTCATCTTTTCTATCCAGCTTCCAAGGGCTTCCAGCTGTGGCCCCTTTCTCACCTGCACTCACCCAAGCCCCAGAGGCCCCCATCGCACTCCAGGACCCTGAGAATGACTGCAAACAGCCAGGAGGCCTCACATGGAAACCCAACAACCCTAGCGAGAATGTAATTGCCTTCAAAGCTAGCAGTGCTAGCATGAGAGACCGCCTTTGGTATGAGCAGCCTTTCCACCATCACATGCCTCACCCAGGTGCACAACATCTTTTGCAAAGGCCCAAGGGACTGAAACAGCTCTGCAAGGCCTTTAAGAGAAGGGAAATTGCTATTAGAGACTCCTGTCGACTCCACAGCCCACCAAGGAGGCTGCTGGCTTCTACAGGCCATCCCCCATCTGTTAGAATAGCAGGAAGTTTTACGTTAGCAATAAAAAATAAAAAATGCTGGAGTCCAACTGGTGACTGAAGTCTGGTGCTAGGCTCTGCTGCAGAGACATCACAGCTGCTTGCAGTGCCTGCTCTGAAAGAGGTGCTCATTAAACATTTGCCTTGGGTTTAATTTTCCCTGTTTGCTAAAACCAAACATTCACAACAAAAATCTATAAGGGAGGGCTGCAATTCAAAAGTTTGATTTCATAAAAACAAATACTACCAGCCATCTGACTCTGGGCTCGTCTTCCTTTGCCCTCTGTTTTTAGTCTTTAGGGATTACTTTGAAAAGTTCATGGCCATGTGGGCTAGAAGTGATTTTTATTTTCTGAGAAACCTGAGGTTTTCAACTAAGCGATTGGGCCTTTTGGGAAGACCCCATGCAGCCAATACACTCTAGAGCTGACAAAAGGGGCTTGATATCACAGGAGTACCTCAAGCTCCAGAAAGGACTGTTTTCTAAGCTGGATATTTTTTTTTTGTGGAGTTCCTGCCTTATTGCCCAGCTATCAAGATGCTTTCAATAGCTGCAAATACCTTCTATGCCTGAGCCATGAATACTGACCAATCCAGGCTGAGGTCAACAAACTGGACTCCCAAAACACAGAAACACACCAATGCCAGGTTGCTTGGAGGAAGGCTCTCAGCAGCAGGACCAAGACAGCAGCACTGTGAACAGAATTCAAGAGTACCAACATCCCAATGTTAACAACACGTCGAGTCTCCAACAGGAGTGGGAAGTCCACAGCCAGTAAGCTAGGCAACAGTCACAGCTTTGCATTGTATGGCCCAAGAGCACATGAGATTTTTTTCCTCACTGAATACCATTCAGCTGCATCTGAAGTAGTTTGAAAAGTTTATTTAGCAGGTTTCCCACTCTGCCCTGCAGCCTGGGAAGCTCTGGCTGGTTGCAAGCCCTTCTGCTACACTGAGGTCTGAGCCTTCACATCTCCCAGTGCCACCATCTTTGGAAGCCAATGCGTCCCCAGACACCATTGCTTTGCTTGAACCCCACACTGGAGCACTGCTGTGCAGTATCCACAGGAACATGACATCACCTCCTGAAGCTCTCCTGGTGATGCCCACTCACTCAGAGGTCCAGCTCTCCCCAGGGTGCCCTTCTTGGCATGGCCAGCACCAAGCTGGTTTCCTCCAGCTCTCTGGGCACCTGGGGGCAAAGCCGGCCTCCTTGCAGAGCAGCATTGTGAGGCACTGACACAGATCGATCCACAAGCCGCCCCTGATGTTCTCCACTTCTGATTGCTACATTTTTTGTGACAAATTGATAAACTACATCTCCACTCAGTTAAAGATTTGATCTCGCTCTCTTAATCCGCTATCAATAAGATATTAATTGTGCACCCGACCTGTTCTGTTCCCCGTCTGCCTGCAAATCCAATAATCATTTCAGAATTCACAGCTGAGTGGGGCACTCCCTTCAAACAATTAATTTCAGGGGAGTCTCATTTATTTTCCTTGTAACCCTCTCCCCTCTACCCCTCCCCTCCTTGCCTGTGTCCTCTTCTTCCTCCCCATCTACAGACTTCCCAGCTGAAACCCCTGCTCAGCAGAGGCAGGAAGTGGGTGTGCAACTTACACTGGGAGTTGTAGAGGTCCTGATGAACTCCCTTTCATTTGCTGTTCCACACAATCGATTAAACCTTCCTTTCCCGGTTCCCAGACTTCTCTAAAGGTACTGTTCAAATTCCCCCCAAAACTAACACTCTGTGCATGCAGCCAGCTGCCCTGTGAGGAAGGGGGTCTCATCCCAGTCTGCATGGAACGGTGGTGAGTCGGCATACCACTGCCCAATGAAGTGTTCACCAGCCAGAGCCCCATTGACCGGACACAGGGGTGAACCTCCAAACCTGATGGCCTTAGCCTCCAAGTGTCCTCATGAGGAAGACACAGGAGAACTCCCTGCCTCTCAGATCACACCAATGTACCCACCCCATGGACAGGAAGGAGAGCTCCCACGACATTGCCTTGGCACCAGGAGTGTTGCTACCCATGCAAGAATTTGTTGGTGCTCACTCACCAATCCCACAGCAGTGTGAGGGAAAGAGGGCCCCTAAAACGGGATAATCCCCAGTACTGCATCTGCTCTCTACCACCCACCCGGGCCTTTGCTCTGCCAGTGGCTCCAGATTTCTACCCCTAGCCAGCCAGGGCAGGGTTTGTCCATGCCCAGAGCCATGTGCCTCAGGGCAGCTTGGGAAAAGGATAGCCAGGTGAGAAGTCTCTGTGGATGAGCTGGTGACACCAGAGCTTTATCCACAGATGACATTGACAGCTCCTAAGAGCTCACACCACTATCTGAGCCCTTCTTGATTTGGACTTTAGAGCCTTTAGCTTCTTGCCATGGTCTAGAGGAGAACCAAGCTTCTTGGCCAGCTGTGCTCTCAGGCAAGGTCTCACTGCACTGTTCCTTCCCCGTCCAGTCTCTTCTGGCGCTGCATCTCAACAGCCAGCCCATTTCGGATGGTGCTGGTAGGCAAATTAGTCAATAATTTCTAGCCACAACATTCATATGAAAGCCAGATACAAAAATTAGAATAGTTTGTGCCCCATACTTGCTACCACAAGTGATGGAGACCAAGCACAGATCCCATGGGGAAGTAAAAGGTTTCAGAGAGCACCACAGAACATACAAAGCCCTTCATTGTCCATGCAACAAGTACTAAGTTAAAAACTTAGTGTCTCTCACTGTCAAACGACTCCCTCCTGATGTTTCTTTTGCTTCATCCTCTTTGTCATCCTTCCCCTTCACCTCAAAACCCACAGGAGACAGAAGCACTATGACCAGAAATGGGAAGAGCTGGGAGAGCGGAGCTGTCGCAATAGCTGCAGCAATAGCTGCTGTTGCCATCAGCAGGAAGGACAGAGGAAAGAGCGTCTCTGCTTCTGTGCGGGGACAAGAGCAGGGCTCTGACAAGCTCTTTAAGCTCCCCAGGCTCCAGAAAATGCTGCACAAAGTGTTTTAGCAACAAAAGTCTTGAGAAGAACAAACACTCTAATCCCTTAATGAGCCGGCTGATCCCCCATCTTGGCTCTGGCTTCTCTAAAGAGCCACACGCTCCCCTCCTCCCTGGCCCCCGGCCCCCTCCAGAGCAACCCGCCGCGGCTGCCTCAGAACCAATTCAAGGTGCTCTTCGGGATCCAATCCAATTACCCTGCGTCCTGCTGAGTGGCCCCACAGACCGACGGCTCTTTCAGGGCTGAGTCTTATGGCCTGTTAATCCTCCCCTCATTAAAAGACCTTGTTCCTCCCTCCTCAGAGATGGAAAAAAAAAAAAAAAAAAAAAACCCCACAACAAAACCCACAAAAAAACCCCAACCCCACACTGGGAAAAGTTTATGCAAGAGAGCCCCAAAGAGGAACATGAAAGCTGCGGGCTATCCCTGCTCTCAGGGGTCACCTCTGCATAATTCGGAGGTGTCTCTGTCTCCTCCTGCCCCCAGACCTGGCTTGCTCATGAAGAAGATGGGCAGGCAGCCGGCCCTTGCACTGTTCTTGCACCGTGGCTTTATTGGCTTCTCTTTAATGGGCCTGTCATTAAGCCAGAAGGAAGCCGGGTGGGAGGGTTCCCATAAAACTAAGGCCTCACAGCTAATGAACGCAGCACCTGGGGGGAAAGGACACAAGAGCGGCAGTTGTAGTTGGTCACGCAGGGCTGAGCTGGCCTTCGACAGCCTCACAAGGACAGGGTCCCTCCTCACGGGGAGAGGAAATGTCAGAGCAGCCCCCTCTGCCATCCACCCCTCTGGTCCCACACATGCGGGAGAGACCGAGGTCTCAGCCCAGAGGGTGGCCATTCCCACACCCGGGGAGCTTTCCTCAACACTTAGCTGCAGGGATGAGCCAGAGATCAGTCAGCTGCAACCACCTCCCAACAAACATGCGATGCTGCCTCCCTTGGGGTGATCTGGCTCCTCTCTCTCTGCTTCCTCCTGTCCTAAAGATGCCGACACAAACCTTGGCGTTTTCGCTCCAGTTACACATGCTGTCTAAAGTCTGACCAGCTCAGGTTCAAATCCATCAGCCTTACTGTAGCTACTGCTCTGGTGGTCCACTGATAGAGTGTAACGAAGAGCAGGACTGCTTCCCTCCTGAGGGAAGATCCATTTATGTACAAGCCATTCCCTTCCTGCAGTGGGTGTCTTCAACTCACCCTGTCGCACAGGGCAGCAAGGAAATACGGTAACGACAAGAAAATACTTCTTAGTCAGCATTTTCCAAAATAAACCATAATTCTGATCACAGAGCAGAATTTCAGTGCCAGGTCCTAGGAGTGTCAAAAACATTGCTAATGATGGAGACATAACATATGAAGTTTAGGTAGAAGATAATAACAAAATAAGAGTTCAGTAGGATGGTAGGATAACAGCAGGGACTTCTCACTAAAGATAAAAATGAAGCAGAATAAAATTAAGGGAGAAACTTCCTGTCTGTGAAACCCACTAGGAATCTTCACTATTTAAAGCTTTTGAAGATTGCACTGAGGAGAAAGGCTACAGGGAATATTTTGGTGCCAGAAGAGCCTGAACAGATGTTGTGGTACAATATGTAGCACAGGCTTGGGGAATCACAGTTTTGTTCTTGGCCCTAACACCAGCTCACAGTGGAGCCTCATTGCAGACTAGATTCAGCACATGCTCGGATGCTGTTCCCATCTCTCCTGCTGTCTGCATACAGAAATCTCATGTCAAATTCAGCCCAGACAGTCAGGCTCTCAGTTAGAGGTAACCTAAGCATCATGACTTCTGGTCCCAGAAGAATAATAAAAATTCTCCAAACTCTTTGCAGAATTGAGGCAGGCTCACAATTCACTTCAGCAACTACAGAGGTGGTCAGTCACCCTCTGGAGCTGCAAGACTTCCTAGCTGTCATAACAACACGTGCAACAAGGAGCCACAAGAATGAAGCAGCTCGTTTTTGTGGGGAGAATGGCTTGTCCCAGCATGGGCTGACTCAGGCACCAATGAGTCAGGTTCTGCTCTGGCTGTGCACTATCAGGAACATCTCTAACAACACACCTGTGACACTCTGATGCAATGGGGCTCAGGATTACAAGTGACTGAGAAGGATTTCAGCAATAACAAGAGGGATGATTAGGTCTTCACAAGATTTTGTCATAGCTGGAAGTCGGAGCATTGACTTACTGAGCATTTGCACAGTCAGTATCTGAATTATTTTTCTTGTAAGATAGTCAGCAGAGAGTGAACATATTAAGCTGGAAATTACTTTTTAAAGTGGGGTTTTCTTTTAAGTTTTTGGGGGAAGGAAAGAAAAATTTTTTTCTGAATTTTTGACTTCTTTTTTCCCTCCCCAGCAGAAAAAAATTCTTACCAGTCTGTCACAGGCTCCAGTGAGGTGAACTGCATGATCTAATTGGGCATTGTCTCAGTCTTCTCCAATTTCTCTCTTGTCACACAGTCTGCTTTTTGACCTATGCCAAGAGAAACAACATTGGCATGTATCCTTTTTGGCTTTGACAGAGCCTGTTTCTGCTCAGCTTTCTTCCACAAATTCTTTCTAGTTATGCCATCTCAGCCGTTCACTTTGCACTTGCACATTTAACACCATAATCGCAATACACAAGATTAGAAATTAGACTCACCTTTTCCCACCTAGTCCCATTTGTTTCTTGTTCTCTGTACTCCCTTCAGTAGGACCAGTGAAACTCAGCTACTCTGTTTCACTTTTTGTTAATGCTCAGGTTGATTTTTTTTACCCTTTCTTATTGAACCCAGACACCTGCAGAGAACTACTTCACTCAAGAGCTTGGTCTCTTTCTCTGCTCACCGGTTGTCTGCCATCAGCTGATAATTTCTCCCCATCTGTTGTTTGAAATTATTTTCTAAATCATTTCTGTGAATTATTCAAACTATCTCAGTCAGATTTATCTGGATGGAGTGGTCATGCTCTCCATTTCTTTCCCTGTCATTCTTCAATCACTTTTAAAGTCAGATCTTGGGTGACAGTCCTGAATTTTTTATAACAAAATAATTTTCCAGTAGCTTCCACAAACTTTTACTTACAAGTGACTCATTTTACAACTACACTGGCTAATAAATCTGCTAGAACACCATCGGAAAACACACTTAAGAGAGAAATCCCAAATAAATTTGTTTAAGTTTTTTGTTGGATAGTACATTAACAGAAAATACTTCCTGTGTGATGATTGAAATTATTATAGGCTTCATTCAGCAATGCTGCTGCAAATGCAGACCTGGTCCTTTGACACCACACAGAACACTGAGAGCTCTGGACCTGACCCAGCAAAATATTTAAGCACATAAGTAGCTTAAGAAATGAAGTGCATGGTTAAATATCTAGCTAGATCAGGCCAAAACATTTGGCATCACACAGGATTGCTCCATTAAAATGCTTTTAATTTTAAAAAAGGTAAATTTTTCATCAAAAAATGTATTAGGAATTACCAAACTTCTTTTTAGATGCAATTTAACATGGTTATCTAACTTAATGCTTTTAACCCTTCTCTCTGCCAGCACTTGTTTAGAGGAAGGGTTCTTCTTCTGCATTGTCATTCAGTTACACCACAAAGTTCATTTCTTGCCGAGGTGTCAGCCTGGGAAGCCCCCTGTGGTTGTGACCAACCTCACCAGGTTCCAGCAATGAAGAGAAGGTGGTCTGAAGGACACAGATATTCAGAGACTCATAATTTACGAGGGGTACGTTCCACAACAGTGGTTGCAGCAGAATGTCAAAGAGCTGGCCCAGATGTGGAGATCAGATACACATGTATAAGGCAGAACTGCTCTCTCTCTTTGGCAAGCAATTACTCGCACTGCGGTTAGCACAGGAGACTGAGATAGACATCAGAGCCCTCTGTGCTAGCTACTAGCATGAACGCAGAGTTTCTGTCCCACAGACCTTCTGTCAAAATAACCACAGAAAAGACTGGGACAGGAAACCAAGCCTTTCCAGCAGGCAGAGTGAAGAGCTTTCCCATCTCTCTGTCCAGAAGCAGTTACTGGGACTAGCAGCGGAGAAGACTACAAGACATTGGAAAGATCTCTTCCTTCCTGCTTAAAATACCACCTCACATGTTTAATGGAGCTGGCACATGGCCCACCACATTCTCATCTGCCCACTGACACCTTAACCAGCCTATCTCTGTACCTAGCCACTGGGGACACTGGAAGTCTGTGGGGGCAAGGAGGTACACCAGTATTTCCCAGAAGGGATAGGTCAAGAGGAAGTCAAGTCAAACTAGATGGCCTTTTACTGAATCCTCCCTCTTGGGGCCATAAATAGATCTTTCCTCTGTGACCCTCAACCTCTTGCAGCCCTTCCCTACCTCCACCCCCAACTCAGCACAGGCTGCTCCTTGCCCTCTGCAGATCATTGTCTCCCTGCTAATTGCCCCGTCTAGGAGGAACAGGTCAGCAGCTTCAGATGGAAGACAGAGAGAGCTGTTAATAAGTAAATGATAAAAAAAAAAAGTTACAGAATGAACTTGTTTCTTGCCAGGACTTGCCTTGCGATTTGGCAACCACAACTGTCCTATTGCAAAAGGGCTCAAGCTCTTTTTCTCCCCTTGATCCAAAACTCTGACAGTAATATTAAGATCAAACATGGGGCTCCAACTCCACAAAGTGTGCACGTGTTAGTGCGTGTGTGAGGTTCTTGCCGGGTCAGAGGCTGCCTTGATAGCCACACATGTATGTCTATGTCTCTGTTACTAAATAAAATAAAACCTGGAAACAACAGGCCCCCTGATCATCTGTACTGGTAAATTAACTACAGGCTCCCTGCCTGGGAAGTGGTTCATTCTCCCAGACAGTGCCTGGCCACAGCATGTGCCACCAACCCTCCTCACTGGGCAGTATGGACAAAACCTTCAGCGCCACGCCAGAATGCTTTGCACCCTTGGATGCCATTGCACGCCGCATCTCAGGGCTCCATTGTGCTCTGGAGAGGACCTTCCCTGGGATGTACTGGGGAGGTGTGGCACTTTCCTGTGATGGCCTCTCACAGCATGAGCCCCGTGCCATGCAGGAGCCATGGTGCTGCAGAACCAGCACTCACAGCCATCTGCTGCTGCCTTTAAGTGCTACTGAGCTCATAGAAAATCTCTCAAAACCAAGCACAAAAGGAAAGAGAGGAAAATTGTTTAGACTGCTCCCTAGCCAGCAACCCCATCCCAGAGGAGACATTGCAGGAAGAAACCTCTGATGTTAGGAGACCTCATAGTAGACTTGTTCCCAGCTGCAGAATCAAGCATTGGACAGTGGCCCCAAATTTCCCCTGAAAACACCACCCTGGGCAGCCTGTGCCATCTGGCTCATATGAGATGCTGTGGTTCCTGCCCCTCTCTAGGGCATACTCACTCCTGTTGCCGCCCCTTCCCAGGAGGAGGTGCTGCAGGGTGGTGGCTGGACTCCTCCACTCCCTGCTTTTGTGAGCCTAACCCTGTGGGGTCTTGTATTCCTTTGAAACCCGAGTTGTGTTGATGGATATATTTGCTGGGTGCCTCCCGTCTCTCCTGGGCTCAGGCTGCCCTGTCTGGAGGTTCTGTGAGGGAGAGGGGTCTGGAGTTTAAGAGCGTTATTGTTACCGGAGGAAGGAATTTTCGGTCCTATAAATCAGAGGCAGGCAGCAGTAGGGCCAGCATACTTGGGCTGTGTGAACAAACTTCATTTCCTGGGAGACTGGCCTTCAATCACCCTCTGTCATACTCCACTGATCAGAGGTGGACATGAGAGGAGTTCATTAAGGTGGAAGAAAAATAATATAATAGGTCCTCCCCATGCATGCACTATTCCCGACCCCTGGGGGTGGCAAGACACCCCTTCCTTGTGCTGAGATCCAAAATACACATGCACACACACACAGAGTCACTCACCCTGAATTTGCTGGTATTCCTCTGCCTAAGCAAATTTCCTTCTAAAAATGGACACCTTGAACATAGCCCGAGGTTTTTTCTGGCTACTTTTCAGATGAACTCAGTTCCACTGTCTGTTGACTCACTCTGCAATTCTTGGCTGCACTCTGCTGGAGAAGAATCAGGCCCAATACTTGGTGCAAAAGGAATTGACAATTTTCCGAGCGAAACAGAAAGCTCAAAGCTCTCTTGTTGATTCTGTTTCCTGGCTTTCTGAATGGATTTTTTTTTTTTTCCAGGGGAATAATCTCTCCTCTTTCTCTTTACCATCCTTCAGCGCTACAGATTTTGAAAATGATTGGAATTAGGAAAAGGAGCAAGAATGACAAGTAGGTGAAAATTAAAAAAAGTAAAGACAGTAAATTAAAAGATAAAGTATTTTGAGCAAAGGATATGAAAAAAAAAAAAAAAGAAGACAATTTTTTTCCAAAGGTTCTGTGTTTTCAAGACAAATAACGAGCTGACTTGCTATATGGAAACACAGCAAAGAGCTCTAATAAGGCCTGAGAGACTGAACTGGTGTCTCATGGACTAGTGCAGTGGTGATACCAAGTGGAATAAAAGTTCTTTAGACTTCTGAACTCGGTTGAGCTGGTAGTATCCATTTGTATGCTTTTCACAAAGCGTAAAGGAAAGAAAGACATAATTGATTGTTTAGGCAACTTTGAAAACACTTTCCATAGTAGCTCTTGTGTTTTTAAGGTACAAACCAGAGAGTTGGGACCCACAGGATGCAGGCAACTGATAGAAGACAAATTATGTTATTTTTGAGGTGCTGCCCAAGTCCGGCTTGAGGCTGGTGGACAGCTGGTGCTTTCCTCCTCCTGTGCAGTAAATAGAGATACCCATGGTTTAGTGAGCTCCTTGCAGTCAGTTTGTATCAATGCCTAGTTATGCTGCTGGACTCAGCTCCTGGAGAAATCTGTAGTTCTGGCCAGGCAGATGAGAGAGCACGGGCACTGCCACCCTTGGGTCCAGCAGCTTGACTCTCCACCAGTGATGTCGAGAAGCACCAAACCCACTCAGAAGGAAATGAGAGAAGGATTTTGCCTGAGCGTTTTTGCCTGGGAACGGACAACCCTGGATAGTGCACTGTGGAGCAGGAGATGCTGCTCACAACCCTGACTTCACGTGACAGTACCTCACCTCCCTCACCACTGCACAGTTCTGCTGTTGACATTTGCGTATGTCCCAGCAGAGTGGCTGTCAGCAGTAGAAGCATTCCTTCTGCCTCTGCTGGGAAGGGAAAGCCCAGAGACCCACATCACCCGGGGAAAAAAAAGCCGAAAGTTGGTGAGCTTACAAGGACTGAAGGATACATTGATTCAGTGCATCCTCTGAAATTCCTACCAAGAAAATTCCTTTGCTTATGCTCTCTTTTGAGAGACATGGTTTCCAATGAAGGCAGCAAGGTACATCCAAGAGCAGGTGAGGTATCCTAAGCAGCAGCAGACTGCTTCTGGTTTGAGAAGCAGCTCATATTGGTGGGTATAAAGTGAGTAATTTCTGCTTAATATCAAAAGACTGAAGCTGAATGGTGAGGCAAAACTGAGTAGTATTTAATCATCCCAGAATATGTTGGAGGATATTCTCAGAAGGTTTCTTGTAGGGACACTTACTGCATAGAAAACATAGAACTGTCTGGTACCAACATCTTCTCTAGGGAGCTAGATCAGACATTTCAGTGGCACTTGATGAATAGTCAGTGAAGGATTTTGCAGGCCTCACAGATGAAAGAGGTTGTTGGAAGACAGAACTGTGGGACGACTTTTCCACCCTGGTTGTTCATCACCAGGCAGGCAGTTTGCAAACCTGCCTTTTTCTTTACTTTGTAAAATTTTTCTGAATGGACTTTTTACACTGGTATCTAAAAGGACAGCTGTGTTGTTGTTAATGGATATATGTCTCTGTTGGCTTTGATGCTGTTTAGCATATCTGCATTAAAGAAAAGTTCACTCGGTTTGTTGAGAAATGCCAAAGATCAAGGATGAATTCAATCCAAGATCAGCTGGACTGAAAAGCAAAGGGAATAAAACAACTGAGTTAAAAAGCAGAGGGGAGAGAGCAATACTGGTGATGCACTGAGGCACACCGGTTGGGGTGAAGGGACTATGGATGGAGATATCCAAAGAAGCTGCCAGAAGAAAATATATGCCCTGTTCTCAAGCACAGCTATATGGCCTAGCCTACTCCTGCTACATCAGAGCTCTGTTTGGGTCATTAGTGCTTGTTTTAATTTATTTAGCCAATTTTATCACTGGAAACACATGGTGATTTACAACCTTTCCTGAGTGCACAGATTAATAAGCCTTCTCCTCACTTCCCCTTGAGACAATTAGCATGTAGCCATGATGGGAAATGACTGTAAGGAACACGCAGGCAATATGCTGAGAGAGCCTAGACATCAGGCTGAATTCTGCCTACAGACAAGGCCACTTGAAAGCCACCACACACGGTCAAAACCTCGCCTGGTGAGGAAGGACACTTCTGTCACTGGGCTGAATGCACAACAAAATGGACCGAACAGCTCTAGGGGCACATTTGGCTGCAGGGCGCAGTTTGAATGGAGAGTCCTCTGGGGAACTGGCATCTACTGGCCAGAAAGAGATGGAGACCCCAACCTCCTGCCTGTTATACTATTGATTCTGTGTGTGCCCTTGAAGCCCCTTCTGCCTGCTTAGACGGCTCTTGCTCTGGGAGAGAAGAGTGGTTTCTTGCTGTGTCTGATATGTGGGTTGACCCCTGCTTTAGGTGGAGGCTAGTCTAGACACCTCCCATGGACCCTTCCAACCTGAACGGTTCTGTGGCTCTGACACACTCTGATCTTAACAGAACAGGGCCCTGAGTTGTAACTCAGGCCGAGGAAGAGTTGTAGTAACTGTTCTTAAGGCTACAGACTTGACTGCCGGCTTGAATCTTTTTTTTATTTTTCCTCCATTTCTGAGAAGTCAAAAATACTTTTGCTCTTCAAAATGGAAAAAGATTCAGATTTTGAGAGAAGATTTGAGAAAATTTTATTAAAAATTTTAACAAACTTGCAGTCCTTTTTATCTCCATGAGTATTTTTGAAATTATCCTTTCTAGATATATTCTGATGAAGGTGAACATGTTAAACCCCACTTTACAAGCAGGAAAAATGAGTCACAGATGAATCCAAGCACTGGGCTCCTGCCACTCTGTAGCATCTTCTTTTTTTACTGCAGAATGCCATAATTAGCTACACAGTGTGCTTTCATCTCCTTATAAAGCTGGGGCTGTAAAGGTGCTGTTAATCACGTAACTCTACTTCCACTCCTTGTCTGACCCACACTCGTCACCTTTCTAAAGGAGGCCTGTAGGAAGCTGAAAGACCCTTCAGTTGCCCTGAAGCACCTTGTTGGTGGTGCAGAGCTGTGAACACAGGACTCACCAGAGATGACAGGGAGTGTGTCCATCACTGTCAGTCAGCAAAGGCCTTGGCTCCATCTGCCTGCTATCATGCTTTCCTTCTGAGCAGCTTGGTCCTGCATCTCTCCTGAAACTGCATCTGTGAGCATCTTAGACTAGACCAGAAGCCCTAAGGAAAATCTGTGTGTGACTCCTGTGGCAACCCAGCAACTCTTTGGAGTTTGTTGGTCTCCTTGTGCTTTCCTATGCCACAGGGCACCTGGTCATTGCCCACCAGCTCTGTGTATGCCCACTACCTTCCCAGTAGCTGCAGCTCACAGCTGTTGCAGGGAATATGCCCACAGCAGTGGTAGAGCCTCTTGAAAAACACTGCTGTGATTTTGCTCTCCCATTCAGGTTCCAGTGACTGCATTGTCCTGGCAGATTGTCCATGGCTTTCCATGGAGCTCATTGCCATGGCAGGGCCCATATAGATGTCTATAAGGACAGTTTCTAGTGATCACTTCAAGACATCACTGAAGAATCCAATTTCTCTCTGTGCTCTCCTGGGAGTGTTTCAATTCAGTCAGCAGCTCTTCTCGTTGTGCAGGCTGCTCAGGGTTGCTTCTACCCCTGGCCTCCGCGGATCCTACTCTCCCTTCCCAGAGCAGCAATGAGGTCTGAGGTGGCAGCAGGACTACAGTATGTTTCTCCAGCAGATGACAGGTCGGAGAGGCTGAGGGGAGCAGGTTTTCGGGTGTAACCATGCTGACTGCATTGCCTTTCCCTCCTCTCTGAACCCAGCCCCACTGATAGACATTAGTGGGTGGGAGGCTGGCTCACTCCAGAGAGCCGTTGACATAAAGGGAGTTTTCACCCCACCTCTCCATCAATCAAAACTTAAACTTATTTGTGCTTATACACTACTTCTTAAGTAGAGAAAATAAAAACTGGGTTTAGGAGAGTGCAAATATTTAACAATAAAAAAACCACATTAATTTACCCTTTTTCATTTCTACAGAAGGAACCTTAATGGAGTCACATGACTCTTATTCTAAGTGATAAACCACAGGTCATAAAGCACCACTTTATCACTCTGCACAAGCAGTATAAATAACAGCTATTACCCAACCTCACTCCATCTGATAAGCTCAGAGGTTTTCTAATATACATTTCTGATTTTTTTAAATAATATTCATGATCATTTCCTCTTGAGCGTTATGAGTCTCTGGCTATGTGGCCCTTGAAACCAGGGCCTGCAAGCCCTTGTACCATCTCCCTGATTTATGGCCATGTTGGTTGGGACTGACGCCCTAATGAAATCTGTGACACTGCATTAATGGGGCTGTTTGTTACCACCAGAGTTCAGTGGCTGGCTGTAGTCTCAGAGCTGTGCTCAGGAAGGCACACACAGAGTCTATAAAACCCACCCAGTGGGCAGCAAACCTTCCCTACCTGCACACACTGGACCACCACCCCATGCAGGGGCTGCATGGTGAGGTCTGTGAACCCCGCAGAGGGTGCGAACAGAGGGTCATGTCTCTACATCGCAAGCCACGGCCGCACAAGCACAAGGAGCACATGACAAACTCAGGGTCTTCCCCGGAACCACAGCTCCACGTACAGACACACATCTCTCAAGCGTGTAATTAATACCTAGCCCCCTGTGTGCAGTCATTCGGTTGCACAAGCCAGAGCCAATGTGCACCATCAGATGACTCACAAACAAGCACGCGTGTGCGGTGTGTAACCAACACGCAGCCCTTCTGTGTGCAGGAGCTCTGCAGACTCAACGGGATGCGTGGGCAAACAAAGATCGCCCCACACCTCTCCGCCTTCCTGCCCAGGGCTACTTTCCTCTTGGCTCCAGAATAAAGCCACAGGATAGCATGAAAAACCTGCCTCTGGAGAGTGTGTGCTTCTGCAGAAACATTGCCAGGATGATCTACTCCTGTCGGTTGAGACATCTAAGTCAAATAGCCACCTAGTTCTCATCAAAACTAATGGCAGTTTGGAGGATGATTCATGTCCTCAGCTCAGAAAAACTGAGCCAGCATGTACGCAACAAAGATCTCGTGTATCCACTGCACAATAAAACATATCTGCAAGACAGTTATTTTAATACCAATATGCCCTGTATAGAGACACATTATCGTGAACTCTGTCTTGAAGCTACCATAGTAAACAGAGAGAACTCCAGTTTTCTCTAATCAGAGTGGGTTGGTATCTCTCCTTGGGCTAAGTAATTACCCAGAATATTTTAACATACGTACGTGCTCGAGTATCTGGACCTATTATAGGCTGCTTGAAGCTGTTAGCCCCTGTTTTTGCAATCAGCCACCGTCAGCATGCACTTTCTCTTGAGTTTTGCTTGTTCCTGCTTGTCTTTGTTCCATTTTTGCTTTTTAAGAACAGTTTAGGAAACAAATGCATAAACTCATGTTCATGCAATGCAGGCTCCTATGCAACAGGAAATAAAAATGCCAAAAGTGAGTATTTAGCCTTAATTCCATCCTGGGGTAAAACTCTGTCAAATGCTATAACCATATATTACCTATCAAATACTGCAACGCAGTAAACACTTTCTTCCATGTTAGGTACGTGCAAGGAAGAATCTTCATTCTTGTGTGCTTCATTTTACAACTTCCCGTGCAGGCCTATTCATTGAACCAAAAGCCTTCTTCAGAAACATTTTGGTGTGAAAAGTGGCAGTACCAAAGAAAATTTTCTTGTGCCTATAAAATTCAGCACCTTTTTTCAGGATTGCTTTCGTAGTATTTTCAATAGTCAAAATGGCTTACCAAGAAATCAGGGGCTTGACCAATTCATATCTGCTGGAATTATTAAATAATTACAAATAATAAAGCATTGATCTTAAAAATGACAATTTGAAATCAGTAATATCGATAGGGCTGAGTTTCATTTATCCTGGAAAGGAAACAGTTTTGACAAGACCATATGTTTTAATAAAATGAGTGTGGTATTTTTCTATCAGGTCTCTTTAATTCCAGCATCATAAAAATGTGGTATATCTTTATTGATAGACTTTAGCTGGTGAATTCTCTTCTCTACGGCATATATATGTTAATGATTTTCTCCACACTGACATACAATATGTTTAACAAGACGATTTTTCCTTTCACTCAGAGTTTCTTCTCTGAGCAGTAATTTAGTGGGCAGTTCTCAAATGACAGCTCTGAGAAATACACACACCACATCTTGTTAAGAGTGTGTTTTAATGATGTCTTGCTTGACCATGTTTCTTTTTTGTAGAATTGTAAATAATTCCTACTCTTCTTGCAGTCTGTAGCTGGAGGGACACGAGACCGGAGGAGACCAACTATGCAATCAAGCCCTGTGTATTTGCAATCACTTTGCAGCAGGTGTTTAGTCCAAAAGAAACCACACTATCTCTCCCGACACCACAAACCACCAAAGATTTCCCAAAATCCCGAATCAAACTTACTTGTGCTCGAAAGACACACAAAAACCAAAGCCCTTGAAAGAAAAAGTAATTGTACATCGGAGGAAAAGAGCAGAAGATACCTGGAGCCAGAGCATCACCCGCTGCTGGGAGCTGCATGGGCAAGGGAGTGTGGTAAGTGAATAGTCACAGCTGATCTCAGCGCATTGCAAATTAACTCGAGTCAGGCAGTAGATGTGCTCTCTTTAATGATATTACTGAACAGATTACATAAATGAGTGAGAATTTATGTACAGAATTTGCATGTGTTTGCAACTGATCTGAAACTTATAAATACGTTTCTGTATTTACACGCACAAGTAAATTAATATTGATTTCCAACCAGCAAGCATCACCAAAATGGCATTCAAGTGCATGTTTCCAGGTGCAAAGTATTTAGCTGGAGAGCAAAGCAAGTGAATTTGCAATGAGAACAGTGAAACTGTGGATGCAGTTCTGGAAGGAATGATTTGCATTGTTTGTGTTGCAGCGGTGCTGGGAGGCTGCAGACACCGTGGGGCTCTCCTCTGCCAGGCACTCTACAGCAAAAGCAAAAGAGCTTCTCCCCAGCACGCACTAGTGAGACAAACGCCTCGGCACAGCGACCTACGTCTGATTCCCAAGTGGGTGCTCATGATCTGCCCAAAGAGCTTTATGATATTGGGTGCAGAGCTCAACTAAATGTTAAAGATTTACAAGCCACTGACACTAGCCAGCTCAGGGACATTGTGGCTACTGCAAGTACCGAGCCTGCTCCTGCACTGCTTCATTTTCAAACCCCTGCACTTCATTACCTCCCTGGATAGCTGACATCTGCACACATTCAGCACCCCATTCCCTGTTCCCCAGCTTCTCACTCCCCAAGCCCTAACATGTTCATGCATTCCCTAGAGAGGACCCTCTCTCTCCCTGACTACCCACATTCCCGAGCCTGTATCCACTCCTTCCCTCACCTTCCTACCTACCGTTTTACCTTTCCCAGAGCCAGGCCACTACCCTGGGCATAGACACTGGGGTCCATCCCCACTGTCCTCCTGCTACATCCCCCATCTGGGAGTGAGTATTTTGGGACAGATCTAGAGAGGGCAGGGGGGAAGAGGAGCTGTTGTGGGTGTGTGAGTCAAGTCTAAACCCCTCTCCTCTTCACGAGAAAGTGCAATTACTTCACCACGGCTTTGGTTTCTAACCAAGGTTTTACAATCACATCTCTCTGGATTGTTGTGGGGTTTTTTTACCTCCTTTCCTTGAAACTCCTGATGTTTGGTGCATTTTTCTTGGGTATGCTTTGTTGTTTTTGGGTTGTTTTGTTGTTATTGTTGCTTGCAGCCACTGGAGAGTTCCCCTTCCTCTGGTTAATGGCCCATTAACTAGCTCTCTCTGTGCAGGGGTAGGGCCTGGGAATTGCTGAGTTCTGGAAAATCCTCACCAGCAAGCAACCTTTAGCCACTAACAAAATCCTCCTTTCAGAGGGGGCTCTGTGAAGTGGGGTGGCAAGGGGGGACAGTACCTGGATGAGAGGGATGGTGACAGAGCCCATAAGAGTGTGGGGCACAAACGGTTCTGCCCTTTCTTGAAAAAAGGCACTGGCTGTGGGGAAGAAGGGGGAGAGGAGACAGGAGCCGGATTGTTAGAGGATTCAATGAGCTGTGCCCAATGTATTCGAAAGGTGCTTAAGACAGCCAAAGCTCCTCACTAAACACACACCACTGCGAAAAAGCACAGCACGCGCCCACCGGCTGCAGAGAGGCAGCTCAGTGCCAACCTCCCCCCTTCCCCACACATCATACCCCCGAGAAAAAAGCAGCTTCCCCTCAGCCCGTGCCCTGCACCAGCACAGCATGGCCAAGGTTGCAATGCTTCCACCCAGAGGTGCACACACACCTGGACATCTGACCAACTGAAACCATCCCTGCTATGGGTGCAGGTGTGTCCCCCTGCAGCCACACCACACCAGGGATAAGGAGGTGCCCAGCTCAGACCCTTCCCTTCCCTCCCGTCTCTTCCTTCCCAGATGCACCTTTCCAGGTAGAAAATGATTCACAGCTTTATGTTGTCTCATTCAAGGAAACCCAATGGCCAGGCCAGAGAGGAGATGCAGCATTTTCCATAGAGTTAGAAAGGGAAGACAAAGCATGTTTTGAGATTAGCAGGACAAGTGCAACCTGGTTTCTGATGGCTTGTGTCCCTCCGTCACCACTGCAGCAACCACAGTGGACACCCTCTCCTCCAGTGCCTCCCATTGCCTCAGAAGGACCCCCAGCTTACATGCTGTCCCTAGCTCCAAGCCATGTGCTGTTTGGCCACTGGGCATGGAGGTGTTGTCTGGCCAGCAAGACAAGAAAAGCAGAGTCTGTCATTGACACCAATGTGAACCTCTCTTCTTTACCCCATCATTAATTTTGACACATTTTTCAGGCACAGAATCGTTTGGTGGGCTCTGTTCTTCTGTCAAGTTCAGCTGACATTGACAGATAGGTTAAACATCGTGGTGAAGAAGGGGACAAATGACAGACAGTGCAATTGCCTAGGCTGGGTTACCTGAGCTTAAACTTACAAAAAGGTGATGGTTTCAGTTTCATCAGTGTCAAAATGTATCCTCATCTGTATCTGCAGAACACAGTGTGGTTCAGGCTCGTGACCTTAAGCGACCAGCTTGCCACAGTTTGGTCAGGTAGCTCCCACCAACAAAGCTGCAGAAACCACTTCTCCTGGGGGTCTTGTGGCCCAGCTCCACTGCAAAAATGAGTTGTCTTCACCTATGAGGTCTAAGCCCCTCTGGGCCTTCTGAAATACCAAGGGGCAATCAAAACTGGACCCACACCCAGAGTTGTTCACTGGTTCAGCAGTCTACCAGGTGATGCCACACAGGCTATGTGGAAACAGCAGTGTCAGTGTACCTCCTGCCAGTTTCCACGCTCAGCCAACCCATCCCAGACACCGTAAACACATGGAGCCACTGTCACCATTTCTGGTACCATATAGATGTCTACCTGTAGCATCTCCCAGTGTAGGAAATATTTACTCTCCCAATAATGATGTGATAGTCTCGTATGATGCTGTTGTAGCCTTCTGAACCAAGATTAGAGAAAGGAGAGGGCCCAGTGCTGAGCTAGGTCCTAAAGCCACGTAAGGCATCTGTATTGAAAAAGAGGAGTGAGGCCTAACCCTGAGTCTCCTTATCTTCTGAAGCAATCTTTAGGCTTCCTGCACACTCCAGAGTACACGCATGTTACACACTGCAGTGGTGCTGGCTCTGGCACTGAGGGGTACACGGCTGTGCTCATCTGGAGCGTAGAAAAGCCAGATGCCTGATGCTGTTTTTACAAGGGGTGGTGATATCCAAACTGCAGCCCTTCTTCAGCTGAGTGGCTGCCACAGAGACACGGAGAGCCAGCAGCCCCCCAGGCAGTTCGCACACAGCACTAGGGATACAGCAGGGACCGGTGCTACCCACACAGATGGGTGCCTGCAGAGAGCATGCTGCTGCAGCCCTGCACAACTGTGTAGCATGCCCCTGCCAGTCGACGTCCACAGCCACCGCAGAGATGTCCAGAACTTGATAACACACATCCAGTGACTCCATGGCAACATTTACCACCACTCGCTGCTCCAGGGTCACCTGTGGCCATAGTCCCAGCATGGCCAGCCACCTTGCTAAGGGACAATTTTGGGCTGTGTGATACTAGCTCACCTTCAGATTACCACAACCAATAAAAGCAACATTTTCTTACCTTGCATTTTTCATTTATCTCAAATTAAGTGATCATGATTGCCCCCAATTTAAAGGCAGGAAAAAAAGGCACTGCATGATGGATGACCCAGTGTCCCTCAACAGACTGGTGACAGGAACCACAGAGACACCCAAGTTCCCAAAATTACAAGGCAGTGCACCAGATTATCACATGGATAATGCTGGTGGTGTGATGTCCACACTGGTCTCTGTGGCAGCTTGTGTAAGACCAGCTTTAGACCCTAGGAGCTGATGGTGGCAGGGCAGGAAGGAGACATTCCCTGACAAGCTTTTGCCTCAGAGAAAGACCTGAAAAAAGATCAGTCCAAGGTCTTCTTGAAAAGGATGCCTTCAGGGCCACCTGCACCACTCTCTAGTCTCTCCCAAGCAGTGAATATGTCTCGCTGAAGTTCTGGGGAACATGAAAAAAAAAACCACCAACGTATGTGGAGACCGAAACTAGCCCCCCAGCCACTCACACTGTTTGACATTAAAAAGTGCTGACAGCGGAGAGGGAGGAAAGGAATGGACTATGGGCCACTTTCATCTCATGACAGTCTCCTGCCAGCCCCAGCCATTGCGTCTCCCTCTCGTCCCCCCCTCCTGGCCCCTTGCTTTCCTAGGCATTTTATTAAATAGGGTCACAGCCCGCATTAGAGTCCCTCCCACAGCCCTGGCAAAATGAAAACACTCGCCCATCCCCGTGACCCCCACCCTCCAAGATCTCTGTCTCCTTTGCCGTTTTCCCCCGCTCCAGAACTGAGATCTCCACCCCACTGAAACCTTAAAGTTTCATAGCCAAACATCAAGGCAAAGGGCTCCGGGGAGGGGGAAGGTCTCCCTCATTTTTTTTCCTCTTACATTAATTATCTCATTTAGTTGAAAGAAAAGTCCAAAAATGAAGCTTTCCCTTGGCAATTTATGGTGCTGGAGCAGTAATTTATGCCTCTATACAACTTTATTTTGCTCGTTCTTTACACACACACACAGACACACACATACATACATACACTTAAGGAGACAGTAACCTGAATTTATCACACTAAGTATTTGCCTGCTAAAAGTAAAGGATTGAACATAATTTACAAGGCAGGATGGGGAGGGGTTCACATGTAGGGAGAAATATTTAGAAGAGTTAATGTTTGAAAGTTGGCCTTTGAAGGAAAGAGGCTCCTCTAGATAGAAAGAGAAAACCTAACTAATTAAAACTGATGTATCAGTTTCAGAAGAAGAATGTGCTGGCAATGAAACTGTGCATGGGTGAAAACAACAGGTGGCCCGGTTAGCCAGGACACTCAGACACCCTTGGGGGAGAAGGTCCCAATTTCAGCATCAGACCAGCAGGCTCTGAGATGTAATTTGCCAGGGCAGTAGCCAAAAACTCCCGTCCAAGTGTCTGGTCTGATGCAGGACACACAACTTGGGTGCAGAAGCAAATGTGGGTCATCACTAGGGTTTGAATCACGGCCATGGTATGCCAGCAATGTGACCCGCTGCCACTGTGCTTGGAGGAGGGAGGGGACCTTGTGGGGCAGATGTGCCGCTAGTTGTTTCAGTAGCAACCAGGCACTGTGAATGGCCAAAGGAGAGGACTTGTTTGCCCCAAAATGCTGACCAACAGGACAGGCAACAAAAGGGAGAGAGCAGAGGGCACAGAGAGGGGTTAGGGACCGGTCCAAGGCCACCCTGCAAGCCAGCTGCAGAGCCACAGCTCTGTCCAGCTTTCACACCTCCCCAGACAGCACTGGGAGCCTCCTTGTGTTGTGCAGGGGGAGGGTCATGAGAGAAAACCCAAGTCTTGACTTGGAAGGGAATCCCACACTTTGTCCCACTCCATCAGCAGAAACAGTACATCCCAGGCCTGCCGTTGAGATAAGCAGTGCACAAGGCATGGATGAGCCAGTGGCTCTGCATAGCATGGCTGGGGCACTGGCACCAAGGCTTTCACTGAGCATCACACGTCACATTCAAGAGGGTTTGGAGCACACCTGTCTTGACAATGCCTGCATATGTGGGGGATACCTGAGCACTTTCCCCAGCCAGCCTTCTTCTCCAGACCTCTGTGACTGATGTCCAAGGGCAATGTCTCTCCACACACTCTATCCAGGACAATGAAGGCAGTGAAGTCTGAGCAATTAAGTATGCAGAGGTGAGAAACGTGCAAAGCTTCTCAACTGGTAGTTACTTTTCTTCTGCACACTTGAACTTCCCTAACTTCATGAGGCATCTCTATCTTCCAGCTAGGAACCTGAGCCATAGGACACGTCCAGTGACTTGGATCTGGGTCACATAGCAAACAAATTCCATTAAATCCACATTAGTGAGTTGCCAGGTGAGCCCCCTGCAGCCAGAAAATTCCTCCACTCTAGGGGATCTGCACCTGATTTGGTTTGGCAGTGACTGTAAACCCTATTAGACAGACCCACTGGTTTTGTACAGGATCATGTACACCATTTCCTCTGTATCATGGAACCCTTTTATGCCTACAACCCCAAAATCCTTAAAAACGTTAGGATGGAAGGTAAGTACAGGTATGGAGGAAGAAGGCAAGAAACAACCTTTTGTAACACCACCAACAAAAAAGGAATCTTAATAGTGAATTGAGAAATGCTCATTACCCAAATGCAAATTCTTTCCAAAATGAGCCTTTCTGAAAACTGTGGTCAGAGTGTCCCTTTAAAGCACTGGGGCTCTGCATCGTCCAAAGGACACTAGACCATAGCCCCTGCCTGTCAATCCACATGGAAAATTTCTAGAGCACACCAACAAAAGCCCCAGAAGGTGATTTGTACGTAAACACAGGACACCCACTCCCTTTGGCAGGGAAGGTCTTCTTTTTCTTACTGCTTTCTCCGTAGACATCAGCTTGTTCACAAATCTTACAACAACCCGCAGCCGTGGCATTAAACAGGTGAGGAGAATAAGGTTTTTTTCTTATTGATTTAGGGACGGTTTAATTTGTAAGCGAAAGGGCAGCTGTCAATAGACTGCATGATCTAAGGCACCAATCCAGAGAAATCTTAAGCACGTGAGCAGTAAGGAGCAAGCATGGGATTCAGGGCTGTTGAATCGGGGCCAGCAGCCTAAACCAGGCTTTATTTCATGTTGCATCATAACTCTATCACACGAATGAGAGGGAAGTATTATTAAATGGAAGGATGGAGGGAGAAGAAGAAGAAAACCTCTCTATTTCTTGTCCAATAACGTTAGCGATATATTTATAAAAACAAAACAAGACTAATCTTCATTCCTCTGTGCTTCTCAGGGAGCCCTGTCTACATTGTCTGTTCTGTTTAGATTGCACACTCTTCACAGCAGAGATTATCTGTATTTTGTGTCTTGTAAAGCACTGGGCACTTTTATATAATAGTAATAATCTATAAAAATACACAAATAAAAGGATTAGAGCAAGCAAGTGATGTTGCAGAATTGTTTCTGCCTGAAAAGAGCAGCAAAAATCCAGTTAGAAATAGCTGTGTTTATTTTGATAACAAAAAGTGTGTGCGTGTGTGTGTGATAGTGCATGCACACGCAGATATAGATATATGTGCATACAGTGGGGGAAGAGAATTAAGGAGTGAACAAGTCCATCAGACCTACAAGTATGTGGCACGTTGGCACCAGTGCAGTACTCTGGGTGCAATCAAAGCCTTCCGACACTCCGAGGGACTCAGTGGGAGCGTGCAGGATATTAAGAGTGACAAGCCATCAGGACTGCAATATCAAACCAGTAGGGAAGGAAAACTGAAGCAGGGTGTCAGCTCAAATTGTAATTGCCCCCGTTCAGGAAACAGCATTGGGCAATGCAAAATAGTGGCAGAAAGAAAGGAGGTTGGGACATCTGGGGGCTAATCCCACATCCCCCAGGGATGCTGCACCCATTCAGGACTTGGAACCGACCAGCCTCTGCATCACTCCCAGTCCTGCTTTTGTCATCTTGAACACAGGGGTGGCCGTTTGCCTCTGCTCCCAGGGTGCTCAGGACAGAGGAGCAGGAGGGTAGATGCAGCCCCGTGCCCGAGGAAGGGTGTTACGGTGTAGGAGGCACTGTGCAGTGAGGTGGGAGTGTGCAGCACTGGGCAACGCCAGGGGTGGAGGGGAGGAAGGGAGGGTGGGGAGGGGAAGGCCTATAATCCCCTTGGTAAATCCATGCCTGAACTATAAAAGGATAATCCATGTGCAACCCTGGCCCCACTTATAGGATTTAGCTCTTAGTGTGGAATACTAATATTTGGCTGTTTGTTTACCCCTGTGAACTAATTTGGCAGATTCATATGATTCTCACAGGGAGAATTTATTTCGATTTTGATATTACTCAAAGCCTTGGGTCCTGGAGTCGTAGGATTATATGCAAAGCTCTGAGCAGACTTTTTTAATCCTTTTTCTTAAGAAATAACTATTTGTTGTGGATGCAGCAAAAAGCTTGAAAGCTGGCCTGCTGTTCCACAACACAATGGCATCAGAAAAGAAGCCACTTGCTAATTCCCCCCCCCCCCCTCCTTTTTTTTTTTAACATGGTGATTTTTAAGCCAGTTTTGTAACTGTGAAAGGTGAATAGGTATCAAGCCCATGATTTTTGAAGAGTCGGCGTGCTCAAGCCAGGCTCTGCTTGTAGATTCACACTGGTTTGGTGAGCTTCACTGCCTGGTTTCCTGCTCCTAACCCAATGGCATTGCCTTAGGAGAGCAGAATCACAGGCAGAAATGAGATCCTTCCAGCTAAAATAATATGCAGGCTCTGAGGAAGAACGAGGCACAGGAAAAAAAAAAGGGCACGCGTTTGGATCAGGAATTCAGCTTTCAATTAAAAAGTAACTTTCTAACCTTGGACAATGCAGAGAATGACTTGAAAATGCGATGCATGCACCCCCTTAAAGCAGAAAGCCAGTACAAGAATCCCAACTATGTTATTTTTATAATCTTGCTGGTTTGAGGGCTTGCTCTTTGATTTTTGAACAGTTAAAGTTGTTAATCTAGGGAAGAGGTGTCCATTTTTTAAATGAAAAAAGCAGATTTCATTGTAAAGAAATGACAGGAAAACAACAGTTCTCTCTAAATGTATTTATAGTCATTCCTCACTCAGTGTCCTGAAAGAAATTAAAGGTTGCAAATGTAATCACAACTAGAAGCAGTTCAAGTCAGGATATTTGCTGAATATTTGACTCTCAGTTTAGGAAAAGATTCAATTTTAACTCTGTCCTCAAGATCATTTCTTCTGAGACGGTTTAAATACATGCCTAAATTGGTATAACCACAGAAGGGCTTCACCAAATCAGGGTCTTGAGGAGAAAACTGGCAGTAAAATAACAAAATTTACAATGATAAAAAATTTCTCTCCCTTAGTAAAAATGGAGGCAATGCCTAAAACCCCCAAACCTTCATAAATCAGGCAAATAAGACAGGCAGATGAGAATCATATCAGATAGTGGAAATGAGGCAAAAATAATTTAAAGTATTCAAACATTTTAAAACTTTGCAGGACTGAGAAGAGAGGGTGAAATTTCAGTGAATAAATGAAGGACACAAGCAAAATTTGTGCCTGGCAGTTTAGGCTGGAAATGCTAGGCACAAATCCTAGGAGTCCAACAGCAGAAAGTTTTTAGAGGACGGGTGTGTATCATTGGTACCTGCTTTATTTTCCTCCTCTTCAGATCCTGCTGTGACAGGCTCCCTTACACGACTTCAGCTTCTCGGGCTGCCTCATCCCCAGAGCCGACCAGAGAACAAACTCCCATCGGGGCCCGTTTGCTCACCGCCTCAGCCGGGCTCTGCGACAGAGCGCAGAGAAGGGATGCTCGGGCACTCTGCAACCCGTCCTGTAATTCCCACCAGCACCCTGAAAATCTATGTGTGCTTAAATACACAGATCTGTTATCATTTTTACCCCTCACTCAAATGCAGACAGCTGGTTCCATCTCTGGTAATAGCTGTTAATAATTAATCTGAAATGATACAGAGATTGGGAAAACATTTTTTAGATGAGTGATATTTTCCCAATATTTTTTTCCAAAGACAATGGGAAGGAAAACAATGTACTCATACAGACAAAGGGGAGGGAAGGTTTGGCTGTCTGATTTTCCAGGGGTTTGGACTTATTTCTGTTTTCTCCTCTTTCCGTCTCATCTTATTTTCTGGTGACAGGACTGAAGAGCCCCAAACATTACCCAAAACTGGGGGAAAAACGTACTACACCAAGAATTTGAAGGGAGCTATTTGTTTAGTTTATTAATAAGATCAAGAGGTGACTTGCTTCCCACATATAAATTTCTTCCTAGTGAAGAAACACCAGGTACTAAAAAATTCTAATCTGCCAGAGAAAGCAGTAACAAGAGCCAATGGATAAATGCTGAAGCCAGACAAGTCCCAATTAAAAATAAAGTACTGGACTTCTTTTTAAATTCTGGTTTACTCTGTCTGAGGAAGTCAGGATGATTAACCGTTAGAGCAGGCTGTTACGGGAAGTGCTCGAGTCTCCCTTTCTCAACATCTTTGGTTCAAGACTCGTATTCTTTCAGGAAGAAAGTTATTGTGTTCAATAAAGGGGTAACAGAGGGACAACCTCTGTCCTGTGTTACACAGGCAATCCAATAAAATAATCAGAAAATGTTTTGTGAGCTTAAACTGAATAAACAACTTTGCATCCTCCAGTGTATTTTAAACAGGAGGCTTAATTTAAAAAAATCGGGAAAGTGAGAGTAAAAATCCTTGACAACTTAACAATTATTACGGGGAAAAAAAATAAAATAAAAAGGTAAAAAATTTGGAGCAGCAAGGAGGGATCTGAAGCCAAAATAATGCCAGGATCCAGGAGAGAGCAAGGTAGCGGGCTCGCTGCCGGTCGGGGCTGGTGAGGCTCTCCCCCAGCACCATGAGCCTTTGGGGAAGGAGCTGCTCAGGCTCCATGGAGAATCCTGCCTTGCTGATTTCCAGCTGAGCAGCTTTCTGCACTCAATGGCCGTCCCTGCTGCTTTCATGCAGGGATGTACTCTAGCTCAGAAGAGAGCGGTTCTGTTTAGATAGCCCCCAATCCCAGTTTTACCTCATCCCTTCCAGCAGAGTCACTGTAATTAAGATTTGTTAAGGTTTGGAAGAAATCTCATTAATCAGATAAGATCTGAACTTTATTTTCTTTTTAAAGACCCAATTTGATCTCTCTTGCTTGTGGTAATTGCTCTCCTCTTCTGACATGGAAATTCATTTTCCAGGCACATAAAACACAATAGATTTCCATTGTCAACAGCAGCTACCCCAGGACTGTTAAAAATATTCCTCCAAAAGCTAAAAAAAGAGTGTTGGGAACAAATCCAGACACAGGCAGGGAGAGGGAGCACAAGACAGGGTGCTGTCAGAGAGACGTGTCCCAAAAAGGAGCAGGGGAAAGGAGAGCAGCAGGACACCCAACACCACCCTCAGTACATAGGGTTGAGCTGCTAGGTCCTATCAAGGGACCCTGCTCAGGGAGAAGAAAAGTTTTTGCCACTCCTGTTCCCTGACCTGGGTGGTGAAAAAGCATCCTTCTCCTGAGTTTATCAGAAACCAGTACTTCAAAGAGCGATCAGAAAAGCTCTTGAATGGCTGACATTTCACATGAGGCAGCACCAGGAAAAATGACACAGTGTGAAATATACTGCACCACATCAAATCCTATCCATCAGCAGGATTCCTGGTTTCTAAATGTCAGGTGTGGAGCAGGAACTCCTCAGGAACATCTGAATCAGAGGGCAGCTCCTTCACCACTGCCTGCCTCCACTTCACTTGGCCCCAGTGTGCCTCAGTGGGGTCTTCCTCTCCATCCGACCCACCAGCAGAGCACTTCGCCAAGCCCCAGGACAGGGCTGAGTGTGGATGTAGCACCTCTCACTCCAGGGACTGCAGTCCCCAAGAGGAACAGGACAGGAGCACATGCCATTCCCCTGCCCATCCTTCAGGATTTGCCCATCACATCAGCCCTGGGAATGGGCACCAAGCTGCGCACTGTGCTCAACATATTCCCCTTGACCAAGGACCTGTGCCCTACCTCCCTCCACAGCCTGTATCCTGCTCCTTACCCCACCCCATCCCTGATTTTGGCCTGGACCAGGAGAGCCTGAGCCCCGGCTGCACCAAGAGGCCAGAGGATACAAGCAGCCTCTGCTGTCCTGAACTGTCACAGAGAAAATAAAGCTGAGCCACAGCTTTCCAGCACTTCCAGGGGACCACAGGACCCTGTGTCAGCTGCAGCCTCCATCACGGCTCAGCCCGGCCACCTTCCAGAGATGCTGAAACTTCGAGGGGCAGACAGATGGAAACTGCTGCTGGCTGCTTTGTGGCCTCCCAGAAATGGGCTCTCTCTGGGGTAGCTGGCCAGAATGGCTGCCTGTGGGAGACCAGGGTGGCCAAAGCAGGGACAGTCCCCCTCACTGCCCGCCACGCAGAGGCTGAGACCGGGCACAGCTCGTGAACATAGAGTTGTTAATAAAGACCTAGGGTGAACATCCTGGCCCTGGCTGCCTCTCTCCCTCTCTTTGCAGAGAGAATCTGCAAACATATTAATCTCATCTCACACACAAACCCTCTGTCCTGATCCCAGAATCCATATATTAGGAGATTTACATAAATTACCAGCTATCAATAGGGCACATGAGGTGCAGGGGCTAGAAGCCAGCACCCTTGCCAAGAAACAGTACAAGAGGATTGGAAAGGAGGGGAAGGGAGGGGGATGTAGAGACAGGCTGGGAGCACAGCCCTGGTGAGCCAAGGTCTGGGATGGCAGTGGCTGACTGTGGTGTCTAGGTCTCTGAGTCGCTCGCTGCAGCAGCTGCACCTGCTTTGTATGCCTCCTCCTCCTCTGCACACTGTGCTGTGGAACCTTCCCTCTACATCTCCCCCAGGAAGGAAAGGCAAGCAGCCCTCCCTGTCCTCTGCTGCTCACCTCAATGGTGGATGGAGAGCACTCTCTCGGCCCAGGCCCGTGGCCTACAGCGACAGTAGATATGTAACTAGCAGGGAAAAGGGGATAAGCCCTTCACAGCACTTGCTTTATTTGGGCCCTTGTATTTGCAGCCTAGGTCAGAACTCACCTTAGCCTCTGTCAGCCCCAAGTCTCAGGACCCAGAGCTCTGTGTCTCTACCAGGGAGTTCAACAGATCCTTGACTCCCTCTTGTTTCTCCTTGAGGGGCTTTGCCTCTGCTGGGAGTGGAGGAAGGCATGAGCTCAGCCACTGACTGCACCACATGGACAGAGGCAGGATGTTCTCCACCTTAGGTGCATTGAAGAGGGCATTCAAGCCACAAGAAACATAGGTGATGCTTGGTGAGGGTTGTGAAAGCCACATATAGAGTCCAGGTATGCAGATGCAGAGAAAATGAGCAAAACAGACCACCTCCCAGTATGTTTCCTAGGACATTTCCCTGTTCTGTGAGGGGACTGATGGTCAAGCATAAGGCAGACCCAGAAGTGCTCCATCAGGTGTCAGGGCAGAGGCACACCAGCTTGATGCTAGCTTGACAGCTCCATCCCCTTGGCATCAGGTCCTGCTGGGGCACAGCCCCATTCCTGCCATCCTAAGTCTCAGCCATGAAAACCAGATCCTGGGCAAGCCTGGGGTGAGTCCTGATCCCAAGAGAGATGGAGACGGGTCCTTCCCGAGGCAGGCAGTGTGCCTGACCTCTCCCGCAGCATCTTTTGAGCCTCTTTCGGGCAGAAGCCCTGGAACCCCCTCGCACAGCCTATAAAGAGCCCCAAGTCGTCGTCCCTTTTGTCAGCAGCCCGCGGGCACCTCGGGGAGATCCCAGTTCTCCCGCAGTGTTTTGCTGCCCTCGTGGGTCCAGCCCGCACATTGCAGCCGCCCGCACTCCGCACCGCCCGCCGCAGCAGCCTCGCCTGCACCCTGTCCTGCGGAGAAACGGGGCTTTTCCTTCTCCTGCCGAGGAAGGGCAAGGGGCTTGCTGCTTTGAGTCTGGAGAAGGGGAAGAGGGGCAGGGAGCACTCAGAAGGGCCCCAGGGGAGACCTCGGGCAGGTCCCAGTCCCAACCCTGGTGATGGTGGAAAAGAAGGTGAAGAACAAGAACCCCTGGCACCAGAGTGCTCACAGGAGCTAGAGCATCACCTCTGCTTTGGAAGGGGCATCACAGGTCCTTCCTCCTACCCTCTGGATAGGCTGACATCACAACTGAGCCCTACTTGTCCACAGGCTGCTGGGGCTGGTCAGTGGACAGCTGTGAGTACACTGAGGTCCTGAAAGCATCTTCCAAGCCTGTAGTACATTTCAGTATGATTTCTAGTACTGGGAAATATTGAAAAGTAGACAGTGGTGCAAAGAAACAAAGCCATGTGAGGCATGAAAAACAGACCTGGATTTGATTTACCTGCTAGCGAGGGAGATTAAAGAGAAGAGAAGTTTTTATGGTAGTGGGAAAACCAAACCAAACAAACAACCCTCTCCCCAACCCAGAACAAAACACTAAGGAAAATGTCCATAGCCAACATTAGCTCTTGCACACACAAGACCTTCTCCCAGCAGTGTAACTAGAGGACACGCAGACCTCAGCAGGATTTTGTTGGTCTAGGACAACATACGTGGCACAATAAAAATACAGCCTGCATTACATGCTTCTAATTGTACAGCATCCAGCACAGCAGTCAGCATCCATCCTGCAACTCCAACGTTCAGGTTTAGGTACCTGTTCTCATGTATATCCCCAGCACCTGTATGTATGGTGCAGAAGATGCAAGCCCAAGACAAGTCTAGCATCTGGGTTCCAAAACTGAGGCTGAAACTGGACTCAGCTTGGTGCCCGGTGCCTCTGACATGTCAGGACTCTGTGCCAGGGGAGAGGATTTCCATGGGAAAGCTGGCCTTGTGAGACGGCAGTCCAGAATTAGGTTTCTGACCCTCCTGATAGCTGAGATCAGCTCTGCGTGCCCAGAGCATCCCCGTCCAGCCGAGCTCGGCACGGAGCGCGGGCTCCACGCTGTGTCCAGAGCGAGCATCACACGGCAGCGCGGCGCGGGGACCGCCAGCCCTTCCCGCCCGGGCACCGCGGCTGTGCCCGCAGAGACACCGCCCCAGCCCTAGGCTGCAAGGCCCGAGCCCTTCTCTTGCCGTCTTTTGACAAGGGAGGGTGGCAGGTTTGTCTGTCTGCGCCTTCCTCTCAAGAGGGTGGCTTCATGGCTCTCCTCCTCCCCTTCCTTCAGACCTCTCTCTCTGCATCAACACTGGCGTCCCCGAACACGATCATAGCCCAGACACTTCAAAGCTCATCCCCTTTGGGTCTGACCTCTGCTCTCTTGGACCCACACGACAACTCTGCACTTACTCCCTCACTCTCCAATTATTTGGCTGCCTTCAAGCACTCGAAAAGCAATGCCATGCCCTGAGCTGTCAGATCCCAGGGCTTTCATGCCCACCAGAGCCACCATCTTTCACTGTAACTCCCATACCACGGGAATTCACCCGAGCACCCCTGCTGTTTCGCTGTCCCAGTGCACCTGGGAACTTGCAGACACATCCAGCATCAGGTAAATACGTTTCTCCCAGTGCATGGAAACTGCTGGTCAGTGGCTGTCTGGTTGTGCCCAGGGTGCAAGACCAGTATTTGATGGTGCCTTCCCAGGGCAATATCTAATAAACAGCAAGAGCAGCCCAGCCTCTCAGATGCAGGAAGCAATATGGCACCAGCAGGCAGTAGCAGCAGCTCTGCTCTGCTCTGCTCAGGCAGGAGTGAGAGGGTCTGACAGCTGTACAGCAACTGCCAGAGGTGACAGCAGTGCCTTGGCCAGCTGCACCAGGGAGACAGCACATCACAGCTGCTCCTGGGGACCAAAGTGACCCTTGCAGAGCTGGAGAGCCTCTTTGGGAAAGGCAGGTCATCATCGCAGCACCTGAGGCTGCAGGCAGGGATAAAGGCAGTGCCCAGCCTTATGGAGAATCCTCCTGCACACTGGGTCAGGATGACCAGCAAGGTCGGGCTGCTGTTCAGCAAGGGCAGCAGCAGGACAGATACACCAAAACTGGCACAACAGGTGGAGTGGCACCCAGAGGTCAAAGGCAGCTTGAGTACTGGGGGCTGTGGGAGTGTGCCATTTCCACATGAGTTCCTGATGCTGACAGAGAAAGAGAAGAACCTACAGTAAACCCAGAAAAATCCCCGTCAAAAATGAGATCCAGCAATGGGTTTTATATAAAGTGATAGGAGCCTTTCACCTCTGGAGAAAATTCGTCAGAGCAGCGGTAGATTTTCTGTCCCAGTGCCTTCAAACCCTGACAGAAGGCCCTTTGGGAAGGAGGGGTTTAGACAAAAGAAACCAGGAGAATTCCCTCAGTTACCTGCAAGTTTACACTAAGTGACTGAACAGCTGCTTCTTGACTTAAAATCTCTCCTTGGATGTGCTTGAGCTGTACAGCTCTTTCAGGTGTGACAGGCAGACCTGCCCCCAGTACCATAGCCTCCATGTGGGTGGGGACAATGGGACAGTGACTCAGGTGGCTTCCTAATCTGTCACAGGGACAACCAGCACACGCACCCTATCAACCCTACCTTTTCTAGTTTGCCTATTTGAGCATCAAACCACCTGCTACAGCAAACAAAAGGAGTACTTTTCTGTTCTTGACCTGCATAAAAAGCACCACCAGTTGCCTGTCCCAAAAGAGCACTTGAGCCACAGGAGCAGTGGGTGTGACTGTACCTACTCAAAGGGAGCAGTCTTCTGGTTCACCAGCTATCTAAGAGGTCTCTCTCACAATTGTTCATGGACTTTCTCCCCTCCTCTAGTCATAAGCCAGTAGGAAGACCTCCAGGGCACCTGCACTAGGGTGACAGCAACTGCTCCCTTGGGCACAGAAGCAGCTGCCAATACAGGTAGGACCCATTTGCACTTCAGGCCCAGGGGCAGATACCAGTTGTCCACAGGGAACCATAAAGTGCCTCCCTCTATTAGTTGCTCACCCTTGTGAGCTCTCAGCATAGGCTCTCCAACTAAGCCCACATTTTACCAGCAGCTCCACGAGGAAAATAGTACACATCTCACAACCGCAGGACCCTACTTCAGCCTGCTGTTCATTCACTCATGCTGAAGGGCAATGCCATGACCAAGAGCTCATATAGAAGCCCCCTATGATGCCAGACACTCCAGATCTCCAGGTAGGCCAGTGCAGGCTTCAGCCAAACACACCATAATAAACACCTCCAAGAAAATCCAGCCATCACACATTTACTTCCATTTGCCTCTGAATCCCTTCAAGCTCAGACCACAGCTCTGCTCCCTTCACCTGGAGTCTTCTTGCCTACCAGTGATCTGACTCCAGGCAGGATGGATGAAGTTACCTCTCATGTATTTGAAATTCAGGGAGCTTGAATCATAGAACGGTAGGGGTTGGAAGGGATCTCTGGAGATCACTGACTCCAATCCCCATGCCAGTGCAGGATCACCTAGGGCAGGCCACACAGGAACAGATCCAGGTGCATCTTGAAAGTCTCTTGGGAAGGAGACTCCACAGCCTCTCTGGACAGCCTGTTCCTGTGCTCTGTCACTCTCACACTGAAGTTTTTCCTCATTTGAGGTGGAACTTCCTGTGTTTCACTTTGCTACCATTACCTCTTGTCCTATCACAGGGCACCATTGAAAAGAGACTGGCCCCTTCTACTTGACACCCACTCTTCAGATAGTTGTAAACATTCATAAGATCCCCTCTCAGTCTTCCCATTTCCAGGCTAAACAGCCCCAGGATCTCAGCCTTTCCTCATAAGAGAGGTCCAGAGGTTCCAGTCCCTTCATCATCTTTGTTGCTTTCCGTTGGACTCTCTCTAGTATTTCTCTGTCCCTCTTGAACTGGAGAGACCAGAACTGAACACAATACTCCAGATGTGGTCTCACTAGTGCAGAGTAGAGGGGGAGGAGAATCTCCCTCAACCATCTGGCCACACTCTTCTTTATGCACCCCAGGAAAAGCAAACACAGATCACAGTGTAGAGCCTTGAGTGGTCTGTACATCCTGAGGGTGAATTTCCATGCAGCAACATGCACACAAGTCTCACAAGAGGACTTAGGTGATGGACAGAGATACTAGCTGGGACTGACAATACCAGTGTACCCAGGAACAGAAAGCCTTACAGCTCTCCAGTCCTGCAGTTCTCTGTAGAAATTGCACACTACATCTCCACCCCAATGCCAGCAGACATGATCCACTCTCTCAGCTGGCAGGAGGTAAGGTTCTCAGCAGAGAGCTGAGGTAGATATGTAAAGATTCTTGCTCTGGGTACCATACGTACATGGTCTAAGAGACCTCTACCTCCAGATCTATGTGCAGACTGATGTGATCAAGCAGGCAAAGGGCAGGGACTATTAATCCCTTTTTTCATGTGAAGAAGGCAGGCTCAAACCCCCTGGGTTTAGTGCTGCAGCAGCAGGGAAATACTGGCAACAAGCTACAGTCCATACGTAGCAAAGCAGGGAGCAGAATAGGCAGGGAGTTGGTACAAACAAATGAAGAACCCTTCAAAAGGGGCAAGTCTTGAGAAATAGTTCACATTTGAATTTGATCACAGCAGAATATTTTGTGGGTTTTCTGGGCAGTCTTTTGAGGGCTGGCTTCATCTGAAGGTTATAAAGACAAGGAAAATCTGTAGGTAAATGTATCTGTATTCAATAGCAGCATGTCTCATCAGCTTCACTTGCTAGTAGGACAATTACTTCTCTATGGTATCAGCAAGAGCAAGAATGCTTGTAGATGTAAAAACCATGAGTTCCTAAACCAGCAGGTGACACAAGGCAAGAAATATAAACTTCCTTTCTCATATACCACATTTAAGGAGGTAAGATTAAAAGCAGAAATTTCTTAAATGGATAAAAACATGTAATGAAAACAAACACTATTTAATAGCAATTCATTAAAAGCTGCTCTCACCATTATTCCCACCAATTCTATTCAAAATTGAATACACAGGTGTGGCAGGTATGCTGCCTTACAGAAGTCCAGCCTTAGGCAGTTTGTCAGATGAAGCCAAAGACATCAGTACAGGCCTGCCTGTAATCTCACTGAAGTTACACTTTGCTAATGATCCAGGCACTTTGATCACAGTTGCCAGGATCAGGCCCAAGAAAAGCCATGTTTCTCATGGTTGTGTACAAACTAGCATGAAAATGAAAGGTGCTGTGCAGAGACATGAAGAGAACCTACTGCTGTACTCACATCAGTTTAGGGCTCCACTATGTTCCTCACATTCACGGAGAGCAGTCACAGCTTAGAAACACTGATTTTGTTTATTTTTATTTCATTTGGGCAGTTCTTACTGTCACTGTTAGTTTGGGAAGATTAGTCCCCAGACAGGATTAGAATCAGCCAGGATTTGCTGGACTGAGCTGCCAGTACCCTTGGGGTTTCCCATTTGGTGCTCTCTTCACTCCTTCTTCAGAAGCTGTTCCCTCATCAGCTGCTAGGCAAGTCTGGCCATGAGACCCAGGTCCTCAGGGCAGTCACTAGAGCCACCAAAGCTATATTGCTTCTAGTAGGCAAGCTGCTTTCCTGTGTCCTTTGGGAAAGGTGCAGCCAGGTGACACTGGCAAGGTGTATTTCTCCTCCCACTCACAAGTAACCTCCTTCATGTCAGAAAAAGGGGAGTCAAAGTATGGCAAGAGAAGAAAAACACCTTCTTGGTACTCTTGTCACTCAGCAAAAATCACATTCATACACTGGTCTGACATGTCCTTGTCCCCTGTAAGCAACAGGATCAAAGTGAGAGGTTTTAAGATGGACATCTAGCTCAGGCAGTGAAGTCTCGTGGTGTTAGATGTGAAAGATTCAAGTGCAGTTCCAGTAGATGACAGAGCTCCTTGGCAGGGTGCAAAATAGTTGCCCCCAGGAAGGATTCGAACTGCTGCAGGCTCTGCAAGAGCTGGGAAGGTGCTAACCCAGGCAGCATAAGCAGATGGAGCCTGGAGGCACAGGAGGTGAACGGGACCCAGTTCTCCCTTTCTGGGAGGCCAAACCAGCCGTTAACCTGCAGTGCCTCCGCGGCTCCCAACCTGAGCCAGGGCTGATCCACCTAGCCCATCAGTTCTGCCTCATTAACCACATGCAACCTCTTCCAAATGCTGCTGTAAACAGCAGGCTCTTGGAGGAGGCTGGAAGGTGGCACTGGTAAGGTTCACAGGCCACCTCCTGGCTCGCTCCTCTCCAAGCACAGCTACCTTGCCATGTGAAGGAAACCTTTGGCAGCTGTCTTGTGCTGGGAGACAGGGCTTGTTGAGCTTGGCTGGGTAATCCCAACCGCTCCCATCAGTGCAGCTGCATGCATCCTCGTTCTCCCAAACCCAAGGATCGCTGCCTCGCTGAATCACCCCATTAAATTGCTAATATCTTATTGTTCTTTAAGATTTCGAAACTTGCTGCGAAACGTTTACAGATAATTTTTTTTTTGCCTGCAGTCACTGTGCCTAATGCCCAGTCATTGAGTGCCATATGTGTTTATATGCACTGCAATTTTCCACTTGATTACATTTTACCACAAACACTTTTATCCACTCCGCAAAGACAGCAGCAACACATCCATAACGTTCAGAGCAGCCCAGACAGACAGAACCCAGACACAGATGTCTCCACTGGCCAGGGCACCTCAAAATGTGAGATTCCTAAACCAAATCAACTCAACATCCAATTCTAAAGTCCCCAAGGGCAAAAGCACCTCTGTAACCTAAAGGAACATGCAAAGTTAGCTTCACACTCCAGCTTTCCCACCAAGCACTGGGTGCTGCTCATAAGTCTGGAACAGTTGCACAACATGGAGATGCTTGCCAATAACCAAGGATATCTCAAATTTTTCATGAGACAGGGGATGACCCAAGCTTAGCACTTGAACCTAAAGCTGCAGAAATCCACAGGGACATCAACAGTGCAACATGCAGCACAGACCCATTCTGAAATTAGATCCTGCACCCCTGAGTGCGGGGATGAGCTCTTGTTCAGCCTCAAACTAACTTGGCATAGTCCAGCTTATCCATAGTGGGGATCACAGCTGCCAATTGCAACACCTTCCTATTTAGGACTAAGCAAGTCACCTTGTCACCTCATAACAGCACATGGCACCCTGGCCAGGAGGTCAGCCCCTGCCTGAGGCCAGGGGTTCCCTTAACTCCAGCTGGCTCAGGGCTGCAATGGTGCTGGTGCAACCAGGTCACAGCCTTCCAGGAGAGGGCGGGCAACAGTTGCATCTATACAACAACACTGATAACCCCGTGTGCACCGTGCACGTTGAGCAAGGAAGCTCTTCATAACCCTGGAAACCAAAGAAAGTAGCCTACAGCATCCTGCCACAAAGGCTTCCACACAGAGAAACAGAACGATCTGATGCTTCCCTTATGTTCTGGGTTATCTGGTCTCTGTAAGTGTTTTACAGGGTGGGATGAAATACAGTACATCCGGTCATGAGTTCTCTTGGGCAAAATCATAGAATAATCTGGGTTGGAAGAGGCCTTGGGAGATCATCTAGTTCAATCTCCTGCTTAAAACAGGTACAATTAGATGAGGTTACTCAGGGCCTTCATCAGTCAAGTTGGTATTTCTCAGGATGAAGACACCACAACCTCTCTTGGCAAGCAAGGTTGAATTTAACAGAGGAAAGCAACAGTGAGAACCCACTGCTGCACATTCTCAGAGTCCTCTTTCCATGGTTTGCCCTCATAAAGAGAGAAGACAGACAGGATTATATTCTGCTTGCTGCTTGTGGCTTGGGAGGGAAAAGGTGTAAATTTTGTCACCGCAGTGCTACACAATTCAAAGCCTTGAGAACACAAAACAGGCAGGAACCCCTAAAAGACCTAGATCTCACTAGGGCTGTTGATAATTTAAAACAGGCTTTCTAGGATGGCCAGGATTAACTTCATTGGTTGGACTTGATTTCTGAAGATCTCACACGTTCCTGCTGAAAACTCCCAGCCCTGAGACAAAGTGTTTAAGACACCTGCCATGTTCCCTACTTACGTTATATTCAAGAAACATTACTCCCTATTACTGGATGTGAGCTGTCCAGTGGCAGGCCATTTTCTGCTGCTAATGAACATTTCTCATCCTCAAACGAACACAAGGCAGAAAACATAACTACCCCACAGTGGAGAAGAGACACTGAGGCCATTAGTGGTCACTACCCTGGAAGCCACCATGGTTACACGAACACAAACCTGCAGAAGGCAAGCTGTATCAGTGAGCCTAGCTGCCAGGAAGGGCCACCACTGATCTGCCAAGCATTTACAGCCTCTTGATCAACAACACTGCTTAGTACCACCAGCACAAAATCGATATTTCCTTGAGAGAAATGCTAGTTTAGAGAAATTCAGCAGTGGCCTTGGCAGAGGTCACTCCCAGGGCATGGGGCAGCGTGTCTGTCAGAGGGAGTGCACACTGCCTTTCCATCTGCTGGGAAGCGCCTGTGAAGTCCTCTTTAGTTTGAGTCTTCCTACCTTCCAGAGCTCTGATGCAATCAGCCTGCAAGGGGCAAAGATGTTTACTCCAGATGAGTTCATTGCCCTCCCTTTGGACTTAGGCTGTACCAACTTTTAGGTCTGTACCTGAAGGGCAACCTTTTCACAAGGAGAAAACAAACAACAGGGAGATGTAGGAGTGAGGTGGTGGTTTTTCCTTAGCATCTTCACTGAACCCATCCAGCTTCTTGCTAGAACTAACTCTCATGCCTTTCTACATGAATTCAGGGCAAGAACTCAGGCTCACGTGATGAATGGCAAGAAGTGATGTTTCATAAGAGGGTGTGAGCTTCCAGGAGTCATCTGGGGGCTATTTGATGCCTGACTGCTCCTCCCAGAGGCGTAGCTGCGTTGAGCTAGGGGGTTTGGCCCTGTGCTGCCATCTTGTCCCATGTCAAGAGGTGATGACTTCAAAGCACAGACACCTCATTCCACCTTGCCCTGCTCTTTGGCCTACTTGAAGAGTTGGGTCAGTCTTATTCTAGGGCCTTTCAACCAGAATGAGCCTATTCATTGTGTTCTAGGCTCAACTCAGGGTTTTTTTTTTTTTTAATAGGAACATGAGACTAGAGAAGATCCCTCAGGTCACTACATTCAGTCTCCTGCCTTATGATTCCTCACCACTTTATGCAAGATCTTTACATCACATTGCGTGCATCACCTTCAGCGTCTTTCTCTCCTTCACTCCCTCCTCCATGTCTGTAAATGTTAGTTACAGTCCATTGCTCTGCACAAAGGATCTTTAGACATCCCCAGGGGCCCTGGGCACAATGGTTATTCCTGGGCCTCTCCTTCCCACTGTGGAGGATATCTGCTTTCATGGTAAGAGGAAAATTAATAACTCTAGAAGTACAGCATTCCTTGGTTCTGTGCCAGGGGGACGGAGGATGCTGTAAAGCTTGATCAGAGCAGATAAAAAAAAAAAAAATAATCCTTTTGGGAACATCATGCACCCTGATCCAGCCCATTTTCATTGTGGTTAGGTAGCGGAGGGTTTGCACGAGCATGTATTGTGGCCTGAGAGCTCCCCTAGCTGCAGGTAAATGGAAGGCACCCTCATGACAACAGAAGTCCAGGCAAACCATGGCAGAGACTAAGAAGCAACTTCCTGAGCAAGACAAAGGGGAATTTCCCAGGAAGGCTTTCACATCCAACTGCAAAATCATCCCCATTCTTTTTCCCCTGATGATCCCAGCCTGCTCTTCTTTCTTATCCAACAGCTTTTCCCTCCAGCCGCTCTGTTGGAGGCTGATATTTTTCTGAGCAGCCTGATCTCTTCCTGACTGCCTTTGCACTGCAACGAAGATTTGAAGGGGAGCCTGGGGAGAGGGAGGGAGCAAAGTATGATACATTCAAGCTATAGTGAAATGACATATTCATCACAGTTAATGGGGGTCCACATGGCACCCCAACTGGATGCTGCCCCATTGCCCATTTCCCAGCTGGCTCTGCTGGAGTTTCCCCCCCGCTCCCCTCCCTGCATTTCTGGCGGTGTCACTCTAAGAGAAGTGGCTGATCTGATTGGTGAGAGAACACGAGGAGTGTCAGAGAAGGTGCTCACAGACATTTCTTGGCTGCCTCAAGGAAATAAAGGCCATCGCCGAGCCTGTCAAAATGATTAATCGCTTACAGGGAATGAGGGGGAGGAGGGAAAGGGAGGGAAAAGGAAGAGGAGGAAGGAGGAGAGAAAGACAGATGGGATGGGGAGAGCTGTAAACAAATAGCAAAAGCAGGAGACACAGGATTGCCTCTGTGCTGGGGAGGAGGTGGAAGCAAGAGGCCCCAGGCTGCGCTTGGAGTGAACTGTTGTCAGATGAATGGGTCCTTCAGAGCCCCGAACTCCACTTGGGAGATTCCCAGCCCTGCTCACATCCTAGGTTTGTACCGCTCCAAACACAGGCTCAAAGAGCACTAAGGTCTGTCCTGCTGAACAGTGTCAGACCTGACAGCCCAAGCAACATGACCCTGCAACTCCTCAGTTCTACAAATCTCTGTAGGTCATGTGAGCAGACAGACCAGAAGCTTATTTTCTCAAATGCCAAGCAAGGCCTTACCACACCACATCCTCCAGCTCCACAGCCTCTAGTGGCTGGCATTTGACCTAAATGCCCATGAGCACCAGTAAGTCTTTGCTGCCAGAAGCATTGTGCCCCAGTAAAACACAGATGGACAGGATCAGCTTCTGAGAGATTGTCAGATGTCCTGGCAGAGAACTTGGAGCAGAATCAGTCCATTGCCCATGGTACTAAGTTCTCCCACAGAAAGTGCCTCTTTGGATTCTGTGCTAACCCCACGTGCCCTCTCTGTGGGCAGGGGGACTGGTCTGTTACAGAAGCAAATGATTTGACCTCACCCCTTGAGCTGCTTTCAGCTCAGCTAGAGCCCTCACACAGCTCAGTGCACAAGGCCAGCGGTGCTGAACAGCCCAGGAATCGCAGAGTGCGCAGCACATCTCATCACCCGCGGTACCTACGCACAGGACAGCACATGTTCTCCTCCCTTCCTCCCATTCAGCAACTGGGTTTCAAGTCACAGCCAAAGGTTCTCCCTGTCAAGGCATTCGATGGCAAATCCTGACTATTCAGGAAAAACCCACAACTGAAACTCAGAGCTGAAAGTCACACCTGTGGCTCCTGCCATCCAGCAGAGTGACATTTCCTACAGCAAAGGCAGTACCCTGCTGTGTCAAAGTCTGGTCTTTCTCAGGGTTTACTGCAAGCTCGTGAGATGAATTCTGGCAGCAACCACACATCACCACAAGCTGCCTTAGCATCCACAAAAAGCATGAGATGCACTCTTCCAGATGTAAACGTGTCTAAATTGTTGTTGTGAATGAGAAGCAGCCCTCTGCTCAAGCATTAAGACGGGCTAAAAGTCACTGCCTGACCCACCTCCCCACCCCGAGCAACGCGACTGATGATTCTTGCGACTTCTCTCATGATGAGCACTGGATGAAAAGCCCTGTTAGATACTATCCTGAGATCCTCTGTTTTCTCTTTTGAGTCTCTCTGGTGAACAATACTAGCCATGGGAAGAGACTGAAAATCCAAGTTGCTGTCATTTGTCAGAGTAGGCTGGGAACAAGTCAACATGGCTTCAGTTTTCCCCTTTGGAAGTATCTGCTTTGATTTCCAGACACAGAAAGAATAATTACCCTGCTGGAGACCTCCACGTTAAGTGAATGACCCAGACTTGTGAAGACAGCAATTATCACTGAAATCAATGAATCCAGTAAGCTTAAGTCTTGAGATGAACTAGCAAACATTATATGCCCCACAAACAGCTGCCATCCCTTCTCCCAACTTACAGCTGTTGATCAAATCAGAGACGGTGCCTCATCATGTAAACTGTATCAAAATGTTCAACCTGACAAGACTCTGAATGACAGTTGTAGGGAAAAGGCATATAACAGATTTCACGTGTACCTATAGTTTGATCAAAACCCAGACAAATGCATATACCAGCTTGTGCATGGCTGGATGATGAGCTAAGCCAGCAAATGACACACACAGAGAAGTCACAACTTCCTTCTTTTCTTTACCTGTCATGCAGCCCATCAGGTTCCTCCTTGCTCTTGTAGGAAATGGCATTATCAGGAAAAGAGCCTGGAACTGCTGTCACATTGTTCATCCTAATCTTTCCACGTTCCAGTCAAGGCCCATGTTTGCTCTCCTCTGCATCAGAAAATGCAGGGCTGCATGCGAGGTGTAGGGAAAGGAGACCGCAAAAACTTAAGAAGTTGTTTCTGAGGTTTTTGCTGGCAGCTTGCGGCCAGACACTGAGAAGGAAGAGCAAGGTATTCATGGGGCAGGGAGAGGGCTCCAAGATATGCTCTCTCCCTTACAAAACAGATAGATGAGGATCACTGAACATCAGAGAAAAGATTTTTGCCTAGCTGCCTTTCCCCACAAGCTTCCCAACCCAGCCAAGACCCTTGCTGCTGCTCTGTACCTAGGCAGAGAGGGCTCTGTAGAGCAACAGTAGCCCTCAAGAGTTGTGCACCTAGTGGACTTATTCACTGCAGCTCTAGTGGCTGCCTCCATTGTTTGTGGGATATTCTCCCCCCCTTCCCTCCTTCTAACAAAGATTCTGATTAATGATCTCTCATTCCTAATTGTCAAATTTCTTTTCCTTCATCCTGTGTCTAATCACCAGTGACAGAAGCCATTACGCAAATGAGAGCAGACGACTTCCCACAACTGTTCTCGTTGGTAAAAGCCTTGTAATTTAAAGCTCTGATTTGTAGAGGAAAGCTGCGTTTCCCCAAGGCGTCCGGGCATCTGTTCCACTTACACTCCAAGAGCCTCAACTTCCGCTCCCTCCCCCCACAATTAGTCCTCTGCTCGCAACAAATATTTGACTTTGTGAGGCAGTAATTAGAACTTACTTTGCATGTGTTTGTCGCAGTAACAGCATCTCTTTCCCTTCCCTTCTGTCTAGTCCACCAATGCAGGAAAGCATGCAAGGAAGATGGCACCTTCAGGACTTCCTAGGTCATGGATAGGACAGCTGCCATCTCCGAAACAGGAGCAGAAGATGAAGACCATAAACCAAAGCAGAAGGAAATTCCCCACACGCACATGGCAGAAGGGCAGCTTAGAGAGAAGTGCTTCGAATAAACACCCATGCAAAGGCAGTACACTCATAGCAGTTGCTGCTCTGCTTCCAGGACTGGGATGTCAGCATGGATTGACAATGCATCAACAATGAGGCCTGCCAAGAGACGGTCAAGACCCCAAGTGCACCATCTCCATGCTAGGACCTTTCAAGAGCAATTGGCTGCGTTCAAGGTCAGCTTGCTCATTGACAAGAACTGTCGCAAAGAAAAGAAGCAGCAGCCTTGCCCCAGGCCTGCCACTTGTTTCCTCAAGAGCTGCATTGATGCTGAGGGTCTCCCCCTTCACCCTCACCTGCGTTAGACTGGCCCTGTGCTGCAGCTATGTCTCATACCTCCTCAACCCTGGCCCTGATCCTAATCCACTGGTTTCACCTTAGACCTGCTTTACCACTCCAAATGATCACTGAGGTTAGCCTGACCGTGGTCACCAAAGGGGTAAAGAGTGCATCAGTCTAAAAACTCATGCTCTTCTCTTTCCACAGCTAAGATTCTGCAACCATTATCTACAAAGACTAAGAGAAAGGTCACTTCTCCTTAGAAAAATCCCACTTTTCAAGGAACGAGGAAACAAAAGAGAAGCAAGGTATGATAGGACCTAAGATAATAAAAGCAAACAAGAAAAAGAAGAAAAGTACAAGTGAAAAATCTTGAGTTTCACCTGGTTTTCAAATGACACAGTTCTCATCTCTCAGTCTCTTCTACTGCTCTGCACAACCCAAGATATTTCTGAGCCTTGTGGTGTCAGCCGTACACGTTTTACCCAAGCAACATGTGCACAACAGGAAGACTACAGGTTCAGATATAACAGACCTCTAAGTTCAGTGGCACATAAGCAAGTGTGTGTTCAGAGATGATGATCCCAGCAGGCACAGCAGGGATGGGAGAACACCATGGTCACAGAAGGCTTTAGCCACTTGTCTTTCCTACTCCCTCCACATTCACCCTGTCCCCCCAGGGCATGAGGAGAGAATGCCAATTGTGGTACCCCAGGCTGAGACAGATGTCTCTCTCTCTCCCCCCACCATTCCAAACATTCCTAATCTCTATTGAACTCTTCCTCATTTTACTACACATTAGAAATTAAACCCAAGAGTGTAGCTTGCTCCATCATTCTGTCAGTGACCAGAGCATGGTAACAGGGTCAGCAGGGAGGAGAATTTGTTTCCTCCCCACCAATACTTGTTGACAGGGTTCAAGGATACCAGCTTACTCCCAGCTTGCCTTTCAGGTATACTGAAGTAGGATGGGGAAAGTTGTGAAGACACATAATAACACAGCTGGTATTATTGTTTTGAAGGCATTTCTGGAGACCAGTAGTTTTCACTAGTGAAGAACACCGGTGGAGTTACCAGAAAGACTGAAGGTAGCTTTTTATGAACATCTCCTTAAACAGCTCTCTTACACAGCCACTCACAAAAAAAAAGCCACACAGTTCTGTTGTTCAACATTGGTTGTATTTAAGAACTACACTTCAGAAGGTACCGTGTGTTTGTCACACCCCACCCCCTGCACACACACCCCTAGCAGAGAACACACACAGCTTCCCAATACCATGGCAAGGGGCATTGAAAGCACAAGGTGAAAAGGTAAGGGGGGGGAGTCAGTCCATCAGTGCATCGTAAATGAGCTTTCACGAAGTCAAGTGCAGCAAAACCTGTTCAGACACTTTAAAAGTTAGACCTTTGGCAAATAAAGAAAAAAAAAAAAGGATCCTAAAGTTCTGTAAGTACCATTCTCTCTCCACACGGGATATGAACTCCCACCCTGAGCTTCAAGAGTTGATGATGTCTAACAACTAGTACTGGAGACCACCATGCGCTGAATAAATAGCACAGAGATGGGATTTCATCTGAGCATCTTTCAACCAAGGGCATGTGCCCAGGATTCCTGGGAAGGCCTTGCTTTTGGCCAGAGTCAGCAGCTTAGCTTCTTCTCCAGCTGCCCAAAGGCTGAGTATTGACAAGTATCCAGCTGAGTGACCTTCGTTTGGATCTAACCACAACTCTGGAGAGTCTGCAACAAGTAACTCAGACTACTCAGTGACACAGACATATTTCTCAAACAAGAACCTGCAGCTGCCAATTACACTTCATTTGTTCTGACCTGTGAAGCAGACAGAAAACTAGCCCCTGGGACCTCATGTTTGAGAAGCCTTTCACCTTTATGCAAGACAAGCTCACTGCAAGTAGGGCACCGAGTGGTGCATGAGCTGTCCCAGCAAAATACAGGACCCGAGGCCAAAGATGGAGCATTTCTTGAGCAGCATGTTCTCAATACTTTTATCAGAATCTCATGTCCAAACAAGCCCTGAAGAACAACAGGGAAAACAATGGGAAGTATTAACAGAACAAATTCCCCGCTATTCTCTGGGATTAGATATAGGGGCTATGAAACAGCTCCTCCCACCTCTAGCTCTTGGGCCCCATTACAACTGCATCAAATAAACAAGACCTTGGCACCACGAAGACCAGGGACAGCAGCGCAGCACACCTCAGGGAATAAAAAGCCAGCCTCCACATGAGCCTAAGGCTTTTGCATGGAAGAGAAGGAGGAGGAAAGCAAAACGATTTTTCATGGTGATTGCTGTTGACTTTTAAACATAGGCTTGTCTGGTTCCTGTGCCCTGGTCTGGTCACTTCCCAGCCTGCCATGTCAAGTCCCGGAACACAAAAAGGATCAAGATAAACTTAACCACATCTAAACAGAAAGCCCTGACCTCTTTCACATGACTGTACAAGGAAGGGAACCACACACTGGCATGGATTTAGCTGATGGACAGGAGCCACACGACATCACACAAACATACGCACCTGCGCGCAGCCACGCACACTTGAGTTCTTGCAGTTTCAGTAAAAAGGGCACTTTCCCACCTTAGTCCAAGGAGCCAGCACCCCTGCTGGGGAGAAGGGAGGCTCTGTACCTATCTGACACTGTGTTTTGACAGTCTAGCTCAGCACCCCTGGGGAATTTTATTTAATTTAAAAACATGGCTTAATCACTCAAGACCTGGAGAGTGCCCTGGCATTTATGCATCTCCCTTCATAACGCTACACACCCTTTTAACCACACTGCAGCTTCAGAGCAGCAGGAGAGAAGCCTTCACTCCCCAGAGAAAGCTGTCAGAAAGGAGGTTTATCTAGACTCCTACAACATAGCTGTTATTTGGAAAGCACAGGATTCGGTGCTTACACACTAGATGAATTCACTCTGATCTCTACCCTGTACTAAGTCCAAAGCATAGGTATCTATGAAGTTGAAGAAATGGAATCATTTGTCCAGTTGCTCAGCACAGACAGACCATCTCGTGTTCATTTCTGTTATACAAAAAGGTGCCAGAGTTGAGCATGGACAGGTCCTCTAACAACAGAGGACTGTAAAACCTATTATTTCCCATCTTATATCCACTGCAGGCACCAACACATAAACCCAGCCAGGAGGTCCAAACCCCATGAGGCTGATGAAACAAGATGACCCCTTGTGATCCAAGCTCTTCTTCAAATGCCTGAAAATCCTGAAGTAACGCATCCAAATGCCAGAAGCCATGCTCTTTGTTGTGGCAAACAGGGCAGAGGGAGAAAAAACAAGTTAGTGAGCATGAATCCAGCTTCCAGTAAGTGCAGACTCTTTCTCGGGAGGTTCGGTTAGATGAGAGTGGAGGATGAATGGGGTACTAACGGTTTTGCAGTTCCAGTAGCCCCCTTTATTGTAGTGGGGCAGGGATGGGCCAGGAAGCCCATCAGTCTGTTAAGTGCTGCGTGCAATACTAGCGCTCAGTATCTTCCATTGCTTGTGAACAAAGCAGCTCCAACATCAGTCACCTGGGCAGTCAGGCATTAGTCATACCGGCCCTTAATCATCATATTCAACAAGGGACCCACCTGTTCAAAGCAAAAACAGATTGTTAGCCTGGACAGCTACAGGGAAAGGGCAACTGCAGAGCCTGCTCCCTCTACATGACAGCACCTCATGAGCCAAGCAGCCCAGGGAAGAAGATCTCAACACACAAACAGAGACCAAGGTACAACCATATCAGTTTCAAAGTATTTTCTAGATAAAACATTGGGGTAACCTTGAGCACATCCTCAAATACCCTACCAAAATTGCAGGGTTCTCTGCCAACACCCAACTTTACTTGTCACCAAAATATTGCATCTATGGTATGTGTTTGAAACTTCTTCACTTCATACTTTAGATTTGTGGTTTCTCAGTAGATGCTATTAAAAGAAGCCAACAGTCATCAGAGGTTGCTGTTAGGAGGGCAGTGGAGGAACACTTACTTACTGAAACCTCTCTGGTCGTTGGGAGCACTTGGAAGAATTGCTAGGACTGATGATTTTGCTAAGGTTCTGTTTTCAGTCAAGACACTCCCATTTCTCAGCACTGCCTGATCACTGAGGGAATTTCAGCACACTAAGGCAGCAAGATCATCTCGGGGGAGAAACATGATCTCACATGAGTGTGCTAAGGAGCAGTTCCTGCACAGTGGTAAGGGTTACAGGCCGTGAAAAGATTTCTGTTTATGTTCAGTATTTCCACTTTCAGATCAGCAGGAGATGCTAAAAATCATAGTATTTAGTACTTCAGGTTTTTTTTTTTAAATACCAATTGGTTAAAATTGCAAAGAATTCAGAGATGACCAAGATGCGTTAAGGGGGAAACATGTGATTTCTCTTATTTAAGAGATTTGGATTCAACAGGTAAAACAACAACTGAGTTTTTTTGGCAAATACTGTGTATCATTGCTGCACTGGAGGCTAAGGAATGTTTGGGAGCATTTTCCTGGCAGCGCCCAAAGCTGAAGTACACCTTTGCCCACATACAAGGACAATTACTCCATTGTTTGCAGTGGTCCTCTTCAGGATTATAATTTAAAGAGCTTGCCTTTTTGTAGACAAAGGACCTTCTGAAGACAGCAGGAAGCACCATTCACAACAACAGAGCAACTCTGCTTTCTCCTACCCTCACTGTGACACCTGCAGAGCCAAATAGCTGGCATCTCGAGTTTTGCATTAATCCATAATGATTTCACAGCAGTGACTATATAGTTCTTTTCTGTACCTCTTGTGGATTTCCTAAGGCTTCTCCCAACATCTTCTCAATGTTCCTCATTATCGCCACTTTCTGATGAGCCTTTAATGGATATTCAATTCTCTTTGGGGTTGGGGCACCCTGAAATATCAAAAACAGCTCATTGCATGCTTCCTGTATTGGAAGATTATTCCGTCTTCTCCCAGTCACCCAGTTCCTTTTGTCCCCTTAAGTGGTGTGTGAAAAGCAGCTTTCAGCTTTAAAGCAAAGGATTTGGTGCAATAAAGATCTCCCATTGATGACACGTGTCAATACATCTCTACCTGAAAAAACCCTCTGGGATAGAGCTATCAAAGCTGCACAGGGAGGTGCCTGTACTCACCTTGTACCAGAAGTTCACAGTGATGGTAATCCCCCCATTCAGAAGAGACTCAATGTGGTGCCACCTGCATAGAAATCACACAAAAAATAAAATAAACTATTGCTCTAGCTCATAGTGATATACCTTGGGTGGATGAGTTCAGACAGCACTAGACAAGCCTTGCCCTGTTCCTCCATCATCAGGACTTCAGAACTTATGGAAAGCTCTCCTTAATTAAATACAGATCCTTTTCTTACACATTAGTGGAGTACGAGCACTAAAATGTAGACTCAAGGAGTACTACGACTCCCATCCAACAGACAGGAAGTAGAAGCAAACTGGCCCAAGATACCACAGAAAATATCATACTTGCTGGAGACATCAAAACAGAACTCTCTTAAGAGCTAATGCAACACTTTAAGCAGAAGACCTTTTAAAGCTCTGTTTGCTGGTCACTGTGCAGTCCCACCATCCTTCTTACCAGTACATAGGTATGTACAGCACATCCCCTGGACCCACCACCGTCTCATAGCCAACCACGCTCCGGAAGTTCGGAAACTTCTCATAGTCAGGATTGTCAAAGTCCACCTGGGAGAAGAAAACATTAAGAAACTCAGAACTTTCTGCAATGGCAGCCCTCATTATTGGCTCTCAGCATGAAAACATCCTGATCTTCCCTATACGGCTTTTGCATTCCCATTCGTGTCTTAACTCCATCATGAGGTCCTGCAGTATCCACAAAGTACCACAAGCTTAGACAGGGGTCCTGCAGTTCTCTGTATCTCTGTAGTATCTCTGCAGTATCTCTGAGTAAATCAGTGTTCAGCCAAGTGATCAATGGAACAGAACAGAGAGGGCAGAAACTGCAGCTCAGTTGTGTTATCAGTAAGGAGACATTTATAGGCCTAGGACTTGCAAGTCAGGACCAGACACAAACAGAAACACCACCAGTCCTCCTTATCTATTCTTCATGTATTCACTAGTTAACAGATCTGAACACGGGTTTTGTGAAAGCTCAGCAAATGGTACGTGGCTTTAATTCTAGTGCAGCTGCCTCCCATCTAGCATCTTCACAAATGCCCTTTTGTGGCACAGAAGAGAGAACAGATCTGCTGCTCTCACCTGGCTCTGTCTGTCGCAGGGATGGTGCACTGGATAAGGGTAGAGGCATTCAAACTGATCAGGAGGGAACAGGATACACCTCTTGTAACCCTTAATCTGAGCGAAGAAGTTCTGCTGCTCATCATAATGAGCTGGTGTCACATTCCCTACACAGAAAGAAAAGACGATAATCAAGACACTCTCACATACAGGTATGAAAGGTGGAAGCAAGCTACTTTCCTTGCTAACAATGTTAAATACACTCCCACGTATTCAGAAAACTAAACAAGGAGAATGACCACAGGAACATTACAAACTGATCACTGTATCAATCAGCCTTTATTGAGCAGTTGCTACTCCACTTAATTTCCATTCTAAATCCATATTCAGGAACTTATGCTCTACAGGATTAGGATTTCCAGCTTGTTCCCATGAATAGCAGACGGCGACTGTTGACGGGAAGCTTTTTCATAAAACACTGCTTAGATAACAAATCGTGGAATGGACTTTCAAAATTTTTAGTCTAGAAAAAAGGAGTCCAACAGTCTGATTTTGAAAAAAGACCTAGTAGTTTTGCAAGAAAACAAGTAAACAAATCTCTCTGTCATTGGGGCTCCCAGTAGCACCTCCTCAGTCTGAGTAACAGTTCTGAAACCGCACTGTCACCATGAGATCTTAAATTTAATCAAATCTTTAAACACAGTGGGGCATTTTGTACAAATACATTTTTTCCACATTGTTTGCCCATTAAGATATTACTCTTTTAGCTTGTATTTTCACTAAAGAAAATTATGGTTAAGTTAACCCCAAAACTTTATTCAATCACATGCTCCTGTAAAGACATTCATTTTTCTAACACACACTGGTTCGAGACAATTCTTTGGATATTGTGCATAACCTGCTCATAATAGGATTTTAGGGATCATATTATGACCTGTAGGGTAGTGTTGGTGCAGTGCTCTTACGTGAAGTTCTCTTCTCTCAGGTAGTAAAACAATCTTCTCTCAGGTAGTAAAACAAGTGGCAAAGACAAACTACTGTAACGAGCAGCAGTTCACCCTGAGCATGAACTGTTGCAAAGGCGGGGGGGGGGGAAATCTGCTGTCAGAAGTGAGCAGCCATGAATTGCCAAGTAATTGTAACTGGACAATTATAATCAGATGCAATGGCTCCAGTGATTACGGGCCATCTCACCTCACAAAACCATGTATGTTCCTTGCCCAACTAGTGAGATTACTTCCTACTAGAATGCTCTCCTTGTCACCAGTGTAGTAGTACCTCTGTCTTCTAAGGCATTCTGCCTATAAGTCAATCTCCGCGTGGATTTCGAATTCCACTCTATCCAGACATTTTTAGGATTTATTTATCTTCAAGTTCTCCAGTGCTCTCTAACCTCTCAAGAAGAAATTCAGCTCTTAAGTGAAAGATAATTCCTCTCCATGGTGTACCAGCTCAAGTAAGAGCAAATACTCTACAGAATAATATTTCTTCCTAGGCAGACATTGGACATGCTAAAAAAAACAACCCAGGAGACTAACTCTGCTTAACCTGCAAACCCTTTTGCATTTTAAATCTGCAAACTCCAGGCATTTTAAATCTACAGCATCTGAAGCATTCGAACAATAAATAGGTCTCAGAATGTGATTAGCAATTACTGAACACACAGCCCTGCCAGCATCACACAGAGCCTTTCCATGAGCAGATTACACTTGGGAACTCACAGTATGTTTCTGGAGAAGCACAGGGTATTCCTTTGATTGTTTCCTCTCTATAACCCAAGTTAAGTGAGAACAGTCTGCTCCCAACTCAAACCTTTAAACTACCTGCTCTGAAGGAACACTTTGAAACTAGTGGAAAATCCATTTGAAAGACCTTCTGGAATAGAAATACAGAACTCCAGACCACATGTTCTCCCCTTCTCCTCCAGTCAGAGATATCTGCTTACCTTCCATGCCAATAAGAAGCAAGTTAGAAGTTAGTTGACCCCAGCCACGTTTCCCTTGCTGCTTGTTAATCCAGTTCCAATTGAAACCGAGGAAATCCACCACAATCTTCCTTCCAACCGTGTCGTTCAGGGTTTGTTGCAGATACAGCCTGTATTTTCCCAGAGACAAGCCGAAATCAAGTATTAAGTTTTGTTATGAAGCTATAGATGTATCTATACATCTATTCAGAAAGCTTTCAAAACAAAGAGACATAACTCCTACAGATTCTATTCTATCATCACACATCATAACACTTCTGGAAGGAACGTTTTAAAAAGTCCTCAAACATTGCTGAAAGATTTCCTGGTACAAAAGGGAACAGAAAGCAGTTCTGCTTGAACAATCACAAAGGAAAAGGAATTTTAGAGCAAGAACAATCCCCTTGCAGTGCAGAGAGAGGAAACTGTAAACGGACTTGCCACTATCAAACACACTCATGAACAATTCCCTGATAAATGCCACCAGTCTAACTCATCTACGATAAGAATTACTTTTTCTATTAGAAGTGCACAAAGGCAGAAAACGTCTTGGGAAATCCAGCACATCTCAGGATGAAGTCAGTTTAAACCACAGTTACATTTAGACACAGAGGATGAGAGGAATCAAAGATCTGTATTAACAAGAGGCTACTGCCTGCAATGCTGGAAGAAAAGTGTGGTTTTAAGCTTAAGAACTGCTTTGTCTCTTGGAAAAAAAACAGCACACCCAAAGCTGAGAAAGAAGAGAGAGGCATAAACTATAAGTGCACACACACACAGAGTTGCTTCCAATCAAGACACAATTAAATACCTGTAAGTCCTTTTAGAGGGCTGGTTACTGATAAAATTAACAGAAGGTTTAAGTATGGTTGATAATAGTTATATTCTGTATAAACATGAAGCTCCTCTCAGTAACTTACACCCCTGTTAGTGATGTAGGCCATCACCAGCAACAAATGCACAGCACGCATGCAACCTTTTCTCATCTTTCTGAAAAAGGGTCAGCACCAGCTGCCTTGGTATTCTGTGAAAAAGGCCGAGTACCATAGCTTGGACCTTTTCATCAGATAACTGAGCTTCTCTACCAATACCATAGTCTGACAAAAGAAAGAAAAGCTTAAGACTTTCTCTATCCAAACCCTACTTCAGCCAGAGAAGGAAAAACAAGAAAAAAATAAATCTCTGCAGACAGTATGAACAGTTCAATAAACTAATGGTATGACTTTGTTAATCAGGTAACAAGTAGTACCCTACAGGAAAAGCAGGGCTATAAAAAACATGAAAAGTTTGAAGGGTTTTAATCAACATTCACTGAAGAAACTTAACTCCTGCTTACACCTCCAGAAACTTTCACATAGCACTTACCTCTCGGCACTCCCTTTTTGTTGTATTTCTTTGAGTCTGTCCACAAACTCAGCAAACTTCATCTCTTCCCTGCTCGATTTGGGTTTGAAGTTCTTAAAATTGGCCATCTTCTTCTCATCGTAGTACAAAAACTTATGTGTGCCGGCACTATACACTGAGAAGTCCCCATTGCCAATGTTTTCCTGGAGGTAGTCCAGGTCCCATTTCAGAGCAGGATAAACCAGATTCGTATCTGTCAGCACCACTGGCTCCTGGAGAGAAACAGGAAGTTTATTGATTCAAGGACCTCTTGAACCTGAGGATGATCACATTCATTACTGCAACCACACAAACCCTCCTGGAAAACGTGTAACTGGAAAAGGCATTTAGAGTAATCAGATATCTTGGTCTGGGGAGAAAAACAAGCAAAACATCATAGGAAGTTTTAAGAGAGTAATGGCCTGCTCCTACAGCAAGTGCCTCGTAGCAATGGGACAGATTCCACTACCTACTCTGCTAATCTGTAACACGTGAGGTTAGACAAACACTAGCTGGGAACAGTTTTAGTCCTCCTTGGTCCTGCCACGTAGCAAGGAGACACAGCAGATTCTGTCTGGTCCCTTCCAGCCTTGGCTATGAAGGAGTAAATGCTGGCAGAACGATGCCTCTGAATGCAGAAACAGAGACAGTGCTTGTGTGTTTTCTCAGGGGACTGATGACAACCTTCAGCCATCAAAAAAACTGACGTTACCCCATCTCTTCTACACCAAAAAAAGAACCACAACAAAAGGAAGACAAACGACATCACTTATCTCCTCACCTATAAATACTAAGCAACCTAAACACAAATGACAGCTACTGTGTTTCCAAGCTGTGCATGCACAACTTCCCTGCTTGAAAGCTTCCTTTAAAAGTACCAACTAGCAATCTTACCAAAGCAAGATTGAGCTTGTCCAAAAGCAACAGAAGAGCTGCTATCGCAGGTCAACCTTCACCTCTGTGGTCACTCTCACTTAGAAAATACCAAACACGTACCCATGGTTTTACACAACATTTCTACGATTTCCATCTGGACAACAAAGCACTTAAAGAAAACACTTCCTGCAAATGTCACAACTCAACACTACGGCACAGAAACGCCCACTACAACTAAGAGGCACAGGACAGCGGCAGCAACCAAGGCCGCGCGGGAAGGGGGCCCGGCAGGCGCTCCGCGGCAGGCAGCGCGGTACCCAGAGGTACAGAGCCGGGGCGAGGAGGCGGGTGCACCCGGGACGGCACCAGGACGCGGGAGAGCCCGCGCTCTGCAAGCCCGGCTCTGCCCGGCCTGACAGGCAGGGCTGGCGGCCCCCGCGCCGCGAAGCACAAGCCCCCCGGCCCCGCCGCAGCCCCCGGACCGGACCGGACCGGGCCGGGCCGGCACTGCCCACGGCACCTCGTTCTCGATAAGCTCCTCGGCGCGGGGGTCGCTGTGGCTGAGCCGCGGGATGGGCCGCGTCTCGAAAGAGTAACGACGGAACTGCGAGTCGCTCCAGCCGGGCCCTGCCGCCACCGCCGGGCCCTCTCGGCAGCCCGCGGTCGCGGCCGAGGAGGAGGCCGCCGCCATCACCGCCGCCACCAGAAAACCCGGAACTAGAAATCCGGAAGCGGAAGTTGCCCACCCATGGCAACGCCGGAAGCGAAGGGAGAAGGCTGGAGGCAGAGGGGCGCCATGGAGAGGGCTGGAGGCGGCAGCGAGCAGCGCCCCCGCCCGGGGGAAGCGTGTGGGCGGCCTCTGCTCTCCTCCGCCCTTTGGCCCCTTCCCAGTTACGGACACGCGCGGGAAACCCCCCCGTAGAGAGCTGCGGGACCTGCCCCGTCTGGCTGCATGGAACTTTGCCTTTGTGAGAATAAAGCCATCTATTTTCCTCTGTCCTTCCAAAATGTATTAATATACTTAGTTTCTAGGAAAATGAGTGCCCCCTCACCCCTTAAATCTGCAGTACTACCACTGGAGAGGTTAAGAAAACATTTTACAGTGTATTTGCAAACATATTTGGGTGCTTAGGAAGCTTAAGCCACCTCTGTGGAAGACTTAAATATAAGCCAGAAAATACCCACTCGTGAAGAGCTGATGTAAGAAGTAGCCAGCTGTGATCTGAGCCTGCAGTGAGGTCTGAGCTCAGACTGACAGCATGGCCGGGAACCAAAGGTCCCCGCTTCCAGCGCGATGCTGCTGTCCCCATGTGTGGCATGTGGCAGGAGGGGGACAGGCACCAAACGCTGCTCCATGGAAAATGCCAGCAGCCTCTGCACTGGAGGGTTGGGCTCTGAGTTAGTAACATTATTAAATAACTTATTGACATACTAACTTCACTGTGTGCTCGATTGTAAGGGAGTTGGCCGAATTGAGATACTGTCCCTAAAACAACACAAGGAAGCCTTTCTTTGGGATCCGTGAAAGGCTCCTGTTCTAGGCAAGCAACAATGTCCTCACCTCAGGCACGCTGCATCTCCCATGTATCTTTCCGGCTCATCAGCATCTTCATTTACTTAGCAGGTTTACAATTAATGTTGTTATTAGAAGTAATGGCTTTGATGACAAATTGTCCGTGGTAGTTTTTGATCTGCAAAGGTTTATAATGCAGATCGTTATAGAGACATAACCCATTACGGCCGATGCGAATAACCGAAGGAAAATGAGTTCAACTACCGCAGAGTTTACATAATGAAGTAAACCGCAAAATCCTTTAATGCTCTTATCGATTTTATTTACAATCGCTCACATTTGAAGAACAGCGTGGCTAAATTAATGCGCCATCTCGGCTGCTGGCGTTTCCCTGGCTGCAGGGTGGTAAGACGGCTCCGTGCGGTATTAGCTGTAACAATACCGACGCGGATACAAAGCAGGCGATTTGCATAGCACCGCCAGCCGCGGCATCGACCGGGCCGAGCATCGACCGGGCTGCTGGCAGGAGGCTGCACCGGCCGCCAGTTCCCCGCACCCTGCCTCGGGCGGCGGCAGGCAGGGCGAAATGCCGCGCTGCTGCCCCTGCCGTCCGCTACCGCGCGCGTCGCTATTAGAATAACAGCGGCTAATTAATCAACGCCCCGGAGGGGCGGGCCGCTGCTCCGGCCCCGCGCCAGCGCCGCCTCACCCGAGCTTCTTTGCCCTTCCCGGCCACCGTCGGCCGCGCCTGCGCAGTGGCGGCGATGGCGGCGGCCGGGCTCCGCGGTGTCCTCTGGCAGCGGGCGGCCGCTCGGCTCCGGGCGGCGCCCCCGGGGGCGCGGGCAGGTGAGCGGGGAGGCGGAGAAGGGAAGGCAGGAGAAGGGGAGGGGGGTCCCGGGCAGCGGCGGGGCGGGTGTCCTTAATGCGGCGGGCCCGTGGCTCCGGGGTGTGAGGGCGGCACGACCTCCCCGGCCCGGCCGCGGCTGCCAGCGAGGCCTGCGTCCACTCTGCCTTGTCCCTCTCCCGTTAGCGTCGGAGACACCGAAGGACCTGCTTCCCGGGCCGTACCCTCGGACACCGGAGGAGCGCGCAGCCGCCGCGAAGAAGTACAACATGCGGGTGGAAGACTACGAGCCCTACCCCGATGATGGCTTCGGGTGAGCTGTGGGGGTCCCGTGGCCCGCAGCCGGGGAGCGGGCCAAGGCCGGCACCTCCCGGCTTTGTGTGCAGGTGCTGCAGGCTGGTGGGTAGTCTCTGTTGAATGCCTGGAGGCGCTGTGCTCTGAGCTTTGAAGGCACACACCAGGGTTTTAAAAATGGGAACAATTGGAATGGGTTGAAGACCTGTGTGAATGAAATGGTGTATGAAAGACTTCATGTGCTGTGTAATGCAAGGCTAGGAGGGATGAACTGAAAGCCATCTCTGGCATAAAGTTTTCAAGAGATGCTTAAATGTTGGGGAATGCCTTGACACGTGCAAAATGCAAGACAGCTCAGGTTCTGTATTTCGGATAAGCTTGCATTTTCTTCCAGCTAGTATAGCCCAAAAAGGCCACTTTGAGGAATGCTCTTTGTTACAGTGACTGGTAGCAAGGTGATGATTGTTGTGCTAGTTGTGCGTATGCGTTTAAAAAATGTGTATACGTAGAAGCCATAAAAACAAAGTAACATTTAAGTCTTCTATTTCCATAGGTCTATACTATAGCATCTCTTGCAATATCTAAATTAATACAGATTTCTTGTATGTTTGGGTTTTTTTGTCTTTTTCTCATAGGTATGGTGACTATCCCAAACTCCCTAATAAGTCCCTTCATGAGAGAGACCCCTGGTACCAGTGGGACCAGCAGGACATGAGGCATAACTGGGGACAGCCGGTAGGAATGCTAGTAGCACTTTCCATTATGATTCCAATGCTACTGTTATTAAGTGCTAACATGCACATCTTGTTAGTGCTTTCCGCTTAACTCTTTGTGTCATTGCATGCCCGAGTCTTGGTGTGTGTTTCCTGTGCAAGCAGGGACAGTTGTTGGGGAAACTTAGCCTGTGGTCATCAGGGTATGTATTTTGAAGGTGATGAGGAATGTTAAGGTCTTACTACATATGAGGAGGCAGACTTTGCAAACTTAAATCTCTTTGTAGAAATAGGACAGTCTCATCTGGTTTTTTGCCTGATCCGACTCAGTTTGAGAGCTTAGTTCAGAATCCTTTAGAAAAGGCAGCATTGTTTGAGTGAAGCCCTTTTAGTACAACGGAGGCATCTATTGCTGATTTATTGTTCCAAAGTTGTTTGGGGATAGAACACAGATAAGGAGGTTCTCCTGTGAAGAAGTTGTGCAAGATATCCTTAAGAGAAATGGATGAATAGAGCACCTATGTTAACTTTCACAATCTAAGTTCCTCAAACCTCTTTGTCAGGAGTAACTTTTCAGATATTACATGGTCCTTCTGTGAATGGCTGCAATTACTGAACTTAGTAATTGACTCAAGATCTCATTAATGAAAGTAGAGCTTATATAAGCATGTGTATGTAATGCAGTATAAACATGCAAAAGCATCATAGCATGTGTACTGTGGTAGAGTTTAAAGTGCATGGTGTAATGACTGTAGAAGCACATGAGGAAGAAGCGATGATTGTGTTGCTGTGCTTGGTAGAGGAAGGCTTGTTTAAGTGCCCTTGCCCGTGAGGGGCCAGGTGGAATATACTGGTGCATCCCCGGTGTCAGCAGATGCCTCCATTTGGGCGACTGATTTGTGCTCAGTCTGGCTCTCAGAGTTTGACAGCAACTGGCTCTGTGTGCAGATGGGTAAGCTGGGCAGCTAGAGGCAGTACTTGAGCTGCAAATTAATGAGTTCTCTGCTCTCGTTAAAGTGAAAGACTATAGGCTTGGGAACATGCTTGGGACTTCTCTATGTATACTGAAAGACAGAAGCTTAAGTGCCCTTCTGCTTCAATCAGGAAGGGCATTAGCTTGCTGCCAGCCCTGCTTTTGTTATGGAATAACAGTGGCAGGTGCTCTGCCTGTGTTGAGGAACCAGCTTCCAAGTGGCAGGTAATTGCTGCTTTGTTTGAAGTAACATTGCTACTTCCGTTTGGCTGTGTGACTGAACCTCCATAAATGAGGGTACTGGTTTATCCCATGCTTTTCAACATGACTGGGGAACAGATCTCAGGTGGAGTGATTATGTTTCTAAATAGAAGCCACTGCTGTCCTATAACTAAGCGTATTGCCTGGTATAAGCATATGATGGAATTTGGAGCTCTAAATTTCATTGTGACAGCTTGCTGTGACTGTAGGGAAATCACTTGCCTGCTTTGTGGCTTTATCTCCACTTGCAAGGTGGAGATGAAATGGCTTCTGGCAGTTTAGTGAAAACGGTAAAGCAGTTCTTCCCTTGTTAAAAGCAGCTTGAGCACTGTTGGTAAACGTGCAGCTGTTTTTCTTTATTCTTTAGATGCACTGGGACTTTGACATGTACCTTCGGAACCGTGTTGATACGTCACCCACTCCAATTCCCTGGCATACCATGCGCAAACACTTCCTTATCTTTTTGGGTACCATGCTGATCATGTTTGGTCTTGGAGGGCTCTATCCGTCTTACAGGCCTGTGGTGAGTGACACCCTTGGGTAAGAAGAGGAAGGTAGCTTTGTTTTGTGTTACTTGCCAATGCCCAGAAGTGTGGTTTTGCTGAAGCTGAGAGTGTGAATGAAAAACCTGCTGCTGGCAGGGGATGGGCCAAGGGATGTCCTGTGACCTCATCAAGCCTGAGCTGTTCTGTTGGCTGGCTTGGCTCAGCTCACAGGCTCTGCTTGATAGTGAGCAGTTCCTGTTCACAGGGAGCTAATTTTAACTTTTGCTTCTTATAGTATCCCTTCTTTGGTCTAGGTATTCTTCTTCCCTGTGTGCACCTGCTCGAGGGAGATATTTCATCTCTTCTCTTGCCCTTTGTTTTTAGTTATGATCTGGATCATTTGGAATGTACTTCAAAAATTAGATCTGAATACAGAAACAGCTTTTGCAACGTATTAACCAACAGTTCATCTCGCAGCGTGAGGATAAGGTTAAATGCAAGACCACCTGGATGATTTTGTTAAAGAATATGTGTTTATACAAAGAACGTGTTCTCTCAGTTTACTTTTCTTGTACTCTAATATTACTGCTGAAGCACTTAAGAAAAAGAAATCTAAATTGTAAATGACAAGCCTTGATTTTGGGGTGGTGGGGTGGGTATGAGACATTTTCCCCTTACCGCTCAATTTGCTTGGTGAACGTGGTGAATTTGCCACTTTCTCTCCTTGTAGGGACCGAAGCAATATCCCTACAATGACCTGTATCTGGAGAGAGGAGGAGACCCCAATAAAGAGCCACCAGTGGTGACACACTATGAAATCTGAAAGCTGTTGAAGTGCTGCGTTCCTCCTGTGTCAGCTCTGCTGGAGATGACATCTTCTATAGTGTTCACTGTGGCATATGTTAATGCTTGTTCTTCAACATTCAGTCACTAACTGCAGTGAAATACATCAATGATCCTTACTGTGCTAGTTGTCTTCTGTTGGTTTGAGAAGGCTGAACAATGGCCAATGAAATGGAATGACCTTTGCCATTTTTCTAAACGGGACACTATGTGTGGGGCAAAGTTCTGAGTGCGATCCTCGGACTGCTGCTTGTTTGTGTCCCTTGTGCGCAAACATCCCTTAGCTAAGCCTGTCTGTGGGAGGTACTGCCTGTTACCGAGAGGCTTACTGCAGGTGCCACTTGGAGTTATCTAGAGTGTCATCATTTAATGTGAAATGACAGGCAGAACTAGACTGGCAGGTGCCAGTGCTTGGGAGTCTCATGCTGTGTGAATAACTGTTCTTACTGGGATTTGACTTTGATCTCTTCCTGGTCTAGATGCCCTCTTAAGTGAAACTTGCACGATCAGTAGGGATCACTTGTGAGGCACAGAGCCTCAGTGTATAGCCTGAAGTTGACAGCAGAGCTGCGGGCAGCAGCAGTATGAAAAGATTAAAGAGCAAGTCCAATTCTGGCCAGACCTGTTCTGCTGTGCCTGGGCTTTGATCCAAGAACATAGATGCCCAGGTTACTCCTGTATGGCCTGAGCTTATTCACTGGGGTTGGAGTTACATGTGACCCATAAGTCTGCCTCTCTTGCTGCACGCCACTGGTCTAGGGCCTCCTGTGGCTTCATCAGCAGTTTGTTTAGGGAAGTTATACATACAATTTTCTTCAGGTCATATATTTTTCCACCTCTGCTCTTCCTTTAACGTAAGTTTTTCCTCTTGTTACTGAAGGAGGCTGCCTTCAGCACTGATTGACAGTGAAAGTTCTGTCAGCTCCCCTGTGCTAGGTCTTAGACCCATCTGTTTGGCTGCAGGAGTGGGTAGTCACCCAATGCCAAGGCCTGGGGCATTTCTGGATGCTTCCTATAAACTGGATGCTGTGCTCTGCTCTCAGTACCCTGTCATGACTCGAGTTTTGTGCTTTAAAAGAAGATGGTGATCCGTGATCTTTTCAAGCTATCAAGATTTTTAACCCCAGATGCTAAAGAACAGTAAGTTTGATCTCTCTGTAGGGGTTTCTGTAAGGGTGTTTATTCAAGGAAATTACATGATTAAATGCTAGGACCCAGAAATATTTATGTATAAATAAAATTTACCTCTTTGGAGGTGCTGAACAATCGGCATTCCTAGCTTTTGTGAGTTGTCACCTTCTCTTCTAGTTGCAGAAATGCTTACTTTCAAATAGGAGATGATGTTTTACCTCAGAAGGTTTTTTTAAAGTATTTTTGAGCTTTGGGGACACAGAGACTGGAATATATTATGAAGTGTTACACAGCTGAAAATCATCCTTAGCATCTTTTGAGTAAGATTTTCTATTTCACAGCAGTTACATGACAGCTGTCACTATATACAGTGTTGTGAGAGTTGAAAGATTCTTCAAGTAAAAATGATCAGGGCAGTAATGCCTGCCTCTTATCTTGGTGTATGTAAAATGCTAATGCAGCAGTTGCACAGAAGCAGGTTGGGGCCCATCCTGCTTGTGCCATATACCATGTGGTTGCCTAGGCCAGCATTGTTTACTGCCTCCTGCTATGGGGAGTTTCACACACAGTCCCTTTCTAACAAGAAAATCGGGAAGAAAAGCTAGTATGTCTCAGAAATCCTTAAAAATGGGGGGTTTTTTGTTTGTTTTGTTTTTGAAAATTGTGTAGGCAAATTTTCCCGAAACAGGTGAGTGAAAGAGGTCAGGACCCTCCTGCAGTTTTGTTTTTCCTGGCACCTAAAATGCTTTCAGGAAAATACATCCCTAAACTGTGCTCCTTTCCCTTCTGCGTGCCCTCTCAGGAAGGCTTAAACCTATAGGGTCGGCAACGTTCTTCTGAGGGGGCGAGTCCCTTGGCAGCAGGCCCTGGCTGCAGCTGCCGAGGGCCTTGGCTGGCAGCAGGGACCATCTCAGATGCGCGGATGGAGCGACTTCCAGCCTCTGAAGAACGCAAAAAGTGCCCAACAGAAAAAGTGCCCAACAGCCTCTCGGCCCGGGAGCCCCGTGCTAAGCCCTGCCTGCCCCTCCCGTTCTTGCTGCTGCGGCTGAGGAGGAGACCCCGATCTTGGGCGTGAGGGACGAAGAGCGGCCCTCCCTCTCCCCGCCACGGTCGGCGCACAACCGACGGGCGGCAGCGGCCGAGCCCTCAGGGGTACGGGACCCGTCTCCGGCCGCCCGGGGATGGCGCCTGCGCAGCGGGGCGGGCGGGGCGCGCTCCCCCCGGAGCCGCGGGGGCGGGGTCACGGGCGGCGCTTCGCCGCCGGCGGCTTTTCGGCTCCCGGCGGCCACCGTCGTGAGAGCTCAGCTGCGGGAGCTGCTCGGGCTCGGGTCGGCGGCGCGGCGGGGACGGGCAGGGAGCCGGTAAGGGCCGCCGACCGCCCCCCACCCCCTTCGCCTCCGCTTGCCCTGACGCCGGCGGCTGCTCCTGCCCCGGCGCTCGCGCTCCTCAGGCCCGCCACGGGAGGCGGGGGCCCGGGAGCGGCTGCGGGGCCGGCCTAGCGCCGTCGGCGATGCCCCTGCCCTGCCGCGGCCGCGCCCCTCGCATTCCCAAACCCCGGCCTGCTTTGCTTCCCCTGCTCGCCCCGGTGTCGCTGTGCCGGCTGCGGCCTTGCCTCTCTGCCCCCGGAGGTGCGGAGCTTGCTGCCTCTCGGCCGGCGGGCCGGCTTCTGGGCAGCGGCAGGCGGGGCGCGCCTGAGGGGAGCTAAGCTGTTTGACCTGGGCCTCGGAGAGGCCTCTGGCATAACCCAGGACCTGTTCTGTGACACCCGGTGTCCGGGGTGGATGTTTAATTCCTAGACCTTCCCTCTTTTTCACTACCGTGCAGTGTGATGCTGTTGAGCAGCGCAGCTGACTGTGTACACGCCCTCCCATCTGTACGGTGCTGTGGCACTGAACAATAGCTTTTGAAAGTGCACAGAGCACAAGAAGTTTCTGTATATACCCTGGGAACTGCCATGGAAGAATGTGCTGAGCCCTACCTTGCAACAGCCCCACCTTGCAAACACCAACCGATTAGCTGAGATTAGTCACTGTGCCTTCTGCCTTCTGTAATCGGGGTTTATAATAAGCACTTGTGAGAACAGCCTGGCTACAGGATACTGGGGAGCTGCGAAAGGAGAGTGTCAGAGCAAAGCAAAGGGAAGGGGCAGTACAAAGATTTTAAATTGAAACCCGGATATGAAAACTGTGTGACAGTTCATGTCTTAACCATTGTGTTGTGGCTGAGAGGCCTCTTTCAACTCTTAGGATGGCTGCTTGTCACCTGGTTGACTGTGGACAAGTCTTTTCTATTCTGCACAAGTTTCACCTTTAGCTAAGGGGGATAGGCTATCAGCTCCTTTGTGTGCTGTCCTGGAAGTCCAATATCAGCAGGAACTGTTCAAAGAGGAACAGTTGGGTGGCCCAGTGGCAGGAGGATGATTGGGAAAGTCAGTAGGAGGGGATCTATGATTGACAGTATTAGGGTGTTGCAAGAGACAGAAGGCCATACTAGGGTGAGACCAGAGATGATTATCATGGTAGCTCTGAGGGTCAATTAGCTGATAAAACAACCACCACATTCTTTCAGGATATATTTTAAGCGACAAGTATTTGAAGTTAGTATAGGTGAGGAATTTGCCTCTGTCGGCATTGCCTGCATGGTCCATCATGGTTTAAGAGCATACGCTTTTACTTTTCACTGTTTAGTTGTGTGCTTTCCATTTCCCAGTGGTGGGGAATGCTCTGACCTGATGGGTTTTGCTTTGCAGACAGCATTACCTTTTAAGGACACTGTGAAGGAAACCATGGCTGGGGAGAAAGGCTGCTTCTGTCTTGTGACTCCCATTGCGGTTGAGGTTTGTTAATACGTTAGATCTGTAATCGGATGTCTGAAGGAGGAGGAATTGTCATGATTAGTTAATTAGAGGCCCTTAGAAAAGCATGAGCTTTCTCAGAAGTCTTAGGTGCTATTTCGGGAGCTGGCAGCAGGTGGCAATCTCTCCCTAAAAATTCTCCTGTGGAAGAGTCCAATGCTTGTAAATATTTCTCAGGCAGCCACAGGAGGTTGCTAAAGAAAGGCTTTTAAGGATCGTGAGTCTTGTCCTGGATACAGACTTCTATAGAAGGATCTCTTCTCTAAGAGAAAGACTCAAATCAGGTTGGTTTAGGTTTTTTTTTTCCCTTCCAAACACAGAGCCCACTGATTTAAGGGGGAGGTGCTGCTGCATCTATGCAGAACCTCAGCTGCAATGAGGCTGAACTGATAGGAGGTACTTAAGAGATGGTGTGATACCTGACCGTGGCTTCTTATGTATCTTCTGTGGGCCTTCTCAAGCCTGTTGGCACTACAACTGCTTTGCCTTGAGGAGCAGGTACACAGAGTGCCAGTTCAGTACCTAAGATCCAGCACTTCTACGGTCATTCCATTGATCTTGAGCCACTCTAAATGGTGCCTTGTTTGCTTTCCTACCTCTGTGTGAGTTGTCACAGGCAAGGTGCTTCACCTTCAGGTTCTGTCATCACTTAAGTTTGTGAAAAGAGAACAGTTATGTTGACTTTCTTGTGCAGAATGCTCTATTGACAAGAAAAGCTGGACAATTGATCGTTACTGTCCTGCACGTGTTTTGTGTCTTACTTTTGGTGGCATGTTAAATGCAAATGGTACTAGCCGTGCAGTCAGCCTAGTACAGAGGATAAGGAGTGTGAGTTTTTACCATTCACCTGGCTACATTTGTGATGGTTGCACTCTTCATTGCTTCCTTACCAGTTAATTTATTAGAGGGAGGTGGTATCTCTGAAGCACAGACACTTGTAGCCCTGCATCTGAAGAGGAGGCCATGAGATGCAGGCTGTGGTTTCACTGTCAGCCCGGCTAGCACACGTAGTGTCAAGTAACCAGGAGAAGTTTATCACAGCGAGGTGGCAAGGGGCAGAGTGTTTTTCTGTGCTGCCAGTGGACAGTTTTACTTTATTCAGCATGATATTGTCTGAGTGCATAGCTGGCTCTGTTTAGCTAGAGTTAAAAGTCTGCACAGCAGCCAAGCTCAAAAGGTTTAGGAACTGCTCATGAGAGTGACCTAGCCTGTGAATGATATGTCCACATACTGTTTATGTTACTGACATGCCTAGAAGGTCTGGGCATAGTCTGGGATGGAGAGCTGCTGGGTGCTTTCTCTTCGACAATAACAGGATCCTACATGTAACAATAACTTGTGCTTATATGCAGTTTTGCAAACTCCTGGCTGCCTGCTGTTGTTTGACTTTGAATTGTCCTGCTATGTTATTGCCTAAGTAATCTCTCTCCAGTGACATGGGGAAATTATGTTCCCATTTTACAGGTGTCAGATGATCTATGCAGAGTAAGTAAAAATACTTGCTGTCAGAGCTGAGATTGAAACAGAGTAGTTACTTCTGGATTGCTTCTTGTCACCTTCTACCATTTACAAACTCAAGCAGAAAGTCAAATTACTTTTTTCCTTTCACTTTTCGTAGGACTGAGAACAAAGTACATTAACTGAACTGACACGTGACAGCGTTGCACTTTGTTTTCTGTGGCCACGTCACATTTCCGCTTGGAATTTAGCCTGTCTTGAGATTCCTTTCCCTCCCTTTTTGCCTATGTATATACTGGCATCAGCTTGTTCAGAGAGAGTAACTAGTGATTTGCATTTGTTTAAATTAATTTCTGCAGCTGATTTAAACCAGCCTGGACTGAAGACTTGAATATGTTGGTTAATTTAGATCCCCTTCCTTTTTCTGAAACTCTCCTGTAATCAGGATATATGAAAAAGAGATATATATATGCAAAAGAAAACCTGAAATCAGACAGCTGGGATTGTTTGGGTTTTTTTCTGAATTCTAAAATACCCTCATTCATTCCTGTGGAACTGTGTTCACTAGCTCGGGAAGTAACAAGTAACTAGTCTCTATGGAGAGCAATTTGTTCTCGTGGTACCTTCCTAAGGGGGATATTTTATTACTGGTGTGATTATTTTCATGTTGACTTTATCAGGCTGTTCTAACTACTGTGTGAAATCTCTTCTAGAGCCTAGAAAATGAAGCTAAAGGAAATTGAGCGAACAGCTGTCCAGGCATGGAGTCCAGCAAACAACCACCCCATTTATCTAGCGACAGGTAAAGTCCTTCACAATTTGTGAAAATTGAAGTATGAATCACAGAGAGATTTTACGTAGAGTTGTATTGGCTTTAATGTCCACAGTTCTCACCTCAGTAATCTCTGAAAAACTTACAAGCCATACACTTAAAACATTGCAGCCTTAATTTTTTTTGAAGTGGCCTGTGGAGGATAATTTTTATACCCAGCTTTGACACTTTGAAGGGCAGAGATTTTTTTCAAAGAGTGAATACAGGGTTTTTTTTAAATCTAATTTCTAATTAAGTCTGTATGAACTCCAGCAAAATAAGGTTGCTTACTTGGTGTGTCTGCAAGAAAAAAAAATTAGTTCTAATTATGTTGATTTAGAGTCACTTTGTTGGTCTTCAGACTTTATCATGTGGTTTGACAAATAATAGAAATCTTATTTTTCTAAAGTTTCATGCTTTGATTATCATTCAATTTTCAATATTTCTGGAAAGCCTTAAATTTGCATTTTGTTGATATCATTCATTATTCACTATTGTTATAATAATTTTGTTTCCTGAAGCACAAAGTCATCCTGTTCAGTTCGTTGGCAATGTGTGAGTTTAGTGACCATGTGAAAGCAACAACTTGGCTTGTCTGCCCAAGAGGAGCACTAGTCAGCTCTGTCTCCTGCCTGGGTTGTGCAGTGCTGCCATATTGCGGTGTTGTTTGGTTTTTTTTAATCTTCAGAGATGTCTGTCTAAAGAAAGTGACAAAAGTTCAACTGTTACCTTAAAGGCAACCTTACCATTTTTGATGTAGATAGTCTATTTTGTGTTTCTCTAGTAAGGACAGATTTTTGGTGGGATCAGAGGTCTTGGCTTCAGTCTGCTTTAGATAAGAAACTACATAGTTTCATAAATTTGTGTTGCCTTGTATTGTCTCTTGGGCACTCTATGTGCCATAGGCAGTTACAGTGCACCTCTGTGGAAACTGGGTGACTGTTTGCCTGGCAGTGTCCCATTAGGCAATGTTAAATCTGTTTTTAGCTTGCATTCTTTAAGCTAGGGAGAAGGAAGGAAGCCACCACTATGTGACTGCTAGCTGTCTGTGGGTCATTGGGGAATGTTTAGTTGGCTACAGTTGAAGAACTTTTGCTGTACACCAGTAATAAAATATCCTCCTTACAGGATTAGAAGGTTTGATCAAGGTGTGTGGTCATGATTGAGGAGCAGTATACAGTGGTATTTGGGATCATACTTGTAGCAGGGCTTCATGATGTGACTACGTTTGTGATTTGGGTAACAACTTAGTATCAGAAGCTGTGGCTTCTTGGAAGAGGGTATATTTTATGTATTTGCACAACAGCACCCCTGGTGCTCAGACTTTCTCAAAGAAGTTTTAATTTCTTTCAAAATCTTTGTCGTAAGTGTTGGTTCCTCTTTGCATGGTATTCAAACATGTCTTGTTCTGGAACAAGATTGTGTTGACTATCAAGAACAGGTTCCAGTGAATTGCATCTTGTGCTCTTGAAAAAAGCACCCACTTGTTTTGCCCTTGTACTTCTGCTAGGAACATCTGCCCAACAGCTGGATGCATCCTTCAGTACAAATGCCACCTTGGAAATATTCGAGATTGACTTCAGGGATCCCTCCCTGGACATGAAGCAGAAAGGAACGCTTCCTGCCTCAAACAGGTACTTGAGGCTCATACCAACATATCAGTCAGTGGAACTGGAAAGGGCATTTCTGGTACAAGAAAGGAGATCATATTTTGGTGGTATAAAATGACCCTTTGGATGAGTTAACCTCTGATTTTGAGAACTGAACATTTTTGTTGACACAAATCATGTGTAAAAGTACAGCAGTTAGACCATTGCAGAAGTCTGAAAGGACTTATACGGTAGTGAGTCAGGAGAGCCATCCTGTATCATGTGAATTTGCTGGGGCTAACCATTTGCAATAAAGTGACTGGAGGCAGAGTGAAACTTGTCTTCCGGCTTTTTAAGACAAGGAGATTTCTTAGGCTTATCAGTGTAGATGACACTTGTACCAAGCGTGAACCACAGCCTTGATTTGTAACTAACAGCTTTTACAGTGGGTAAACATATTTTTCAGATAATAGTTCTGGAAAAGAGGTCATATAGTCTGTAATCTAATTTTCTGTATAGTGTAGGTTAGAGGAGTTCACCCACCAAATCCCACATGAGGTCCTACATGTTTTGGGTGGGGAGAGAAGAAAGGCGGGGGGGGGAGGAGGAAAAAGAAAGAGAAAGACTAGCTGTAAGATTTTCAATTCCCAGTTACCTTTAAAAGTCTTTGGAAGGAAGATCATTTCTTTTTTCCCCATGTAAGAGCCACAGTCATATTCAAAGGGAAATTGTTTTTTTAAGGTGCGGTCTGTTGATTATGTTTGGTAGGTTGGAGTATGTTTTTTCATAGTGCAGAGGATGACTTCCACTAGATGTGGCTTACACCAGCTTCATCTTCTTTTTTAGGTTTCATAAGCTTATCTGGGGTAACTTTGGAAATGGGTCCCCGGAGTCCTCTGGAGTGATCGTTGGTGGAGGGGATAATGGTGTATTGACAATGTACAACGTGCACCACATCTTGACTTCAAAGGGTGAGCCTGTAATTGGGCAGACAGAGAAGCATTCAGGTCCTGTTCGAGCTCTTGACTTCAACCCTTTCCAGGTATGCATCTTTAAGATACTTAGAACCAAATGAACATTAACTTCAATAATAAATAAATAAAGTCTTTCTGTTGTGTATAGAGATTTAGGAACCAAAAGAACATTTTTTAACTTGAATAGGGCACAGTTGTAACACAAGGCTGGTTTGCAACTCAGATTTGGGTTCTGTTCACAGCTTTGCCGCTGAATTCCCCCGTGACCTTGATAAAATCTCTTACCTCTCTGTAAAAGCATGTCTTGTAATACCTTTACATGTTAGACCATTGCCCATTTGAAATTAGAACTTTTTTCACTTGTTCAGTTTGTGTCTAATTCAATGGGGGCACTGCTTACACTGGAAAGGACTGCAGCGTAAGCAAGCAGTGAACAGAACACAAATTCTTGTGGTAGCACAAAGGCAAATTGAAAGTTGCCTGCAGACCCTTGTGGGAAGCCTGCATCTTCTCAGAAGAAATGTCCTTGGTGTCAGAATGCGAGGCAAAGGCTCAGCTAGACAAAGACAGCAGCTTCCAGGCCTCTGGCAGAGTTTCATGGTAGGTAACACCAGCCACCTGCACATGGATCATGCTAGACAAGTTTTAAACAGGTCTGTAGTGTGGCACAGCTGAAGGCACAGAGGCCAGAAACGTGCTCGGTTTATAATCTGTTCAGTATCTTTCTGTTCAGCAGTGGCTGTGAAATGCAGCTCTCATCTGACTTCAGAAGCTTTGGCGTTTTTTGCTTACATTTATTTCTAAGAAATCCATCCTCTTTCCCTGTGAAACTCAGTTGAGCCTTTCTTTTTTCTAGAGTAACCTCTTGGCTTCTGGAGCCAATGATTCCGAAATTTTCATCTGGGACTTGAATAACTTCAGTGTGCCTATGACTCCAGGGGCTAAATCTCAGGTAAACGAGTTTTTCTCTGGGCATTACCCTTGCAGTTGTATATCTCAGTAGGCAAGACAAAAGGATGTATGTGGAGTCATTGTGGTCTTGTCAGTCTGTGGAGGGGGAATGACCTTGATGTCTGTCAGGAGAAAGATGAATCAGAACTGACTGTTCAGCTTCATTCTGGGGAGGTAGAAAGAGTGTCACAAGGGGAGGGGAGGTAGACTGGCAAGCTCTGGAGGGATGCGCTTTGCATGGATGGGTAACCTCCTTGTGGATTTGAATCAAGTAACTGACCAGTTTATCTTGTGATCCAGCTGGGGCATGTGTGATGGATTAAGAAGGCTTATTGGACCTTCTCTGAGGAATGAATTTACTTCAGACTTCAGCTGAAGCTTTTCATATCTCATGAAAATAATATCCCTAGCAGAGCCAGTGAGCCATTTAATGCATCTTGGCTATTACTCCCAGATAATGTTTCTTGAGTTTGAAGAGGAAGAAGCTTCTGATCTTTTGATGCTGATTATGTTATTCAGGGCAATCAGCTCTTGGAAAGCTAAAAACATAGTAAACTTCCCTAAAAACAGGCCAAGTTTTTCTTCCAGTAAGCCTCTCATTTGTGTCCTTGCCTATCTTCTGCATTGCAGTAGATACAGTAATGACAATTAGCCTTGAATGCTTCATCATTTTCCATCTCACTGCACTCCTGAAATGTTGCACAAGGTCATCTTTCCATTGGAGTTCATCCGAAGAGTCAGGGTAGAAGCATCTATGTTCTCCCAGCTGCAGTTCTTTCTGGACTGATTCATGACACATTTGGCCAATGTAGAATCCAGTACCTGCTCCCAAAATACATTTCCAGGTGACATTCCCCCATAGAGTTTGACTGTTCACTGAACGTTCTGAGTGAAGGGCTTTCCATGCTCCTTAGTCTTTCTGGTTAGTGCTGCTACTTCCAGTTAGTTGGTCAGTGACTGAAGAAAGGAATCTATATATCCTCAAATCCCTTAAGCTAGTGACAGAATCCTGTAGTTAGTGTTCCCTCAAGATGCGAATAATGGATGTGTGGCCTTTCCTATCTTGGCAGCCTCACGAAGACATCAGTGTGGTGTCCTGGAATCGGCAGGTACAGCATATCCTGTCTTCTGCTCACCCCAGTGGCAAGGCTGTGGTTTGGGACCTCAGGAAAAACGAGCCTATCATCAAAGTCAGTGACCACAGCAACAGAGTGAGTGGAACAAAGACCGTGATTCTGAGTAGCTTACAGCATGCCACACGTGACTGCAAAGCACTGTCACAGGCTCTTGGGATCAACTGTTTTTATTGTGGCAACATTTGGGACTAATTCTCTCGAAGCTGTAACATCAAAGCACCTCTCTCTTTTCCCTGTTGAAGTAGAGAAACAAGACCCCTAGCCATTCCTAAAATTAGGTCACCCTTGCATTCAGTTTCTGTGTTCACTGCTCATTTATGAGAAACCTCCTGCATTTTAATCCAAACTGTCTTCGTAGATCAACTTTGAGCTAGTCATTCAACTTCCATATGGCTAGTGAGTCTTTTTGCTGTGTGGAGAAGGTAGAAATGCTTTCTTCACACAGCATGACATTGCTAGACTTGCTTTATGTCAACTATTCTAGGCTAATTAAGTGCCAAACGATGTGGCTCTGGACCCTTTTTGCTATTGTCAGCTTGCTTTGCTGAATATTCAGCCTATCCTATTTTTGTCCCTAGATGCATTGCTCAGGAATGGCCTGGCATCCAGAAGTTGCAACCCAGCTAGTCCTTTCCTCTGAGGATGACCGTTTGCCAGTGATCCAAATATGGGACTTACGTTTTGCTACCTCTCCTTTGAGCCAGCTGGAAGGGCACACGAGGTGAGGCCCTGCTTGTTGTGTTGCCTTTTCAAGGACCTCCATCTTTAAAAGGCAGACATCTGTGAGACTAGACTTAGGACAACTATGATTTTTTGCTAGGCCTGCTTTGTTTCACAAGTGAATCTGGTTGAGAGTAGAGATGAGACCCAGGATTTTTGAGCTTAAGCAGCATTTCTGATGCATTCTTGGTCACAGGGTGGAAGAGTGGACTCGGTACAAAATACGACTGATTTATTTCTGATCTATTTTAGGGGAGTTCTCTCTGTCTCCTGGTGCCAGGCTGACCCTGAACTGCTGTTGAGTAGCGCCAAAGACAACCGCATCTTATGCTGGAACCCAAGTATCGGGGAGGTACATAACCACAGCTATAAGTACACGTGGTCTGCTTTAGACAGAGTTGTGTGCTGTGCTCTGTATGAGTCCCTTCTCTCTATCCCTGTGGAGTGCCAATGTATTTTCCTTCAGCACGTCTTCTGCACTCCTCCTGTCTAGAGTGATTGAGAGTGTTGTCCATGACTGAAAACCACACATGCAGGCAGAGAATTTCTCTGATATATCTGTGTCTGGAGATCATAGTGGGAAGAAAGGTTTAACTAAAACTTAGTTTCAGCTAATTATGATTACTCTTGCTGTGTTCACACATGTAGTGATCTCTGTGTCCATTTGTTTCTTCTTCCTTCTCCTAAAGTATTAAGTTTTTTGGGGGAGAACTTGTAAGAGACTGAGGAGCATTTGTTAGCTTTTAATTTAAACAAATGCAAGATTTAATGCTTTGGAAGAGAAAACACAGATCATGTTCCCACAGAGAAGGAAACTGATTCTCTTGTGCTTTGTCCTTCTGAGGCATAAAGGAAATCTCTTAATTTTGCAGGCTGGAGGTTCAAAGTCAAGGTTGTGTTAGTGAGTTGCCCAACATCAGGCAGGAAGCCTGTGACTGGGCCGTGAACTGAACTTTGGATTTTTGAATTCTGGACTAGGAAGTTGTCAGCTGAAATATCCTTCATAGATCATCTGCAGCTATTATAGTCCTCTTTTGTTGTTCTACTTTTTTCTGTAGGCTTTTGTTTTCCTTTTCAAATATTTTATTCCAGACTGTTCTTTTTGTTTATGTGTTCTGGCTCATGACACTTTCTTGCCTTTTGGCTTCTGGTTTTCTTGTGCTGTTTTCTGGTGTGTCTCCCTCAGTTAACAGCAGCTGTGACAGTACTGATTTGTTGCTTTTTGCAATTTGTTCTACAACCAGAATCCTATGGTATAGCAGATTTCTGTGGCTTTCTGCTGTTTGGGCTTAATGTGCCATAACTCAGTTGCAATGTATCCTTCAAGAAGCAAAAACAAGAGACTTGTATAGAATGGTAATATGTAAATAAAGTGTGACACTTGCTGTGGACAAGTAATCTGGGGAAAGCAGGGTTCTGTTTGTGTTGTGCTTCTGCCTTCTCTCTTTCTGTGATAGGTGGTTTACGAGTTACCCATTAGAAGTCAGTGGTGCTTTGATGTCCAATGGTGTCCTAGGAATCCTTCAGTCTTCTCTGCTGCCACTTTTGATGGGTGGATCAACATTTACTCTGTTATGGGTGGGAACTTAGAAGCTCAGCAGAAGACTCAGGCTGACAAGGTAAAGTCATGTGAACACATTGTGGCTCGACAGATTGGCAGTTATTCACCTGACTTCTGAAAGCATTAGAAACACACATGTATAACAGTATGACTTTTAAGTGATGTGGTCTGTCCCACCCACCAGGACATATGGCTGTCTGGTGTGGGAACCAGAAGCTACCCGTGTGGAGGCTTAATATCAACCAAGTCTCAAAGGGACTACATTGCCTCTTGACAAATGTGTCTCAGTATTTCCTGTAAAATTCATTAATGTGTATAAAGAGAATCAAGTGTAGTTGTGATGTTATATATATTTTATGGTTATTACTACTAGACTAAAAAGAAAGCAGCACACCTGTTAGAGCAACAAGCTTGTCTTGTCATTAGGTTAATATGAAATAACATCGATACTAATTGATACAGCATGTTATTATTTATTAGTTTAGAAGAAAAAAAAATAAAGTAGCTAATAAGCCACTATTAGCAATTTTCCTCAAGTCAATTGACTATAACTTGAAGCACGTTAATATTTTGATACTGAAACTCATTACATAGCAAATGAAAAGATGGGCTAACTCTGAACAAATTAAATGTCAGTACTGTCTACATTTTTAATCTGGTGACTAGTCTTTGAATTCCTTCTCTCTCTCCAAGCCAACAAATTCTTTACAATACAGGTTTTAAGAGAATACGTATGAGCCGGCTTAAGTGTTATTTGTATAGTCATTTACAGCTGACCGAGTTCAGATTCATAGGATTTGCAAGAGAAAGAAAATACTTTATCAAGCCACAGCTGTAGGAGATTAAGGATTTATTTAACCCACGGAGAATTTTCTTTCTGTGCATTCTTCATGTGCATGCACCACACTTCCACTCTTCAAAACTGGAGAACAGTAGGGTAGAATATCTCCTAGATAAATAGAATAGCAAGTAAGGAAAAAAATAGGAGGAGATAATGACAATTATGGAGGCGGAGAGTTTGTGACAAAGAGGTCTCTTTTCCTCTGGATTCCATGGCATCAGGACAGAAACTCTGTTGAAGACCTGGTGGTTGATGTTACTGATACCCTGGTAGTGTGTATTTTTATTTTTTTAAGGTTTAGAGTAATTGATCTGTTAGGTATAAACTGTTCCTCCAGAAAATTATCTTTCTTTGGAATTGGTTTACCATCAAGAAAGATTTCAAAGATGAAACGTGTAGGTCTTGCCTGTGATTCTTTTGTTTGGCAGCCTTAACTTGATGAGCCTTGGGTTGCTCCTTTTCAGGTATGCTGAAGCTATGGACCCGTGAAATATGTCAAACTTGAACAGGGTTATCTTTAGCAAACAACAAATCTGTGCCAACAATGTTAGCAACTAAGAATGCTTGTGAACGGCATTGTGTGTATGCTCACTGATTTCCTAAACGTCAGAAATCCAGATCAGAGGCCACTTTTGACACTCTTGTGTCTAAGCAAGAAACTCTGGGGAGATTATTTCACCAGCCTCATCTAAGCTATAAAAGCTTAAGACAATCCTTAAAACTAACCCATTTGAAAGGCCCCAGCAACAGAAAATGAGTTAGCATTCCTTTGTAAGCAAAACAAGAAATAAGTTGGACAACTTTTGACCATATGTTGTCACTATCTTGCATAAAACAAGTAATTTTGTAACTCCTGTGTTTATGAGCTGGGTGCTAGGCCAGGCAGCTTTTATTAGGGAAAATTTGCGTCTTGCTAAGGAAAAGTTACTCGAAAATCTCTTAAGGTGAAGCTTTCTTGAGAAATAATTTCTGAAAGTGTTTGGAAATACCATTTCTCTCACATCGAGGCTTGGTGGTATTCTGGGAAGAGGTGCTGTGACAGCCTTTTTCTTCATTGGTGGGAAAAGTAACTAATTACTAAGCGATATTTTGTGTGTGTGTGCTTACTCTGTGCAGAGAGGAATTGTTTTATATCTTATTCCTTTCTCCATCTGATTCCAGATCTCTTCCTCCTTCAACAACCTGGATCCCTTTGGTACGGGGCAGATGCTTCCTCCTCTGCAGGTGCCAGAGCAAGTAGCTCAGACCACCTTGATTCCACCATTAAAAAAACCACCCAAGTGGATTCGAAGACCTGTAGGGGTTTCATTTGCAGTAAGTGAATGCGGCATCCTTAGCTTAAAATGCATCAGATGTGTCATCTTGTGACACAGTCCTTTTCTTTTGCTAAAGAAACCTTTTTATCTTCCTATTACTAGACGTTTTAATGCCTGTTTAAGGTGCAGTGTGGTGTGCCATGGAGCAAAGCCCTTTTGATCAACGTTCACATGTATTTCCAACAAGAAAGAGTCCTGTACCAGAAAACGGGAGGGTATAAATAACATTTAACAAAACTAAGGAAGGCTCATAAAAGCCATCCTTGGAGGCTGTGACATGCGTTCCCATTATCCTGTTGTCTTTCTGCTTCCTGTCCAGGCGTTTAATTTTCTTCACCTTTTTGCTTCTAAATGGAAAGGCTGAACTGTTCTTTTAGCCTGTGTCTTGACTTGGTCTCTGTCTGTCTACTGCCTGCCATTTGCATGATAGTTTTTAACACTGCAGCCTGCCTCTTCATGTCAGAAAAGGACAAACCATTCCAAATGGTACTTTTTCCTCTGTGCCTCTCTAGTATTTCCAATTGGTTAGGCCTGATAGCACACACACGTGTCATGGCTATCAGTCTTCAGCTTGTGATGTGAACTCCCTAAATGTCTCTCTACCATCCATATACATTAAACGTGTTTGGGTTCCCTTGTGATCACAGGTGGACCTTCAGTCCACTTTGCTGAACAAAGAGCTAAGTGGGTTGCTCTTACCTTTTCTTTATAAGACTGTTTACTATCTCCTTCTGTCTTTCTCAGTTTGGAGGAAAACTTGTTACCTTTGGTCTTACCAAAGCTCCTGGACAGCAAATGCAGCAGACTTGCCCACACCAGGTATTCATCAGTCAAGTCACTACTGAAACGGAATTCCTGCTTCGATCCAGAGAGCTGCAGATGGCTTTGCAGTCAGGGAACCTCCTTGATTACTGCCAAGGCAAGATCCAGACAGCCAAATTGCCATTTGATGAGAACCTTTGGAATTTCTTGAAGGTAGGATGGCTGTGGTGAAACACAGTGGTCAGATCTTTTATGATCCTGGGGTGGAATGTGTTCATTATGGTCCTCTCTAGCCCTTTATATTCTTGTTCTGTAAGACATAAAATGGAACTGATTAGGCTAGTTAGTTACTTGTCTAAAGAAAAGTTTTTGCAGTTGGCAAACCCTGGAGGTTGCCTTATTTTTCAGTAAGAATAGTGTTTTCAAGACCAGGCTATATCTGCCTGCTACCAGTGGAACTCTACTGTTACTATTTCTCAAGTCAGTGAGATTCCCCAGTAATGAAGAGAGCTGTGGTGGCCTGAGGACAGGCTGTAGCCCTACACAGGGTGATTTGTCAGTATGAAAGATTTTGGTAATGAGGAGCAGCCACCCTTCTGGAAGGGCAGGGCTTAGCCTTGGTGATGTTTTACAGATGCTCATGGGCAGACTTGGGGGGGAGAGGGGGCAAAATCTTTGGATTTTTTCTATAATACTACATTTGCCTGGGAAATCATATCTCTTGAATAGGATTGCCAGGCATTGACTGGGTGGTGTCAGTATTCTCAATTGCAAGGGCCATTGCAACAATGTCTTCAGCTGCATTGTCTGAGCTATATCAAACTGTCAATTTAGTAAATTTTATAATGCAGCTGGCCCATGGTCCTGTGAGACCAAACCAGAACGTACAAGATCTATTGCTGTTTATCGTCTTAAACTACAAATCAACCTTCTGTACAAAAGACTGTTCCACATGACCATTTCTGCTTCTGCAAGAACAGTTTCTAGTGACTCTTTACAAGTGTCTTATCCATGTATGGTTTGGTCAGTTCTGTAGTAGGAACAGCCAGGGACTTAGCGAGACAGACAGATTCTCCTTGCATAGTGTTAATCATGCATCAAAGCATACAAATAGAGCCTGTTAATTAGGCTGTGTGCAGTCTGTGGCAATCTCTGGGCCTATCTGAAATCCCCACCCAGGTAGCTTCTGTAGCAATTAGTTAACTAATTTTTGTGAAGCCAGCTAGGACTTCAGGCAACCACTTTGTCTCAGTTTCATCCAGACTGAAATCAGTCCATTGTCTCTGTGAAGAGATTATCTGGGCAATTCCTAGACCATCCAGGGAATTAATGACCAAGTACACTAAGTATGCATACAGTCGTAGCCCTGATACGCAGTTGTACCTCAATTATAGCTATGTGACAAACTTGAATTTCACCCTTTAGTCATAACTGTAACTTCCATTCCATAGATTTTCCACGGTAGTCATTAGGTGGACTTGTCACAATTTTGTTCCTTATGTATAAACTGAGCTCTAAACTGTACTGCTGCCAGAAGCAGACAACCATTGACAGTGTGTAGATGTCTAGGATTTTAACATATTTTCTTGTCTTTTTCAATATCCTTTGTGAATCAGGTGAATCTGGAGCAGGAGTCCAGGACTAAACTCCTCAAGCTTCTGGGCTACAATAAAGAAGAGCTGCAAAAAAAGGTGAGGGGTCTATCCAATAGGAAGAAGAGTTTACAGGACTAAAGCTGACGCAGGGGAGTTGTAGGGTCCCTACTGGAAATGAGTGAGCGATCTTGCTGCACACAGAAGATGTAACTATGAAATTAGAGCCAAGATGCACCTCAAGTATCCCCCATTAAAAAGAAAATATGGGCACTTTTAAGGGTATAACTCTAGCTATGCTGGACCCCAAAAGGGTCATGAGCCCGGTTATCTCGCTTCCAGTTGTTGGTACTCTGGGAAGTGTTTAACAACAGTACAGTTGTGAGAGCTTCCTCTAGCATCCAGAGCTCTGTATCTTAGGGGATTGCTCAGCCAGAAAGAAGGTGACAGATGAAGACAGTCTGACATAGCACTGGTGGAACTGCAGGGGAGGAAACTCTTGCAGCAGCATGAACAATGCTCTGAAAAAGATAAATAACCTCTGATGGGCAGCCAGTCAGGAGTAGGGAGGGGTGGAATTTTTCAAACAGGTGTAAGAGACGGAGGAATCGTGCTAGTCACTTGGTGGCTTCACTGCCCAGGTGTTTGATAAGGGCTTCACTCTGTGAATATCTGTTACTTTTCTAGATCACCTCATGTTTGAGCAATGGTATTCCAGATAAACAGCCCCTTCCTGAGGCAGATGAGACAAATGCAGCACAGCCAGATCAGGTATGTCCTGTACATATTGCCAATGAACAGAACAGCGAAGGGCAGAATGAACAGGAAGCTTTAATACCAACCACAAGTTGTTGGGCTCAATGCAGGCATTGCAAGTGGCAGTACACGGTCCTGTCAGACCCTCACAGGGTCAGACTAAAGGATCATAGCAGTTTCTTCTGGCTTTGAAACACATCAATGAATAATGAGGACGGACTCCTGGCTGTTAACACTGCAAGAAGACTAGCTTCACCAGTGCTCATTTCTTCAGGGACAGAATTAGCTTCACACTAGGTTAACTTCATGCTACAGTTCTGGATTTCCTCTGTGAAGCTTCTGCTGTGGTATTTCTTTCGCCTTTCTTTCCTTTTCACCTCTATCCTTTGAAATGTATTCTCACATGATTCTGCAATGTTCATCTTCAGATGCCTTCCAAGGCCTGGTTCACTATGCACTATAAATTTTGCTCCTCTAAGGTGTCTAAAACTGCTGTCCTCAAATTAGTGATCTTCTTCACAAACCTTAAACACTTGCTTGAGATATTCTAAGGGTAGCAGTTGTGTCCTGCATTTCAATAGAGCACCAAGCATGGCTATGATCCTGCCTGTTAGTTACAGATATCACTTGTTGGGCTTGTCCCTATTCTGTCCAAAATTGTTCAGCTTGCACAAGGGCTGGAATTTGAGCTGATGAATGCTGGCCAGTGATACTGTTGGCATTGCATGTCTTACACCATCAGTCTCCTTAGCTTTGTCAATAGCAGCACTGCCCTGGTGAAACTGCAAGTTTTAAGAGCAATGGGAGGAGGCATGATGGGTTTCCAAGCTGAAATCAGATTTATATGAGCATGCTCAACCAACTGGAGAGCGGCCCCATTCCACTCAGTAATCCATTTTGGGCAGGATCTATGTGTTCAATGAATTAATTAACCTCCTCTACTTTTTGCACAGCTTTTGATAAATTCCAGTGATGGTGTAGCTGCTGTTTCCTCCTCTTCAGCCTTTTTTGACAACCTCATCCCACAGAATATGAGCACATTGGAGATTCCTGTCACAGAAGGTATATGACATGATATGTATTTCAACCCCCTACCAGGAAGAATCTGGTCCCCTCCAGCAGATGGATACTTTTTAAATACATGGCCCCTCCCAGGGTCCTGCAACGTCTTTCCCTGTTGTGCAAGGAAATACTCCTCAGATAAGAGACCCATTAAAAGTATAGAAGAATCTTTTAGATGATTGAAGAATTTCTGTCAAGTCAGTGGGTTTTTTTTTGAGCGTGAAACCTGATTTTTGTTTCCAATTCATCTTTTAGCTGGGCTTCCATACATTATTGGTTTTTACTGCCTGCTCTTTAAAATAAGCATCACCAATGCATCTGGGTGACACCCCTGTGGGTTAACTCTGCTTCTCACTTCTGTAGATATGGATGGACTGATCAGCCAAGCCCTTTTACTGGGGAATTTTGAGGGTGCAGTGGAGCTGTGCATGCGGGCAGAGCGCTTTGCTGATGCCATCGTCTTAGCGATAGCTGGTGGGGAAAACCTCCTGAGGGAGACCCAGAAACGCTACTTTGCCAAGCGTGAGACAAAACTCTCCAGGGTAAGTGACAGTTTTGTGCACCTGCTGAGCAAGACCTCTAGTCTTGCCTAGTGTGGCTGTTCCCATAGTCTTTAAGTGCCTTGTTGGGCTTTTTTTGCCTTCTTTAGAGTCATTGGGTTCCAATTACTGTTAACACTGGGATGCTGGAGTTGGTGGACCTTAATGTACAGTGAGGTAGTTGCTGCAAAGTGGGAAGTGTGCCTGGAAGTGAGCTATCCATGTGGGTGCACTTGCTTAAGCAGTCAGCTTATCTTTGTCTTCAGTGACTGACAGGACTTCTACTTCCTTTACAGCTGCTTTCCTCCATTGTGCAACAGAACTGGCAAGATATTGTTTGCACATGTGATCTACAGAGCTGGAAGGAAGCATTGGCAATCTTGTTAACATACTCAAAGCATGAAGACTATACCCAGCTCTGTGGTACGCAGCATAATATGTTTTGATACAGTTTCCCTTAGGGGAGGGAAACTCTGGGCCACTTAAAAAAGAAGTGGATACACTTGAGGAAGGATAGCGCTCCTTACTCATTTTAGCTATCCGGAACTTCCTAAGTGTGGACTGTTGAGTTAGGATGATGATATATGCATACTGTAGGTGAGAGTCGTAGCATAAAGTTATATATGCTGATATTTCTCCTCACTTCTACCAATAGCATGGAAAAAAAAACCAGGATAGGCACGAGAATGAGATGCTAAGAGAGTAATTTTTGTTATTTTATTCTAGGGAGAAAGGGATTTTCATGACAGTAAAAGGTCAAGTGGCTTCATTCTGTCTGAAAGAGGTTTACCATTCCACCGTATTCCCCTCCCTTTTAAGTCCAGAAATAGGGGTTGATGAACAGTTGATGGCTTCAGTTCTTTCCTCAGTCCTGTTAATAGTCCAAGCAACTGGTTGTTCTGAGACTCAGTTCAGGGGCAGTCTGAATCTGAAGAAGTTACACATGTTGCTTAGCTGGGAATTAGTTCCTAGCTGATGGGAACAGCTAAGTGCTATTGAAGAAATGCCAGCACTTTATACAAGTAAGATGACAACTTGAAGTACAAGAAAACATGACATCTTTTACAGACCAAATTGTAGGAATGGGAAATGGCAGTGGTGATAGTGAGATAGGTCCAGCTCACCTTTACCTCCTAGCGTTTCCTAAACATTGACAACTACCAGATGACTAGCTGTCCCTGGTACTGGACACTATTGTTACCTGAAGATTCCCACACCTCTTTGGGAGAGGAAAAGAAAAAATATCACTAGATTATTTTACTAAATCCATCTGTCATTTTTAAGGCTTTTTCTTTCTCTTATATGTCTGGGCAGACATATAAAAATTGGCAGTTATATAAAAAATTACTTCTTTTTTTAACCAAGTTGGCTTTGGGATTCCTTAGTGATGCTCTGTGTTATCCAAGAATTAAGCGCAGATCCAAAGCTGTTGACACCTTTGTGTTAACAGAAACCAGAGTAGGATTGCTAAAAGAGGAGCATCAAAGTTAATGAGCTCTTCAAAACCTGGGTGAGTTAAATTTTGGCTCTATTTCTTCCTCCCTAGACATGCTGGGTGCCCGCCTAGAGTCAGAGGGTGATGCAGCCCTATCCAATGATGCCTGCCTCTGCTATATCTCATCAGGCAATGTGGAGAGATTAGTGGAATGCTGGGTAAAAAACCATGAGACTTCATCACCCCTTGCCCTGCAGGTACTGGTGCTTTAAAGTTGATTTGACTCCTTTTTAGGCCAGTATGGTAGCCCTGATCTGTTTGCATTATCTCATCAAACTGAGTATCTGGCTTCCAGCAGGCAGTGAAGACCTGTTCGTGGTCACTAGGGTATCTCCTTCTAGCCCAGATTATGGGCTTGCATCTAAGGCGACTTGCAGTCTTAAACATTAAGGGATTCTGTGTTTAGAGAGTAGTGATTACATTGCACATAAATCCAGCCACGGACAAGAGTTAACAGCTTATCCTCCTGACTTTGTATACTGATGTCATCTCTGAGATTTCTTTTAGTCAGGGAGCTTTTGAATGTTCCTTTTTTCTTACTGGTAGTTGCCTGGGAGTACATTTGCTACTGTCCTTAGCATGTGTAAATGGAATGCTTCAGTCATCTGGCTGTACCTTCAGAACAGCCTCTGGCAAAATAAAATGAAGTCTAGACTGTATTATTCCCACTGCAAGTAGAATGCTCATGTATGGGAAGTCACATCTTGCAGATGAATCAGGGCTTTTAAGTCAGTGTTATCTACTTGTTATGCTTAAAACAGTTCTAACTGTCTGGTTAGGCCCTAAACCTTGTCACTAAATCACTAACCCCCATTGTGTCCACCAGTCACTAGAATGAATTAGACAAGTCTTCCACCAGAATATTGTCAGGTAATGCTGTTTGCTACAGAGTTCCCTGTGTTTGCAACCCTGCTAGGGAATAACAACAAAAAAAGGCATTTTCAGCATTGCTGGTTATGTATGAAACGGACCTCCTCCCAGTCATCAACCAGTGTTGCATGTATCATTCTACAAATATAAACATTACTTTGATTTCTAGAAGTTGAAAGAGCCTTGAATAGCTAAAAACCTTCTGGTCTGTTTGTCTGCAGTAGTAGTTTTTCCTAATGAATTTCCCCTGGCAGAGTTTTAATCTTTCAGCTTGCAGACTGATAGTTTGTAACTCCTAGAGTTACAGTAGTAACTTCCTAGTAAAAAGATGTGTTGGAATGTCCTTGTGGCTTCTGATTTTCTTTCCTTCCTTACTTACCATAAAAGTAGCAGTGTCAGGGTTTGCTGCCTGGTTCCTGGTTTTCTCCCCAAAGTGCACCTGAGGAGCAAGTAGTCAGTGGTAGTATCTGGTGCAGACTGCAGTAACTTCTGCTCGCGTTGGACCCGATGTCAGTTGAAAGTAGGGAAAGACACCTGGTATTATCTCAGTGTGAGATGGAGCAGTAAAGCAAGTCAGATTCTGAATGGTCTGTTTCCTCCCTCCCACTGGTTTATTCAGGATCTCATAGAGAAGGTGACGGTGCTGAGCAGGTCCACTGAGATGCTCCGAGGCACAGCAGAACAGGCGCCAGGCCCTGTCTTGGCAGAACGAATCACCCAGTATGCCAGTCTCCTGGCATCACAAGGATGCTTGGCAGCCGCAATGAATTACCTACCCAGCAGCTCTAAAGAGGTGAGTGAGAAGTGAGTTGTGGGAAGAGCAGTATATGGGGAAAAGTAACACTTTGTACTAGAGAGAACTTGGGTTTTGACATGCATCAGGACTTAAGGTTTCACCTTAATTATGGTAACTTGAGAGTAGAGATGTTGGGGTTTTTTTTCTAGGACATGACTTTTGTTTTCATTTGCTTTTTCTTCGTAGTGCCTTTGATTCAGGGAAAAGGAAGGGAGCTACAGAACTGTAAAATGATTCCTGGAGAGCAATGCTGGCAAGCAGCTCTCTAGGGAAGCTGCATCTATTCCCCAAACTAGCTGGAAGAGAAGGGAATGGGGAGGTCACCCTGTAGTTTGAAACAGATCTGTCTAGTGCCCAAATGTGGGTAGAGGTTGGGGAGAGAAAATTCTGGATGTTGTGGGAGGGATTAGTGAGACTTTATCTGCCTTGGATAAAGGCAGGTGTTATCCCAGATTGTCTCAGGTTGGTTTTGTTTGTTTCTTTGTTTTGTCCTGGTGGCTATGGGGAAAATGGTTAGTTTTGCAGATTGATGCTCAGTGCTCTGACCCAAAGGTCAGGGTTTGCTTTGAATGCTTCCACAGCACCTTCCATCTGAGGCTTTCACGGCACTTCTCCTAAAGCGTAGTTTGTTGCAGATCCTGATTGAACAGCTCCGAGACCGGCTTTTCCATGCTCAAGGAGAGAATGTGGGTGATCAGCAGCCACCTCCTTTTCCCTACACTCGTGTCAATGTAGGTGTCATTAAACACACATCTTCAGCAGCCAAGGGTGGTTCTGCCTCTGAAGGAGCAGCTCACAAAGCAGGTCCCAGACATCCAGAGAAGGTAGGCCTTAAACTCAGGTGTTCGTGGCTGGGCAAGGAGGAAGGCTTACTGCATTGAAGAAGGCACATGAAGTAATATGAGATGATGCAGATTGCAGGTATTGAGGAACTCATCAGTGTTGTTCTTCACTGGAACAAACACAAGCTCTGTGATAATCCAAGAGTAGACTGTCTGGCATATTTTCACAAAGCCCTGTCCCCCATGCTGGAGTCTCCTGACTGGAGGAGACTGTTACAAGTGTAGTGATCCACTGAGATCTCGCGTATTGAGGGAGGGAAAAGGGGGCTGTTGTTCACTCTCCTATGCTCATCTCACCCTCATATCTCAGTAAACTTTGTGTAGTGTAGCTTAATCTCAGTTCCTGCACAATAAAACTGTTCAGGAAGTTTTGCTTCTAGCCTCTTTTACTTTATTATTTCTTTGGGTTGTGCTTCCAGGAAGTCACTGTATGGGAATTGGCTCCTGAGAACTAATCCTTGTGAGAGCTGGAAAATACTGTGAAGAGGGTGGTGTCCAGTTTGTTGAGCAAATTATGTGGTGGGAAAGGCCTTTGATCCAATCCATCCAGGGCACTGAGAGCAGCAGTGTCTTCTCTTGCCTGAGAAGTGACAGGGGTAGAAGGTGCATCTGCTTGTGTGTGTGTGTATGCACGCGACTGTGTCAGCCATTTGCAACTTCTTTGTTTTTTCATTGCAGCCCAACTATCAGTCATCGTTTGCTCCTTCAGCACCTTCTCAGCCTTCAGTGCCTTCCCTGTTCACGCCTCAGCCAGTGCCAGCAATGTCGATGACACCTCACCACGTTACCCCTCCCCAGGCCAGCACAGGTCCCCAAACAAGTGTCTATTCCCGAGGGCCCCCGTACCCACAGTACAACCCGGGCTTGGTGCCAGGAACCGTTTCAGGGCCAGGTAAGTCTTGTCGATAGCTGTGTCTGTTCTGCAGCGTTTCTTAGACTAAAGCCTTCAACACGGATGGCTGCTCTACTTTCTTCCTCATGGGCCTATTGTACTTGCAAAGAACAAGTCAGCTCTCAGAGAGGCTTCTCAATGCTTCTGACACCTCTAGTCCTAGCAGCTGTTGCTGCATGTTCACTGGTACTAAGCATATACGGGGGTGGAGAAGCCACAGCTAACTTTGCGGCAGAGTTTCACTGATGTAGCTTGGGTTATTGAGGGTTATGCCTGGCATGGATATTCTAGGGTGTGACTTAGAGAAGGGAAAACTTCCTAGCACGAAGGAGAGCATCAGGAGTAGTTTGTGCATGAAACAAGTGATACTAATTCACTTTCTTATCTTTGTAGCTGTGTCACAGCCCCAGCCATTCGGACCAGCGGGAATCAGACCTGTTGGTCCTGCTCCCTTCCCCAGCCAGCCTTCTCTGCCAGGACAGTCCATGCCCATGACATCTCCTGGTGTTCCACCATCTGGACTTGCTGTCTTCACTTCAGCCTCAGTCCCATCCTCTCAGCTTCCTGCAGTTTGTCCTCTCCCTGTGGCAAGCCAATCTCCTCTAGGTTTTCCTTCAGCACCTTTCAACTGCCCCATGAACATGGGTTACCCTCAGGGAGGCCCTGGAGCTCCATCTACTAAGCCCCTGCCAGCAGCCAGCATTCCTCCTCCTCCCACAGGTAAGTACTGCTGTGTGATTTGAGTGTTCAGGACACTCCTGGATGGGGTTTGCAGTACCTAATGGAGATGGACCTTCTGAGTTTCGGATACAGTGCTGAGGCTAACATGAGGCACGCTGGGCTGAGTCTTGCTGTGGTGGAGAGACACAGTAATGATGACAGTTTCATGTAGCCTTTTCAGATGCTGCGTACCCCAGGCGGTGGTTACAAGATGCTGTCTTTTCAGGTCCCCAGTGTACCCTAAGTACTCATCCACTCCAGAGGCATCTGCTGAAAGGGTGGTGGTTCCCAGGGAATGCCTGGCAGAAGGCTTGCTGATCTCACCCCTGCTTACGGAACTTAGACAAGAAGTGCATTTGAAGTGCTGGGAGAACAGAGGGCTGCTTCTCTATCCATGGGATACCCTTTGCTTAGCTTCAGGATAAATTCCTCTGTCTGCTGTGCTCTAGTTCTCCCCATTTTTCCTGTCACCATGGAGCGCTTGCCTGTGAGTTGCTTCTGGATTCCTCTGTGCAGTGCTCTTAACCTGAGCCTTTCCCCTCTGGGTCTGTGGTTTGAATCCAACCCAGCCTGCAAGTACTGTGACATCCTTGCGAGCACGATGAAGTCGGCACTAGTTCCCAGTGGATGGGCATTCCCTCTTTATATTTCCCACTAAATCACCACATCTAGTGCTTGTTAAGTCTTCATTTACTGTCTCAGAGGAAAGGTTTCAATCAGCTGTGGAGATCCCTAGCAAGAAGGCTGACAATCCTTAGATTTTTGAGCAGATGCTTCTCCAAGCCATATGTATTCTGAGAATGAAGGAACTGAGGCTGTGAGGTTTGCCTCCACCTGGAATCCTTTGCTGAGCTGTGTTTAACCGGGGATAGCAAATACCACCATGTGAAGCCTGTGGGGACTACATACAAAGGCTCTAAGCTAAGGCTGGACAAATCCCTTCAGAAAAGCTATCAGGGATAGTAGTCCAGGGACACTACTCACTGAGTAAAAGCTGTTGGTGATGACTTTCCCCCCCTGCCTTGATTTTCAGGTTTCTTCCCTTGGCTAGATCCCCACGTGGATCATGCAGGTAGTACCCAGAGCAGCCTCCAAACCTGTGAGGGAAGCATGTTGCTGCTTCCAGTGAAATGTGGGGGGGTGTGCACATTTTACTGTGTGTGCATGTGTGCATGCTCATTGCTCTCTGTTGTTTCCTTGCATGCCTGGGGAGCTGTGCAGCTGGGGTAGTGGACGTACTTGTCCTGAGGGCTAGTAAGTGACAACTAGGGACGTTGGAAGTGAAATAGAAGCATTGCACTCTTGCTGATGACTTTGGGTACAGAAAGCAGGGGCTTCAGCTTCTTCCTTCTCTACTTTCCTCCTGTCCTGGAGGAATTAGAGCATTCTGTCTCTGTGCCCGTTCAGGCAGTTGCTGGGACAGCAGGATAGGTAAGTAGCTCTTTTTCCTTTCTTGCTTCTCTAGGCAAGGGCTGGACAGTGGTTGTAAGTCATCCCTTGTGTTCTCCCTGTTACTCTCCCAGCCTTATGCATGGCTTTACTTGTGCTTGTGCTTGCCCCAGGTGTTTTGGAAGAAGTGGGTCCCAGCATAAGCAGTGGTGGAGTAGAGCATCCCAAGCAGAACCTGGGGGCTCTATTCCAAGGGGAGCTGCAAAGCCCTTTTGGCCTTAGTTACAGGGAAAGGTTTGGCTTTGTATCTCGGTCCATCTGCTGGGGAGAATTTGGACCATAGAGATTTTCTGGCTGATGCTTTGTACTGATTTCTCTCCTTAGGATTCATTGATGGTGGAGAGTAGGTGACTGGTGTCTTCCAGTCTGTGTTGTTGGTGGGGTAAGGCTCAATGTCTTAGTCAGCTGACCCTGCACAGTGACTGCTGCTTATGCCAAAGACCATCTGCCAGGCACAGAAGATTATCTAGGGAGTCTCAGCCTTATTTGGGAAATCCAAGTACTCGTTAGCCACTTACACCACCAAGCAAGCCTTGAGGTGTGTAGCGAGACTCTAGAAAGGGAGTTGTCCCTTCAGCAGAGAAACAAAAGACCCCAATTTTCTGTGTTAAAGGGGAGATGATTCTATGGCAAGGATTTCAAGCACTTCCTCAGGCTGAAGATGCCCTGCAGAAATTTACTGCTGGGAAGTTCCCTTCTCCTGGCACCATCTACTCCCAGTTTAATGGCAGTATATGGCATGCTCAGATTAGCAGTGCAAATGGTCTTCCTTGAGAGTGCTTTCTTGCCTACTATTATTGTCTGGTTTTGATGGGTACTTTTCTTTAGCCTGGAAAGGGACTCAATCTGACTGGCCAAACTCTCTTGCTTTGGAAACTCTTGAACATGATCTGAACAGCTCATGATCATATTCTCACTAGTGCAATGAAGAAAGATCTTCACTTGTAGAAATCCCACGCTCCTGGGGAGCGTCAGGGACAGGGTGAAGGACAGCAATGTGTTGGCTGATCTCCTTTCTGGCTGGGATAATCCCTGGCTCTGGCCTGTGACAGTCTTCTTTTTTTTTTCTTTTTTTTTTTTTTTTTTTCCCTAGGACAGACAGTGCTGGAGACTGCTGCCATGGGGCACTCCTTTCAGGGTTGGTGAGAAACCCTCTTTCACAAGTAGCATAGGCAGGATAGTCAGAGTTTCATCCCAGCAAAATGCAACTGGGTCCTGCTGTCTCATGTCTGATGATTAAGTACCTGGCTTAAAGACTATAATTTAAACAGCTGTTTCCTGTAAGGATTCAAAGTGCCACTGGGTTGGAATAGTGCCAGGAACTGTTAGGCCACAGGCTCAGTGGGGGCCAGCAGAGTTCTAGGGCACAGAATCTCCAAGTTAGAAATAAGTGCCAACTTAATTAAACTACTGATCCAAACTCATCAGAGAGCGAGTCTTGAAATCATGGGAAAAGGGAGGGCAAAAAGAGGCTGCCAGAATTTTAATAATAAAGGTAATTAAAGTAATGAAGCACCTTTTGCATCTTTCCCCTGTGATTTTTAAAGCTCAGCTCAGGATCAGTGGCTCATTAAGTGTGTGGCACTGAGCTCCAGCAATTCTGATATTGCCCCTGAGAATTATGCCACTTTCTCACATATTATTCCTGTCTCATGGGCTTGAGGTTATTAATGCTGGGGTGACAAAAGAAGCAGTGAGGTTTTGTCTAGAGATACAGGTACAGCAGCAGACAAGGTATTTGGAATTTGACCTTTGCAGATTGAAGTGTGGTCACAAGTCTTTTGATATCATGTTGTCTGATGGATTTTTAATTACCCAGAGGGACGTTAGAGGCTAGGTACTACAGAAGCATCTTCTGAGACACCCCTCTGCTCCCAAGGCATTTACTGGTTAAGAAGCCAGCAAATTTTGCTAAGCTTTTGTTCTGAACATGATTTTGGAAGGGGAAATTTCAACCCACCCCTGACTTGCCCCCCTGCCCCTTATCACAGCAACCTTCATTGCTGTGGACTACCGCCACAAGGCACTCCTGCGAGTGTTGGTGAGAAACCCTCTCTCACCCATAACATAGCCCTTACCAAGGTCCCACAGCTCTAGATTCTATGTTTGGAGAACCCTAGGAACATCCTAACCCTGATGTACACATACACGCAGGTCTCAACCAAGGTTCAGGCCTGACACAGAGACTGACTTCTGCAGCCTGTGCAGAATGCGGAAAGCTTCAGGTAGCTGCAGAAAAGCTTTCTGTGTGGGAGTGGGTGTTTGCCAGTTCAGTCTGGCCAGGTGTCACCTCAGGAAGCCTGTGCAGATACTCAGATGCTAAGAATGTAATTAAGAAAGAGAAGGGGAAGCGAGAGCAGTTCTTTGGCCTGTAAGCATGGCCTGCAATTCCTCAATTGAAATGGTCTGAAGGAGAAATGATGGGGGTATTGAAGACATGGGCCTTTTTGCTGAGGGAAGTTCCACATCATGCAAGCAACCGTGAATTGTTGCTGTGGCCACCTTCTCAAAGTCTGACATTTGCATCTTGTTCTCTTTTCTGGCAGCTCAGGAATCTTGGACTGATCCCTCTGCTGGAAGAGGAGGCCTTCAAAAGAAAAAGGTAAGCTTTCAGGTGCAATGCTTGTCTTTTAGCCAGGGAGCTCCATGCCATGGATGCTTTCCTATTAATGCTTCCTGTCCCTCTCAGCAGGTCTCATTCCATGTTGGTCTGTCTACTTCTGCATTACATACATAGCTAGGACTGGAGGTCAAGTCATCTTGACCCTTTGCCACCCAAACCCACATACTTTTCTCCAGGATGGCTGGTTTGTAATGTCATGGGTGCTGCTGCATCCTTTGTTAGTGCTTCCCAGGCTGACTACAGTCAGTTGTTGCCAGAAATACGGATTTATCCCCTTGCCCACACACCTTTTTTGATAGTGGCTGGGGAGATCACGCTCAGCTTCGCACCTGACAGTTGGGGGCAGCATTTCCCCTCAGCGCAGGGAGACCCACGGTGTTTTTCCTCAGATGCTGATGCCAACAGATAAGACAGTGCTGCTGAAAGCAGTTGAGACAGGTGTAGCTGTGAGCTGCCTGACACACTGGCCGTGCTTCTCTCTTCCTTGTAGTGATTGCACCAAAGGACCTGTGAGCTGAGCTCTTTTGCAAGAAATGCTCTCAGTACCCCTTTTCTATCACTGCTGTCTGCCGGCAGGTGTGACAAGAAGCTTCTTTGGCACCGTTCCCACCCCCCTACTCCTCTTCTTTAGCTTGGAACAAACTTCTCGCCCTTTTTCTGGCAGCATAGCTGGGAACCTGCTTCAGGCTGTGCTCACTACAACAGGATTAGCCTCTTGTTAAAGCCATCTCCTTTTGATCTAGCCCCATCGAAGCGAATCTATCCTGACTCTCTGGCTTAGCAGGGGCACGATGAAGTGTTTGCAAGAGGATTCTCCCCCCATGTCGTGGGATTTTCCCCAACGCTTGGTCTGTCGGACACTTTACTGCTGCTAATCTCTACATTCAGGACTCGTGCCGTTGCAGAGCCAAGGCAGCTTTCTGAGGACCGGTGCTTTCAGGGGCAACAGATCTGTTTGATTGAACAATTCCAGAGGAGTTTTCTTGCTGTCGCTTTGACTGTTCGTCTAGGATGCAAGAGGAAGGGCCCCGTGCTCTGAGTCAGGGGGCTGAAAGAACAGGGATGTGTTACACATCATCTTGAGAAGTGGGCACTCTGAAAGGTAGAAAGGACATTGGATTTGACTGTGGGGAGTGTAACCAACCCTCCTTCCTTGCACCTGGTTTTCTTGAGATAGATATATATATTTAATTTTTTTTTCTTTTTTTTTTTTTTTGCTGACAGTTGCCTGAGAAATTTACTCCTCTGGCCCCCATCACAGCTCCAGTAATGAGTCTGCCGGCTGAGCCCCAAGGGATCCATCCTCAGCTGTCCAGGTTGCAAGAATCTGGGCAGTCACCCCCAGGAGCACCCAAGGAAAGCAGCCTGCAGGTACTTGGGGAAAGTGGGACATTCCCCAGCCACCAGCTCCTTGTCAAGTAGAAAAACAGCGCTGCTTTTGAAATTCTTATTTCTTGGCAGCTGCAGGACTTATGTTGCTCTCTAGCCCTTATAAGACTTCTCCACCTGAGTGTTAGAGGAAATGCCAGGGTGGAAAATGACACCTGGGTACAGCAGGGAGAGAGGGAGGGAAGATGGGCAGGCTGTCAGCCTGCTGGGAATTGGGAATCCACAGGAGCTATACCACAGCCTGAAGGTGATCATCTAACTCTGTGCTTCCAGGTATTCTCTGGGCTTGCAAAGGGGTAAAATTCTTTCCATTTGTGAGGGGAATCTACCAGCTTCAGCCTTTTGTGCTCCTGTTGATTAATTCAGCTGCTTCTCTCTCTGTCAGTATCACCAGCTACCTGTGGAGAGGGTTGAGAGGAAGGAGGTGCCCCCTGAGCACCATGCTCTGAAGGTTACATTTGAAGGGTTGGTGCAACGCTGCTCTGCTGTCGCCACTGATCCAGTAAGTCCTCCCTTCTCTGTTCTTCAGCTTTTTTGCCATCTCATAGATGTTCGACTGAGGATTCCTACTTTTGGTTGGGAAAAGAGAGGAAGAGTCTTGTCCGTATAACCAAGTTAATCTCCATCTGCCTCCTTCCATTACACTGTAGGCTTGTCCATCTTATGGGAACTGAGTTTCAGTACTCGGGCCCTTTCCTTAGTGGTTACTTAGAGTGGGAAGGATATTTCTTTCTTCTCAAGGAGACCAGGAAGAAGCTGTTGCTTAGGTCAGACAGTGTGAGGCTGTCTAAATGCCCCGTGAGTCAACCAGTGGGTGTTTCTCAAGCTTTGGAAGTTACTCTGTCCTGTGGTCTGCAAGCAGGCAGAAAGGAGGAATGCCTCAGACGGGTGATGGGGAAGGGGGCAAATCCAACTTTCTGTCTTGAGGAGAGAACATGTGCATGTGTATGTGCACAGTGAGGGCATGGCTGGCTTGTAGTGCAGTCCCTGGCTGGAACAGGCTGAGATACAGATGAATTGTAAGGTGCTGTAGGAGGAACAGAGAAGGGGAGGGACCGAGCAAAAACAACTTGTTTCTGGGGGAGGTGGCTTTGAAGCTCTGATAGAGCTAGCAGTACCTGTTCCACTTCAGAAAACCCGAAGGAAGCTGGAGGATGCATTGCAGCGTCTGGAGTGTTTATATGAGAAGCTCCGTGAGCAAGTGGTAAGTAGATGCTACCATTCCTTTTGGTCCAGACAGGTTCCTGATCCCATCTTTGCACTGGGTTGTGGGCCTTGGTGTCTGCCCCAGTGTTACCAGCACACATTCTCCTGAGAAAGCTAGGGGAGTGGCAAACCTTAAAACATACCTTGAATCCAGCCAGCTTTATCTCTTCATTCTTAACCTTGGCCCAGACATAGTGTAAGGAGAAGCTGGAGAGGTATTTGCAGGGTGCTTTCACCCCCAGGAAGTATGCTGGCATATAGACAGGTTCCAGCTGGGAAGGGGCAACTGGGGGTAGTTGTTAAGTGTGAACCTAGTGTAACCTCAGGATTAGAAAATTACGAAGCTGCTGATGCCAGTTGCTGGAGGGTTATCTGTCAAGCAAGGAATCCTTTTAACACACCCTTTCCCTCAGTGTCCCTGTTAGTCCTGAACAGAGACAGGATTCTGTGCTAGGTGGACCTCTGACCTGCTCAGATATATCAGGTGTTCAATTAACAGTGATATGTCATTACTTAGGACCTGCATTCATTGTAACCCAGCCTGGGTATTAGATTAATATTTGTTGCAGTCTGAGAAACCAAGGGAGGAAGCAAGCTGTCCTTCCTGCCAGTGCTTGACTGTGTAAGTGCTGTTTGGTGAGGATGAGATGGGGAACAGGAGGGAAGGTGTGGAGGGACTGGGTTCTGTGTTACAGTGCTGAACATGCTGACTCACTTCTGCTCTTTCCCCATAGCTCTCTCCAGCCATCCTCATGGGTCTCCATGAAATCGCCCGTTGCATTGATGCTAAGAACTACCAACAGGGTCTCCTTGTTCACACCCAAGTGGTGAGCAGCAGCAGTTTCAGTGAGGTGTCTGGTTTCATGCCCATTCTGAAAGTCCTCATGACCATTGCTGGCAAGCTGAATGTGTAAAGCGTGGAGCAGCTGGAACAGTGCACACTGAGAGCTGGTGGACTCCCTCACCTGTTGATGTGCTGCAGGTTGTGGACTCTCTTTCTGACTCTGGAGAAATAAGTCTGTGCCAGTGCCTGGAACTGTGCTAGGCCAGCACAGCTGGCCTCATCCACTCTTCAGGCAGCCCACCGGTGCCTGGGACTCCTGGAGACTATTACTTTCTCGCTCTTCTTTCTTATTAGTCTGAGACTGCTTCCCAGCCCAGAGATCACAATTTCAGGCTGTCCGAGTTGTCCAGAGATCCTCCTTCTTCCCTGTATCACTGGCACAAAGGGTAAACTCCTTCCCTCCCAGGCTGATGTTGCTTCCCCCCCCCCCCCCCCCCCTGCTTTTTTTTTTTTTTTAAGGAGGCAAACAGGGCTGGGACCTGCAGCACCACCAGACAGAAGAGCCTCAGCCGCTATTTCCTGCTGCGGTGTAAACTGCTTTAGTGATAGCTGGGCTCCCTTGGGACCTAAGCCTGGGGTATCCCTGCTCTATTGGGTTGCAGTGAGGATCTTTTCTCTGGCTCCTCCTTTCTCTTAATTCTCATCCTTTACTCACCCTCTCACCACTCTGCATCCATATTGTGCTACAACTAGGGCTAGCTACCAGCCTGCTCTGTGCTAGTTTCTGTTCTCTCTTTTATTCACCCAGCCCTCTCTTTGCCTAGTCTCCTGTTACCCTCTATCCTCCCTCCTTTATATCTGTTCCCTTTATATCTGCAGACTTGCACCCTTTATGTTTTGGGCCCAGGGCTGATTTCCTCTTCCAGCTCCTAAAGGAGTTGGGAGTTCCCATTTAGGAGTGCTGTCAGGTTAGACTGCTCTGTTCACTCCTACCCAGAGCCAGTTGCACCCTGATTTGGGGCTAAAAGCCTCCCTTTCTGGCTCATGTCCTTTTTCACTTCCTTTATGTTACCACAGTTGGCTTTTTGCCCACTGGTGTAATCTAAAGGCTTTCTACATTGGACTTTTCAGGCAGTCTAGGGGCTTTAAGAGAAGTGGGGATTGTTCGTGTTCCATAAAGGATCCCCTAGAGCTACTCTGACTCACCCAGACTTGAGCAGAGGGAGATGGGAAACAGATGGGAAACAGTTCATTGCTCCAAGTGTGGTACATTCATTCTGCCTGTGGTAAGAGAGATGTGCAAAGGTGCCTCTTGGCACTAAGGTGGTAAGAATCTGCTGCAGGAGGTGATGCTGCTGGGTCTGGAGTATATGGCTGAGCTGAGGCTTTTCTTCACTGTGGCATTGCCTCTGGGGTAAAATAGATGAATGAAGCATATCTGTCCTGGGGAAGAAGTCTGGGAAGGCAGATGGGATTTTAGGGCACATCTGCGTGTGTGTGTATATATGTGTGTGTGTGTGCACGTGTGTGTATGTCTTTCCCTCTCTTCCCCTTTCCTTGTCTCCCTCTCTCTCTCTGTCTTTCATGCTAACCAGGCAGCGTAATTGTTGGGCCCTAGCTGGGAGCAAGGCTTCTTTCCAACCTTTGGCTGCAGCCAGCCCCTGTTTCCTCTGCTTGCTGCTTGAGTGATAATGCCATCATGAGCCTGGGGTTCAGTGACCTACACAAATCAACCTGCTCTACCATGAGACTAAGGAGGGAGGAGAATCAGAGGAGGGAGGGAGAGGACACATCTCATTCTCTCCTTTCCAGGTCAAAGTGCCTCCTTGTTGCTGCTGTGTTGTTTCTATTGCTGCGGTTTGATGCACTGAGAGATTACAGAACAGCAAAATAAAAGCTGTGTTTTGTGATGCTGCTAGCTTTTTTTGGTAGGCTTGTCACCTCTGGCTACAGGGGACTTCCCTCAGTCTGCCGGGCCACTCACTGAGAGCTGAGTTCTCAGCTTTGGTGAGAGGGTGCAATTGAGAATGGTGTGGGGCAAGTCAGATTCTGGGCTCTGCTGGTGTGGGCAGCAACTGTCCTCCTGTGGCGAGACCTTGGGCTTTACCCACTGCCTCAGGCTTCAGGGTCAGAGAACTGATCTCCAAATTACCATCCTCAGTTGTGACTGTTCATCTGCTTCAGACACAAGAAGGTTCCTGGAATGGGTGAGGTTCTCCTGGGGAATCACAGCAGCACTGGGGATTTTACACTTGATGTCAGGAGTTGGAAGGTATGTCACTTAAGTAAACAGAGAGCCCTTCATGAGATTCTCACCCGCTGGAAATCGATGTTATGCAACTGAAGCCATGTCACTTAAACTGGTATGAAGATCTGACCTGTGTGAAAATGAGATTTATACCTTGAATTGTCAGTTCTTACTATTAGTAACTTCTGAATCTGGTGTCTGACTTCATTTAATCATATAAGGAGGTAAGAAGGCTGAAGTGAAACATCAGTCCTGAGATAGATAGAGTCAGGGGGAATCAAACTAGCTTCTGCAGAAGGACTGATATAATCTCAAAAATGTTTTGGTTTCTTTTTGCTGTCAGCTGGCTAGCTAGTATAGATGTACAGGCCAGCCAGTCAGCACACATGAAGCCCTAGAATATGAAGGACTATATTACCTGGCTTGTGGTTGGAAGACTTGGAAGGAAGTAAAGGTTGGGGAAGCTTGTTTGGATGGGGAAGACTTTGAAGGGCCGTTGCTGGGAAGGGACCAGTGTTTATGAGAGTTCTGGGGTACACAGCATGTGTATTCAGGGGAAACCAGTCTTTGTTAGTTCTGCCGCTGGCAGAGGCAAATACCAAGTGCAAGGTAGTTTTGCAGAGCTTTTGCAGCCCTGTCTGGGAGCAGTTAGCAACCAGTCTGGCCCCCCAGCTGTCCCCAATCAGGGAGACACAAGCTGATTTTCAAAGGCAGCTCTTGTGTTATGACCCCTTCTGATGCTGAACAAGGGAGCAGGGAGCCCTAGAGGCATATATTTGCTTAATGAATATATAAGGAAAGTCCTGGCTTTCTGAGATCATTTAACAAGCCCGGTATTTCTTTGATTCTGCCTTTCTGGATTCAGTTATGAATCCCTTGTGCAGTCTTGCTCCTTGCTTTCTTGAACTTGTGCCATTTGTACCACTGAGAAATAAGCACGGGTTTTCCCTGTATTTCTCAGATGCATTTGACTTTAGTTCCCTCCAGCATACGCAGCTCCCGCTACCCATGGACTCATGCAGAGACTGGCTATTTATCCTGCCTTTGCTGTGAGTCCTTCCTGCTTGCCCCTTTGTCCCACTGCTGCTCAGTTTTGCTTCAGGTTTACCCCAGCAAGCACCGTCCTTAAAATGTTTGGTAGGGAAACCAGGCAGAGGGAAGGGAGGTGACCCACTTGGGGGTCTTTGAGAGGATTGTGATGGAAGCCCCATCTCAGGGCCCTGGTGTGGTGTATGTCCTCGTAAGCCTCACTGGAAAGTGCTCCTCCATTTATAGCACTATCTCTGCTGGCTGTAACAGCTTCTGGTCTACAAACTGTGGTTCCTCGGTGTTTCCTCCTCCCATGTGGGCACACGCTACCACAGCATCCCTGCCCCGCTCCGCAGAGAGAGCGTTTTCTGTTAGGTGAGAAGGCCTTTGGGTTGACAAAGAACTGGGGGGGAGCTGTAGGAAAGGATCTCCGGGCACAGAGAACAGAGCACTAATCCCGTTGCAGATAACATCATGTCTGCAGGCTAGGCTTGTGTGTGTTTGGGGGAGCTGGAGGGGCAGAGATTGTTAGGCAGTATTTGTTTGTAAAGCCACTTGCTCTGAAGATAATGCTTGCACTAACTTCTATTGAGGGAGCAGTGTGAGTCCCCACAAAGTCCTTTCCCAAAGTGTCTTTGAAGCCAAGAACCCATTGAAAGGAAGAAAGGCCAAGAGAGGGGATTAGTTTGTTCAGCAGCTGTGAATTTCAGTGGGAGGCTGATGAACTCCAAAGTCTTTGTTGAGATTTTTTTTGTAAGGAGCCCTGCTGGAGGGAGAGACCCACACGGGGGCCGCGGCCTTAGACAAGAAGGAATCCGAAGCGGCAGGGAGCTGTAAACGGGCCACAAGGACTTTTCCCAAACACTTTTCGGAAAAGGTGTTGTGAAGAGAGTGGAGGGGGATTAGCATGTGAAATGACACTTTCCATTGACTCCACAGAGGGGAGGGGAAAAGGGCCGGCTGGCTGATTTATTAGCATTTTGTTCCCTTCTCTATTCTGCTCCCCCGGCAGCCCCCCCTCCCCTTGCTCCCCTCCTCCCGGAGCCCTCTAAAGAGGTTTGGATTGGAAAAGGGAGCGGGGGGCTGCCTGTTTGTGTGTCATCTGGGCGAAGGTGACCACCTGGGAAGCTGAATGTAAATATTTCTCCTCTGAGGAATGCGCCTTCATTAAACCGAAATGAATACATGGAAGCATCCAATCCTGCCTCACAATGGCAGCGCTGCCTTTACCGCTCGGGGCTCCTTGCGCCAGGGAGGGTGGGGGGGGACCCCTCTGGCCCCGACCCGCTGCTGAGGTCAGCACATTTTGCAGCTGCGCTGTCGCCATTTTCTCCCGGACCGAGAAAGAAGCGTGGGCCTGTGGGGCTCCCCGCCTGTGGGGCTCCCCGCCTGTGGGGATCCCGCCTGTGGGGCTCCCCGCCGGTCCCCAGGCCCAGCGAGGGCAGCCCGGGCTGCGCCGTGGCCTGCGGCCGTGCGGGGCAATAATGTCAGCGGGGGGGATGGGGAAGCACAGCCCGCCATGTGCTGAGGGGGAGGAAATGGGAAACGGCTTCCACATCTTTTCTTTGGTTTCTATCTGGCTTTCAAATGGGGGGCACAGAGGGACAGGGGGGTAGAAGCTGTCCTCTCAAGCCAGCCTGTGCTGGAGCTTTCCCTGCTGGCTGAGAGGCTCTCGCTGCCTCTCTGCTTTCCTGCCCAAGGATATATTCCCACTATAAGGACATGGAGGGACTGCTGATGGAGATGCAAAAGAGACTGAGGACAGAATCACTGTATTAATAAGAACCTTTGTGCAAACAGCTGGTGGTGTGAGAAGTAGTGTTTTGGGTTTCCCTGCGAATAGGCCAAGATTGTTTCTTGCCGTTTTTGAAGGGACAGATTCCTGCTTGACATCGGTGTTCTTACTCTGGTGAGACTTCAGCTTGCTCTAGGTCCAAACTCCCACCCCCAGCACATTTGATAACCAAGAGGCACACACAGACTGATGAATGTTTTTAATGTGTCATCTCTGAAGTGGACAACTGGGCCCCTCTCTGCCCCCCTCCCACCCTCTTTCCTCCTGGCAGCTGCATTGGAGTTGGATGCAACCTCCAGCAAGCTCAAGGAGAGAGCAGGCCCTTTACAGTCCTCGTAGGGGCTGAGGTTGTGCTGCACGGAGGAAACTAGTCAACCCTTCTTATGCTCAACAGATGGGTTTTAGCCTCCAGAATTGTAACTACATATGTCCCCACATGCAATTGGATGAAAAAATTCCACACAGTTACTTAAACACAACAGCATTTTGCAAGCACTTGGCTACTGATTTATTGCATTGGCTATTGGTTTACAAATATTGGCTACAAGACAGGTCTAAGGGCCAGTAACAGCTCTGCTGGCTTCTCATCTGGCTAAAGGACACTTCAAACAGCAAAGCAAATGATAACCTCACACCCCAGGGTAGACCACTGTGACAGTGCAGTGAGCTTCCCCAGGTCCTGCAGCTAACAGCTTCTTCCCTTCCTACCCCAGTCATGGCACGGGAACAGAGATGCATCAACCAAATCTCCTGCTGCTTGCTTAGCCTATAGAATATATACAATAAGCGGTAGAAGAAAAACTGTTATGTATACATCACAGTAACTGTGCAATAAATTAAACTTCAAAGTGCTTCACTTTCCTATTTACAACACCATTAAATAGTAACTGACATTATTTTCTCAGACTAGGAGGAAGTATTTAGTTAGTTAACAGGGTAAGAGTGCGTGGCAAGTACACCAGGAAGTGGGGAATGGGCTCAGCTGGCAGGTCCTCTCTGGAAGAAAACTGTGGGAGGAAGGAGGGACTGGGGAAGTGTCAGGGCATCTTTGTGGCATCAATCAAGGGCTTTGACAGGGATGCTGGAGTGAAAAGGGAGACCAGACCTGCCGGATTAGGAGATACAGAGAAAGCATGTGAAAAAGCAAGTGATGGGACTCCTCTTTTGAAAAGAACAGCTTTAATGGGCAGGTCAAGCAGCAACTTCAGTCTTGCTGCTGCCATCCCAAAATGCAAAGTAAAGCACTAGAGAGCTTAGCAAAGCTGTTAAAGGATGGGAAGTGCGGCTGTGAACTTCCCGAAGTCTGTCTTGCTGCAGGAAGGAGTTGCATGCCTTTTCCCTCATAGTGTAGGGCTTAATAAAAGGCAGCAACAATTTTGTTTTAGTGACTCTGTTTTTTTAAGGTACTAGAAGCTTCTTCTGTTTTAGAGATTGCCACTCTGAGTTGCCCCGCTCTGGCCATGTCATCTCAGCTTCCTTGTTTTTTTCCTAAGTGTTGATTTTACTTACTGATGAGCACCCAGAGAAGGTGCTTGTTTGGGGAACAGACAAGCCCAAAAGAGCAGGAGCCATGGACACCACCTGTGTTTTCAGCAATAAAATCATAGTCACAGGGTAGAGTGACTCAGAGTTGAAGGGACCAAATCTCACCTTTTGTCAACACTTGAGGGTCTTCCCAGAAGTCATCACCCACTGCACTAATGGGAAATGCCTTGGATGGACAAAGCCTAGGGGCTCATTCAAGCTCTTTTGCCTTGCCCAAGCCCCAGTGAAATGACATTGGGAATGAGACAAAACTAAGCCAAAGGGAAATGGTGCCAGGGGCTGGTGGGGAGGGCAGGAGAGAAGAGGGGCAGAGAGGATCAGGGAGGAGCAGAGGCAAGTTAGAGCTTTCTCTTAAGCTTGCGGCTGGCCCCACCACCCCCACTCCGTTCCCGCTTCTCCTTGCGGACACAGAAGTACTTGGTGACCCTCTTGCGGCACTGCTCACACCTCACAGCGCAGCACCAGTGGAACTTGCAGTTGCAGCTGGACACCATCTCAGCTCGCCTCTCCTCCACTGCCAGCCCACAGTCCCCACACAGCCTCCGGCAGCTCCGCTTCTCCCACTTGCTGAGTGCCTTGCCCCTCTTCAGGCATTCCCTGCCCTCTGTGCCCAGTAGCCCCAGCGTCTTGTTCTCCAGGCAGTAGTCAGGAGAGTCTTCTAAATGGACCAGCTCCTTCTTGGAGATGGAGCTGAAGGTCTCAGCAATGGCACCGCGGCTGGCAGCGCTGTTTCCTGCCCCCTGCAGCAAGTCCACCTTCAGGGCTTTGTGATACCTTTCCTTGAGGTAAGTGCCCACCTCCCGAAACTCGGGCAGCTGCAGCCAGCAGGTCTGGGTGGTGCAGCTCCCCGACACGCCATGGCATTTGCAAGTCCGCTTCATGGTCCCTTTCACGGCCTAGAGGGTGAAGAGTGAGAGGGGATTCAGGAGAAAGTCCAGACGAGTATTTTCTGTGCTGCAGTGCATGGAGGAACATGGCTCCAGGCCTGCTGGAGGGGTTTACCATTGACCTTCCCTGTGCAGCAGTCCTGCCCAGGGTCTGTTGGCTTAAAGCTCACAGATTTGCTTCTCCATGGTACTCCCCTTTTTCAGCTGTGAGAAAGAGGGCAGCTGGAAGCCATTAACTGTGTAATCACAGAAGGTCTTCTACCTTGGAATAAACACCATCTATCACATCACTATTGCTGTCATTCCCTTCTCCTTGCGAGGGTAGTTGTTTCTTCTGGACACGTGCTCTTAGCCACAGCAAGTTGTGACTCTCCACAGTGAATGGCCAGAGCCAATCTGGTATGCACTGTCAGGTCTGGAGGGAGAGAGGGGCTCACCTTTCTACCTGCCTCATTGTTATGCAGGTTCATAGCAGCTCTGGCATCTTGTCCGGTCTCCAGGGCATCCACAAACTGCTTGGAAATGGCTTCCCCAAAGCCCACGTTATCGCTGCAGCCTCCCCACAGCCAGCCTTGCCCGCCTAGGAAAGGAGATGAGATGTGTGCTGTCAGGGAACTAGCCCCTCACCTGCCTGGCTTGTGGCTCTGGGGACAAGAAAGGGTCTCAGAAGTGATGGGAGGGAATGGAGGCTGTGGGGCAAATCCGGCTTTTCACCTCTCTGATACTCCTCAATTCCCTCCCCTTGGGCTTATGCCAAGCAGCAAAGGGCTACGTCCTGTGTGACAAACCCACCGATTTCCAGGCTTCCTACAGAGCAGGTTTCAGAAGCTGTCAATTGTCATGCATTAGCAGCCACAGAGATAAGGTTTGGGCTCTTTAATTACCTTTTCTCCAACCCTTACTTGAACTGATTTAGTCTGACTCACAGGGACAGCATCTTGCTGATGTGGATTAGCAAGGACTGGAGGCATCCTGGTCAGAAGGAACAGATTCTTCTCAAGTCTCACACACATATACTGAGGTGACCCTCTTTTTGGTACACCCAGAACCTGGGATGATGTTTGGTATCTCAAAAGGGTCTGATTTTCCAATTACCATAAAGAAACAGAGGTGTCAGCATGGAAATAGGAAACTGCACTGCAAGATCTGGAGGGTGCTTTACTTAACTACATGGAAGCTCGATAACTTGGCTCAGCTGGCTGGAAGCACATCATGAGCTTTGCTACCTTTCCTCCAATAGAAAAATGCCAAATTCCTTGTGACAATTTGAAATCTGGAACATTCTGACCCTAACATGCTTCAGCAGTACATCTTAAGAGTTGTGGTTTAATGGCCTTGTGCCTCTCTTGAAAGGCCCGGCCCTTGCCTGGACTTCCCTAGAGCATCACAGTTGCCTTTCCCAAGGAAAGGCAGGGGTGTCTCACGGGAAGTGGGTAATTGCAGTAGATGATGAAGTCCAAATCAAGAGCTGGGACTGAAGGGAGAATGGAAACCTTTCACCCACTTGGATTCAGCACAACAGCGTTTAGAATTGAATCACGCTGTTTTGGACAAGCCCAAAAGTTTCCTTTGCCTTCCAAGTTTTTAAGTTCACTATGGAAAATTTTCATGGAAAACAGAGATGTTTTGGGGAAAAAAGTGTAACATGACTTAGTTTTCCAGAGAAGATAAAATTTGGTGTGCCATTGCCCCAAAGTCTCAGTCTGCTGGAGATGGGCTATTCCATGCCTTAGACACCCAAGAAGCAGCAGCTGTTTTAAAAACATTTAGCCAATAAAACAAATTATTAAATAGCAGACACTCCAGAGGAGTGTCATCAACTGACATGTAACAACTGCCCAGTGTGCCTTGGCAGGGAAGGGCTTTAAAAAGACTGATAATTTGAAATTTCCTCTTTCCATTCAAAACAAAAGATTAAAATGCCAATGTTTTCTGTGAAAGCTGAAGGGAGAGCTGGAGCAATGCATCCAGGGGTTCCCCAGCCAAGGGTGCTTGGTGGCTGTGGGCCCGGGTACTGCTGTGACAGGAGCAGGGTGAAGGCTGTGTGCTGCCACAGGCAGGTCTCCCAGTTCTGCTCTCGTGTACCTGTCATGCTGACAAATGCTGAAGGGATTACACAGAATTGTTGTTGAGGCTGGAATAGACCTTTGAGATCATCAAGTCCAGCCTAAGACCTGACAATACGCCATCTAGCTAGACCATGTCACCAAGTGCAACTTCCAATCTTTCCTTAAACACCACGAGGGATGGTGACTCCACCACCTCCCTGGGCAGGCCATTCCAGTATCTAATGACCCTTTCTGTCAGGAAGTGCTTCCTAATATCTAACCTAAACCTCCCCTGGCGCAGCTTCAGGCCCTGCCCTCTCGTTCTGTCACTGGTTGCCTGGGAGAAGAGTCCACCCCCCACATGCCTACAACCACCTTTCAGGTAGGTGTAGAGAGTGATGAGGTCAAAAAATACAAATTGGATATTAAACTGATAAGAACAGATACTACATGATCAATGAATTCCACCTTGCTTTCCCTCCTGGTGATTCTGATCTGAGGCCACCCTGGTCCTGCAGACCCTGGGAGCCTCGAGGTCCCTGATCAGCACTGCTCTAACCAGATCTGTCATTTGGATGCCTGGCATCAGATCCTTCCCTCTGCCTGGATGATAGTTATTCCCTAAAGCAGTGTGAACAGTCACTAGTGATTTGAACTAGGGAAGTTGCAACCCTCTTCTACTTTCTTGTTCATTTAGAAAGTAATAGAAAACCGTAATGGCTCAACCTCAACTGTAGTAAATTGGAGATGGACCCATTAGCTTCCATAGAGCTACTTTGGTCTAAGCCAAGCAAAGCTCTGCTCTCAGCACTATTTCCAGGTGCAGGGACCAGGAGGAGGAGTTGTCTCTGCAGGCCTCAGCTGAGGAGAGGAGAAGAGCTGTCTCCTCCTACCTGGGACATGAGAGAGGGACAGCAGCTCATCTTCTTACCCAGCTGTCCATTGCGGGAGTCATCGCAGCCACAGTTGTCAAAATCCCCCAAGCTGCAGTTCCGGGTCAGTGTGTACATGACACCTGCAGAGCTGATGGCATGGACAAAAGCAGTTTCTCGATTTGCTGTCAAGAGAGAACACAAGGAGAGCAGATGTGCTAAAGGTTTCATGGCAAGGACCAGTGTTGGAAATGACTCTTGCCATGCAGGAGTCTGTGTAGAAAAGGCTTTGCAATGGGCAGATCTTTGTGGAGTAGAGAGGAGGCCCTACAGGTCGGATTAGCTTTGTTTTGGCTTGAACTTCACAAAGACAAAATCGACCTGGTCTGCCTCATGCAATTTCCAATGGTCTGGATGAGTTTAGTGCTTGGCTGTCCTGGTGGGAGCTCAGCAGTGGGGATACAGACAGCCAAATGTCCCCCACATCTCACTGATACACCCCAGAGGGGAAGGAGCCCTCTCCAAGGATCAAAGAGCTTCTTCCCCACAGCCCCCTTGAGCCTTACTTTCTGTTAGACACTGTCCAGGGCTCAGAGCAGTGACCATACAGACCCACTAGGACTGGTATGGTGACTACTTCACTGAGCCTTTCGCTTTCATTTAATACCAACAAAGTCTGTATATGAGCAGATAACCTTGGCAGGAACAATTCAGGGACCTGCTCCCAATCCCAGAGTGTTACTTTGTGCTGCAATTGCCTCTTCAAGGCCCCACTTTGAAACCTCTGTCCACCTCTGCCTGGGGCCCTGGTCAGTCCCACTAGTGGCCTGAGGCTCTCCCCCATACCCCGGTCCTGCCTGTGCAGGGCAGCTATGAGCTCAGCCCAGCATCATACATGGGTCTAGAGAAACAGGTATGCACCGAAACATTTTCTGGTATCTGCAAACGGGTAAAGAATGGCAGTGGCAATGACTGCAGCTCCATCCCCTGCAGTGGCACAGGTCATGGATGCTGGATTTCTGCACAAAGTGACTCTAACATCTGGAAGCTGTGGGAAGACTTTTCTCCTGCCTCTTGGCCAGAGCACAGCCACTGATGAACTCTTTTCTGCTCCCTTGAGCCATATCCCTCTGCTTGCCACCCCACCACCCTCAGCGTCCCTGGAGCACAGTGGTGAGAAACACCACCTAAGCACGGTGTGTCCTACCACCCACGCTGCAGGTCGTGGTGGTGCATCCTTGTGGGGATCCAGCTGTGTACAGGTTACTAGGACAAGCTGGGGCTCTGCAGGTCTGGAGGCAATGTTGGCATCTCAAGGCTGCCTTGCCTTTACATTAGATCCCAGCGTGTGTCTGGGAGATGATAGGTGAATATGCCTCCTGGAAAGATCCCTCTGGGGCATTCCTGCGTAAGGCACATTCCAGGGAGGCATTTGGGAAGATAGGAGGAGCCCACAGGCTCTAACCTGTAGTGAGGGAGTCCCAGTAGCGGTATCCTATGTTTCCCTTACCACTGCGCAGCCCGCCATGGCTGGAGAGCTGCAGTGCCCTCTCGGGGCAGTTCCAGCGGTCCCAGGCAAACTGGAACTTGCACTCCTCGATGCCGCTCTGAGCCCCGGCTGCCACGCTGCTGGAGTAGATGAGATAGGCCTAGGAGCAGAGCAGTGGGTCAGGAGAGGGGATGAAGTGTACCCCCTTCAGCCCCCCCACCATTAACTTGCAAAACTGAGATGGGACATCTTGGCCAGCATGCAGGGACAGCCCTGCGGGTGACAGCTGGGTATGTCCCCAGGCTACTCCCAGGGTCCAGGACTGTCACTCAGCAGCTCTAGTTTCCATCTCGGACAAAGCAAAACTGGTATAGCCCCAGACGCTTCCCACACAGTGGTGGGGCTGGTGCAGCTTTCCTGTTCTGCACATCGTGGGTCCTGATGCTTTGGGGCCTAGATGGGTGGAGAAACATGGTGCAAAACACCAGGAAGAATATCTCTAGGCTCCTCAGGAGGCTGGCGTTCAACCGAAAAGAATTTGCATGCCGTCTTACAGAGTCAAGATGTACAGAGCTGAGAAGGTCTCTCAGGCTTGGGTCCCCTGGGGAGCAGAGCTCACTACTAGCAGCAGCAAATGCATTTTCTGCTGTGCTGGGTCAGAGCCTGAGCCTCCCAGGGGGAGAAGGCCAAGCTGTTGTCTGTTAGTCATGCTGGGACATGTGTCTATGGGGATAAAGGGAACGCTGTATCTCTCCAGCATGAGAGGAGACAGATTTCTCTTCAGAGATCAGGAAGCTCCAGGGCAGCAGGTACCCCACTCTGCTTTCTCCTTCACTGCAGCCCCAGGGGACAGACAATGCTCAGGGGCAAGTTTTCTCCACCATAACACTGAGAGCTGTAGAAAGAGTGAGATGAGCTTGGGGTGTTCTTGGGGAATAGTCAGAACAAAACAGGGTGAATTTTACAGATGGTCCTGGCTAAGAAAAAACAGCCTGTGAAAGAGGGGTGCAAGGAGGCAGGGGCTAAAAATACTGGACAAGGTCCTGGCAATTCCAGTTGCGCTCCTCAAGGAGGTATGCTTTGCAGGGCTGAAAGAAAGTACCTTTTCAGCTCAGTGAATGTGGGTCCTGATGCTAACCTGATCATCAGGAAGTGATGGCTGACAGGTGAGGGCCTCAGCTGGTGCCAGTAAGCAAATCTGCCCCCAACCCTCTTAAAAAAGGACCCCAGGCTAGCTCTGTTCAGGACTGAGACAGCTTAAGGAGCTGCAGCTCATAGCAGGTTGTTCCTGGCTCTCCTCTGCCTTGTTGCTGGAAATTTAGGGGTGAGGGGAGCTCTGGCCAAGATGGGATGGGAAGGAGGGGCCCCTCCCTCCCTGGGTTTAGTGGAATCAAGGACAGAGATCAAAGGGATTTCTCTTACCTTGGGGCCCGTCATCAGGAAATTATTCACTGACCTGGAAGACAGAGACAGTGTCAGCAGGGAGGGGGTGATGGTGGAGGGGCCTGGGGAATGCCTGGCATCTTAGGGCTCTCTTCTCACCCCCTGCAGTCTGCTTGTCTCCCCTTGCTGCTTCCTGGGATCCAGGATGGTGCCTTCTCCTTTCCCCCCATCCCACTTCCCCACCCAGGGCATACTCTGCTGCTGCCCCCTCACCACTCCCTCCTTCTGCTTTCCTCTTCACAGCTGTCCTTCATACTAATCCCTCACATTTTTTTACTGCTCTTCTGTTCCCTCAGCCTTGCTTTTTACCTTACAAAAATGCTGCTCAGTTTAACTCAGGGTAGCATTTTCCTTACCCAGGCTGGGGAACCAGATCACGCGCCAGCACTGGACTCTCTGCGGGACCATGCTGAGAGAAGGAGGAGGTGACCCTGCTGCAGCTTCACAGTGTGTGTCTCAGCAGCACCTCCCAAGATTATCGTCCCTTGTTTTCCTGCAGTGCCAGATCTGACTGCTCACGCTCTTCTGTTGGTCACCTTAAGTTGATGGCTGAGCACAAACACATTTGTCCTCCCCATCCTGCTGAGCACTGCACGGGGGGGAAGTGGGGATATGGTGGTGGCGGGTGATCCTAGCCAAAATTTAACTTTCTGGAGTTTCTGCTGAAGGTGTGATGGGGACCACAGGGCAGCATGGCTAGTCTCCATCATTCTCCCCTGGCAGGAACTTGCAGACCAGAGGATGCTGGTTGGTCTGAGTCTCTTTCTCCAGCAAGACAGACTGTTTCGGTGCAAACGGTCAGTCAGCATCAGGACTCCCTGTGGTGAAGTGACCACCATTCGGAATCTTGAGGATGACTGAGTGAATCCAGCTGATCTGTGTCATGAAAGATAGGACTGAAGCTTTAAAAAGGCCCAAGAGTCAACCCCAAATATGAAGCAAGAAAAGGGAGTTTTCTCCTACAAACATCTCTTTCCAGTCTCTCCAGGTTTGCAAAATAACCCTCATCGCTATTTCTGGTGAGTTTCCAGAGATCTGCTCTGCCAACACACCCGAGCTCTGGAGAGACGAGTGAGTGCTGTTATCCCAGGGGAGGACACTGAAGCCAGAGAGGTGTTTTGAGTGGGCTAAGACCTTGGCTAAGACCTTGCAGTGAGTGATCAGGAAAAAGCCAGAGTATGTGCTGAGAGAAAATAGGCTCTTTAGCATCGTCTCAAGATGATGTTCTGCTTCAAATGCTGGAGGTATCCCAGTGGAGGATGCTTCTCCTTTTCAGCTTGCCCTCACAGAGCCTTAACCCACACTGTCCCTTCTGCAGAGTGACGTTCTCCACTCTGCAGCTGGGCTACCTGGCACACAGTGATATTTGCTGCTTTTCTAGCTCCATTCCATTTCCTGAAAATCCCAGTGACTGGGCAGGCTGTGGCTCAGGGCAAAAAGGCACGGGTTAGGGCATGGGTTTTTTTTCTCCTTGTGTGTTTTCAAGCAGTGCTGTCTGGAGCCACAGGTGCCCCGGTTAGAGATGAGAAAAGCACTGTCCTATTGTGCTATAAATCCAGCCCAGAGAATATGGGGGTATCCCAGGGTGGGCTTGAGCACAGACAGAAGCAGACACTGCCGTCCCAAGCTGGGGGACAAAATGCAGCTATGCTGCTGGTGCTCAGACAACAGACATGTGTGAGATTCAGAGAGGATGTTTCCCTACCCTGGAAAACCACTCCTGTGGTCAAGAAGTCTGCTTCCCTTTGCTAGAACTGCCCTCACGGAGATCCTCTTGTTATTTTAGCTTAGTAAAAATCACAAGAAACTTGATCTTTGCTATTACTCACAGTTTAGAAACAGCTGAGAGAACTAGTTTGCAAAGTTTACTCTGGCAAGTCTAATGTTGGAGCTTTTTTTGGGTGGAAATGTGGCCATACTGATGATGCTTTCTTTGGGAAAGATTCCCCTGGGTCAAAACAGGAGGGAGAGAGTTGTGTCAGGACACTGCAAGAGCAGGAGATCCTTTCCTTTTGTTCCAGGACTGGGATTCAGACCCGTCTGCGCTCCAGCCCCCATGGGTACTTTAGCATGAAGTCAATGGCTGTTTTGCAGAGGAATTTTCCTTTGGGAGCTGCTTCTGCTTTGTACAGCTAATTAAATATTTCCTGGGACTTGGAGAGATGGCATCTGTAGCCGGGTGATTAGAGCATCGGGTGACATGAATCACACAGGGCCATGAACCTGGGGCTATTCAGACTGTGTAAGCTCCATGGGTCCCCATCCTAACGCAACTGGGTAGCAGCATGAACAAGTCATTTTTCCATCTGGTTTCCCTCCTGTCCTTTGCCTTGACCTTAAGCGCTTTGCTATGGGGACCACACTCAGGATGGTGTCAGTGTGAATTTGAGCTCCTGGTAGCAGCTGTGAGAAAACTCTGGTAAAATTCCTCTGTGTAGGCAAGATCTAGAGAATCACAAGTCTTCTCTTATGTGGCCAAAACAGATACATCCCAGCTGCATTGCTTCCCACCTGGGTAGGAGAAGCCAAATTCAGTGTCCAAGAAGGATTTGCTTCAAACCGTTTCTGGACACACCTCAGATTAGGAATATTTGAGCAGTTGCAAGGGTGGTTTTAGGAGGAGAACAGTGATGCACGAGTTCAGGATTTACAGCAAAGCAGCCTGTTAGCAGGTGTCAATTGACATAACTGCGTTGAAGCAGAGGATCCCTTCCTTTTGGGATGAAACTCAAGGCTCACAAAAAGGCCAAGTTCAGGAAATGCCAATTCACTCTCTGCAGCTGGGCAAATGGTACAGTAGCAATTTCCCAGCAGGATATTCTAAACATTTTTATGAAGTTGGAGAGACAGAAGGTATTTTCCCTGAGCTCTCTGATCAACAGGCAGGCACACTGCTGTGCAGGTTTGTAGGACTTAGACAAGCAAAAGATTCATTTAGACTGGTACACTTGACCCCCCACATTTAACTCTTGCAGCTGCAAATGGATTCAGGAGACGGGGAGATGGGACTGTCGTATGGCTGGAGGCTAGCTGGGTTTTTTCTTATTCATGCTGTGAGGGAAAGAAAGATAATAAAGGAGACAAAACCTGTGCACTTTGTCTTTGCTCGTATGATCCATCTAAGAAAAATGCATCTCTTCTGAACATAGTCTCCAGCAAGGGCAGAGAGTAACTAAGCCACTTGTTCTGCAGATGTAGTACAATACGGACAATGCCATTAGAGTCATCTCTGTGCTGCAAATAGGAATCACTATGAAAATGAATCTCTTACATTTGTCTTTGTAGTGTGATATTTATTTATTTATTTCTACTAATTTTCCCTACCACTAGAAAGGAAAGTAGAATGTAGTCCTAAACTCGCTAGCTGCACCTGCAGTGGGTGTAAACCAGCCCCGTTCCCATGACTCTGGTGTCACCACACCAATTTAAAACGCTTTGAAATCACACGCTTGAAATGATTTCTCTTCTCTAAGAAGGCTTACAGGCTTTCTTGCTATCTAGCCCCCTTTCCCTGCACCTTCAAACTCCAGGACAGCATTAGATGGACTAAAGTGGTGCAGAGACAGATGTCAGCAGGTAGGAAAGGAGTCCAACCGAGTTTTCCAGCCATCTCCTCAGCCCATGTAGGGCCCTGCAAATCTACTGCAAATCTATGCATCCAGGTGAAAGGCACATCTAGGGCAAATAATTTTCATTGCATCCTATATTAGGAAATTAGCTAATGAATATCTGTAACAGGAGTTTTATTATCAAAGTTTTATTGAACCCAAAAGCAAATATCCCTCTCTCTCAAGCATCTGTCCCATTATATTTTACACATATCAAACACTAATAAACCCCTGATAATTTCTGCTCAGTTACAACTTTAACCAATAAAGCACCCTGTTCCTCCATTTAATATGTCCCAAGAGCCTTATCAAATCTCCCGTTAAATTGTTTGATACCTTATCGCCTACTTATGCTGCTGGTCCAGCTCTTCAGAAAGATATAAAGCTGAATTCAGTTCTTTACTGTCATTATTGTAAATACAAAATAGATACATTTCACTTTGGGTCTGAGTTTCATTCTCAAGTACGAACACCCCCAAGTTACTAGAAAACCAGTGGCACTGGAAACTAAAGGCAATCCCATAGCTGAAGTATAAAAAAAATTAGAACCAAGCTGCTGCATTGCAGATTGTTACATTATTCCCACAGGATAGGAGACCGACAGCTCATTAACATTTGGAAATTCTTTTTTTTCCTTGATTTCTCTCTATTTTGTTATGTTTCTTTTTTTTTTTTTTTCCAGTTTCTAAATGCAAGCCTGACATTTCACTCATCTAGAAACATACCGACCATTCAACCCAGATGACACGGCACAATCTAATCCACACTCAGAGAAGGGAAGTGGCCACATACACACACACATATATATATATATAAAAATGATTCTTCACCTATATTGCCCCCTGCTCCCCACTGTCATGCTTAAATCCCATGAAAAAATAATCTTGTTGCGTTTTAAGCTATTGGATCAGATAAAGAAGATCAGCAAAAACTGCAAGCAGGATTATTGTATGATTCCCACAAACTGCTTTTTCTTCCTCAAGAATTAGTGGACAGGGTCTAGTAATAAAATAATTTTGAATAAAGTTTGCTATTTTCCTTTCTCTCAGGAAATCATGACGTATGAGCAACACCCAGAGAAAAGCAGGGCTATCTTGATCTATAAACTTTTCTCTTAGATAAAAACTTATGACAGGCAGACAGGGAATTTAGACATCCAATGTCCATTGAAAATTCCTGGGATTTCTGCATTTAACTCTGCTTTGTGCTCTGAAATTTCTCCCTTTGAACTTTTTCTTTAAAATGTTGATTTTTTAAAAAATCTTTTAATGTATTCTAAACCTATTTCTATTGCGGAAACCAAGAGACATTCACAGGAAGAGCAGAAAAATAAGCATTAAATCAGCATGAATTCTTGCCTAGCCTCTGCATAACACACATTCCCCTTATTCCAGAAGGAAGCTTTATCTTGAGTTTGCCACTGTATAATACTCAGACATATAGAAATTGTTACACATTCTTTTAATGGAATAGAAAATCTCTAGAAAAAAAAACAAAACAAAAAACAAACAGAAATTTCACTCCCAGCCTAACAGGAATGAGTTCCCTTTTACTCTTCAGTTTTCTTTCTGTAATTTTGGTTTCTTCATCCACGGTAATAATCCTAGAGATCTGCTATGGGGGAGGCAGGGGATTTTAGCAACTGAATGGGAAAATACTTTCCTTGCTGTTAGAGATAAGTCTGTAACCCACTGAGCTGATTCCCCAAGGCATCACAGAACTGGGGAATAAAGTTTGGGTACTCAGTAAAAATCATCTGGGAAAATATACCTACAAAGTCAGGTCATTTGAGTCCATCTCTGCTTGGGCATAGGATAGATATACTCTGCAAGGAATGATATGAGAATTGATGCAAGTGTAATCTCCTTCTGTTCATTCTTATAAAACTTTTCTGGAAATAAATGTAAAGCTACCCTTAGGATACAGCAAGAGGCCCACAGGTTTATGTGCGGGGAACTGGCCTGACGGTACCCAAGTGGTTGGGAACCAAGCCATAGCAATCTCTGTACCAAAAGTTTCTCCCCAGGAAAGCCTAACACATGAATTTCAGACATGTAATCCTCACTCTGTGGCTGCCAAGAAGCCCGAGTCTCAGGCTGCTCATCCGGAGTGACACTTCTGTGGATCTAACTCACCCCTGCTGGCTCTGAGCTCTTAATCAGGGACTGTCTTCTTCGGGGAGTGTGGGAGAAGCCCCACTTGATTTGATTAAGACAAGAGACAAACTGACGGTGAGCCTTTGGAAAAACAGAAATCCCTGTCTCTCCCATTGGGTTATCTTCGCAGTTGGAATTGAGGGGCTAGATCCTCGGCATCCACTCTCTTCTACTCTATTTTACCCCAGCTCAGGATTTGGCCCATATAGTTATTGTTGGGAGGTGCAGGGCAAAAAGGGGACTTTCTTAGATCTAACCTCTCTGCCAATGAGTGTGTTGGGACTTAGTTAAATATCTGGTCTCGTTAAAGACCAGAACCGAGCCAAGTGGGAAACTTAGAGGGGACATTTAGGAAGGTGAAAAGGAATTTCCTTAGGGTGTCCAGGAAGAGCACCTGCCTGTGACACAGACTGAGGTGCTCTCAATACTCACCAGGCACAGCAGGATTGGAAGAAGGGAGTGAGGAAGAAGATGCCCAGATAAGGGTCCATGTGAAATATAAAATCCAAATAAAGAGAGAGAAAAGATCGTTAAAAACCCCTTGGGTACCACCACCACCAGAGGGAGGAAAAGAAAAAAAAAAAGAAAAAGAAAAAAAAGAAAAAAGAAACACAACAAAATTAGAGAAGAGATGGAGTCATTTTCCACCCAGCGGTCCTGGTGTGATGAAGAGGCATATGTCCCCTGAATCCCAACTTCTGCGTAGGGTAACCAATCCTAAAGTAAGAGCTAAAGGGGGTTGGTGAAATGGAGCCGCAGAACTTCCTAAGAAGAGATTATCTACTTAATTAAAGATTTTTTTTTCCCTAAGTCCTTCAGCCAATCAGGACTCAAGTGCCAGAGAGAGATTGAACTGATGAAAAGAACACCCCAGGTTCCTCGAAGACAAATGCACCACGAAAGGGATAAGAGGGAGGGAAAAGGGGAAAGCAAAAAAAAAAAAAAAAAAAAAAAAAAGAGAGAGGGATAAAGAAAGAGACAGCAAATCCCTTCAAGTAATCACTAGATTCAATCTCCACCAGCACTACCCTACCTCTCCCCCGCAAAGGCAACTGGAAGGGCTGCTTTCCGTGTGCCCTCACCTCCTCCTGCCTTGGAGACATCACTGGGGCCAGGGTGTGCTGGGTGCTCCGTGGTGGAGAGGCTTGGGTCCTGGCCACCTGTGCCTGCTGCTTGGAGGCCATGCAGTGTCCTTGGGAGAAGGCTGGGAAACGGGTATGTGAGCATCGTCTCTGCCTCAGTCTCCCCCAGGAGTTTAAGGGAAATTGGGGCCAGTTCCTACCTCCATCGCCTCCTCCTTCATCACAGTGACTTGCTCTTTCTTCCCTCCTCTTGTTTACAACACGCCACTCTCACACCAGGAGTAAAGCCTCTGACTAAACCTTCCCATTCCCCCTTAATTTTTTTGGGTTCCCTATGAAGTCCATGGAAGGGGTGCCTTTGGTTTGGGAGGGTCTGTCTCTCAGTGAGGGCTTATCCCGGGCCAAGGCTGCTGAAGCTACTTAGAAGTGCATGCAGTCTGTGCCTCCTAGCCATGTGGGACATCCCAGTTGCTGTCACACTGCCACCCACAGCCACTCTAACTGGCCTTAGGTCAACAGGACCAACTGTGCCACTCTGTCCTGGAGCTGTAGGAGCATTTTCTCTACGCTGAAGGGCTGCTTTTCATGCTGTAGATGTAATCAGCTAAAACGTGTGCTGAGACCAGTTGAACTCATTTCACTGCAGTGTGCAGCTACTGGGGAGAAGGTCTGGACCAGGGCAGGATTTGAAGACCCCACCGCTGGCTGCAGGTTGAGCTTTGCTGAGTGCCACTTAAGCCAGGCCAGGGAGCTCGGGTGCAACGCACAAGACAACACTGGCAAAACATTACCTTTGCCCAAGAGCTGCTCACCCAGCCAGCAGGGCCCCTCACCCTGGGGTGTCTGGGTGGTTTGCAAGGAGGAGGTGAGGAGTAAATGCAGCCACCAGCAATTGATCCCAGGGCCAGCTGTGCCTGCCAGCTGCATCCTAGCACAGCAAGGCTGGTGGCATTTGCACTAATTAAAGCCTCAGTGCCTGGAGCTGTGAGCATTTGAAAAACTGTTACTTACACGGAAAAAAAGCTTGAGAATGTAGCTAGTAGAAGGTAAAGCCCCAAAAACAGAAAGGTGAGGGAAGTAAGCCCTTTATTTATTTTTAAAATTATTTATTATATTGAAATAGAATGTCAATGCTCTGATGTTTAACACAGTTTAATTTTGTGGCCTAAATCGAGTATGGGGCTGGGGAGTGCTCTCCCTGACAGAAGAGGCTGTCCTGGGCCTGGTGCAGGGAGCAGCTGCAGAGGCTGATGCTGCCCTGGGGGAGCTGAGGGGCTGCCCAGAGGCTGCCAGCCCTGCAGGGGCTTAACCCCCGTGGGACAGCGCTGGTGGGATGCAGGGGATGCTGCCACCCTGCACCTGGTATTTCTTTCCAATGGCAAGAAGAAGAATTTCCAGTTTTTTCTTGTAAGTCTCCAAATGTCTGTTTCAGGACTCTTGATCCAGAGTTTTCTCATTCCACGGGTCTAGCAGCAACAGCATTTTGAAACCATGCAACACTTCAGACATGTCTTGACCAACTGTAAAAGAAGGACACTATCGAGTTCTCTGGGGTGAGCTATTTCTGTTTACTTCAGGACAGATTAAGTAAGGTGATTGCAAAACTGAGGAAAAAAATAATATTTTTAGGTATATCCAATATAAAAAGGAGGAATTTATTTTTTTTGTTAGCTGTTACAAGAGGCAGCCAGGCCTTTCTCTGAGCTCACGGAAGCACCAGCAGCACCAGGTGCTTCAGAGCCGTCAACTTCTAAGTTCGTTTAAACTCAATAATCACTTTCCCAGAAACAAGCATATTTTTTCAAGCCAAAGAGTCTGGGGGTAAAGCCTGAAACAAAACTGTCCCAAACATATTTCAAAGCAGTTAATTATAGCTCTCAAAGGTTGTTTAATAGATTCTATGAAGTACTCTCTAAAAAAATGGGATACAAAATTGTTTTATAATGTTCCTCAAATTTTGTTACTGTTACCAACCAAATGTCCAGAAGGACTGGTATATATATATTGTGTATATATAGATAAGGAAAAACTTTTTCACCTTGAGGGTGACAGAGCACTGGAACAGGCTGTCCAGAAGTGTTGTGGAGTCTTCTTCTCTGGAGACAATTAAACCTCACCCGGATGCGTTCCTTTGTGAGCTGCTCTAGGTGGTCCTGCTCTGGCAGGGGTGTTGAACTAGATGATCTTTCAAGGTCCCTTCCAGCCCTTAACATTCTGTGATTCAGTGGTATTATCCCATCTGACCCATTGGCCAATACAGATCTCTACTGACCTTTGCACTGAGTGCTGTAATGTGTGTTTGACTATTTGTTCATCTCCCAGAACAACAGACAGTGTTTTAGGACAACAGGAGATAGTAGAACCTACCACCATCTGTGCTAATTTGTTACAGTTTGCTAAAAACACCGATGAAGCCATTAATATAAGATGTCTAGATTTAATTTCCAGAGTACAGAGGACATCTGACCTGTCCTTACAGATCTTGTACAAATAATCACAGAAGGAGTAAAAATTAAAGCCTCTAATGCTCTTGATGCTTTCCACCCTGGTACCAATGCAACTGATAGATATGAAAAACGAGGTTAAGAAGTGGGGGTAAAAATTCCAAGTCTGGATCACAGATATCTCAAAAGTTCCTTGGTGTCAATGCAAAGTGCCTGAGGGGAAGATCTTTAAAACAAAATGACCATTAAAAAGGTCAAGGAGGAATTCAAAGTCTCTTGTTTTAAAAGATATGCAAAAGGTATGAGATTGAATTAAAAAAAAAATACTCTCATCTAGAGGGCACACAGAATTCAACCCTGAAAGAGCTGAAAAAGTCTGAGGAAGGTCTGGCTTGACAGTACATTAAGCAGATTTCAACCGACTTGAGTGCAACTTTGCCTTTTACACCAGCTAAATATGGTTTCAACAGCGTCTAATGCTCATCAAAACATGCCCCAGCACCTCGAAAAAGTGTAAGTGTTGCTTGCAATCCTGTACTGAACATGCCCTGTGCTATTCTGCTCCTACAGTCAAGTGGTTCCAGAAACATAGCCAGACAAAGGCTGGGGAAATTTCATAGCTTTTATTAGATCAACTGATACGCAGTGGAAGAAGCAAACAGGTTTTTTGAGCATTTTGGCTCTGAAAAGGCAGAAAAGGTGCTGGTGTGCCCAGAAGCCTGTGTGGTTATTTATTTTTTAGCTATATCAACCTGAGATTGTGCCATTAAAGATGGTATTGACACATTAGGACATGCAAACATCTGCGTGACGGCTTTGCTGTAAGCTTGACTTTGCAACCTTTATGTTCCCGAACTCTGCTATCTTGCATGGGTGACGCATGCTGAGCAGACTCCCGTAAGGTCTGCTTGTGCTCTATCGGTATTGAGTGTATCCTGACATTTGCAGGTTCTCCTTATGGTTCATGCAGATACAGCTTATGGGATCCTTGCTTACTGCAGTGAACTGTGTGACTTGGCATATCCATCATACGTGTCATAGGAAGTGACTTCTGCCAAACTGTGGGGAAAGGCAGGAGGGTCAGATGTTTAGGCTGTTCTTCAGTTGGAAGAAAAGCTTAAGGAGTGCACAAGAAACCAATAGAATTATTTCACATCAGAAGGGACAGAAAGGTTGCAATGGCAAATGTTGCAATAGGTCAGTTCAAGGTCCAAGGCATGGGCACCTGCAAAGCGTTTTCCACCTGCAGCTCTCAGAGTGCCTCAGCAAAACAGCTCCCTCATTTTTCCTATTTTACAGGATGCAAAACTGAGGCCTGGAGCTGGGCAATAGTCTGGGGATACATCCAGTTTCCTATGCCTTAGGCTGACCTCCATCTGACTAGTCTGACACTCCAGGCAGCCAGTTTCAAGGGAAACTCAAAGGTCTCTAGGGAGACATCCTGCTTAGCCAGTTCATGTAGAAATTGGCCATGACCTGGAGCAAGTAAGCTTAGAGCACTTCAAAGCTGGGGTTCATCCTTAGCCTGGGCTACAATGATTCCTTTATCACATATTCTCAGTTACAGTATGAGAGGACATTCCCTCTGAATGGTCTTGACTTGCCATGGCTGTAACTTGCATAGGCTCACACTGCGTTGGCCACAAAGTATTTCTTTTGAGAGTTCAGAAAGCAAGGTCCAGGGCATCTTTTTTCCAGCAGAGAGAGGTGGGGTGTCTGGGGATGAAAATCCAAGGAAAATGTGGAGGTGGTGTGCCATTAAAGGATAAGGAGGATCAGCTTGGAGAAAAAGGACTGAGGATGGGATGGAAATTATGTACAGCACTCCAGGAAGGTGTAATTAGGACAAGCAGGACTAAGCAAGTTAAAGCACATTCTTGGCTGGCTGGAAGGACATGAGATAACCCTGGAGATGAGAGGGACCATACTGAGCTCCCAGGTCTGGCAACATATCCTGGCTGCTTGCCAGCCACTCCTTGCTCCTGTCCCCATGCACCTCAAAGGAAAGCCAGACTCCCATGCAGAGCAGCAGCTACAGCACTCCCCAGCATAGCCTTTTGGGGACTGGGAGCCCTGGCCACATGCTACTGCTCCTCCTGGACACGATCACCATCCTTCAGAGAGCCTTGCTTGAGCCACCACAGACAAGTTCAGGGTCACGGGGTGTAAATGTCATGGTAAACAGTGCAGATGACTCTGCAAAAGGAGCCTCTCTTTAGCACCCATGAGGGCTCTGCTTCTCAAGGGGGAACCGTGCTTTGCCTCTGTACATGAAGATTTGGAGCATCTTCAAAAGAAAAGAAAAATGGTAGGGAAATCTTTCTGTACTGGAGGGGGAAAGGGCTGTGGGTTTGAGAGGTGTATGGAGCTCAGTGGGACACTGGATGAGGGAGGTAAAGCAGGAAGATGGATCAGCAGCATGGTGTAAATAATTGCTAGCCTGGGTCTTTGTCAGACCTGAGGAACTCGAGAAAAATCTACCTGGGAGCCACTTAAATGGGTCCACTGTTGCACCAGAGATACACGTTTTGTTTCCCTTTCAGGCTCGCCGTGCTCCCATCAATATTAGCATCACTGTCGGGAAGATTTGGAAACAAAACTGCATTTCAGACTGAAGAAAATCAAGCCCTTCTATGAAGAAAGCTGCCCAGTGACAGGCATTGATCTTTTGTAGCTGAAACCACCCCCAGGCTCGCGTCACCCGAGCCAGCCGAGCCGCGGGCCGTGCCGCAGCCGCCAGGGGGAGCTCCTGCCTCGGCCTGCGGCGGGGATGCGGCTCAGCGCGGCTCCTGCTGCTGCTGCTGCTCCTGCTGCTGCAGAACATCCTTGGATCGCAGGGATGCAGGCAAATGCTCTTTGTGCTGACTGTGTCCACCCCAGACAACAGGCTCTGCAGAGGATCCAGGCTAACATCTCCTCTCCTCCTTTGCACTTTTCCAGACCTCACCTGGAGCACTGAATCCAGTCCTGGAGCCCCTATTACAGGAAGGATATGGACATGCTGGAACGTGTCCAGAGAAGGGCCATGAGGATGATCAGTGGGCTGGAGCACCTCTCCTATGGGGACAGACTGAGAGAGTTGGGGTTGTTCAGTGTGGAAAAGAGAAGGCTCCAGGGAGACCTTATTGTGGCCTTCCAGTATCTGAAGGGGGCTACAAGAAAGCTGGGGAGGGACTTTTTAGGCTGTCTGGCAGTGATGGGACTAGAGGGAAGGGATTAAAGCTAGAGATAGGTCGATTCAGGTTAGACATTAGGAAGAATTTCTTCACCATGAGGGAGGTGAGACGCTGGCACAGGTTGCCCAGAGAGGTGACGGAAGCCCCATCCTTGGAAGTTTTTAAGCCCAGGCTGGATGGGGCTCTGAGCAACCTGCTCTAGTGAGAGGTGTCCCTGCCCATGGCAGGGGGGTTGGAACTAGCTGGTCTTTAAGGTCCCTTCAAACCCTGACAATTCTATAATTCTATGATCATGAATGGTTGGTTCAGTGTCCACAGCAGTGGTGTGGAGCCGCTGGCCCACAGGTGGAGGGCAGCAGTGCCCTGGTGTGAGCTCTCTGCCACAGTGTGCCGTGAGGCATCTGCCCCTTGTGTGCTGCAGGACACTTACTCATGGGCCAGCCACTGTGGCAGACAATGAGTCTTCTACCTACACTTGGCCTTAGCTCAAGAACAATCAGGTGCTCATCAGCCCTCAACATGGAGATGGATGTAAAACCATCAGCAATACGTACAGAAGATCTGGATCCATGCTTCCTCACTGATGTGCCCCCTAACAGGTCCTAGAAAAAAATCCCACAGTCAGGAACCTGCAAATCTGGCTCAGCACTTTGCCCTAAAACTTTGGTAAAATCTGCACTGGCATAAGTCCAATGAGGTCCTTCCTCTTCGCCTATGGACAACTAACATGACTAACCTTCAGCGTTTACCCAGAATGAGTCAGGCCTGAAAAATCATGAGACTGGCTTGAAAATAATACACAGGGGAAGCTATTTGTGTCCAAGCCTTTAAGGTACTCTTGGGGATTGTTTCCTCTGGAAACGGCAGGGCTGGGAACATGCTGTTCTCTTGCATGAAAGGCAAGCTGAGAGTCTTGGGCTGCGGATGATCAGGCTTTCCAATGAACACTGAATATCAAAAGGCTTGCCATAAATGACAGGAAGTATCAAGGCTGAGAAGGCACATAGGACCTCTCTGCATTGCCCAAAACTTGCTGAGTAGGTGGCTGTTTGCCTGAGAGATGTCATGTGTTCCATGTTCATACATTAAAATACTGGATCTTCTTTTCTCTGTCCTTGGCCAAGAGCTTCTCTTGGTCTTCAGTGTGTTACTTGTTGCTACTCTTCACCCTTGGAAGTGGCTTCACTTTAGTGGTGAACATCGGATCAGCCCACAGGGTGCTGTGGTCGCCAGCAAGCTGTAAGGAAAGATGAGTAATTCCCCAGTAAAACCCAGGTCTCAGCATCTTGCTCCAGCTTCAGCACTCCCCAGTGTCATCTGCACTGACTGGGATCATCTCTTCTGCTAAAATTGTCAGTCAGTCTCAATAAATTGTGATGATGAGGAACTTGGAGGCTGAATCAGACAGCCAAGATGAAGAAACAGCTCCAAGATGGGCAGGATAAACCAGCACCACAAAATCTATCACCAGTCCTTTACAAATGCTGTTGCTGGCAGAGCCAGAATCCAGGTTACTATCAAAATCTTAATCATGAGGCACTTTTATTGGTGGTTGTTGGAAAAATCTTGCAGACACACTGTTGTTGAACAGCCTTGACCTCTTTTATAAGTGTCCCAAGAAACAGGCTGCTTGCATTAAAAAATAGCAGTACTTTCGTTGGCATGTTGGGGACAAGATCCTTGGCTTTCATACTGTCAGCCTGGACAAGGTTTCAGCACTGATGAGGGCCACCACAAAGAGATGCTTTATTGATGCATAACACTCTCTGAAGGAGTTGTTTTCTTTCCTGTCTAAAGGGAACAGAATTTTTGGTTACAGGCTAAGAGCATGGTCACTGGCCTGATCAAGATTTTGAACTAAGTCCTAAAAATAGAGACCCAAAGAGTGAAGGAAAGAGAAAAGTGATTAGAAATTATAGAGCTTTTCTGAATGCTGCTGTTGGAGCACAGATAGGAAAGAGAGCTTCATGCTGGGCAGGTGCTACTGAAGGGAGTCAATGCACAATGGCAAATTTTGTTCTGACTGGTTACGTTCATTTGTCTGAACAGATAGCAGTCAAGCTTGCTTTGTATGAATGTTTTACAAAGTCATCATCCAAACTCCACCACTTCACCATCCCAGGACATGGTCTGCAAACTCCCAGCACACTTAACGAAGTGTCAGCTATTGACTAGAGGTTGGTAACTGAGGCAGGGCACTTAGGCTCTGGCAGCAAGATGATAGATATATCGAATGATCCATCTGAGCTGGAAACAGACCAGAGCATAGCCTGCTACTAGGGAGATGAAGATGGGGCTGAGGGTACTCCTACAACATGTCAGTGATGAGAAGGATACCCTGCTGAAGAAGATACAAGAACATCCCGGCTTCTGGCCGGAGGTTGCTGGGGCCTGAGACCACAATACACTGGGACGGGACCACCTCATGAGCATAAGAGGATCCTGTATAAAGTGAGCTCTTTCCAGACATCAGGGTTTGTATGTGGACCTGCATCTGGGCTCAGGATGGGCATTTGCACTGGTTTTACATTAACGCATGCAAAGCAGGAATGAGCCCTGTGTTTAGAGGACAAAGCATTCATTGCCACTCCAAGAGAGAAGGTGACAAAAAACCCCAGCCACCACCACCACATTAGAAGAAACTGACTTTCATGTTATATCATCACTGGGCAGTATTTTCTGGAATTATGAACTTCAGGCAGTTTTGTCCTTACCCATTGCCACTGTGAAAGACATGCTAACTCCCAGACTTTCTGCTGCCAGATTTCCTTGCAGTACCTGTTTGGAGGCAGAGTCCCAGCCTTCCTCTCCTCAGTTTTCCAAAACATGGCAACATGAGTCAGACATCATGCTATCAGGGTGAGCACAGTTGAAATATGTAACACACTGGCACTGAAGGCACCAACTTCAGACACATTTCCCCTGCAGTTCCCTCTCCAACTCACGGATGGTGATGCTGCCTCATCCCTTACTTCAGATAATAATGCACACTCTGCACTTTGTGAAGGGTTTTATTAACGTCACAGAGTGTGCTGATTGATGACTGCATATGACAGCAGTCATTCTTACAGCCATAGTCCGCCTGCTGTTGCTGTGTCTGAAGGCTTGCATGCAGCTGCTGGAACAGCCCTTACCCACCCATGGTTTGTAACCAGCAAAGAACAAAATGTCCTCAAGAATGAAGTGTGGCTTCTTTCTGGGAGACTCTTTATTGTGAATATTTATAGACTGTATCAGTCATGGGTAGGTGGTGATACTAAGAGGAGATAGCAGATCCCACTAAGGACACAGGGGCTTCAAATTCCAGCTCAGCCTCTGATGATGGATAAACTATTCCTCTTTCACATGCCACATTCTCCCTCTCCATTCAAGTACTTAGACTGTAAGTGTCTGTCAGTGAGTGTCTCCCAGCATGGGTTTGTACAGAACTCAGCACAATGGAGACCTTGATCTTGAGGGCAGACTTCACTCATTATCTTAATAGAAGCATCAAAGTCTTTATATGAATTAATTTACCCAAACAATCTTTTGGCCATATTGACACCAGATCATTTGTGATGAGAATTGACTCAGGAAGGTGTGGGTATATAAAACACTTTCTAGGTTTGGAGTGACTGAAGGTGTAACATCCGGGTTGTAAGTGGAGATGACTGCCCTCCAAGTGGCAGCATGGCACCTCAGACATGATTTGTACACAGTCTCCACCGCCTGCTAAGAGTTTTCTTCTGTGTGAAAAAGAAGTCAGCTCCTGGTCTTGGATTCCAAAGTGCAATTTTGTAGTAATTCTGGTGGTTCTCTGCAGAGAGGAAAACCTTAGAAAGCAGGACTAATAACATACTGGGACCAGACAATGAACTGGTACCTTCTTTATAGAGGGGTATCCTTGCCCTGTCTGAAGAGGGAACAAAACCCAAAGGTTTGAGGAGACTGGACCTTCCAGTCCCTTTTCCATTTTTAACCACCCACTAGAAACACCACAGGAGGTAGCAGGTATCAGTTCCTAAGGGAAACTCTCTTTTGACTAGAAGAAGCCTGACAAAGGACATTTTTAAATGGGAATCTGTGTCCCTTTTCCATAAATAATGAGAAGACCACTAATATTTCTCCACCTGTCACTAAATGAGTGAAATTCCCACCTTGCATAGCAAAAGAGAAGACCCCACAGTGCAACACACCACAAATGATATGTCTACCATCTTTGCAGGGCTGCAAGGAGCAGATGTGTGCAGCCTCTGCAACAGAGAGCTTACTACCTCTCTTATTGAGACATCAGACAGTCATCCAAAAGACCTGCTGTTGTTTTTCAATGCACTTCCTCAAGCCAATCTTGCGTTTTCTGTTCTTAGCAGACCCACATCAACACTGTGCAGGATCTTTCTGGCAACACTAGGCATCCTGATGCAACAGTGAACCTCTGTTCCTCACCTACCAGCCAGTTTCTAATCCAAGCCCTGCTATTTTTGTCTGGTTAGGATTTCTTCACTCCCTTAATAAATATATAATGTGGCACTCTATCAAATGCCTGGCCAAAAGCAGAGTAGTTCGCAATCATTTTTGGCCATACTGGCGAGAAAACAACTGACTAATCAAATGGCATCTTGTTTGCTAAGTTGACTCAATAGCAAATTCTTCTCTCAGAGCATGGATCTGGATATCAGGACTCTGTCAGCATTTCCACCAAACTGGGAGTCTCTCTCCCTTCTGTCTCAAAGCAACTGCATTAATGATGTAGTAGAGGAGAATTCAGCAGCATCCTACCATGCCCACCATCTTCACCATGCACACTGAAGGAGCAAGTGCTCTACATGTCACAAGGAACATTGTAGAACCTCCAATAAAATCACTTGGTCCTTTGAGATTTCTTCATTCAGCGTCCCAACAAATGCGAACAGTGCCGACTGCCATGTCCTCTCATGAACTCAGTCCCAAAGTGTCCTACATGTGATACCTTGCAGGGAGAGCTAAGTGACTCTTCTGGTTTGGACCACCAGCAGCCACTGCTGGGGCTTCCTCTGAGCTCAGCCAAAGCACCGCACATTCAAAATTTGCTAAGATCTATGAAAATGAGGAGAAGGTGGCCCCACATAGCTTGTTTGCAGCACCAGCTAAATGGTAAATTGGAGCTGTTCCCCCTCCCTTTGATGGTCATCCTGAGAAACAGTCAGAAACATGGGCTCTGGAGCCAGCATTCCCAAGGAACTATTGATTACAAGCAAGTTTCCCAGAGCAGAAATCAGAAGCATCTAAGGGAAAAAAAACCCCAAGAAACAGTCATAAACCCCTCTCTAATCCTGATTTCCAGGAAAAATAGAGCCCCTGCCATCTAAAAACTGAGTGCTTCATAGTATCTTTGGCAGAATTTCTAAAATGACTTTCCACACGTGTAAACCTTGAGCTGAATGTCCTCTGTGCAAGGTTAAGATGGTGGATCATTCTCTTATGCTCATTCAAGTATGTTAACAAATTTCTTTGATGCATAGTTAGGGGCTTAGCCTGTGCATTTTGGACAGTTTGTACTGAAATAAGCAGAAGCTTGTAACTTCTCTGGTGAGGAAAGGTGGACTGACCCATCAGGGGGAGCCAGGCTCAGCTCAGCTGTGCCTGCTCCCCCTTCCAGGTGTGGGAATTGGTAGGGGATAGAGGGCAGCTGAGCTCCTATAAAGGAGCCTGCTGGGACAGGAGCTTCTGGAAGGTTATTTGGGAGATAAAGAGTATGTAGCTGATATGTGCTAGGGAAATTATAGGCTGCATCAAAACTCCAGTGCAGGTTTAGAGATTAAGCCTCAGAAATTCTGGTTAGGTGGTTGTTTAATGCTAGTAAAGCAGCTGCTAGAGAAAAGGGGAAGCAGATGTATTTGGAAACTACCTATTACAACTGGTACTCTACAGGGGAAGGGGAGCAAAGCAGTGCATGGTCTGGTCTCAGGAAAGAAATAATATCTTATTGAGTAGGGAGTTATCTTCTTGCAATTCTTCCTTGTTTCCATCTCTTTTTTGGGATTAGGTATGCTCTGGGTAGTGTGAAAGAGAAGCTTTTAGGGTCTGATATTGGGAATGTGAAGCAGTCCTGAGGCTCCAGAGCCTGTGTTTCTGACTGTGTAGGGTCCCCTACTCTTGAGGAAAGCAGTGTCTTTGTCCCTGGCCTTACATGCAATGAATGCTTGTGAAGGTCTCTCTGCTGATGGTGATGTGGCAGTCTGAGTTCCTGTGTGGCATTTCTCTGCTTGTTGATGGGATATCATTAGGTTCTAGAAGCTTCTGAATTAGTTTTGGGGACATAGCTGCTCTTTTAAGTGCCTTTGTGCCCTCTTCCAGAAGCATAGGATAGCTTCGTTCCTCAGGTCTCTGAACAACTTCACGGTTGAACTGCAGGCTCCTCTCAATGCCAGAGAGGGTCTGTTGTGGGGTCTCTGACCAAACCAGGGATATTTCTTCGCTGATGACGTTGCAGATACTGAGGTGGAGATACAGAGCTCAGGAAGAGTCATCTGAGGAGCTGGAGGCTGAGGCCACCCTTTGATGAGGTCTGTCCCTGAGCCGCTATCTTTTTTCGGTGATTTCAGCCTTAGTGGGTGTTTGTATGCTGGCAGTGCCTGATCGGGTCATCACACTTAATGCCTTGATTCTCCCATGTCAGAGTGCATGGTTGTGAATCAATCAGCTGGTTTCCTCATTGCCTGATATCAGTCTTATCACCCATGAAGTTTACTGTTCTTGAGTTTCTGTGGTCAGCCAAAGATTCAGCAACTCTGGTGCTTGCAGACAAACAGAAAATCTGCCACTTTTGTTGGTGTGACCATGTCCCTGAACTGGTTGGCAAGGTGCCCTCTCTGAGGGAAAATTACAGAAGTTTGATCTCCAAACAGAGTCCACAGGGAATCTTACTAGATCTGAGCAGCTATCATATCTCCTCTGATATCTGAAAAGCAGATATCCTAGCTGAAAGGCTTTGAGTGGCTATATCCTCCCCTGTTTCATCACTAAGCAAATAAACCATTTGCAAACCTTCACATTACTTAATGTTGTCAAAATTTGGATCTGAAATTGACCTTTTTTTTTCTTCATCTACAAAAATATCTTAGGCAAGAATGCAGAATCAAATAGGCCTTGGGATAGTTCAAAACAAACTGATTTTCAAGTCTCTGTCCATCTAGGACAGGTCCAATTACTCCTTTAATGGGTGCAACAGGGTGTGTTGCCTAAGGACTGTGAAGTGGGGATTGTGAAGAAGGAACAAGGGGCCATGGCCAAGGTGGCTCAGCCAGTCAGTGGCAGAGTGGGAATGAGCATCCAAGATTCTTAAGCCCCAATCCAGATCATGTTTCATGCATTAGGCAAAAAAAACCCAAACCAAAACAATAATAATAATAAATCCTCATGAGACTGACAGGGGGAAAGGGAGGTTGTGAATTTTTACCCCATTGGTGGAGGAGCTGGTATGTTCACCTTGTTGTATACAGGTTCAGACTGGAGACGCCTCTCTGAGAGGAGTGAATGTCACGGGGGTTTAGCTTGAGTAGGTGTATTGCTTAATTACTTCATACAGGTTCCTCCACCCACACCATCTGTGCTGTAATTAATTTAAATCCTACAGTGGTGGAATTTAATCTTAAGGTTCTTGCTGGCTCCTATCTGTCAAGCCTGGTGATACAGCCTTGGAGACCTCTCACTTGATACCCTATGGCTTTCTAAATGCCACCCTGCTGACAAAGGTGGTTATCTGCTTGGGTTGCTGGCAGCAGTGATTTGGAAGCTTTAGAGGGCACTGGAGCCATGCCATCAGCTACCCTGCTTGCTGATGCACAGTGGGAGGTAGAGGGAAGGCATGTTGCTTTCTGAAGTAGGAAGGCTTCTGCTTGAAGCGTGGGGATTTGACAATGTTTTGGCACGGGTAGAGAGGATTGTAAAGGAGTCCCTTTAGCTTTTCAGCTGCTCACATCCCACAAGCTTTCCTTGAACTCTGAGGTAAAAGTGGAAATGTCAAAGCTAAGCAAAGTTTTCAGGATGGTCTCAGCAGGATTGACATCATCTGTGTTTCACACAGGTGAAAGAGATAAGAGGGGAAAAAAGGAAAGCAAGCTTTGAGAACTGAGTAAAAATTCATGACTAGTATCATTAAAGCATAGCTGAGCCAGCTCACTTTTTGCCTGTTCTTCAATCACACACAATCTGGCTTCTTATTGGGTATTAAACAATCAAGTGGCTGTAGGCAACCTGTGGGCTCAGGAGGTCCCACAGGCTGGCAGATCTTCTTTTGCCCTCAGATGGAGATGCTGGGCACAAAAACGAAGCACTTCATTGTCTTACCAAGTGGGCAGCTGACAGTGGGAAGTCAGATGCTGATTGCAAATGTTTGCTGACCACAGCTCACCAGGGGTGCCAGCTTAAGCTGCATGAACCCAGAAAGCTCTCAAAGCCAGAACCTCATCAGTGATGACAATGGGGGGGGGGGGGGTGTGGAAAAACTCTGCTCCATGTCTTCATAAATCATAATGTTGCTGATATCAGTGTGCTGGCATTGAAAGAGTTACTGGAGACAACAGGAAATATGCTCACCAAGCAGAAAGTTTTGCTTGAATGGCATTTCAGCTAGGCGTGTGTTAGCACCACGCTCATGTGCTCGCAGAGGTCAGGTGTGCATGTGAAATTTCAGTGATCAAGGCTGAAACCACGCCAGAAAATCTGGAAGGAAGTTTCACCTGTCAAAGCCTTTGTTTCTTTAGTTTAATCATTTCCATCATGTTTTGGACAGATGCTTTTGAAATATAACCCAGTGTCAAGAGACTGCATTTGATTCTCAGCTTTTCCATTGCTGCTTTGGGCTGCCTTTTGCAAGGCAGCTCTGTACCTGCATCTGTATATGGGACTTTTGCCTCTTGGGTTATAAACTTTCTCTAGGGTAGGAGCTGCAAGACTTTGTGATCTGACCCGAGACTTTAAGCACTTTTGTGAAAGGAAGGCTTCACAGAGGATGAGGCTGTTGGTAGTTATTGAAAATAAACATCCAGATATAATCTGACTGCTCTTCTATAGGCCTCTAAGCATCTGCTGTTGGCTGTGGTTAGTCAGAGGATACTTTTGGTCTGACTCAATAAAGTTAGTTTTGTTGTGATAGTCATTCAAACAACCTCACATTCTTTTTATAGATGGAGAAATCTGTTCCTTTAGTGGAGGTACAGACTTGACAGCCCTGCAGAGTTGGGAATACAGGTTACCTGGAGGCAGACTGAGGAGGAGGCTTACAAGATAAAATGTTGTGGGTCTCATTTTTTTGCAGCAGCAGCAGCAGCATGACTTGTAACACTTGCTTTTCTGCATTAGAAGTGCTGAGTCTGTATAGTTTTTCTGGACATCAGTGACAGTCACAAGGCAGCACCTATAGAGATGCTTTAGAAAAACAGCAAACTCAAGCAACAACACATGTCTGGAGAGTGACTTCAGTGGCAGAGTTGGGTCTGCCAGTTCATGGTCCGCAGCCATGCATTGAAGCATGCAGAGAAGACAATGTGTGGGTGATGGAGCAGACAGCGGTTAGCTGGCTATTACATGAGACCACCTCCCTTTGAACGGATCTTGCCCTTACAAACATGCATGTGGTCCTGTCAAGTCCCTTCACAGGGCTCGATTGGACTCAATTTCCTATAGCACAGTTCAGGAGAAGGAGTATAGTTCCCACAGACACCAACTCCCTCTGGCAAGCAGAGGCAAGGATTTCCCTGGGATTTCAACAAACTGTTTCATGTCTGGTTTGGTCAGAATCTGTCCTGTGCTAACATTCTCTGCCCTAGCTGGGTCTGCAAGTCCCACCATGAAGAGGTACGAGTGCCACACCGTCTCTGGTGTGTTTCTCCCAAACAGGTGGTGTAAATTCCTTTTTCTTTGGTAGGGAATGGTGTTAGGTGATAACACAGATTACAACTGCGATTTCTTAAAATACCTTTTATTCATTATCTGCTTTTGTCAACTCATTGGATGCTTTAATCAAGGTGTTATTAGTAATAGCAGGTAACTATTCATATAACACACCACTTATTCACACTCGCTTATTAGCTAGGGCAACCATTGGGAGGCAAACCCCAAGACGCACACTCAGAAGCAGATGGTTATCATGATGCACCATGGGCTTCCAGATAGGTCTTTAGAAATTCCTTCAGAGGGCACTTTGTTTCACCAGCTATATATATAACTCTGTATTCTTCATCTGCATATAGCAGCCACTGCCCTCCTGGGTGTGATCTAAGTTATACAACCTGTTGTAGATGCTAATGTGTGCTGGCAGCCTTCTACAGCATTAGACTTCGGTGGTGTAAATTTATCAGTTATTGCAAATTTATCAGGGTTACTTGTCTCTAAAGCTTATCAATCCTTGGGAAACTTTCAAGTAACATCTTAGTATATAATCTTTCTTTCCTTTGGCCTGTGATAATTTCTGGTAACTGTTTCTCCATCCAAATGTATAGAACTATATAGAAATTAAACACAAACTTGTACAAAGGGGGCTTTTGTGACACCAGGAAATAGCGCTTTACTGGGGTGGTGGAAGATATATGGCCTGGGCAGAGTATGTGATACTGTGGCATGAGGTGGGCTCAAATTTACGGGGAATAAGCTGGATGGATCAGTACTTGTGCACAGTGACACCATCATCTTTACGTGGATGAAGTTGACATTTATCTACTCTAACTGGTCTAAGAACCTGTATGACATAAAGAAAGGCTTCCTACCACATCTTGCTTTTGTGTTTTGCAGACTGTTTGGGGTGTCCCCCTTCTCTGCTGTTCCCTGGATCTCTCCATCCATGGAGATGTAATTTGCTTTCCATTTTAAAATGTGTGCTTGCATTTGTGACCAACTGTATGACCAATCTTCCTGCCTCCCCTTTTGACCAAAACTATTCAGTTATACCCTTTAGAGATACATATACACTTAACAAGTTCAGGTAGACCAATTCTGGTTCCTGATTTTTAATAGTGTCCATGGACTTTTGTTCTGCCTCAGCATTTCTGTCTTCAGGATGCTCCTTCTAACAGTTTATGGAATTGAATCTGGACATGCAGAGATTTTTCCTGGTGGTCCAGCTGTCTCATATATGGAGCAATGACGTCCTCCAATAGCTGTGTTGTAATGCCCAGCCTGACTGCTGGTGAAGAACAGAGCTTTTTTTGCAGGCTTAAGAGGAGCACCATAACTGCGTGGCACCTGGCAGCTAGCAAATTACACCTCTGCCGATTATGGGAACGTAGCAGGGCAGGATGGCCCAAGCTTTCAAACCAGGAGCAAGCTCTCTGGGATCTTAGCCATATGGCATGCTGAGCCAGTTACTTATGAATAGGTTTGCTTGGGGCTTTCCTATACATGTGGTTAATGAGATAGTCTACTTCTTCAGCAGGTCTCAATTAGTCTGCCTCCTTTGTAAGCAGCAGTGTCTCAGTCTGGCAGTTTCACCAGTGGTCTTAGATGGCTTTCCCTGGTTTTGCCCAGATGAGTCTTGGTCTCCTACTGCTGAAAGAGGAAATATCTTCACTGGCTGCACAGCAAGGGTCTCCAAAGAAGTCTGGGTTGTAGTTGGTGTGTAGCTGGCAAGCCTGAATTTAATGCCAGCCATGAAGCCTGGAGAAACAAGTGTTTATCATCTTGGGTGTCCACAGTGGAGGAAAGGGGTGAGTGCTCTGAAACGCTTCCTAATTCCAGCCCTGCCTTTTTCCCCACCATGGAGTCTGACCCTCCAAAGAGGCTCTTGCCCTGAGTAGCCAAAGTGGCTGGTAATAAGGGTTGGATAAAGGGACACTGTTATTTTTTTAACACCATGACATTGACCCTTCCCTACTGCAGGATCCCTTGGGTCTTGCTCCCCACATTACCAGGAGGGCTGGCTGTCAGTGTGACTGCAGCAGCCATCAGGGAGAGATGATCCGGTCAGTCTGATACTCTGACCCACATCACTGTCAGCTGCAAGAGAACCAGGGGTCATAGAGGGTATTTGACTAGTGTAGCCAAGAAAACAAAAGGAATCAGCTTTTTAGAAGGAACTGAAATGGAGAAATACTCTGAATTGATTACTTCATTCACTACATAACATGGTGGGGAAAATGGAGAGGGTTGCGCTGCTGTGGTTGACAGCTAGCTGTGCAGCTATTATCTGTGACACTGGGGGTGAGGTTGGCAGATGTGCAAGCTAGCGTACGTAGCATGTCTTTACATTGCTGACGTTTTCTGCTAGGTTTCAAAAGGATTTAGAAGTCCTACACAGAATTATAAATTTAAAACAGGTGGTGGTTTGTGGTTCATATGATAAAAAATACACACCATCAGAAAAGCGTGAAAAAGCCATGCTGACATGTCAGTAAAGAAGAGTCACTAGCTGTGGACTTGAGGGGGTGGATTATTTTTAAGATAACTCACTTTCTAAATGAGTACGGCTCTCTTTTGCGACTTCACTGGAGCCCCTTCATGGCCAGGAATGGATTCTTTTCTCCCCAGTAGCCTTTTACAGAAGGGAACTGAGTGCTTTTAATAGGCAAATGTGCTGTGAAGAAGGGTTTGCATGAAAGATGCAATGTCTGATCCCAGCCTGACCTTGTAAATATTTACTATTTGCTATGCCTTGGGCAGTTCTGTGCATTTAAGCATGGCAGTGAACAGCAAGCACATTTATAAGTATGTGTGTGGTACTAGCCTTTGTGCTAGAGCTGATGCCATGAGGCCAGGAAAGCTATCTGCACTACCTCTTGGAGACCTTGTGAGGTTGCAGGCCATTGGCACCCACACCATACGCTATGCTCAGGCAAATGTTTGGGTTAGAGATATCTATATGTGCCAGCCATATGGAAGGGAGCTGTATCTTTATTGTGCAACTAAAGGACAAAGAGACTGTCCTTAGCATTCACTGAGCTTAGAGTTCCCCTATGCCCCAGCTCAGCGCCTATGCTGCTGGATGGCAGAGCAGGGCTGGGCAGGAGACAGAGAAGGGTCCAGACAGAAATCTGTTACATCACAACATGACACTGGCGCTGGGAAAACTCAACTGAGCTGGCTACTGACAAAGATGTGTCAGGCAATTAGTGATCCTTGCAGTATGTCCTGTACCTGTGCTGGTAGAAGAAGGACCTGACAGTAAACATGCTGCTAGGGAATGAAATGTGTCCAGTTCCCATGGCAGAAGCATTTATTATCACTTTGTGCTGTTCTGCTAGCTCAAAACATCCAGATGAGGATCCAAGCATGGTACAAACCAGATACTTAGGAGAGCTGTACCTCAACCCATCAATCATACAGAAGAATTAAGTATTTAAACACACAGAACTGATTTGAGTCTCTTGGGAGAAAAGCCTATGAGTGTACCTTCGAGGAGGGGGTGCTTTAGTTTCAGTGCTTCAGTGTCTCTCATTGTGCGGATGTTTTGTTCTGGCAATGGTTTCTGCAGCTGCAAAGGTTCTGCTCTGGTTTTCCTCAAAGACTGAGGGATGGCCTGAGGAACTGCCTTGTGAACCTCAGAAACAGGAACCGCTGAACTCTAAACAGCAGATAAGACAGAAGGTTTCTATCAAGGCCATTCGGGTTTTAACATCTCTAACCACACTCTAGCTTCTCAGTGCTAGATGTGGAACGTGAAGTCCTTCCTCCATAGAGCACAGCAGAAAATCTGCAAAGGAGGAAAGCAGCATCTGTGCCAGTTCCTGGAGGATTAGGAGACCTGTCCAGCATCATGTAAGAAGCCAATGGCAGAGTGGGAACTAAATAAATGCATTAGTAGTGACTCAGACTCCAGGCCGGCCCAGCCCAAGGGGTATAAAACTGAATCATCCTTCTGACCAGCTAAATTCCACTGAGGGGACCTCGTGCCAGTAGAAACCGTGGACATCATGATTGAAACACTGCCTGAAACCAGAAATACCAGTTTAGAGGAGAAAAAAAAAAATGTTTTGGCCATTTTAAAAAATGTTCTGGTTTGTGTATTTTCAAAATAAAATGCTTCTAGCTTTTGCTTGGGGAAGACTTTACAGCTGTATTTATGTGCAAAAGTGCTGATCATGTATATTACAATGGAAGGAGTCCAATCAAAAAGAAAGGTGGGAAGGAAAACACTGCTGAGGCTGAGAGAACTGCCTCAAACACTCAACCAGACAAGACAGCTGGGAAATCACTGCTTTTTGTCTGTCTGCAGATAAATCCAAAAAGACTGGGAAGTTTTTCCTTTGATTTTTTCACCTTTCTGAATCCAGCTGAAAGCTAGTAGTGATATAGATAATTTCTGTGAAACAAAAATTTCCATTTTTGATGCTCCTTGAACACAACCCCTTACGCTCTGCCTGCACATGACTCAGCCTAATTGGAATTGGAGAGACCAGAGACAAAGAAAAATCTCATAAACACAGAAAATAAATCCCACACAGATATTAAAACAAAGCTAGTGCATTGTTAGTAGCGGTTCTAAAGAGCCTTGATATTTCCTGAAAACTCCCATGTGTCTGCACTATCTTCCACAACATCAATCCCAGCATGTGATGTGGTCATTAGTCAGAAGAACATATTAATTTGTGAGTTTGAGATGGGCTTGCTAGTCAGGAGTGGCAAACTGAGCTATGAGCTTAATTTCAAAAGGTTCAGTATTTTTTGTGTGCCATCATATATCTTGATAATTTGATGGCTGGCCTCTCAGAAGCTTGGATTATTGAAAACAAAGCCTGGGATAACTGAACTGAAAGATCTGGAAGGAATGACATGGAGTAATAGAAGCCCTGCCTCCTAAGCTGGGTAGGCTCCTAGGGTTGTGAATCCAGAGCTCTATGTCCTCATGCTGTGTCAGGGTCCATCACAAAAGCAGAATTTAGAGTAGGATAACTACTGCAACTATTCCCCATCCCACTGTACCTGCCTGACAATGGTGTGTAGCCTTCCAGAGGAAGACTTCATACTGATGGTACATCCTGCCCTGTGTCACATTCTCTATCAGTGGCAACCTGAGAGGCTGTTTAGGGAGAGCCTGCAAGCCTGGGGGCTGTTTGAGGTCTTCTCTAGTCAAACCTGTGTCCACAAACCTTTTGTATTGGCATGTGTTAAGAGGCCATGTCTCTGCTTTTGCCGTCTGGTTAGGGACCTCGTTTACTGTGAGCCTTTCTAAACCCTTTGTGAACCTGTTGATGCTGTCGGCCACCACAACATCCTATGGCAACAATTTCCAGAAGTTTATCACCTCCTGTGTAAAAAAACACCAGAAAAACCAGAAAATCTGTCAAGTGCATCTAAAATTTTACAGTTTCAAGTTTCCAGTAATTCTTGGGGCATTTTGAGACTCCTTAGCTCCAAACAAGGAAGCTGAGTCACAGACCAAAGCCAACAAAGTGCCTCAGATGACATGTTTTGTGCTCTAAGCACTCGGAGCCTGTGCTATCATGGGTCACTGATGGAGAGTTGAGGGTTCTCCTTATTAAAATCCAGGTGTGGAACTCATTGCACCAAACTCATCATCTAAAACACAGGTAATCCAGGTATCCATATATAGAAGTTACAGATGCACCACCTGCAGATGATTCACCCTTTTCTAAAACAGGTATCTCACACTGCTGCTGTGAGTCACTGCAGGAACCGCCTCCCTGTCTCTCTTGCCTCTAAAGGATGTTTATTTTACCAGAGTAAGTTTCATACAGAAGTTTAAAATTGCTGAATTTAGTTGAAAACCACCTCCACCACCTTTGCCCTGTGAAAAGAGACATCTGAATTCCAAGTAATCTCGGAAGAATTTTGGCTGAAGGGGGATAGCATGTGGATGAGTGCAGGGTAGCACTATTTTCCCACCTCCATCACCTGCTTGAGGTGGGAAAACATCCTGACCTCAGTCACAGCTGTAGGCTTTCAGGGCCTTTACCTTAATTATCTTGGGTTTTTAATGATGCACGTCCCAGTGGTCATCTAAGAACAATGTATCTAAGCATAGTTTCTTCGGGATTCATGGTCAGGACAAATCTATTTTAGGTGATAAAATGTCAGTTAAATGTGTGATATTTGGATCACCAGTATTTAATTAGGCAGCTCAAAAAGGCAAGGAAGAAGAGCAATGATTAAGTCTCCTCCTGATTCTGAATGTTAAAAATCACATGGCAGGTGTCACTGGAATTGGGTGATTAGCTTAGAAACCATTCATTTTATACATCTGTGTAAATATGACAGAATGTGAAACCTCTCTGGAGATGAAGGGACAAGTATTTACCATCATTTTGTCAAAATGACAATTTGGTTTAGTCAGCTCATAAAGTGACTGAAGGTCACAGGCATTTTCGACAGAGATAGGCATTTCTTCTGAGTGCGAAAGACCAGGGTTTTGTAAAAAGCTATTTTAGGAGAATGGAAAAAAATGTAAAACAAGCAGATGTGTTTGTTACAAAGCCAAACTGGCATGTAACAGCTGTCGTCACTATGGTCTCCATTATGAAATACTCTTTGTTCTGCAAAGTGCTGTATCTTTCCATACAGTTTGAAAAGAAATAAAAGGTACAGTTTCACTGGTTGCTTTTTTTAGTTAAGAATTCCAAATAAGCAAGGATTTGATTGTTTTGTGTAGTGCCAACTTTCAATATAGTCACAAAAAGACCAGATTATAACACAGACGGCATTTATGTGTATGAAAATCAGTTTAGTTTTTTTTAAGCCTCTCTTCCAAATCTAAGTATCCTGTTTTATGATTGATACTTGTGTGTTTATGTATGTGTATGTATATGTCTATGTATACATATTTGAGTGGGACTATGTGCATACAGGATTATAGTTGTTTGCTGAAATTTTTACATACTCTTTTTAAAGCTAAACTCAGAGCTCCTTTCTAAGTGAAGGCTGAGATGCTGCAATTACCCAGGACTCCAGCACGCGATGCATTACAAGCAAACACTAGCACGGGCAGCAGCTGGCGGGGGATTGTGCCGAATTAAGAGGGGATGATGCTCCCGGGGGCAGCAGGAGAGCAGGCGAGGGGCTGTCCTGTCGGAAAGGCCCTTCGCCGCTCCCCTGGCACCCTGCTCTGCCTTTCCCTCCCACAGCCCGCGACAGCCCGGCGGGGCAGGAGATGCCGATGGGGGGGGCCAACACAACTCCCCCTCCTCACGCCCACCAGCCCTCCCCCGGCGGCTGCGGGGCTCGGCGGGACGGCACGGGGATGGCTGCAGGGCAGCTTTTCCCGGGACGCTGGCAGCCCGACGAGCTCTGGCGGTGCCGGGGGCGGCCCCCCCGGAGGTGCGGCGAGTGGCCGGGCGCGGATTGGGGCAGGCGGGATCAGACAAGGGCGGCGCGGCGCCCATTGGCCCTTCCCGGGTCAGGCGCTGTGGGCTGCGGTAAACACCCGGCGGCCGCGCTACCGCGGGCTGACCGGCAGTAACCCCCGGGGAAACTCGCCCTGCCGCGGGGCTTCCCCCGCCCCTTGCCTCTCTGCGCGCCGTCAGCCGGCTGCGGGCGGCCCGGACAATGCCGCCGGCCCGGACAATGCCGCCGGCCCGGACA
>JANVCC010000106.1:2102994-2138796 GCA_025345505.1 Todiramphus chloris collaris | reverse complement strand
CGGCCCGGACAATGCCGCCGGCCCGGACAATGCCGCCGGCCCGGACAATGCCGCCGGCCCGGACAATGCCGCCAGGGGCGACGCGCGGGGCCGCTTCCCGCCCGCCCGGCAGCCGAGCGAGGGGCACCGCGCAACGCGGCCTCTCGGACCGGAGCCGCTTCCCAGCCCGAGGAGAGGGGCCGAGCTCCCCATTCTGAGCCAGTGCCGCGGGGGGTGCGAGCTTGGGGTTGGCTGGGCGCTGCTAGCGTGGGGTGCGGCCCGCGGGCACCCCACTCTCTTGGGGTTCATGCCGGCACGCACAGACCTGCTGCCGGCCCTGGCAGCTGCTCTCCTGGGCAGCGGGCTGCTGGACTCCCCAGGAGGAGAGGGCACGGCTGAGGGGACTTGGCTGGGCATTAAGCAGATGCCGCTGAGTTCAGCCATCTTCCCCACGTGCTCTCCTGGGGTTTTGTTGGCTCCCCCTGCCCGCCTTCCCCCTGCTCTCCAGGAGGTCCTCAGCCTTTCAGGGCTCCTGGCTCCTCTCGGAGGGTCAACAGCAGCAGCTGCTGGTTTCTCACTGTGGTGGGAGCCCGTGGTTCCGTGCAGAGCTGGCACTTTGCTGCTGAGCAGCTCCTGGGGGGACCACTGCCCTCCCTAGCTCACCCTCCCTGGTCCAGCTGCCAGAGTTCTGGACTGGGTACACTGGGCTCCTTGCAGTTGTGGTCACTGCATCGTGGCTCTGAGGAGGGGGTTGCAGCTGGAACCTGGTTCCTTCCACCAAAGACCACACTGGCATCTCCAGCCTGTTGTGTCCAGATCGAGAAGATGCAGCAAAGCCTCCGCCTGGCTGCTGACAGCCAGGAGCACAGGCCTACAGCTCCCAGGGGAGCTGGCTGGGTCTGAACAAGCAGGCACTTGTTGGCCTGTCCTCTCCTACCCAGCAGAGCTGGCTGGCACTTTAACCCTTCCCTTCCTTCTCCTTCCCTGGTGGGTGGGAGATCTTCAGAGAAGCAAAGTTGGCGTGCATTGTAACTGCAACCCGAATTCATGGATTACATAGGAAACTGGAAATAAGAATGTGAAACACTTCCAGGCAAGGAGCTCAAAATGCTGAGCTGGTGCTGCTGAAGGGCTTGATAGCATAGGAAAACATATTTTGGGCAAGGAATTTAATAACAGCCTTTAACAAAGAGGGATAGGCCAAGATCTGGGTTCCACTCTCATGGAATCCAGACAAAGGGATCATTAACTTTATTTTTAGGCTTTGCTGAATAATCAAGAGTTGATGATTTGCCTTCTCTGACTTGTTTTAGGAGGGGCTGTGCTGGCATAGCTGGAATCAAAAGCGCACTGGATTACCAGAAACAGCACCTCTCTGTCACTTCCAGGGACATGCTTCTGGGGCTGGCTGACGAGCTGGAGCATTTTGTTCGCTTTTTTCTACAGTTTAGGGCAGCCACAGATCGCATTGCCGGGGCTGGTCACACCCCTCCATGGGGGAGAAGGAGGCTGCTGGAAGAGCGTGGGCCTTCCTCCCAAATAAACTTCTTCCCCCTCCCTTGCTCCTGCACTCTCTCCCAAGCCTGTTTGCAGTGAGCTGGCTCTGGCCTTCCCCCTCAAAGGGCTTTCTGGCAGCAGCAAACCAAACTGTGGGCCAGTTTTGTGGAGGAAATCAGCATGTCAGCTGCAAGGGGCTGGTGGCACCACCAAACACGGGCCCGACTGAGGGTCCATGGGTGCTGGAGGTGGTAAAGTTGCTACAGCCAAGCCCATCATCGCTGCCTGCTCTTGCACGGAACAAGCCAGTGTGGTGCAGAGATGGTCTTATTTGCCGCTATGATCAGATGTTCAAAAGGCAGTTAGGTGGGGGAGCTAACATCAATTAAGGTGAGATTTGGCCTGGGGATTTCCCCCTTCTCCCTTCACTTCCCTCCAGCAGTGAAAAGGGTGGGGAGAGCAGGGACACTCACTCTTGGAGGAGGAAAATTCCCCTCAGTGAGGTTAATGAACCCGCCTGACGTGGTGGCGGCCGTGAGACGGGCTGCTGCTGGTATTACGTGTTATGCTGCATGTATAGCCATCAGCCGCAAGGCTCTGGCAAGAGGCCCCGGTTGGAATTAACCTGCAGTAACCCCACGGCGCAGGGGCAGCCTTGGCAGGGTGTGCCTGCCCAGGCTGCGCTGGAGTACGAAAGCCATTATAATCCGTTCATTCATGGTGCTTAAAGAGCCAGAGTTTTTTTTTTTTTCCCTGGTTCTCCTGGGAGGGAGGAGGGTTTGGAAACAGGAACACATAGCATTCTCCATCCCGATGGGGCATCATCTGCTTTACTGGGCCCAGCCCACCATGTCATCATTCCAACAAGTTTTAAAGTAACATTTTTATTATGAACAAATAAAATTTCAGATCAGCACAACCAGATGTCTGTTTCCATATTAGTAGAAATTATTTCAAAAAGGTTTTTTTTTTCTTTTCCAGTACACAAAACAGAGATACTACTATGCAGAAATCCCTAAGCTGTGAAAAATCATATCCTACTCACATTTCAACAGTGACAGAGCTTAGACAATGTGCAGATTCAACTTTCCAATCCTTCCCTGAACACCCTACACTTGGACATCTGCTCTTTACAATACCAGTGGGGCTGGGAATGGTTTTGGAAAAGAAACCAGTCCGTGCTTCTGCCAGCAGCAGTGTGCGTGTGCTACCTACACCTCCCTCCTCTGCGCTCGGCTGGTCGGCAGTGAGCCTCACCACATCGCTGGGAGGCAGGGCATAAGGCCCTGTTACAGACAGGGAAACTGAGGCACAGAGAGTTTTTATGTGACTTTGTCCCAGATGACACAGTGAGTGAGTAGCTAAGCTGGGAACAGGTCCCAGGAGAATGGCTGCTCTAGCCATGAGGTCCCACTGCTGCCTTCTCTGCTCCCACCTCTCACAGACTCATTTAAGCTAAACATACAGACGCATCCAGGATACAAACATGCCACCAAATATATATATATATTTATAGGTATATATATATATATATCTCAAACAAAGTTCTACTTAAAGTGTTGTATCTGTTTCTTAATCTAACAATAATTCTAACTCAAATACATTCAAAATCACCGGCACCCACAGTTCAATGTAGGCAATTAAATAATTAAGAAACCTCTCAAATGTTCATAATTCAGCAAAAAAAAAAAAAAGGAAAAAGAAAAAAAAATACGGCAAATAGCTCTCAATACTCCTATGTATATTAAAGAAAGATTTAAGGCACCCAGAGATATTTGCCAATCTACCTTTAAAGTGACTGGGCAAACACCAGGACTGTTTGGTTTCTGCTCCTCAGCTTCCACCCTAATTCCAGATTCTGGACCCAAATCAGCACTTGAAATTTGAAAGGAACTGTTGATGTCAAACCCTGCTTCTCTGCTGAGAGAATGTGAAATATTGCAGCATGTCATGGCACGCTTCTCTACCACAGGGTACGGCACACAATATCATAAGGGCACCAGGAGCAAGGAAATCATTCTCCTCACCTTCTCCCCTCCCCACACGCCTTTCAAATTACTGGCTGGAGCAAATTCATCCTCTCTGGAGACTTCTGTGAGTTCAGAGGGGCTTGGACTAGAGCAAAGTCAGCCCACAATTACAGAGCTAACATTGTCTCACATTTTTTGAAGGGCTTTTTCTTTTTTTTTTTCTTTTTATGGTAGGATACAATTCTAGTCACAACCCTCTTTGCCCCAGCCAGGCCCCCAAGCAGTCATGAGCCTCAGAGCAGTAAGGATGCTGTCTCCTGACACCAGGAGATGAAAGACTTCCTGGTCCATCCTTTCCTGTTGTACCTCTTGGCTGGAGACCACATTGCTCCCGATGGCTCAAAACCTCAGCGGGTCCCATTGCTGAGCAATAGCAAGGCCATGGTTATGTCAGGGAGACAAGAAGAACTTTTCCGAGGAACAAGTGTGCTCTTGTTAAGGAGAACATCACAGACCTGTCCTGGCTCACGGTGAGTTTCACAGAAGTAGGAGGAAGCAAAGCTGCAGAGACTTGCCCCTGTGAAGCTTGCCTAGCTGCTATGTGGCAGAGCTAAGGCGAGGAAGTTGGCATCTGCTCTGTCTGCCCTCCGTAGCTTGCCTGAATAAGGGAGATGCTGCAAACCCCACTCCAACACCACCTCGTTCTGACCACCTCCTGTGTCTTCCTCCAGCTCCATTTGATGCATTTAAGCAACAAAACCAATACTGTTACTACAACTACTACTAATAATAAAAATTAATAATAATAGGGAGAGTTAGGGGGAAAAAAAGCATGTTCAGCCTAGGAAGGGGCCATGATGCTCAGAACCTCACCCACCGCCTGAACTCAAGCTGCCGTCTCTGCAACGTGCAGGAAACAACACCCACAAGGACCTTTTTCCCCAGCACACCCTCCAGCTGTGTCCCCATCAGCTCAGTGATGTAACTGATCTTTCCACGGGCTCAGCCACCCTCGCCGCCTGCCTCGCCAGCAAAGAAGTGAGGTGGCGAGATGGCTCGCTGAGGGGGCCAAGAGACAAAGTAAGGGACTGACAAAGAGCTGCTTTCACCTCCCCTTCCTGTTCCCTTGGAGAAGCAGGGAATGGCAAACTACCCCAGGGGACCCTGGGCAGGAAAGCCCCGAGGTGGCCCGCACTGGCAGCAGTGTCTTGCCTTAGAGGTCTCGACTCTCTCGGCCACCTCTGCCACCCAGCCTCATGTCAGTGTTTCTCAGGCACTTGTAATCGACTGAGCAGAGCCCCTGAGGATGGAGAGACTTGCTCCCAAGGACACCCTCACCCCTCCCTATTCCTGCAGGTTACTCCCCTTGTCTCATCCCTGCACTCAGCACAGGATGTGCCTCCACTAGGCAGGCACGGACACCAGAACATCTACCTGCCACCCAGCAGGGACCCTGTTCCTCCAGCACATAAGCAGCTTAACTCAGCAGTGGAGCTTTGGTTTACATCCTTCTCCCCCCTCTCCATTTTGGCAAATTCCCATTTGCTGGCAAAAATCTCAGCGGTGGTGGCGAACAAAACCACCCTGGGCTGGTGCCACCCCACGGCAGTCAGTGACTCTCCCCTCCCTCTGTCCCCCTTCTCGCCGTGGCTCTCCTAAGGGGCCATGGAGCCCAGAGCCGGGCTCTGCCTTCAGTCCCTGGTGGCATAGGGCACAGCAAGCAGTGCAGGGAGGGAGGCTGTGATGCCAGAGGGTGGAGGTAATAAGGCCACCGAGGCTCACCCTCCAGTGCCCACTGCCACCACCAGGCCCCCCACCCCCCAAAGCCACTGGTGGACCTAGCTGGAAATTTTGAAGAGTCTGGGGGCTCTCCTCTTCCCAGACAGAGAGGCTGTGTGGTGGGGAGAACACTTCCCAAGAGACATCTTGGAAAGAGACAACTCTCTTCCCAATGGCAAGGGAAGAGGACAAAGCTGCTTTTCCCAGGGAGAGCAGCTTACTTATGCCATGTCTGTCTGCAGCCCTTGAGGGAGGAGGAGGGACAGAAGGAGGAATTTTGCAGGTAGGGTGGCGGGAAGAGGGTCACTGACTTTGGCTCAACTTTTCAGCTGGCTGGTACAGGCTTCCCTTAGCTCCAGAGTATGTAGCCAGCTGCAATGGGCCTCCCCAGGATGCTTCCTACCAGCTCCTTTGCCAGGGAGAGACCAGGACAATGTACAGCGGGAGACCAGGTAGAGGGGCTGGAGAGAAAGAATGGAAAGGAAAAGGAGAGGAGGGAAAGGGGTGGCCTTGTGTTACAAAGGCAAAGTCCTAGATCTTATGTACATCATGTAAAATACAGCACGGGAGGGAGGTTAAAACTCATTATCTTAAGCAAACTGGTAGCATTATTCAGTAGTTAGTAAACAGAACATTAAACCTTTGTCCAGCGTGTTCGGAGGGGTCAGGAAGGGAAAAAGGGAGAAAAAAAGAAGGAAGGAGAGGTGTGGATGTGTGTGTGAAGGGGAGCAGGAACTCAGCCACTCTTGTGACTCCCATCTCCAGTCCTCATTTTCCGAGCCAGGATGACCTCCTTGGAGACCTTCTTGCGATCGCTGGCCAGCCCCAGGAGGCACATGAGGTCAATGAAGGCTGTAGTTAAGTTGAAGCGCCAGCCAAACTCACTGGTGGAGTAGTCGTACGGGAAGGTGTGATGGTAGTTGTGGAAGCCTTCTCCTGCAAAACACGACCAAGAAGACGATGTTGCAGAGCTCTAGGTGATGGCCCCTTTATCTTGGCCCAAAGCACCACATTCCTGAAACAGGCTTTGGATTGTGTCCAGGCACCTCTCCGCTCTTAGCCCAATTGCGCCTCTCTACAATATAGCACATCTCCTTCGGGCATGGTCCAACATGCCCGGGCTGGCCCAGATGAGGCAATGACAGTTAGAGGACTTATGGTGCTTTAGAGGAAAACGAGCATGCAGCGAAGAACTGAGAAAGGCCATGGCTCACCAACAGCACCAAAACACCAGGGGAATCCCAACAGCTTTTCCTCTGCCATCGTAAGAAACCTTCTAGTCCTGGTTGAGCTACCTGCAGCAAGTCCCCAACAAGCCAGGGCAATCTGCTCCTACAACACTGGCAGTACTAATGCCAAATCCTAAGGGCATTTCCAGATGGGAAGAATGCAGACATATTTCTACTAAGTGACCTACCCCAATCAGCCACCCTCTGCTCCAGACACTGTCCATGCTGGCTTCAGTGCTTAGCCCTTCAGTGACATCACCTGTACTGCAGTTTAAATCCCTCCCTGCTAAAAATGCAGGAGCAGATGGTGGAAATCAGTGCGGCTCCAGTGACGCACAGTGATGCAAACCAGCTGAGGATTTGGGCTTGGGAGAACAATCAGAGCAAATGCTGACCCTAGGATGTACTTTCCTAGGTCCCCAAAATTTCAGAAAAAAACACATTACATAAACTGGCTTATCTCATCTTCAAGTACTCCCAAAATCACCAGCTACCCTGAGAACATGTCTGAAGGTGCATCTGCTGGTTTTCAAGTTGACCAACCTAAGACAAATAAGCAGAGACTGCCGCACATGTTTTTCAGTCTGGTGAATGGAGCAGAGACCTTTGAGCAGGGCAAATAAAATGTTGCTATTGAGATAAGGAGGTGCTAAGTGTAGCAGAGTCCTTTTCAGCCTGGAGAGAAGCTGGTGGGAGCTGATAACCCCACTGCCCTTATGTACTCACTGGCCAGTCTGGGAAACACCCCCAGAGGCAAAGGCTGGAGGGGAAGGGTGAAGGGCGAAATGGGGACACCTGGATTCACAGGAATTCCTAGGAGCAGCTGCAGCCCCAAGGAGCAGTCCACACTCTACAGTCTACCCACAGCAAAAGACACAGATGCTGAACATACCTAGAGCCCCCAGGCTGACCAAGGGGTTCTCCCGTGGGTTGATGTTCTGATCATACGGCCGGTTGCCAAACATGTGAGCCGCACTGTTCACTAGCCACGTGGCATTGAGCCCTATGGTGTAGCGCAAGATGGTTGGAATGAAGAAGCTGATGATGATGGATTCATCCCAGAAGTACCAGGGCACTACAGTGGGCATCACGAAGCACAGCAACACCACTGAGGGCTTGTAGTATCTGGAAAGGAAGGAACCAGGAGGAAAACGCTCAGTGTCAAAGGCAGGACAGGAAGGGCTGGTTCAGGCCTCCCTTTGGAGGATTCATGCTCAGCTATACAGGGAAAATCAAGTGCAGAAATACCTCACCCCTGAGCCCTGCATTTTTTGCTCTGGATGTGCAGATGGCGTGGACTCACAAGTCTCATTACCAGCCAGGAGACTCAAACTAAAGCCTTGCTTTCCCTGTCTCAGTCTCACATGTGTGCAAAGCAACATCCTGAACATCATGAGTCCAGACAGCAGCAGGACTCTAGCTGCTTTTGGACTCTTCTGCAATTTCCTTCTCAGCTATGCCGGTCCCCATAAAGGCAACTCCATGCTTGCTGAGTCCCAGAGAAGGTCCTTTCTCCATCTCTGTCCCAGTGCTGCAACTCCTCCATGCAGACTCAAATAAACCCCACCAACAAGTGCAAGCAAGAGACACCTGCACCATCAAACAACATGTGGGGTCTCTCACACTAGAGGGATGGGAGTACAAGAAGCTGAACACTGATGACCCACAAGAAAAATCCCAGGCACAGAAAGAAGGGAAGCCATAAACCTTGCTTGGTTCATCTGGGACTGAACTAGGGACCTCACAGGTGAGGGTGGTTCCTGTTTGGGTTCAGTCCCTGACCCATGCAGCCCTGGTGACAGGCTCGCCTCCTCTGGGGATCAGTACTAGTAAAGCCCCAGAGAGCTAAGAGATACCCAGTCCAAGAGACACCAGTGAATCAAGACTGTCTCTCCCGGTTACTGCCTCTCTCATGTCCCCGTTTTCAACTCTTCTTTCACCACAGTTTCCTGAAGACTGATGGGACTGGGGCAGAGGCATGGCCTGGAAGGTGTACCACAACACCCAAGGATAGCCCAGAGGCAATGGTGAGTGGGCTCTGGGACAGCCAAAGCAGCAGCTGGGCTGTGGGCAGGCAGGCATGGAGGTGCTTTGTGGTGGGAAGTTCAGCTCACTGCTGGCTAGATGCTACGCAGGCAAGAAGGGGGCGTGGGCTGGCTGGAGGTAGCACCAGCTCCTAAATACTTCCTATAGGAGAAGCACAGCTCATTTCTTACATTCATCCCACAGCAAAGCCTTGGGCAGACCAAAGACTCACATTTCTCACATGATGCCCTCAATCCCCTCATGCTCCATCAAAGGCACTTGGGGTCCTCAGCCCATTTGTGAGGTGTCTGCTCCCTCCCCCCTGGCTCTGACCCCATCACTCACCTCCGCTGGAACATCACCACTTTGTCAGCCTTTATGTCGCTCAGGTCCAGTTTCTGGCCCTTCTCTATGACATCCGGGTGCTTGCGCACCAGCAGCCAGCCGATGTGGGAGAAGAAGAAGCCCCGCATGGCGTTGTGTGGGTCCGCATCTGTCTCGGAGAACTTGTGATGGACACGGTGGTCCCGGACCCACTCGTAGATATCATTCTGCAAAGCAACAGGAGTGGAGATTTAGGGCCAGGGCTAGAGATGTTCCCTTCCAATTAGCAAAAGGGCCTGAAACATTTAGATGCCTGAATCCAATTGACCTGAAGTTGCATCACTTATTTTATCTTTCATTAGGGTTTGGGGGTTTTGGTTTTTAAAAAAAGAGGCTGGGTCTTTTGCTCAAACACTTGAATTTCTTTGAATTCTGCTTTTTTGGTGGGCTGGCTTTTCTCTTTTTCTTTACTTGGCTAACTTGAGGCTTTTATTTGCACATCCTCTACAGCATCACAGGCTCTGATTGCTCAGCCTGCTCCCCCACCCCTGCAAGAGCCAGCCCTCATTGGCCAGGCAGTGCCTCCTCCCTCACACGTTCAGCTCTTTTTGGTCTTTTGTCCCAATCCCTACACAGTACCAGCTAAGATTGATCAACCTGCCCCTTCCCTTCACCCTGACATTTCCATGGGTCAACCTGCCTTGCTTTTCATGGCATTGCCAAATCAGATCTGATTAACTTGAGGGCAAGGTTTCTTTAACTGACTTTTTTTTGTTTTGTTTTGTCCTCTTTCTTTTTCATTGGAAATCAGTCTTAAAATTAGGCCCCTCTTTAGAAATAGAACCAGCACACCATTTCAATGGTAGTTATCAAAAATAGCCCCCTTCAGCCCTATAACCATTCTGTTTAAGCTGCAAAATCAATATGGTTTGCAAAATGTCAAAGCTTTCATCATTTGTATTCAGAAAAAGCTGGCCAAAACAATCCTAAGAATAGATTTTAATGAGTCTGCGCTCAGTCCTTTATACCAAGATTTCAATATACCTAAATCCATGTATTACATCATCCCAGGGAACACGAAACGGAGATCCAAGCATGCCTCTATCACCTGTATTACACAAGAGGCTCCTTAATCTCCTAAGTACATAGGATTTTTTCTCAAAACACTTTGGAGGTAGGGAAGTGGTAAAAAAAAAAATCCCTATTTCTTGCCTGGAAAGGCGAAGTAACTTATCCACACAGGCAGCCTGTAGCAAAGACATAACTCCTCAAGTTCCTTTCAAGTGCTGTAATAACTTTTGTTTCAGCTGAGATAAAATGATTTACCTGCAGGCCATGCAATAAGGCAATGATAGACATGGGCCAGGATTTAACTCTCACTTGTTTCCAACTACTGGGAACTGCTGCCTTCCTTCCAGACAAATCCTGAGCACCTCCAAGTATCACCAGCCCTCAGTGATGTCAGCCAGACATCACTCAGCATTACCCAGAAGAAGGAGGCTCAACAGCCTTCTTGATCTAGTAAGCAGAGAAACACAACCAGTACCCATGCTGGAAATGTTTCACCTGTGACCCAAAGTCTCTTTCACATTCCAGACCCTATACAGCATCACGTAACACGAGAAAGCCCAGCCTGAAAGCTGGCAGACAGCTTGGGTTTGCACATCTGGGGAGGCTTTCCCTGTCTCCTGGAAATCCTTCTGCTGGAGGCAGGAGGCACAAGCTTGGAAAGGGGCAATGTACTGCAGCTGGAGTACGATACCACCTCATCTGCCACACCCTGTGCACAGACACAGATCAGGGGTCTCAAAGATGAACAGTCAATATCTTGACCCTAACTTTAGCACATGATCTTTTCTACAGATCTTATTTTGGGACCACTTCAATTGCAACCCTGTCTGAAAAGCATGGCTTTTCCTTGGGAGCTTCCAGCTACATGCTATAACCAGGACAGCTTCTGCTGTGCCTCAGTTGCCTGGTCTTACAGGTGGAGGAGCTGACTAAGGGCAGAATCCCCACATTCTCTGAAATCACAAGCCATAGGTCTCTAAGCAGCCAACAGGCATTTTCTGGAGGACCTCAGTTAAGATAATCTGTAGTCTTCTCTGGCCTTCAAAGTTACCAGTCTCAGAGCTGCCACCACTAACAGAAACAAGATAAATTGAAAATAAACCTTCTCTTGATCTTGTTGAAATTAACTATGAAAAAAGAATAAATCCATGGAGAATGGTACTGAATTTTCAGTAAAACTTCGGATTAGTTCCTATTGAAGCTGAAATATCTGTCTGTCTCTCATCTTTGTCTATTCCTATCCTGTAGAGCAATAGCTCAGCAAATTCTTTCCCCCTCTGCCCTATAACCCTGTGAAAGATGGTCTTTGTACAGGACTAGCCAATGCACAGCAACCCGTCCCATTCCCTTGCTGAGTGCTGGACCAGTAGCTGGAATCAGCAGCTTGGTCCTTCCTCTTCCTCATGAAAGACCCTGATTTGGTAGTAACACAAAATAGGAAAGCCAATGGTGTTTTAGAAAGTATTTCAAGGCTGAAAAACCAAACCCATCCCCACCCTGTTCTGATTACAGGTCAATGAGGCTACAAAGGGGAGAAAGGAAGATAACGTCTCTAAAATAGCTGGTCCACTTGGGCTTTACCCTTCCCCCATACCTCAGCTGGAGAGGTACTTAGGGCCACAGCACTGATACTTTTCTGATCACCTTCTTCTATCAGAAAGTGCTGCACATTGCTCCCCTTCTGAGTAACTTCCTACACACAGGCAAGCCTGTATGAAGTCCCATTGGAGGACAAAGTGCGGTTGGAGCTGCCTCAAAGCAGCAAACCTGAGAGAACACCAGGATTTTTCTGTGTCACACCACTCAGGTTTTCACTCTGACTTCTTCTAAAGGGCCATCTCTGCTACTTTCTACAGTCCCTAAGGACTTCACCGTTTGCTTGCTCTGTGGACTGTGAAGTGCTCTTGTGAGTGGTTAGGCAATAACCTGAGGTGCTTATCAGCTGCCTTCAGTCACTTGTGCCACTCTGAATGGGCCCAACTCTTTGCTCCTTGAAACATCACTGACCTGGAATGACTCCGGAAAACAGTGGTGTGACTTATTAACAGGGTTATTCCCAAATACCGCTCTTACAAACCAGAGAAGCATCCCCTCTGCATAATTTCAACAAGTTCTTCATCTCTCTGCAGCAGCACACTCCACAGCCTGGCTCACTGGGCTATGCAGATGTCTCCACCCTTATAAGTCATGTAGCAAGAAAAGGAGGGTGAGGCAACACCAGGAGAGCACTTAGCATTTCCACGCCTCTTTCACAGGTTCTGGAGCAAGCACGGGGAGACCCCACCTCAAGGGAAATGTACATTCCTGCGTTGGAGAGCTTTCCTACCTCTGGTCTTGGCCAACAGTCCTCTCCCCACCTGTTTTATCTCACAACCACCCTCTGATGGGACAAGGTGAAGACAATGAGACAGACTCTAGCACTGCAGTGGTACATGGAAAGGGCAGGTTGTTTCCTAACAAGATGAAGTAGGAGAGAGGAACATCTCCATCAGCTTGTGACCCATATCTGAGACAGTGATTCAGGGAAACACTTCCTTCTGTGGACCAGTGGCACATTGAGGTGGTGCTTACCTGGAAGGCTACAGAGTTTGCAATAGTCAAGAAGATCCGCAGGGGCAGCGTGGCTTTGTAGGACCGATGGCTCCAGAGCCGGTGAGATCCAGCTGTTATCCCCAGAGCACTCACCAGGAAACACAGAACGGCTGGAGAGGAAAAGAAAGTGTTGGAGCAGTTAGAGCAAATCATCCTGCAGCAAATTTCAGCAGAGCACCACAAAGGCAGGCCTTAGCCCAAAGCTGTATAAGCAAGAAGGAAACCCATGAAGAGCACAGACTGGGGCAATAAAATTCAAGGTGAGAGTGCCCAAGCTACCACAGGCTTCCTAAGCAACATGGGGTAAATCACTGCAACTCTTCATCTCTGTCAAGAGGGGAGGGTCCCCCTTACAAGACCTGTTCCAAGGTTTGTTTCTTCATCACAGAGTCATCTGTCATGGCACAGGATCATCAAAATTGTATAAAGTGAGTGCTTCCATATAGCCCTGTGGTAACACCTCTACAGTTCTCCAGGGAACAGCTTCCCCCTTTCCTCCCACCCTGAATAATCAAGAGTCTTGCTCTCCTATCTCGCCACTCCTCACACTAAACCTCTTTGCATTCTTTTCATCTAGATGGTAGATGATCTTACAGTTCATCAGGGGGACAGCTCAAGGCCAGGGTTAGGCTTCTCTTCTGCTCCCTTCCTGAGCAAAAGATGGCTAGAAAAAGATCTAACCTACCATCCCACTGAAGCCTGGGCTTCACCTTCAGCTCCACCACTGACTTAAAATCTGCCCAGAGGCTCCTTGTCCCAGGGTTTTATTTGATCCACTGCCTTCTGCTCAGGTCCTGCACCATTTATGGAAGGAAACTCCAAGGCCCACAACCCACTGTAAATTGTGCCCCATGGCAGAGGCAGATGTTGCTGGGCCCAGCCGAGCTTCAAGGGCACTTCATGCATTCCCTCTCCACAGAGATCAGAAGAAATTCTTTGACCCTCTGGCACTTAGTGAAAAACTACATACCTCCCCCTCTGGATCATGTGTTAATGTCTGCCCTAGTCTGTGTGTTCCTGCATGTCTTCCTGGTATCTCTGGAATTTAAGATGGGTTCCAAAATCTGGTCCTAGAACTAAAATGGAGAAAAGACACCAATAGGCTCATAGCAACATTACACTAAGAAGCTGAGGATAAGAAAATTTGATCTGAAAATTAACTCTTTCTCTAGGAAGGAAGGGTCTGGAAGTTTGGCAGAAAGATGGAGAGCATTCAGCAATTGGATTGGCCTGCAAGCTCAGACACCAAGAGGGAAGGATGCACATCTATGCACCCCTCAACTGATTGACTTTCAGTCCCTTGGGGGAAGGGATGCCTTCTGACTAGTCCCCCAGGGGAAACTCTTTCCTTGGTATAAATTTGCAGATTTCAGTCATTTGGCTCAATCATGAAAACAGCTCCTTACTCTTACATGTAAATCTGTGGATAAGAATTGCAGGTATGCTTGACAATACCATTCAGTCCAGCCAAATGGCTCTAATCAAGCTTATCTTGAACCCCAAAAAATATATGCTCTGCCAGAAACTTGTCTGGAATCAGATATCCGAGACATACACAAGGCACCATCCCCCTGTTCTTTCATTCTAAATAATCCAGGCTTTATTTCCTATCGTCCCCTGTTCCCTCTTCCTTCTGTCACCTCCTTTTTGTTTTTCTACATTCCAAACATTATCTCTTATCTGCTAAAAGACAGTCTTGGCTGATTTAACATCCTCTTCTGGCCCCTTAAACTTGCATGAACCCTCCTCACTCCCATCCTGATGTCTAACAGCAACCTCCCCTGTCTGCTGATCTGACCGTGACTTTGCATCTTCATCTTCTCCCTTGGCTTCCCTGCCTGCTGCTGAATGCTGTGCAAGCCTTGGACCAGCACACCTCTGCCTCCTGTCTCCCAGGACCTCTGTGGTCTCTTGGGAGAGCCAAGCAGTCGCTGGTCATAGCTGATTTATAGGGCATGAAGAGGGATGAAAATAGAAGAAATCCAAGATCTTTCCTTTACAAGAAACGATGGAGCTGAGCAAAGCTCACAAAGCTGGCCAAGCGTGGAAGGGGAGAAGGGACGGATGCTGGAGCAGAGCATTTGGTTCAGGTTTCCCTTTGGCTTTACTGTCAGGAAAGTAATTATGCTGAATGCCTTGAAGGTCTCATCAAGCCCAGTGATGTTGACTTGAACGTTATGAACCAGGTCATGACCAGTTCCCCATTGGTTTTAGATTCTAGGACTCATTTACAATCAGTCACTATCCCCACAGATTCATAGAGAAAAGTAAACCTTGAAAAAGCACTTAACATGACTGATTTGCAGAACCTCTCTGGCCTCTGACATTACAGAAACAATGAAACCCACTCCTGGATTTTTCAGACACTTCCTACTAGTAGCAGAAGTGTGACTCACTACCATTCTCCCTTGAATGTAAACAGCTATACCCTGCAAACCACACTTCATAAAACCTATGGGCAACTTTATACCTACGGTGCACACTAGGGAGCCTAGGTAGGTTTCCAGGGGTGACAAGCAGTTTATGGCAGAGCTGAGAGCAGCTTCCAGGAGTCTGGACTGAAACTCCAACCTGTACAGACTCTATTAAAAAACTCCAGACAGGGAGTCCATGATAAACAGCAGCAGCTTGCAATGGATGTGTGGGGCAACTTGCTAGTGAAAGAGCCCAGCTCTCCACTGTGGGGCAACTTAATGGTGCACTGGGGATAGAAATGAACTATGCAATCTTTCATGATCTTCAATAGCACTAGAATGTAAATGTCAGGTTAGGTGACCACAGGCCCTATTTATAGCCCTGAGTTCACACTTTTCTCTCTCGTGAGTCCTCACATACTGATGGGGAATTTTTTGGTAAAAGACGCCTTCAAGAAGATGACTCTGGCTAAGGACTGTGGTATTTAAGCTTTGCAAGATGGAAGCACATATATATCACTTTTAACAGGCAGTTCTTAGAATTTCCCTGTGGATATCCCCTTTGGGAAAAGATGACACCAGCAAGAAAGACACATCAACACGTACAAGGAATCACAAGACAGATGTGGTAGGGACACTGACAGACCCAGAAGCCAGACAGCCCAGTACTTACTTTCAAGTAGCCTTGTCCAAAAACTTCGGTTAAATATTTGGAAGAGTAACAACTACTTTCAGGGGCTCTGGCACAGAACAGTCATAGTCTTTATCCAAAGCCCATGAACCTCATCAGCTCATACTGACTTCTCTCAGAGCTGCGGCCCAGGTCCCTACAATGGTCACAACTCCCTAATTAGACTCCCCTACTGCCCTGCCCCTTGCCCATATGCAGCAGCTGTAGTTTATATAAGCAGCAGACACTTTCTGTGGGAAAGGAGCTGATTCTCAGTCTATGCATACATGGCACACAGCCCCACAGATATCCAGACTCTACTTGGGGACTATTAGCTCCATCAGCCATATCAAAGAATTGCTGTGACAGTGACAGGGAACGGACAATAAGACTGGAAAGCCTGGTGGAACACAGAAGAATCCAGCACCCTAGTGATTCAGTGGGTTCATCCCCACAAACAGGTAAAATGATGACCATTGCATAGCCAGGGAATCAGCGTCTCATAGGGAAGAAAGGCTCCTCCAAGATCATCCACCAGGAATGAAATTAAATTAGAAAGAAAGCAGAGAAGGTGAAATAAAATAGCATAGATTTTCACAGCTGCCCCGTGATGCTGCCCCAGAATGAAGGACTTAGGCATTCCATCAGCTGAGGTTTCAAAGTCATCTTCCACACCGTGCTTTGAAATATCCAAGATGCAAAAGATTTCCAACTCACAGGTGATGTTCCCAGTGACCCATTCAACTGGTATATAAAGAATTATGACCACTGGCAGTAATAAGCACTCAGTGCTCAAAAATGAAACCTAAACCATTTTGGATTCAGTCATGTCTATATGACTCACTAGTCTTTACCTCTTCAAGGCTCAGATTCAGACCACAGGTTATGAAGGGAAGCCAGGAATGTGATAAAGACATTGTCACCTGTAGTCAACACCAAGGATGTTTACAGGGAAAGATGTCCCCGCTCCAGCAGGTGTCATTGGGCTTCTGCTCAGTGCAGGGGAAAACTACAGCTTTGGACTGTTTGCTCCTTGCCTCCCAGTCCTGCTAGCCAGGTGGGTTGGGCTACTCTCAGAAGATACCAAGAGCAAAGAAATGTGTGGTCTGCATAAGGGGAACAGTGTTTATGAGGAACAGTAGGAGATACTGTCACTAAAACCTAAACTTCCTACCTGGCAAAATCAGAACTTCCCCTCTCTCCATGCTCAGAGGGAGAAGAATGCCACCTGCTAGTTAAGCCTGGAGAGGACACTAAGTAGAGAGGTGTTGCCAGCAGTAGTCTTGATGGGAAAGTAACGGAAAAACTTCTGTAAATGTTTTGCTGGATACATCCCTTAAAGGCAGCACTGTCTGGGATTTTCAAGCTGAGTTACCTAAATCATCCAGCAAGATGCACCTTATTACAAAGATGATGCAGCAGCAACAAAAAATGGCATCAACCCATGTTTCTGCCACTGCTGGCATTGCAGGGAGCTGGGGTGTTGTTAGAGCATCATGTCAAGAGGAATTGCCACTGATTTATAGACACTGTCGTCCAGGCCAACAGGGATTAACACAAATATCATCAGTCTGCTGCATCTGAGGGCCAGGAAGACAACCTGCAAATCATGTTTCCAGGGAGGCTCAAAGCAGTTAGAGAAAAAACCCTTCAATCCCCTCTGCATCCTGCCCTTCCAGACTTAGGCTCTGTACTGTTTGGCAAATGCTCTGAAAACTCCCCTGTGATCCCTGAAAAGGCTGTCAAGTGCAGTGGAGAAGACAGTAAATAAAAGGGGAGTTGGCTAGAAAGCCATAATGCTGGAAGGGCTCGGAGAGCTCTTGTTATAGTGAGCGCTCACCTGATCAACACCACCAGCTCGTTCTGGGAAGCTCTGTACCAGAAAGAGATCAGGGGATACAATGCACACAGCAACACAGAACAGCAAACAATGATGAAGGCAGGGCTGGAGAGCTTGAGAGACAAAGAGGAATTAGCACACAGAGAAATGAAAACAAAAGAGGACACAGTCACCAATATAGCTGGTTTCAGAGGGACAGGAACATCAAGGAGATGGTGGCCTGGATGAAGAGGGTATAAGCAGGGCATTGCTCCTTACTATGAAATATAGAAGGTAGATCAGCTACCAGGCACCACAGTTGCCTGTAGCATCACAGCAGAGAACATCTGGGGCCATGTTAATTTGAAATTATATGTGCACAGCCTAAGGAAGCAATGATCTGAAAAGCAAACAAAGAAACAACCAAAAGCCCCAGCAGCTCCAGAACTACCACTGGGAGAGCTGCTGTGCCATGAGCCCATGGTGTCTTGTCAGGAGCAACGTTAAGTCTCTGCTGCTCTATACTTGTGTGTAAAATAGGAACCATAGTCCTCTCCCTGCTACCAGGGGGTGCTGGGAACATAACAGCAAGTCACCGAGATGGCAGCCACAGATGCCTTCTATGTGCTAAAGAAAGGTATGAACTGAGAAAACGGCAATGCAAGAAAGCGCAAGGAGCGAAAGCTCTGACTTGGCTACAGGGTGGTCCTTTCTCAGAACAAGTGCCAGGGACACAGGGCAGGGAGCTCTGTGGAGCTACTCCAGCTATAGTAAGGCAGAACTGATCTTCAGTCAGTGCAGAACAATGCAGTTGCCCTGAACTCCACGCCCTTCTCCCATTCCCACAGCTGTCACCTCAGAAGCCACCAAGGAATCTCACAGTGCCTCACAGTGGCAGGAGAGCAACTGGTACTTCATACCAGAAGACTGAGGGAGAAGAGCAGGAGAGACGAGCATCAGGTAAAAAGCAAAACAGATTCTCATTAAATGTCATGGGAAGCCATACAGACATCCTGAACAGGCATGCCATTGCAAAGATACTGCCTCAGAGACCATTTTAGGGTAGGGTGGGGCTTAGCAGAATGCAAAATAGCATTAACCTTCTGAATCTTAAGTGGGCTGGAGACCACTTATGTATCTCAGGGGAGCTCAAAGGAGGAGGCTCGGATGGGCTTGGACATCACCGTGCACTTCAGCAGCTTGCAATTAAACCAGCAAATCCAACTCACCTTTTTCCTCCTCCTTGCCCCAGTGCCCTGAGAACATTTGTCTGGAGTTGGAGAACCCAGGCTGTCAGCTCAGTGAGAGGAGCCAGCAGCCCCTGCCTAACCTCCAGCTGAGAGCCCAGGGGTGGGATACACAGGGCAGGACCAAAATGCTCCTCCAAGGGTGTGCTGAGGCTGCATGTTCTACCCACCACTGCCACCCCAGGACAAGCGCAGCCTGTTAGGTTTTCACAAGGGAAAGACCCAGCAACTTCTTCTTTCATAATGTCCCCTCAAAAGGCTATGCTGGCTGCACAGGGAACACTTTGGTCTATCTGCTTTTGCAGATGCTGTAACCAGCCTCTGACCAAGTCTTGTGGTCTCCAGTGATGCTCATCCCCCAAGCCTCTGCTTGTGAGTGCCTGAGATGGTCCAGGAGGAAGAGAGTCAGTCTGCCTGTCCAGGGACCATCTCTTTCCTGCTCCAGCTGTGATGCTTGTTGCTCGCAGCCATCAGGAAGACAGACCTTTAGAGAGTGACAGCCCAGGTGGATCGCTCCAGGGCCTGTTCACAGCTGGACTGAGCAGGACACTTCTTCCAGATGAGCACTTTGCAGGGGCACGGCAGAACCCAAAAGCCATGCCAGAAACTCTCAAATTAGACTGCTGCTTTTTATTTCAGGATGCTCGGTTTCACAGGAAGGCAAGGGCTAGATGCAATCTCTTGAGCTCCCCACTGGGAGCCATTTTGCTTCTCGACTCCTCAGGGGTCCACACAAAAGCTCGCGGAAAGCAAGGCTCCCCTGAAGCTTGGGCTGCAGGCCCAGCTGCCTTTCAAGCAGTCAAAGAAGTCTGGTTCCTACCCAGGGTCAGGTCTCTGAGAAAGGGGAGCTTCGCCTAGCTACCCTCTGCTGGGTTGTGCTTTCCACTGGAATTTGCTGCCTGGAGAGATGATTATTTGTTTTTTGAAAGCTGTCAGGGTTAGTTCCGGGATAATGGGGGCTAATCTGTGCTTCTGTAGGAATGATAAAAGACCCGAGCTTCAGACTTCACTCTTGACTTTTACCTTCAGCACAACTGTATCTTGGCTCTTTCAACTCACACACACGTGGAAGCTTTAGGGGGACTTCCCTTCCCTTGGTATGGACAGGAATGGTTCTTGTATTTGGGCAGCAGCCTCATGCCAAATAACGCCCTGTACCTTGCCTCCCCAGCCACCCCTTAGAGTGCTCTCGCTAGCATCTTTCTTCCTAACTTCCCAGGACTGGCACAGTACTCTGTCAAACTTTTCCGTGCTCCACCCCAGAAGTGGCTGCACATTCAGGTGTGGGCTCCTTCCAAGCCTAATGCCTGTGAATCAAGTTTGCTCATTAAGCAGCCAAGCAGTCCCCTGCCAAATCCTTTCCTCTCATGCATGATCTTACAAGAGGCACTAGCAAGCCCTCCCACATCTTGCTATGAAGATAGCTGAGTAGCTTCTTCTAACAGAAGACCTCCACTTCCTTCTTTCTCCTCCCTGCATTTGTGGGCCTGGAGGAAAAAAAAACCCAAACCAACCATCCAACAGACTTGGGGTTTGCAAATGCCAAGAAACAAATGGAGGAACGTGCTTACCCCATGCCAGTGTCTGTATCTTTGCAGAAGGTACCAGTATCAACCCAAGTATGGCCCCTAGATGCAGCAGACTCATGAGGATGATATTCCTCCAGACGTAACGAAGTGGGGGCTTGGGGCCTTCTTTCTCCCGGTAGGTTTCATCAAAGATATCGTCGATCATGCCCCGGTCTCCTGCCATATCCTCATGATTGATTAAGTCTTTCTCCTTTACAGCATTCCCATTCCTGGTCACCCGGGAGGTGATGGTGCCAACAGTGGTGGTGCTGGAAGCGGAGGAGAACTCCTGGGAGAGATGGCAATAAACATTTTCAAGAAAGGAAAAACAAAACAAGAAGCGGTGTTATGAATGCAGGGAATAGAAACACAAGCAGCTAGGCTGGCTGTACCAAGACTTGCAGCCTGCAGTTTCCCTGGCAGGCTCCATTCTTTCATCTGAATGAACCCTTGGCACCAAGAAAAGCCTGCTCTGGCCTCATGGTGTCATAGCCTGAGAGGGAGGGGTCCTGATCTTTCTGGGGAGAGGAGGTGAGTGGTGGACAGGGTGTAGAAAGTAAAGAAAAAGACTTGAAAGCCAGTCTTTTTTTAATAGCGATGGCTTTGGTGAAATCATTTGCAGGCTGCAAGGATTTTCATTTTCCTTCAGTTTTATTAGTGGGTGTTTTTTGGTGGGTTTGTGGTCTGGACTTGTACATAAGCAGACAACAATAAAGGAAATCTTGTGAATGAACAAAGAAGTGGGAGAGAAATACATTCTGAAGCAAAGTTTTATTATATATAATTGGGCAGTTCCTGATATCCTGCCTTGCTGTATCACCCCACCAGGGATCAGTGGGGGAATGTCAGGAAGATCCACAGGGAGATTCCTCTGGGGTGCCTCCTTATGTACCCCTCTCTTACCTTCCAGGCTGGGACATGGCAAGACCAATATGCTCGGAGCTCAGTGAACGGAAGCAGCTGAGCAATATGCTTCCAGTTAGACCTACAGCTCCTACCCTATGCCTGATGCTAAGCCTCTTATCCCTCTCCCGCTTTCCACCCACAGGCAAACTGAGGCATGGGAAGACAATCCTCTGTGCCAAGGCCACCAGCATGCAGAGAGGAAGTTTTAAGCAGCAAGTTGGCTCAGCCAGGCTCCTGGCTCCCTCCTGTAACTGTGACACAACATTCCCTCTGTACACGCTTGTTTGCCCTGGCCGAGTGACAGCCTACCCGATCAGGCATGCATGACGAAAGGAGCAGGCAGGACTGACCCTAATGAGACAGGTCACTGAACCCTGAATCACTGATTTCCATCTCCATCATGACAGCCGCGTGCTTGCTGGTGCTTACAGCCCTTTGTCAGGCTGGAGCCCAAGCACCCAACGGGGCTCGACCCTAGGGGTGCCAGTCGTGTGGGATGCGAGCGGTGGGAGATCACACTGCCCCTGTCGACTCACCTCCTGGGAACCTGCCCCAAAGGACGTGTCCCTCTGCTGCCCACACCACTGGCTGCATGGGTGAAGAGGCAGTAAAAGTCAGCCAGCAGGAATGGGAGAGCTGGGACCATGGGAGGGAGCGTGGCCAAGCCAGGAAAGCTCCTTTCCCTGGCAGAAATCTCTCATGAATTAACAGCAGACTCCCACCCAGGCACATGAGATTCATAAAAGACCACCATCCTGCCATGGCCTAGTTTCCTGAGGGAGGCATTAAAATCAGGCCAGGCAGCTTACGTGGCCACCCCAACTCCTCCCTTTCCCAAGGGTAGAAACTAGAGGGTTACAGGCATACCTTCCTATGGGGAGGAGCTGGCAAAGCTGAGAGATTCCCCACATTTGGGAAGCAAAACAATCTCTACAGAGACAGTCCTCTTAGTTTTTATTTCTGTAATTAAAGGTTAGAAAGAAAAAAAACCTGGACATGAAGTATCCTGCTGCTTTCTCTGAAGCCATGCAGCTGCTGAGCTCAGGACTGTCTCCCTCTGCATCCTGGCTATAGGCTGTCTCTGCCTGCTTTCCTAATTAATGTTTTGACGGTATGATACTCTGAGCTGACAGAGAATTTCAAGGCAGTCCCCAAAAAGAGCTGTGAGATATTTCTTCTAATCCAGAGATTAGGCAAAGAAAAGTCCTGCCCATTCCAAGTGTCAGATATTCTCGTCTGGCATTTTGGCAGGAAGCACAATTTTCTTCCTTGGCTAGAAGACAATCTACCCAAAAGACCTAAGACTTGTCTATGCAGGAAGAATTCCCAACAGAGATCTAGTGGTATAATTAGATGGGTAATGCTGTTTCCAGAGTAAGAATGTGGGGTTGGAGTTGCATTTTCTCCTTGGTGATAGCTTATGTCACTGTGAAAGTTACCCAGGGGCAGAGGAAGAGGGAGAGTGCAAAGAAAACAGCTGAGAGGAAAAAAACCCTCTTCTTCCAGAGTCATAGCAGCCACAAGAGGAATTTTACCAGCATACCTATGCTGCTGGAATTACACTGATATAATTGAATTGGTCATTTCTCACATGTAAAATAACCTGAAATCAAAAGGGCTATAAAGCTCCTCTGAAACACAGCTCCACCGTTACAGACCTGGGGAGGGGGGGAGGGAGGAAGAGTGGCCAGCTATTTAGCTGGAGACCATGGAAATGAGGAGGAAAGAAAGAGGATTTTTACCCTCTTACGGCTATAGTGGCTCCTGCAGCTTCCACCAAGAAAAACAGGATGAGGATTGATCTGGGGTCTAGAGCTGAGAGGGGGAGTAAACCAGCTAAAACATTTTCACAAGCTCTCCCTCATTTTTGAATGACTTTGCAGCTCTCATCTGCAGAACAGATGTGCTCCCCCATCTCCAACCCCTCCCCACACCCTCCCAGCACTGAACACGCCATAGGTGATCCTGGCACCCAGCCAGCTTATACAACCAACTGCAGCTCAAAGGCTCTTGTGCTGGGTTCAGCCTAGGGGCCCTAGGGCACTGAATCTCAGGTCCGGTATATTTTAATATGCCCAACGTGACCCAGGGACAGGATTCTTTCCAACCTCCAGGATATGCCCCAAAATACATGCCAAGACCATCAAACGTGGTCTGAGCACACTGCCCTTGGCATCTGTTTTGGGTGGGGAGAGGAGTAAAGTTATTTACATTACAGTATTCCTGGAAGGTCACAGCACCTGCACAAAAGGACCAGGAGAGACCCCGCGTGCTGGCAAGAGAGCAGGGATACAATTTACCTCCACAGCATAGGCAGAAGGGGGAAGGATGAGAAGGCGACAGCAGGAATACCAGAATCAGCCCCTGCCTCCCCTCAGGCAAGGGGTGGCTGCCAGAAGGAGCAAAAATAAAACCCCAAATCTCTAAAGATCCAATAGCTCTACGTATTATCCTGGTGTTGGCTTGTTTTTCAGATCTTCTTATTCCAAACATGGGCAGTATCCCCATTGTACGTTTGCTTGGCTCAGGCAATGCAGACACAGTCATTCATTTTATCTGGGCAGCTGGCCGCTTTCACCTTGCGTCTGTCCTAGAGATACTCCTTGCTGCAGAATTTGCCTTAAAAACGCTGTAATTGACAGCCCTTTCTTAGTAAAAATAAAATAAAGAAACTAAAAACGTCACAGTCCGAACACTACAAAAAAACCCCAAAACTCACGACCTCTTGGCACAAAAGACCTTCCCGAACAGCCCTCGGCAGCATGCTTAGGTCGATGTTTTTAAGATAAGCCTGTATCTTATGCTCAGTCTATCCCAGGGCATCGACTCCGCGGGGAGCTGATCCCAGCGGCGGAGACCCCCGCTTCCTTCACGGTAGCCCCATGAGGTTTCGGTGATGTCTTAAGTTAGCAGCGAAAAGATTTCATCCGAAGCCTGAGAAGTGGCACGGAGAAGACACAAACCCACACACACACGCACATCCGTGTGCATACGTGTGCGTGTGTGTGTGTGTGTGTGTGTGCGTGTGCGCGCATGGACACGCGTGGATGCCCAGACGTTTCCTACCGAGACAGCAGAGGCGCAACGCTGCCGGAGCCGCGGAGATGAGGGAGGAAGGGCCGAGGGGAAGACAAAGCACCCGCAGCCCCGGGCCTGCCGGCAGCCCCCCGCTTACCTCCTCCTGCAGCAAGTGCGCAGGCATGGTGCGGCCCCGGCTCTGCTCCTCGGCGGCGGTACGCGGGCGCGCAGATCCCCGGCGGCGGAGGGAGGAGGCTGCCTCTCGTCGGCCCCTCGCCGGTTAGTTGTGCGGCTGGAGGAAGCGGGGGCGGAGGTATTTAAGCGGGGCTGCTTTCTTGGCGTCTGGAGGGGCTGGACTTTGTGCGCCCCGGCCTCCCGGTGACCCCCTGCCCGCGGCTGAGATGCGCAGGGTCAGCGCGGCGGGCGGCGAGTCGCGGCGGGGGCTCGGCTTTCGGCGTGCCCGGGAGGGGAGGTGGGGCGGGGCGAGGGGCGGGAGGAAGGATGCTGAGGAAGAGGAGGATGGCGAGGGCCAGGCTCTCTCATGATGCCTGGCTGCTTTTTTCTTTCTTTTTTTTTTTTCTTCCCTTTTTTTTTTTTTTTTTCCCCTCGCGAGCCGATTGGCTGCGGGAAATTTGGTGCCACCTCGGCCTGTGCTCGCCATTGGCTGCCCGCAATCTGCTGTTCGCTCCCCGCGGCGCGCACGGCTCCGCGCACGGCTCCGCGCACGGCTCGGGGAGAGCGGGGGCTACTGGCAGCCGGCCCTCCGCGGGCCACCGCCGCCGCAGGGGCTACCTCCAGTGAAACAAGAAGCCCCCGAGGGGTGTCGAGGGGTGCGATGGAGCCCCACGCCCCTTCCCCGGGTGACTGTGGAGGGCTTCTGCATCTACTCTATCTACAGGGTCTGTGTGGGGAATATTACATCTATGTGTATATATACATTATGCATCTCTGCGAAGAAAAAGCACACCCACAATTCTATAGCTAGAGAATCATGTGTATCTGTATAGATGTTTATCTCGATGGGCAAAACAAGCCTGGAACATGTTGGTTGTAATGTTTTCAAAGGAACCCTGGCCATTTTCCACCGTAAAACAGTCCCTTTTGGCGGAGGGTGGAAGGAAAAAGGAGCAGCTCAGTTTGCTATCAGCTATTTTCCATAATGACCTCCTCACTCACCCGTAATGCTAGCAATAGGAATATCCAAGCTCTATCCCAAGGAGACCTTTACCATTAAAAGTGAAAAAATGGACTCTTATAAAGCTTCTTCTCTGGAGACTTTCCAGACCCACCTGGATCTGTTCCTGTGTGACCTGCTCTAGGTGGTCCTGCTCTGGCAGGGGGGCTGGACTGGATGATCTTTCAAGGTCCCTTCCAGCCCCTACCATTCTGTGATTCTGTGTGTGTGTGAAAACCTTTCTGGTGGCAGAGCTTGGAGGCAACTCTCCTAACCCCACTGTGTGGTCACCGTGCCAGACACCCTCAGCTCCTTAGCAGCAAGGCTTGAGGTTCCCTAGTGGCATCACCACAGCCAGGACCCGTTTCAGCTCCTTCTCCCACTCATACTGTGTCCCATGTGTTCAATTTCTGGCCCCCCTCTCCCAACACCCAGCTATTCTGGGAGTGGAAGAGGCATGTCAAAAGCCATTTTGAGGTGTGCCCATATACCCTCACACATACCCTCTCCGGACAGCTATCCTGCAGCAATGGACCCAGCCACACAAGGTGCAGCCAGCCAGCCAAGATCTTGCAGAGTCTGTCCCTGTGCTGGTCTTGCTCAGGCATAGTGGGGCTGATTCAGTGGCAGCTGTCAAAAGTGAGTTGCATTGTAATCACTGGGAGTGGAAAAGTGACAATGAAAAATAACAGTAGCACAGTTGTTCTCTGGATTTCAAGGTGTCCAGCAAAGGGGGAAAATGATGTCTCTCCTTTTTCATTTCACAGGGATGGATGAAAAGGATGGAGGGGAGACTATGTTTTAGATTTACATTAGGAACTTAGTCTTTCTGAGTCACAGTTTTAAAGCAGAGAGCCCACATCAGAAAATGTTCCTAGATGGTGAAAGCTGCCATGAGTCAGAGAGGGACTTTTAACCATCTATTTCAAGACTCTCTGTTAAAATGTTTGGTTAACAACACTGAGGGTTACTGAACATAGAGGAGAAATGATGTTTTAATTAAAGATTCTATCTACTTTCTATGTGAGTATTGGAAGAACTATAAACTGCTAAAAACTACCCTAAGGAAATCAGAGTCCTGCTATTTCAAAAAACCAAAACCAAAACCAAACCAACCAACCAAAAAAACCCACCAAACACCCACACACAAAAAATCCCCAAACAAACAAACAAAACAAAACAAAACAAACCAACAACAACAAACGAGCAAAAACACACACACACACACACACAAAGCAAACGGAAAGGAAATAAATTTAAAAGGAAAAAAAATACAATGTGCATCTCATGCCACATGGAGAAAATAATTTCAATGACATGAACCCAGGGGAGAAATGGAACTGCTACCAGCGGGTAATAATGAGCCTTTTGGGGATTCAAGGTTTGCCTTTTTGCAGATACTCAGATCCACCATAGCTCTTTTCTTTCTCACTGGTTTCTTTGCTCAGACACAGAGCACAGCTAAGAGGGAACTTGTAGGGCAGCTAGACTTTGTCATCTTCTAAAAACCTTCTTCTGGCAGCTCCCACACAACCGAAGTAAGTTTTCTCAACATTCCTCTGCCAAGTTATCCTGGGAGATGAATGTTACATTTGTTTTGCACAAAGGGAGAGATGGATCTTGACCATCGTTGGGCCTTTGCTCACCTGGCAGATTTCAAGTCTTACATCAGGAAGGCCCTTCACAGCATAGTCAGCTTCTCCAGATGGCATTTTTATTACTTTTGAAATAGGTTAATGCTCCTGAACGTGGCCATGACGTTCAGGCATTGACATTTTGGTGAGGTGAGCAGGACAGTTTGCTTTCACAATGTTTAAACTGCAACAGCTCCAGCCTTGCTTGTCAAAAGGCATTTTGGCCATTGTCGGGCTGGAGGCTTGCTCACTCTGTGCCAGCTGGACTCCTTCCTGTGGAGAGCTGCTGGAGTGGGTGATGGCCAGCACCATGCTGCCCCTGGACCCCACCACTGGACTATGCATATCTGAGTCTCTTCTGCAGACTGATGCCTCAGCTCTGCTGCTCAAGTCTTGAGACAAAAAGGGAGACCACTGGGCAGCTGAGGTGGGAAACCAGAAATGTCTAGTACAGACACAGCAATACAACTTCAACTGGGCTTTTCCTGCTCTAGTTTGTATTTTTCCAGACAAGCTTTTCCCTCCTTCAAGAGAGAGCTGCCCTGCTGAGCCTCCAGCAGAAATACATTGCTGGTGGAGTTCACCAGCACTACTTAGTAAAGATTCAACTTCAGCCATCATCCCCAGGAAACTGATTCAACTCTTCTGCATCTGGTGACTGCTGCCTGAGGTCGTGGTCTTTCATAAATGAGCTGATGCAATACCAGGGCCATGGCACAGGGCAGTGATGAGCAGAGCCATGCCATGGGTGGCACAGGCCATGAACTTCAGCACGGGTTTTTTTTAGAAATGCATGGTCTAATGTAAGAATGTTTCTACCTTCTTGAGAAGTGTTCCCCCCAGATTCATGACCCAGCTAAGGGACTGTGCTAGTGGAAAGCTCTTCCAGAGTACTTTTTGCCAGAGTATCTCAAAGTTTTTTATCAAGATTGGGGACAAGAGAGGCACAGACCAGTAGTGAGGTTTATCACAAGACACAATCTGTGAGCAGAGCCCATCTGAGAAAGAATGATTGCATCCCTTTCCTGGGGTACAGTAACCAGACAGGATTTGCTACCACAGTGCCAGGATTCAGTAGAAAAGCATCAAGGCTAAGGTAAGGACATTTCACCAAACTTTTTCCTTCATACTCTCCCCTAAAAAAATATAAATACTATTGCTTTTCTATTTAGCAGTAAGTTTTGCAAGGAGATTTCATCTGGTGTTGACATCTTGGAAATTTTAATGAATCTCCTCAGTTACCCCCTCCAAAAATGTTGAAAAAGCCACACACACAAAAAAGCTTGCTGCAATGTTTGCTTCATGTTGTTTGTTTATCTTCTTTAACAGCATTCTGTCTCCTCTTTTTTCTTTTTCTTCTATTTCACAACTGAAAGTTGAAAGAAGGAGACTCAAGTGAAGAGGGAATAAGCTAAAAACTAAGGAAAGAGCTGACCACTACCAATTCCCCTCTGCCAAAAAGAAAGGTTTGCAAAAATTCTGCTGGGATTATTTTCTGCATCTCTTGTATTGTTTTTCTGAAGAAGAATGAAGCAATTCCAACTTGAAAGCTTTTTTACAGGGATAGGTGTATTATGCCATGGACCTTTCATCCAAGGAGAAGTGCAGGTGTGGGTTTCTATCATTTCACCAATCCTCCTTTCTTTCTCCTCCTTCCTACCTTAAAGAATCTGTCCTGGAAGAGCATAGAGCCCTCTGCAGAGCAGATATACACCAGTGAGGCTCACCACTGCTGCCAGGAGTTTCAGAGGTTAATGGTCCCCCTGGTTTTGACAGGGTTGACTTCTGGGCACAGTTAAGTGTTGTAGAGAAATGAGGTGGTGGCCCAAGGCTCCAGAATGAGTTGGGACAAGACTTGGTTCGAACTGTAGGAGTTCAGAGCTAATGCCTATCTGAAAGGTAAGGTAATGGCAGCTGCAGGTCTTCAGGGATTGTCACTCGCAGTTCAGATGCCAATGAATCAAATGTCAGCTTGTGGGGTCACCACCCTTGTTTAATGTTGCTTTCTCCCCCATGCTTTCTTTTGGAATATGGTGACTCTGTTATATTTTCACAGACATTTCCTCATCCAGGAGAGGTAACAAATGGCTTTCCTTTTTGAAATGGAAATCTAAGACTCTTTTTAGTCACCTGGCTCCAGAAACTGCAACTTAAATAGTCTGATATCATGGCATTTACCACAAGTGAGATTTATGTTTGCAAGAACTGGTATCATCTTGCTCACTTGCTTGCTTGCTATCTTGTTTCCCTGTCCCTGTCCCCCCCCGTCCCTCTCAAAAGATCATCTATTGATCCATAATTTCAGTGTATTCCACAAATTCATGAATTTCCTCTGGTTCAGCCTCACCCTTAAAGCATGGCTAAATTCAGTACAGGCTCTTCAGTTAATAGCTGCTGTGGGGAGCTCTGAGAAGAGCAGCAGTGGCCAACCCCCCAGCTGCCTTCCCACAGCCGCCCAGGGAAGGGCAAGGGCTGAAAGAAGCTGGTGATCACTTTGCCATCCCACTGCTGCTCAGTTGGAAATGTGGGATTAGAGGGAGGTGATAAGGTAGCAGAAATCACTGGTGTCAGAAGGGAAAGTAGATGTAAGTGGTGTGATGGACCATGCCTCCAGGCTTTAACCAGGACTGCTAAATTCCCTGCCATTGGTGCAGTAATCTTATCAGCACTGAGAATTAGGCTGATAACAGGCTGATGACTGGGATAGGGTGCTTATCTCTGCACTTTGACCCATCCCTTGATGCCTGGCTTGATGCCAGACCCCCCGCCCATCCTCCTCCCTGCCTGTTACCCCAAACAGGCTTTGCTCCCAGTCCTTGGGCTGCCAACAGCAAGAACGCAGCCGGTATTGTCTAAACAGGACCATACAATGGGCAGCATTGTTGACACTGGATTTTTGCCCTCATTCTTTAATGAATCTTTATGACCTCACAGCCCACCCCTTGGCCACTCCAGCCAGCCCCTTGGGACTGTGAGGCTGTATTTTGAACTCGGGTAAATAAATTGGGAGAGGAGGGGGAGAAAGGGATTGGGGAGCAAAGGAACACAGTGATCTTTGTGTTGCCACCCTCTCTTCAGCACTGGTGCTCTCTGGTGTCTTTCTACCCACATCAGACATGGCAGGCCAGGTGCCAAAGAGCTGGCATGCTGAGCACCCTTCCACATCCTCCCCAGCCTGCTTTCACTGGGCAGCGAGACCCTCTGTGGTCCTGGAGCTCCCCTTACTCGGGATGCAATGCGCGCCCATCATCTCAGCTGTCCTTTCACCTCCTCCAGGCCCTCTGATGCTCCCTTCCCACACCTGCAGCCCACACCTCCTGCTCCTTTTCTTCAGACTGAGACCATTCTCTCAAGCATCCCCTGCTGTCAGCACGGTGGAAGTGCCAAGCAAGGACCTGAGGAAATGCCACCTCCTAGTGGCAGATCTTCTAACCCATCTTAGGTGGCATGAGCAGTGCCACACTGTCTCCTTCTGCACGGTATCATTCAGGCTTAGAAGCAGCTAACACATCTAAGACGCCAGATGAATCTAAGGATAGCTCTCCATCTGTGTGGGGAGAGAGGTGATGCTGTGGGGCTGTTAGTGTGAGCCCTGGGGACATATTGCCACATAGGCAGCACAAGAGCACATTGCAGCACTAGGAAAGGATGACAGCACATCCAAGGTCAGTTTGCCGCTGCTCCTGTTGGGCAGAGCGCAGTGACCCTTACCCCTGTGTATGCTCTTTGTGGGTGTGCTCTGCATCATCGCTTTCTACCCTGTCTCCTTGCTGCAATAGCTGCCTGGGCATTTGAGGGCAAGCAAAGAGAACAAAACTGGCTTCCAAAAGATAAAAATAACCTGGGGCTACAGAGCAGGGAGACAACTCCCTTCTGAGCTGCTGGCTGAATCACAGATACTTCTTCTCCTTCTGGACAGGTTTCTGATAGACTCCTGTTAGAGAAAGCAGGGTATCCTGGCAGGGAGAAACTGGTGGGACTGCCCTGAGAACACATACAAGCTGCTGGTATGAGAAGCAGAAAGGACAAGGAGGAAACTTGCTGGACCCTCAATCCCAACATTCCCTACTCTAGGCTTATCAGTGGCACGCGAAGGAGAACCTCAAAGATGGTGTGTACCTCTCCCTGACTGCCATCCCCAACTTTGCCTACATCCATACCTCAGTCTCCTTTAAAGTGAAAGCTTTCTTTCCTCTTGGGCACAGAAACACAACACAGAGAGCTGTCTTTGTGTTCATCCAGAAGGCAGCCTTGCTTTTCCTCCTTTCCCTCTTTGCTTATCCCAGTGAAGACCTATGCTGCATGAAGACCTATGTGAGCACCTCTCTTTTTTTTTTTTTGTCTATAAAATGGAGGTGGTATAAAATGTGTCTTCTGTCCAAGTCCATTCACAACTGAAAATCATTCAGGATTCCCACCTGAGCAGAATGCCTCCCCACCATGATGTGTGATAGGATGACGCAGTGTGCGTGGCTGTCGAAGGAAAGGACTTTCAGAGTCCTGGAAGATAAAGGTGCTACAAGCTGTTATGTTTCTGGACAGGAATATTTTTAGGTCTTCTTGCTGAGAATGAACCCCTTACCTGCTTGTCTGGTTTTGCTGCTTTTCCAGGTCTTTGAAGAACCTGCCTACCCTGTCTTGCTTAAAGAATGGAGCTGGAAACACACTCTTCACTTTCTGCATCTCCTTCCCCAGTGGAAGAAAAGGGCTGAAGACCTCTGGGTTCATGTTAGTTTTGGTGGGTAAAATGCCCCATGTTAACCTGGTGTTTGGGTTTGGAGTGTTAACAGGGGGAGAGACCTGTTCCAAGTGTAAAAGAAATAATGGGCAAGTAGCACCAACGGGACTCTGCAGTCCAGTAATTAATCTTAGCTCTTTCTGATTACCTTTTTATGTGTTCCCCATTTTGTCTCTTAAGTCTTTTGACAGTGCTAACATAGAAATCTCATTCACAAGTCAACCTGATAAGTCCTCTTACAAAGTCTGGTCCTCACGGCACTGGAGAGCTGCAGCAGATGATCGACTACCACATGAATACACACTTTCACACATTCACACAGCAGGCACGCAGTGTGTTCTGGAAGGTATGCATTTTGCTTGATTGATGTGAGCTGTGTTTGAGAGGGCTGTATTTGCAGAGAATTCGGGTGTAAACTTCAAGAGAAACCCACACTGGCACAGAAGTGACTTCAGCCTTCTCCAGTTGATAATGCCATGCAATTTTATCCCCAGGTCTTTAAGAAAAGAAAGTAAGCTAAGGGTGAAGTAGCCAAATTTTATGGCTTTTAGTATTGTTATATGACATTTTCATAACACTTCTAACCCACCTAATTTTACCTACCCAGTTCCAGTTTGAGGGTTTCTGGAACAACTCTGGTATCTGTACCTGCAGCACAGCTACTCTAAATTTCCTTGCTGATATATGTGATGGAAGACAGGTCAAGCTTCCTACTTCTGCAGACCAGGAAGAGTGGAGTGTGTGTTGGAGGTAACCCTGTTTAGATTTCCAATAAGATCTTGGGAAATGGGATACACAGACTGAAATAAATAGGATGCAATCCACTAGATAAGTACAGAGTTATAGCTTGAGAGGAAGAGTTAACTGTCCAAAACTACACTGGGAGAGTAACTTGGTGAGAGCAGTTCTGAAGATAAGGGTCTAGGGGCAACAATGGAGTATGTGCTGTGAGCAGAACAAACTGTAGATGTGGAAATAGTAGCACAGGAAAAGCACATGGCATAACTGTCTGGTTCTACTTGGCACCGGGTACACCTTAGTTCTGAGGTTTTTCTTTGTTTGTCCATTGTGCCATTCTGCTTTTCAAATAGTCTGCTGGCTCTGGGTTGTGCCTTGGGAATAACAACTCTGCAAAAAGAATTGTGTATAAAAATTAGCAACCCTAAAACCTGAAGAGCCTCCCTGGATAGTAAAAATAGCACAAAGGGAGAACCCAGGGAAAAATACCCTGCCCTACAACAGCAAAGCTTCATTTGCCTGTGTGACACTGGGCTGTGCAGCTCTGTGAGGTGGAACCCCTAGAATCACTAGCAAGGGACTGCATGCAGTGTCATCCCCCTGTGAGGATGTCCTCACCTGGTCACAGGTTCTGTAATATGCTGCGAGCACCCCACAGGGACCTCAGGATCCCAGGTAACATGCTTGAATGATGGGGTAGCATGAGTCTGGAAAGCACTGGAACACAGGTAACAGCTAGCTGGTGTGCAAACATATAACATTGCCAGTAACTGGTAGGGTGCCCACTCCTCCTTCACCTCCTCTTTCTCAATAGGTCAAGTTTATCCTTAAAGAGCTGGCTCAGCCAGGTGATTGGCTCACCCCTGAATATCAAGTGCATGTAATATGTAATCCCAAAACTGATTCCAGCCTCTGGCTTTTCAAATGGCCACCTGAGCCTTTCTTATCTTGTTTTCCTACCTATTAAATGGGACCTTGACGGAGTATGTGGAATGACATGGTCAGGAATGAGTAGAGGAAAACTACTACTGTGCAGCATAGGACTATGCAAGCTGAGTTGATAGAATTGCAGACAAATGATCTTCATCTAAACAATGGTTTGGTATAGAGAAAACCAGTGGGCAAAGGTAGAAAAATGGTGAATCATTTGCAGCTCCTGAGTAATCTACCCCTCTGCTCTCTAGCTAGGACTTGGCCAGCACCATCCTGCCAAAAATCATTGGAGTAAGCTCATGACATACTGGGGTAGGATTAGTGCAGCTCTTTGGTGCCCAGAGGATCCCTGGCTTGGTTTCCAAAGATGCCAGCCAGGACTCCTCATTCTGTGTTTCTTTCCTGGGGCTCATGGCTGGATCTAAGGAGGTGCCAAGCCCTCAGGTGCAGGGATCCAGCTCTTCCTCTGGTACTGATGGATCTATTATAGACATTTCTCTCACCCTCAGGGACAGGGTCTCTGCTCTTCATCCAATAGATGCTATTGCGAGTTTCAGCCAGGGATGAAGGGAAAAAACAGCACCAAAATGGCAGCAGTTGATACTTGAAGAAGAGAGATACTCCTGCAGCAAGTGTCACAGTTGCTCAAGATTTTGTTCCGGAGGTCTCTGATCTTATTGTGTCTCATCTCTAAAGTTTGCTTCAGGCATGACAGGAACAGGCAGGGCAAATTGCCCTGTGCAGGCATGAGTTACATGTCAGTTAACCAGTGCTGAGGATATAAATTTGAACTGCTAATCCAGTTTAATCCCCCCGTATCCACCCCTTGGATTTTCCCTAAATTATCTGCATGGGATATCTGTATTGCCTTCCCCTGCCAGAAGGCCTTAAAAGGTGGGAGCCCAGTCCCTCTCAACATGCAATGATTTAACTGTAAAGAGCCTGGGAACGTTCAGCAGGTGGCTGCTGGTGGGGACTGCAGTTTGTCCTCCATAGCATGTGTCTGTCCCTTATGCCACAGTGATGATATACAGAGAACAGCAACCTGACAGAAAAAGCTTTCCCAGGTGGAATAAATCACACTGCCTTCATCCCAAACACCTGCACCGGTCCTGAAGCAGGATCCATATCTCGGTACTCTGCTGAGCTCTAAGGAAACTGTCTTCCTCTCATCTAGTGGGCAGATGCCTCTGCTGCTCTGTCCTGGCAATGACAGGATGGGCCTTGCTGGGGCTGTGCTGGCTTTGCCCTTGTTGCCCTTCTTACCGTGGGTGTCAGGGTAGACTGTATTTGACTGGGTTTGGCAGAGGACAACACCAGCCTAGAGGGAGGTGAGTGATGGTGGGACTGGGGTTCCCAGTGCTTGTGGCTGCTGGGGGATGTGATCCCAGGCAATAGGAGCCAACTGAGGAGGGGGCCATGCAGGCAGGACCAACTGCACAAAGGGGCCAAGGTAGCTAGTGTCAGGCAGCTGTCTTGTGCCTTCTGGCTCAGGAGGCCTTGTGGAGCCAGAGCCGAACCCAAATTAGCAGTGCCAGAGGGTTGCTAAATAAGCTAACACAGCTTGGGTTGTGGCAGCAGGAGCAGCAGAGGTCACCATGTGAAGTCATCCTGACACTGTGAGGGCCCCAGCTGGAGAAGTGGGCTCAGCAATGGACACCATGTCCTCAGAGAGGGAGCAAATCTGGGGACAATTCAGAAGGGAGTGAGGAAAATAGGAAGGAATGTAAGGTGTGTGCTCAGTCTGAAGGATCTGGTTGGTGGTGGCCACAGGAGAAAAGAAGGGAGGCAAGGACAAGGCTGGAAGACAATAATCTGATCCTTCTCTGCACCGAACAAGAAGGTAGGGGGTTATGTTGCAGTGACATTTAGATCAAGCCCAACTGGCTCAGAGATCATGCTTAGCCTGCTGGAATGGTAGTCCAGCCAGTGTCTCCCTTCTGCTGTCCTCTGGCCTGACGTGGACAGGCACCTGAGGAAGTGAGTAGCTGAGATGGTTTGATGTCACACAGGAGTGCCATCTCCTCCTCTGCCCATAACCTGCCTGAGATCAGGGGGACCCTTGTGGAAAAGGCAGCGGCTCCAAAGCCATGTTACTGGGTGGCTCCTGGGACAGTAGCAGAGGTTTGTCCTAAGCGGGCTTTGCTCCATGTGCATTGGAGGTCTGGGCCACCTCCGCTCCTAGAGAAGGACCAACCGAAGAGCTGTTTGCAGGGGGAGAACGGCGCTGCCTGGCCGGGAAGAAGAGCGCAGGGTGGTTCACAAGCGGGTTCTCCGTGTCAGCGCTGCTCGCTAGCCAGGCCCCTCGGCTGCGGGGCTGGGGCTGGGGCTGGGGCTGGGGCTGGGTCAGCTCTGTCTGCAGCCACGGGCGCGGCGCACGGAGCGCTGCTGCCCCCCGCTGGCCGGGGCTGGCGGCACCTCGGGCGGAGCGGGGCAGCGCGGCTGGGGAAGGGGGCAGCGCGGCTGGGGAAAGCGGC
>JANVCC010000106.1:2050099-2102736 GCA_025345505.1 Todiramphus chloris collaris | reverse complement strand
CCTTCCCACTAAGCTGCCACTGTCCCATTCACTGAGCTCCTGTGCTGTCACGTGGCCCAGAGCTCACACGTTAATAGATAATTTTAGATTTGGGCTGTTTACAGAGGGAAGGGGAGAAATTGATAGCTATATCTGGTCCGTTGACTCCTGTAGGGTTGACAAAGTCCAGCAAAAACTGGAAGCACAGGAGTGAAGCCCTTGAAGCGACCTGCAGAGATCTCAGCTGCTGGATTGCACCCAGAGAGCCAGAAAAGGTTAGTGATGCTCCCAATGACTTTTCCAAAACAGGGCAGCCCTTTGCCAATTTGTAGGCGAGAGCCAAATGTTCTAAAATTCCTGAGACCTGCCCAACAAACTTAGGTGGTCACAGCAGTGAGTTTAAGAGCTTTACTAAACTCATAAGCATGTAATTAGTGAGTAGATGAAAAGCATCGATGTACAGATAATAGCTAATGAAACCACACAGTATTGCAATGCAAGATTTACTGTGAATAAACTGAAAAGAGCTTACCTATGCTTCAGAGACTAAATGCTTAAAAATGTGCTGATGCATCTAAAGGTGGGAATACCATCAGGAACACCAGTTGAGGAAGAGGAGAACAATGTCATAACGGAGACCTCCTTTTACTAGCCTCTCCTTATATGAATTATGGTATTCCATCAGGAAGCTGGATGTAATGATGCTGTTTTCCATTGTGCTTGATTCTGGTAACAAAACTCATGAAAACTCTCATCCCGGCTTGTGTCATCTCATCTCATTTCATCTCTCTCTTCTGATGCTTTCTGTTATTTTTTTCCCATTAACCTATGCATTAGCATAAAGTTCACCAGTTTAGGCTTACACTATCTCATAAGCTTCTTCTCTTCAGCTAGCTTTTCCTACTTCTGTAGATTTAAACTGTTTCTTACACTACCTTATTGTAGAAGCATGCTGGGTGCTGTTAGGGAAGGCCTCTTTGGGACTAAACAGACAAGATATTGAATTTTGGACATGGACCTCTTCCTACTGAGGTTGAGCTATAGAAAGGCAGGCTGCATTTGCCAGGAACCTGGTGGGACAGAGTCTGGAGGTCTTCCCTTCTCAGCTCTCTTTGCCTTCCATAGAAGTTCCAGACAGATTCTTCACATCTATGCCTGCTCTTATTTTCTTTCCTATTCATGTAACCTGTAAATCCTCCAAGGGAAGGGGCTACACAGAGGCTAAGGATTCCTGATTACTGGAAAAGCCTTTATGGTGTAATAACTTTTTCCAGTTGTACACCACATCATTTACTGTCTGTTTCTTCACTTTGTGCACCGAGATACTGAGGGAAAGCAGCCAGCAGTCTGACTAGTCAGAGGCTAGAGTGAAGGGTTCAGAGGAGTAAGCCTTCCAAACGTGTTTAAAAACTGGCCTCTGCCCTTTCAGGAACAAACAAGAGAAGAGTGATCAAGCATCCCTTCCTCTCATCACACTTACTTGACAGGAGATTGCAACCTGCTGTATTCTCAGAGTTATTATGCAGGGACTTACCTGTATCTGGCAGATAGCTGGGTTGGGGAAGAAATCTTTGATCTGAGTCCTGCTTTGTCTTTGCAGGGACACTGGTAGGTGTTTGCTTGTGATGTGCCGCAGGACACCCGCTGTGTGTGTCCCTCTCCTTGCTGGCTGTGCTAAATCTGGGTCAAAGGAGCAGCCTGTAACCAAACACACTGACACTGACAGGAGCTCAGCCTACAGTAAGCAGCTCTTCAAGCACCTTGAAGGAAGTTAAGCATGGCTCACCTCTTGGAGTCAACTGCTGGTTGATTGACACCAAAAAGATGTTTGTGTTGCACAAGAGGAAGTACCCTTTGCTTTCAAGCCAGGCCCTTTAGGGAACTTGTGCTTCTTTAGGTGTGGTGCCCACCTGGGTGTTCATCCCTGCCCACAGTGTTTCAGAGACAGAATTTCCTCTCAGTAATGCCAGTACAAGGTTGGCCCAGACAGCTCCTAGGTGCATAGAGCATGCTTGCTGCAAAGATGCAGTGTCAGAGCTGTTAGCCAGTTTCTGGGTTTAATTTCACTGCCATCATGTCACATCAGGGCTCACGAAGACTGGACTGTCCCTACTGGAATTTGGGCTACAGGAGCTGTGTAGTTGCTGGAGAGTCACTGGTGCAGGAGTGTTCAAGGCCCTGAGCAGCCGGTGGGAGCCATGGGGCATGGAGGGTCCCATCCTAGACACGGTTGACTTCAACAAACTGAGACCACCATGCTGAACATCCTGGGTAAAACCAGGGGGAAAGATGCCTGCAAGGCCTCAAGTTTAGAGAAGGAATGGTGACTGGCAGTACAGGCTTTAATGCTTGTTAGCCAATGTGGAAGTCAACAGAAAATATTGTAGTAGATGTGTGTGCATACATGTGCACACACGTGCATGTGTGCATGTATTGCAATGGAGGTTTAAGAAAACAACACTCTACAGAGCAGTAGGAAAGGTTATTCATCATTAAAGTAAGAATAACAGATCATGAATATTTAGTAGTTATATTCTGAAAAGAGGAAAAATGACCATTGTCTTGTAAAGGACCTTGTAATATTCACTTACAACCACTACTTTCCACTTAGCAGAGTTGTGCATGCCAGTCCTTGTGAGTTTGCAGCCAGCCAGTGAAATCCTCACTGAGGGCCACTGCACATGAAAGCAAGAGAGCTCTCCAATGTGTAAAAATATATATTTACTAGCACATATTTCCCAGCACATACAAATATTTATGGAGACTCATTGCTAAATTGTAAAACACAGTAACAGGTTTCTTCTAACAAGCTCAATTTCAACCTGTGCTTGACTAAGATGCACTTCACTCCCTCTCCATCTTCTCCTCCTTCTCATATAGGTTTATCTTGATAGTTTGGGGACACATAGGAGTGCTTACTGACAGTTTCTATGTCTTGGTCTGCACATAGCAAATTTGCATCCTGAAGGATGCAAAGCTTCCAGAGTTGTGATGCTTGTTCAGCTGCTGCTGAGCTATGGGTCAGTGGTGCAGAATTTAACTCTGTTACAGCAGTAGAGTGATTATAGCTGTTGATGAGCCAAGTTATTGCTTTAAACAAGACAAGGGGTATGGGGAAAAGCAATATATTTTTATTATGCCAGAAGATATAATTGGGGAAACATATTTTTAGAAATGCAAGCCTTTTATATTTATTTATTTTTAGTGAGATGATTTGCAGGTGTCTGCAGGAGGGTTTATGCACTCAGGAGACGGTCTGTACCTGGGCCCTGAAGGATATGATGTGAAGTGGTGCTGTGCCACAAGCAGCGAGACGTGCACTGTGAAAAAGCCTGCATGTTCCCCAAAAACAGCAGCTCTGCACCCTAAGCCATGCTGCTTGTGCATGGGCAGGTAGATCTTCTGTATGGTCCCAAGAGCGTGACGGGATGCCGCGGTTTTACTCCTGCTTTTCATTCCTCCTTTTAACAGTGAGGTAGCAAAGAGGATGCTGTGGAAACGCTGAAGGGGATCATGTTTTAGACCAAACCCCAACTTCTTCCCGAAGTGTCTGCAATGCTTGGCACAGGAATTGCAACGCCTCGGGGGCTAGTGCAGGCAGCTGCCCCCGCCCGCCCGGCTCCGCGCTGCCGTCGCTCCCGGAGAGCATCTCTCTCTCTTTGGCTCTCCACAGAAAATTCAGGACTTCCCCGACCCTCGAAATAAAGGCTTTCCCGTCCGGCCCCTCTCCCCAACGGCGCTTGCACAGTCCCATGACGGCTCCCCGGGGCGAGCTTCCCTGGAAGCTGATCCGAGCTGCGGGCAGGCTGAGGGGTCCGGTTAAATCCCAGCCGCCTCCTCCCCCGCCCCTGCAACTCCGGCCTCATCTCCTAGCAGCCTCCGCTTCCCATGGCATCTAGGTTTGTTATCTGCCTTGGTAAGAAGAGAAGGACGTGTCGGTGTTCCCATGACTGCTGCGGTAACAGGGCTGACGGTGGCTGCTAACAGCGGGTAGTGCCACCCCTCCGAGAGGAGTCACCAGCCGGGCTGGTATAAAAGCGAGGTATGTGCCACCGGTGGGAAGCTGTTGGGGTGCCCTCTGCTGGCTGCTGAGGTAGAACAGCTCTTTGACATCGACTGATTCTCTGCTAGCTTGCAACTCCAGCCTGGGCACTAAATTGTCACGATTTCAGTTAAAAAGGACTTCTGCTGGAAGTGACTAGCCATGAGTTCATCTCACCTAAGCAAAAGAGCTGAGAGCCACTTTAGAGCCTCGGAGGAGCATGAACTGGAGGCAGTGGGGAAGAAAGCTTGGGACAATCCTGTTTACAACGGTTCTCCCTCTACTTCCTTGAAGATTCGAGCCATCTACAACCCCAAATCCATCCTGGAGAATCCGTATGAGAATTTTGAAGAGGTGGAGGATCCACTGCCCTACGAGGAAGAGCAGAACAAAGCTGTGGATGGAAAGACAAGTCCTTTCCTCAGGTGTTTCTTCTACATCTTCAGAGGCATCCGAGGTAAAGCTCTGACATCTCACTAGAAAGGTTTTACTAGCCTTGTGAAGAGTGATTGGGAGGGGGAAGCAGTGGGCTGTGAGCGTGGGAATGCAGAAGGTAGAATCTCCTTATGCCCGTGTAGCCCAGGAACCTGTTCAACATAGACTAGCATTACTCTGGAGACCACCTTTGGCTGACCTGGAAGGAGCATCCTCATTTCATGTGCCTTGGTATAGCTCCAGGGTCTGTTCTGTTATGTTTACTACAAGGCAGGAGGTACAGACAGACTTAGTGGTGTGCTCAGCGTCATGCAGTGAATTTGTTGGCAGAGCTTTGAATACAGTTTGTGTCCTGGATGTAGGGGAGCCATCACTCTGGTGATGACATTATTCTGTCTCTGTGTGTATTTTCTAGATGGAGTGGTACTTGCTCCTGTGTTATAGTAACTTAAGAATTGATACAAGTATCCACCAGAGAAAACCTAGCACTGTCAGGGCTGAAATGCAGAGGGTAACAGGACTCTATCAAACAAGGGTTTGCTTGAAGATGCTGAAAAGAAAGAGGTGCTAGTGTCCAGTTTAAAAGACAGAGAAAGAAATATTACTTAGGCTTATTCAGAGGCAATCTTAGAAATGTGGGAGCAAGTTAGGTCTCCTGTAAGAATTACAGCCCCGGGCAAGAGCGTTTGTGGAACAGTTTCTTATAGAAGGTATGAAGTCCTAATACTGTAAAAACAGGGAAAACAAAGCAAGAAACTGTATTTCTCGTGGAAATCATTCTTTTCTTGCCAGTGTGTCTTTTAGTCCTGACTTGGAAGGCAAGAACCTTTCTCAGAGCTGTACCCTTTAACAGTTCATGTAGGTGAATAACAGTATAACTTTCTTACTTGTCATTGCTCTGGGATTATGTGGCCATAGCTCTTCAGGGACACTGGTCATAGTTGGCTTACTGAGTTCTGGACTGGGCTATCAGTGAGTAGCTGATGCTACTAATGCCACTACTCAGGACTGTTCCTCTCTAAAATGTGTCCAAGCAACCCTGTGAGCTCTGGTCACTGCCTGCCTCTTGCCACCTCATCTGTTTCATGGCCAGCTGATCTGAAAGGGTACTGGATTGGCCTCATGGTCCTCCAGGACCATGGGCAAGTCTCTGAACCAAGTTTTCAAGAGTAGTTGAGCATCCCTGAATTAAGGTGTTCCCAGGTATTCCCAAAGTGAAGCACATCTGTTCCTCTCTGACAAACATGTGGACAGCTGGGGTTCCTTTCTTCATGGAAAATGAAAAGATTGTGGTGTAGTCATATCTAGAGATGAAAGGGGTCCTTTAAAAGTGATGTAAATGGGTGAGTTGTTTCCTCTAGTTTTTCTCCATTGTGGAGATTCCTGTAGACCACATGATACTCTCTCCTGCCTGTGAGTTAATCCATATCTTCTTCGGGCTCTTATTTCTGTTGCTGGTCTGGTATGTCCAGAACAGGCTACTGGTTTGTCTGTCCAGGAGTGAGAGTGGAAGCTGCAACAATCACTATGATAGCTGATGGTGAAAAAAGCTCTCTAATCTGTTGAGATGCCAAAGAACTATTTAAAGGAGTAAATGTGCACAGACCACTATATCGTTTTTGCTTGTTCCAAAGAAAAAAGTGCTTTGTCCTCTGCCAGAGATGACTTCAGACATGTGGCCTTTGATCAGCTTTGATCCTAGCTTGCAGGAAGATGTTTGTTGCATACTATTGAGGACAGACATCAGGGCTGTGCTCTCTACAAGTTGCAGAAAGCAGCAAGGCTATGGGTATTATTGACATGTCTTCCATCACTAGACTTTCAAGAGGAAGTTCTTATGCCTTTCAACTTCAGGAGCATTTCAGAAATCACAACAGAAAGTCATTACAAAAAGAACAAACAAATGCACTAATGGTATCAGGTGGTTCATCAAACCCAAAATACCTAGGCTCTATTTAAAGAAAGTGTTGCTTTCTTTTTGATCAACCCTGGTGACATTTAATGGGTTGTTTTCACTGCATGGAGAAATCCAATCACTAGCTGTAGCAACTGGCATAACTGTATAGAAGTCAAAAGAGCTCCATTGATAGACATCCTGAGGATAAATTGCTTCTAAAATTTATGCCAAAAATTTTGAGTTGGGTTATTTGAGTCTTATGACCTGCAAGAAATCTGCAAGAGTAAGTAAAGGACAAATATTTGGGGCCTGATGGTTCAGTATACATTAAAAGGACTAATAGTTGTAAGGCTAGCAACAGATGCAGTTCTGCTATGGAAGTCCTGTCAGAAGGTCAGCTGTTGGCACATGGATGACTTGGGTGAAATATTATGCTTTCAGGAGTACTTGTGACAAAGACTGAATTTCTGCACAGATTAAGCTGAAAAACAGGCAGGAAAAGATCATTCCATAATGAACTCAAACAGAAAATTGGAGACTGATTTAGGGGGGGGATGGCAGGGGGGAGGAAAGTCAATGTATTTCGGTGTTTTTCAGACCCAAATCTTTTGTTCATGCCGGAATGTTTCTATTTAGGGGTTATTTAACACATTTTTACAGCTCTTAGACAAGTTTTGAAATGAAAAGTGGCTTTGCCTTGAAAAGTAACAAAAATCTAACTCCCAATGGTGTTCTTTGGGAATGGTACTTCACTTCAAAAGCCTCCCATGGCTTTTGAGAATGGCCATCAAAACTCTCCAATTTCTCCTCCACACCCGCCAGGTCTGTGGGGCACTACGCTGACTGAGAACACAACTGAAAACAGAGAGCTTTATGTGAAGACCACACTGCGAGAGCTGCTAGTCTATATTGTGTTCTTGGTGGACATCTGTCTATGTAAGTAGCTGTCATATCTCATAGATGTCTTTTCTGTGTGCAGCATGAGGGGAACGTGAGGTTTTATTATCTGATTTCCTCATTCTGTTGTAGGTGTTAAATTTATTGTACATACTCACTGCAGCAAGTAAGGTGTGTCATTAACCTACAAAGTTTACAAATGATGCTGCTGCAGAGTAAAATAACTGATTGTTGCTCTAGACCTAATTTCTATTTGTCAAGTTTAAGCAGTATTTTCTGATCCACATTATCATGACTCCACAGTCCTGGTAGAATATGCACAGGGTCTTTTCTTAGTTTTGCAACCAATGTTCAAGACCCAGAAAGCAACTCTAGAAACTTCCTAGGAGCAAACACACAGGGTTCAGAGAGATTTTTCTCCTCTGAGATTGGAGGGATGGCTGAAGTGATAAAGCAGATGGCAGCTCACACTGTTGTTCTTGTGTGGATTTAAATTCATCCCTGTACTGAATGCTAACAGACTTTATGTGGGTAGAACAATGGCTGTTTGTTTTTTGGGAAGGTTCATTCATTATCAGAAATGAGCACCTGTTCGTGGGGAACAGTGAAGAGGGTTATATTTCATGGGCCCTATGGCAGGAGAGATAGACAGACAATACCAACCTAAGTTACTATCACACTGGCCCAGGGAGACAGTGCTTCAGTCACACACACACAGGCATATGTGTGGTCACACACTGACTCATCTAAAAGTGGAGGGGTGGGGGGGAGGTCCTTGAATGTCAGCTGCTTTATTTTCACAGTGCCCTTTCAAGAGTAGGACATGTTCTTACTGATCACCATGATGGATGTTTTTCATCAGGAAGGAGCACTGGAGAGTTGAAACAACATATTCATGGAAATTAGAGCCTGCTTCTGTTTGAGATTTCTTGGTAGATGAGAACGTGGAGCTTTCCACTTGGGAAAATGGGATGGTCTCTATAGCTTCATGGCTTCACATCAGAACTTCAAAATAGAGATCATGGACATTGTTCTGAGAAAGAAAATGTCCCTCAGAAATTTTGTCTGAGGACAAAAATTGTTATCCAGGATCTTCAGTTGCATCATGAAATCATTTCCTTTGGCTTGTAAACTCTTACAGTCTGTCAATCTGACAGTTTAAATTCTGGAACATGCAATAGATTGTAAATCAGAAAAGAAAGTAATATAATTAGAGTTCCCAAGATTTCTTCTCTTGCACCTTGTTGAGCGTACCTGTGATTGCATAAGTTACACAAAGTGAATATATTGATACATTTATATCAGGCTCCAATATTCAGGTATAAGGGAGGAACCTCCTCTTGTTCTCGTCTCTTAGTGACATATGGAATGACAAGTTCCAATGCCTATTACTACACCAAAGTGATGTCTGAGCTCTTCCTGCAGACCTCTTCGGATGGTCGTGTCTCCTTTCAGTCTATTGGCAGCATGGCTGACTTCTGGATGGTGAGTACAAAGCTGGCCCAGCATGAGGCACACTGGAAATCTCAGCTGGGCTGGGATATTCAGTTCCCTCTGAATGTACCACCTTGTGATTTCAGCAAGATGTTTTGCTGCCACAATACCAGCAATAGTTACAATACCATTTGCATGCAAAATATCCACTGATTTAAAAGACTATTTATCCCTCTGAGCACTGTGGTCAGAATCCTGGCTGGACTAAATGTTGCATGTGCCTAGGAAGAGTCCATTCCCCAGTAACTTATCAGATAAACAGGCAGGACATAACAAAATAAAATTCCTGTGATATGATGCTCACTGCATAGATGGGAGCACCAGCCCAGAGAGGCTAAGTGATTTACTCCAGGTTTCCTTGTGGTAGAAATGGTTTTAAATCCTACAATCCAATGTGTTCTTGCTAGTGTCTAAGTAATAGGCCTATGTCCATTTTCATGGGCAATTGTGGGCACTGAATACTTAACCTGCCTTTAATTCATGCCCGGGCTGGTCTGATCCATAGATTTGATTTGATTCTATTCTATTTTATTTTTATTTTTTAATGAAGAAGATGGATTAAAATTTGCACTGACTTGTATCAAAGAGAATAAAGAGGGGAAAAGAGGTCTGGGATCTAACACATTTCTATCAAAGAACTGAACACAGTGAATGCTGTTGAGATATTGCAACCAGTTATCTCTGACAGTCAGCCAGAAACCGGTTGTCAGCTTTGTCTTCTTCTGTTATATTAAAAATGTATGGTGAACTATGGCACTACTGTTGTTTTTCTCCTAGTTTCCAGGGCACTGGCACATAGCTTTTTCATAGTTCACACCTCATGCCAAAGCAATTCCTTGAGACTTGTGCTCCACTGAAGTGGAAGGGACAAAGAGACTTGTAGGTTTCTTGCGTCTTCTTTAGCCCAACAAGGTGCAGCAAGTATTATAGGTCTGTGAGGAGCCAGCAATGATCTTGCTGCCCAGTATCCCTCTTCTACTACAAGCCCCAGTCTTGCCTCTCCTTAGCACACATCCAATACAAACTTCTACTACTTTCCATCTTGGGGACTAGAGGGATCTCTATCTCAAGCTCAGGATAAGAAAATTCCTTTACTGTGTGGGCTACGAAGAAGTTGTTCTCCCTTCTCTTGCAGTATGCACAAGGTCCCCTTCTGGATAATCTTTACTGGACAAAGTGGTACAACAACGAGTCCCTAGCAGAGCACAGCACCCAGTCGTACATCTATTACGAGAATCTGCTGCTGGGTGTCCCACGCATGCGACAGCTGAAGGTGAAGAACAATTCCTGTGTGGTCCATGATGACTTTAAGGAGGAAATCTCAGGCTGCTATGATGTATACTCAGAAGAAAAGGAGGAAAGGGTCTCCTTTGGGCTAATCAATGGAACGGCGTAAGTATATCCTCTGCTGTTCAGGATTAGAAAATTCAAATTAGTCTCTTCTAGTTAAAATAACATCTGCTGAGCTGTGTGGTGCCAGGGCTCAGTTTCTCACATAAGGCTGGAATTCCCCTCACAGTCAGAGGCAGCAAGGCATTTTTGCCTATCGATAAGGCCAAGTGTCTGTTTGAGGAAAACCACAACAGAATGAATGGTAATGTGGGACCTTCTGGGAAAGCCATGAAAAATCCAGTGGAGATTTAGGTAGAAATTGTTACCTGTTTTTAGGAGTGTGAGGATAAATAGAGGCCTTTGGCACTAGATCTATCAAATAGATGATACTATCTGCTTCCCTCCTCGATTTCAGGAGTCAGAGAGAAGGGAGTGCAACTCTTCTGTCTTGAAAATCTATTTCTCTATAATAATGTGAGGTAGTTGCAATTTAATAATTCTTTCCTTGCTGCATAATCTTGGTCTGTGAAGGAGAGACTTGTTCATAAGGAAATACAAGTGCAAGTGTGTTCTAAGGAGGGGGTTGTGTGCAATGTGGTAGAAGGTGATACAGAAGATCCTGGGAGTAACCTCCACACAAATAAGACTGTGGCATAGCCAATGAGCCTGTAGAATTTTCCCTCTTGCAGTACTGCAAGTCATGATTTGTCACTGCTGGGAAGCACTGGATCAGAAATCTAACAACAATGATGAACTGATGTAAGCTCAGATCTGGAATAGAAATTAAGTGACAACTCTTTAATTAAAAACTGCTCTGTCCCTTGAAGTTATAGTCTAATTTCTCCTGTCTACAAGGTCACGTCCAAACCTGGAGTGGCAGTGCCTTTGCTTATGGCTTGTCTGTTGCAGATGGAGATACCATTCTGAGGAGGAGCTGAGTGGCTCATCTCACTGGGGAAGACTAACCAGTTACAGTGGAGGAGGCTACTACATAGACCTCAAATTGACCAGAGAAGAGAGTGCTGAAGCCCTGCAAGTCTTGAAGGAGAAGTTGTGGCTAGACCGGGGGACACGAGTTGTCTTCATTGATTTCTCTGTGTATAATGCGAATATCAATCTGTTCTGCGTTCTGAGGTAAGCTGAGTCCCACTGAACATCCTTCTGCCTCTTGCTTTCTCCTCAATGCCACAGTTTCTTAAAATGCAAATAATTTAATATGGTCCACCAAGGGGGTAAGACTGAGTGGTGTCAGTAGGTGTCATATGGATTAGTAAAAAGACTGTTTTCGTGACGTAGCTAGTCGCATTTCTCTTCACCTCTCGGCCCTCCCTGTCATGGGCAGAGAAGCAGCAGAGATAAGGCTGTGTAAACATGGGCACAACTCTTTCACTCATGGTTTGCTAGATAGCTCATCCTCAAGTTTTACACCCCTCAAAATTGTCTAAGAGTCCCTTGTTTATCATTATCAGAGTTTTTTTTATCCCCCTCAAGGTTAGTGGTTGAGTTTCCAGCCACTGGTGGTGCCATCCCCTCCTGGCAAATCCGGACAGTCAAGCTCATACGATATGTCAGCACATGGGACTTCTTCATTGTTGCCTGTGAAATTGTCTTCTGCATCTTCATCTTCTACTATGTGGTGGAGGAGATTTTGGAGCTGCGTATCCACAAGCTTCAGTACTTCACCAGCATCTGGAACATCCTGGATGTGGTTGTCATTATGGTGAGGATCCTTGCATGCTTTTTTCTGGGGGGAGGGCAATGGCAGAGACATGTAAGAGACAAAAAAAAAAGAAGGAATGGGGAAACCTGTCTAGATAAGACAAGAGCTGGCACAGGTTTTGCTCTAATAGCAAAATGAAATAGCAAAGTAAACAGAAACATTCTTTTCTACCAGTCCTTAGGAGAAAGTTCTTTCCTTGGAGGTGCCTGAGAGGCTGTGAAGTCAGGGCACCACTCAGTGCATTAAGACTTTATTTCCATCCTCCAACAGTAGACTGCAGCTGTGAAGTGCGATATCAAAGAATTCTGTAACACATTAATTTCTGTGGAAAGCATAGGTACAGCAGTCACTGTAGACTCTTCCTCTTCCTCTTTGCAGCTTTCCATCACTGCTATTGGGTTTCACATCTTTCGCACCATTGAGGTGAACAGACTGTTGGGAGAGTTGCTGAAACACCCCAACACCTATGCGGACTTCGAGTTCCTGGCATTCTGGCAGACACAGTATAACAATATGAATGCAGTCAACTTATTCTTTGCCTGGATCAAGGTATAGTATGGGGTCCATGAAATGCCAGGTCTCCAGTCTCAGACCCCTTCCTCTAGATAGCTTGAGGGTTCGCTCTTCCACCCCTTGGAGTGAATGACAGTAACAGCTATATAACAGAGGATTTCTCTCAAAGCCATATGCTCTCTTTTGCAGTAAATTCAGACAACTTTCCACCCTGCATTCTGAGGCCAGTTATTTGGACACAGTAGATGGGTAGATGAGCTCAGATGTTGTGGTGTAAAAGTGGTTTTAGGAAATGCTGAGTACAATGTAACTTAGTACAGGATGGACACTTCTAGTATTTTGGAGGATCTGGCAAACCATCTTTACCTTTCACGATGGCCACCCAACAACTGGAAATTACTCATCTGTTGGCATGGACTTTGCATTTCAACCAAAGCATCTTGGCATGGTGGAAAGCCACACCGTGCTAGGGTCTTCTCATTAGCCTCAAGGCATTTGTTGTTATGTCAGTCTCTTTATATTTTCCTTTGAAATGGGGAACAGTCATATATTTGTGATCCGACATGAAGATGGTGGCACACCAGTGAGAAATATCCTGAAAGCTAAGTCACCATTTCCCTGGTCTGTCTGTTTTCTCAGTGCTTTGGTACTATAGTGAACTTGTCTTAGTAAGCATGCACTTATGAGAGAGACTGACCTAGTTGGTGGTTCAGCCTAACTTGGTCCCTGTTCTTTCTTCTTGCAGATATTCAAGTATATTAGCTTTAACAAAACAATGACCCAGCTCTCCTCCACACTGGCACGTTGTGCCAAGGACATCCTTGGTTTTGCCATTATGTTCTTCATTGTCTTCTTTGCCTATGCCCAGCTGGGTTACCTTCTTTTTGGGACACAAGTGGAAAACTTCAGCACCTTTGTTAAATGCATGTAAGTTAGAACTTACTGTTCTACTTACTGATTGTCACTGAGACCTTGGCAAATTTGTGGTTTTATACACCAGAAGATGGCTTTAGGCCTATTTAGGTTAAACTTCTCAGTAGTTCTGGTGGTAAGAACTAAATATCTCAAAACAAGTGCTTTGAGATAGGCTCAGAATGTTGTGGTTTTGGTGTTTGTTGGTTTGGCTTGGGTTTTTTTGTTCTGTTTTGTTTATAGTTTTGTTTGGTTTGGTGATTTTTCGTTTGTTTTGTTTTCTTTGGTTGTTGGTTTGTTTTTTTTTACTAGGGAAAGGGGCACAGATAGAGTTCTGAAATTCTTTGGCTTCCAAATACACTTGCTGATCACGTTGTTTCGATGTTTGCACAATACCTGTATGAAAACTTTTTGTTTGTTTGTTTTTCATCAGATAGTGCACTTTAATTCAAACAATGATTTGAAAGGAATACTAGTTTTTGCTACAGTGTTTTCACAGGGAAAATCAGAAATAATGAATTTATCTTGTCAAGATGACAGCTTTAAACACTGAAATGAAAATGTCAGAAACTCAATTTTAATATTATTTATAAATATATCTGGTTTTGATAAGATAGAAGCTCTACTTAATTTCTGAAAATTGGTAGTCATATAGTCTAATTTTAATGCTAATTCATCATGAAGTTTTCTAAAGTATGCTGTATAATAGTATAAATAAGATTAAGTAGACATTATCAAAGCAAGAGAGATAAAAATAATATCTTATTGGAAGGACACATTAAAACATCACTGAATTGGGGCAATTTAAACCAAAGAAGAGGAAGAAATGCCACATGCCTCTTCCTCAGACCTAGCAAACATTCCCAGCTCCCTAAATAGTCCAAATGCAAGGAATCTGAAATGGAGCTTTGCATTTCTCAGACAGGATTTTCAGACTCCAAGGTCCTTTTCCCTCCACATGACTTCACACTTTACAGTCTATGTCTTTCTGTCTGTCTTTTTTTTGTTTGTTTGTTTGGTTTTTTTTGTTTTATTTTTTATTTGGTGGATATTTTTTTACAAGGTTCATTTCACCAGTCAGTTTCCAGAGAAGTCCCACAGATAATGTATCAAGATAGCTGAGATGAGGGATGACCAGTGGGTGGATGAGCATGCATAGAAGGAGGTGTTGGGGAAGTGAGTTAAAATATCCAATCTCAGACAATCCTTCAGTCCATGGGCCTCCTCAGGCATTATGTGATATTAAGAGAAGTGTCTTCTACATACAGCATTGTCTTTCAGCCTTCACTCCACAGACCCCTGGCATCCAGGCTCTGCCTTTAAGGGGTCTACAAGAGATAACTGACATTAAGTAAAATTCTGACAGTAGACTTAAACTTGCTTCATTATAGGGGCTATCAATTGCAAAAGGCTGAAGAGCACTGTCCAGTACTCCCATCCCCTCCACAGTCTCATGAACTCTCTTGCAAGAAAAGGCTTCAGTGAGTCAAATGCTTTTACAAGGGAAAATTTGGGTTGTTCTGGTTTTAACTCCTGTTGTGTCCAAAGCACACTTTGAACAATGAGAAATTTATGTGGAAACCATGTTTTACTTTACATCCAGCTCTTGCTCTAACCAGATCAACTCATTTTACCCCTGAAACACTACAGATACATTTAACTCCCCAGTCAGACTAAGTGACTTAGACCCTGCTTTGTCTTGTGCCTGTGACGGTCTGGGCTGCGGGCAGGCTCAGGTTTCAGCTCAGAACTGTCTGAGGATGTAGGATAAATATATGTGCCTTTGTGTGACCTTGTGCTCTTTCTCTCTCCCAGCTTCACTCAGTTTCGGATCATTCTCGGTGATTTTGACTACAATTCCATCGACAATGCCAACAGGGTCCTTGGGCCCATTTACTTTGTCACCTACGTGTTCTTTGTTTTCTTTGTGCTTCTGGTAAGCAAGAAAGCTCTCCTTGCCCTCATATTGACAGTAGTGTTTGAGAGACTCTTCCTGATAATCCTTGAGTTAGATGCAGTACAAATGCTTAGAGAGAAAGGAAGTTTCTGTTATGATAGCTTTGCAGTGCAAATAGACCAAAGCAGAGAACGAGCATTGTTGCAATTGGGGATTTGATGATCAGGGTGATTAAGGACCATATTCACATCCTATAAAGTGAAGACTAAAACTGATTTGGAGTACCACTGATGTGGTAGCTGAATTCAGGGGATCAGTTCAGCTGCTCTGTAGCAGGTAGTGAACAAAGCATGGTGAACAGTCTCTGGCTTGCTAGGCAGTGGATGCAGAGAGATGCACATAATGACCAGGTTAAACATCCAGTGCCAGAAATCCAAATGTAACCCATGATCTTGCAGGAGAGGGTATCAAAGATGGTATTTAGGCTGGGAACAAATATACTTTCATCCACAGCTTTAACTGGAAGGACCTCCTTCCCAGTGAGGAAGCACTGTGTGACTGAAGTGGGCCTTCCCTTCACCTACTTTAATTTGCCCAAGGGATACCCCACATGGAAACAGCTCCTTGTTTAACTAAGCACTGCACATCTGTGCCTGTCTCTTGCTGTTTTAGCTGCTGGAGCAGGCAAGATGCCTCACAATTATTCATCTCTCTTCCTGCCCTTTTTCTAGAACATGTTCCTGGCCATCATCAATGATACTTACTCAGAAGTCAAGGAGGAGCTTTCAAGCCAGAAGGATGAGCTGCAGCTCTCAGACATCTTGAAGCAGGTGATGAATAGTGAAAGCTGTGCTACTTTCCAGATAAATCCTGAAGCATTATCTGGAAGTCCCTGACCTACATAGAATTTATTAGAGAGAAACAGTGGTTGCCAACTCCTGATCCACCTTCTTGGTGCACACATGAGTTACAGTTCCTTTCTGGGGCAAATCAAGTTCCTAGACCCTTTGACAATGGGAAGATGAGAAAGCAGGACTCGGGGGAATCCGATTAGTTGAGCATGCTGGTAGTTTCTGAGAGATGTTTCTTCCCAGGATAGTCTCTAGACAAAGCTCTTTCGGTCCTTGATAGAGTGTACTTGGATCACTAAAATGGCAGGTCCTATGCTGCTAAGCTGAGCATGTTAGGTGGTGCAAATCTAGTGGGTTACATCTGTATTTCCCATGAGGAAATTCCAGAAAATGTTCTGGGAGGTCACAATTATTTGTGCTTTGGGACTAATATTCTGCAAAAAATAGCATCTGAGATATTATCTTAAACAACTGGTGCCTGGGAAATCAGATGAAGAGAGAGCTGGAAGGAAAAAAGCAGATGGCAAACTTTATCATGGAGACCCTGGCTACCATGCTAGTGTCACTGAAGGTGTGATCCTAGTTTAGAGATGGGACTCATTTAGCAGTGTTGTATTTTTGCTTGCGGAAAGCTTAAAATCTCCCTATATTACTTAGCATTTGCTCATCCATTTTGCATTTTCCACTCTACCCTATTTTTAACTGTTCTGCCTGCATGATTCCATGTCCATTTGTACCTTTGGTAACAGAGCTACAATCGGACACTCATGAAGCTGAAACTGAAGAAGGAGCAGATTTCTGATGTGCAGAAAGCACTGCAGAATGGAACAAAAGAACTAGATTTTGAAGACTTCAAGAACAGCTTGAAGGAGTGAGTAAGCTTGAGGGCTGCTTACCTCTTTTTTTTTTTTGGTAATCCAGGTAATTGACATTCTCTGGGTTTCAAGACTGGGAGAACAGTTAGCTCAGATCTGGGCAATGTAAGACTTAAAAAAGCAGTTTTATCATCTTTCTTCACATGTTTAATCTGTTCTTTCTCATTTGGGATATTCAGGTTTGTCACTGGAAGGAGGGAACCCCTTTCAAAAGGGATGTTCCCGCACTGTTAGAGCTTAACAGTGCAGCTCAGTGCTTCAAGCTTTCTATTTCTATTCTTTCGCAGACTGGGCCATGCAGACCATGAGATCACAGCAGCGTTCTCCAGATTTGACAAAGATGGCAACCTCATCCTTGATGAAGAGGAGCAACAGCAGATGAAGCATGATCTAGAGGCGAAAAGGGTAAAAAAAAAGGGGACAAAGAAAGAAACCCTCTGTTTGGTAGAGGTCACTTGAAAGTGGTCTTAGGATTCTTTGGGTTTGTGGTATAAATTAAGCAGGCAACTCAAATACAGCTCCAGCTCTGCCTGTTGGATAGCAGCTGAATATATTACTGCCTGTTCTGTGTTACTCACAGTGAAGCTGACACAGAGTTAGTATCCAGCTTTACAGGAGTTTACTTATCTATCTATCTATCTATCGTCTAGGTTGCTCTGAATACAGAGATTGAAAATTTGGGAAAATCGTATGGTGACAACAACCTGGAAGAGAACCTGACCTATATGGAAGCAAGGAATAACCACACCAATAAAGCCAGCTGGGTCTCCAAAGAAGAGTTCCAAGTGTATGTTTTTGCTGATAGTAATTTAATCCTTCTGCAAATGAGGGGTCTGATTCCCTGCTTCTTCCTTCTCTGATGTAACTGTTTACACTGATGTTGAGCAAATTCAGCAAGATCTTTTCCCTTTTTATCTTGCCCATGTATAAATGAGCAGGTCAGGTGAGAACTGGGACAGTTCTTTTAATGTAGTTTGCCTGTTCCTGTAAAAGATGGAATTAAGAAATTTTGCTTCCTGCTCTTGAATAACCTCTGCAGCTGTCAGCTGCCCACAGGCAATATGCTGTTATGTTTCAGGTCAGAAGGTAGCCTGGATAACTGGGCCAGGGGAATTTGATACCTTTACAGGAGGCCCTTTGGGAATAAATATCCTTGACTTATAGCCTAGTTGGCCTTCATCATCCAGGTCTCACAAGAACACTTGTCTGTTTCTTCCTCAGGAGGAATATGGGATAAACATAGCACGGAGAATCAGGAGATCCTGATTCTGCTACTGAAAAACATTGAGCAGTCCACACAGGGCCACATCAAAGGCGAAGCATGTGCGATAATTAATAAGGGATTATATTGTAGGTGAGCTGTGATCCAAACTGGCTGGGATCTATCCTAAGCAGAGCCACTGATTACAAATGAAAACACAGTGTAGTGGGGAATTATGTCTTCAGTGGGTATGAATCAGTTATCTGATATGGAGTATTCACTCCTGTTTGAGGTCTGCCCATTGTCCTTGAGATATCTGCTTCAAATTCTACTGTTCATCATAAGAAAAAGCTTGCAAATACTCTCAATGTCTTCCCCAGCCTCCTTCAACGTGTGCTGCAGCTGGAACAATCCATAAACAGTATTGGGTCTAAGATTGATGCAGTGGTGAGCAAGCTAGATGTGCTGGAAAGAAACAAGCTGAAGAGGAAAGACCTGTTGGGCAAACTGCTGGATGACATCAGCAAGGTTGGTAGGCCTCCACCATACGTATGAACCAGCTTCAGGGCAGGTGACCAGTTCAGCTGTGTCTGAATGTGTCTGGGCCTTTGTTTTTCCAATCCGCATTGACATAAGCCAGAAAGGTTTGGGAAGGGTCAGCACTTTGTATGATCAAGCCTTTTCTGTTCGAGCAGTGACACAAAACTTCATGCTTTCATGTTCCCCCAGCTAACCACAGTACCTTTAAACACATCTTCTATCTCCTTTGAGGCCAAGCTCATTCCTGTGGCAGTAGATGCAATTCACCTGTCTTCAGTTGCTTTGTACTTACTTATCCTCAGACATTAAAAAAGGAAAAAAAAATCATACTTTCCTTTCCAGCAAGAGCAGCTCATGAAGTGTTGTGGACTGTGATCTTAACAGCACCTTGTCTGTGGATTATTTATCACACATGAGCTGGATGATTGTTAGCTGTGTGCCCATGGCATCTATCTCATTGTGGAATAGGGACTTTTGCTAAAGGCTACCTATGTCTTGTCAACCAGAGTATTTTGGGCCTTTAGCTTTAAAGTCAAAGATAGCAAGGCATGTGGAAACCATGTCGTTACCTCATGTTTTTATGGCTTCAGTAATGAGAATAGCCAAACAGCACAAAGTGACCTAGCTGAGTCAGAAAGAAGCCTCTCTTGCGGAGTAGTCCTGTGATCTCTTCCCATCTGAATGAGTGTTTTGGGGAGTCCTGCTTCTCATGTAAATATGCCTGAAAGCTTATTTGAGTATTTGTTTCCAAATTTGCTTTGCCACAGTGTTTTTGTGAATGTTCTTCTAGAGAGTGAAAAGGGCTGAACCTCTCCTCTAACGCCTGAATGTGCACTCATCAGTATATTGCAGCAAACAGTACATTGTCTCTTTTGGAGACAGGCAGGCTCATACTAATTTCTGGAAGACCATGGGAAGATATTGAAGTATCATGCATACCTTGTTTTTCTCCTAGAGTGTTGCCAGACTTCTTGGCAGCTTGCTAACATTGCAGGTCACTCTTTCTTCTGGTTCGCAGGAGGAAGAACCCAGTCAGGAAGAGCTGCTCCCTCAGAGCCTAGACCAACTGGGCAAAGAAGAAGCAAAAGGTTGTGGGATGGAACATGTACAAGGAAATGACCTGAGTGGCAACTCTTCCCAAAATGGGGTGTATCCCATCTTACTGAGGTCAAGTGTGTCAGGGTCTCAGGTGCCCAAGAACATCCAGCCACAGTCTGATGTGCACTTCTGAACAGCCCAACACTCCCAGTCTGGCTTCGACAGTACTAAGTCACTGTCAGTTGTTTCCCCACTGTTAGAGTAATCTGGACAGCTGGACACAGACACCACCGTTGCCAGAAACTGGTGATGTGAAAAATCAGGGGTGCTTTTTTCCCAGTGTAATAATATATAATGTCACAGAACTAGAACGTCTGCCCACCATATCTCTGGAGTAGGTAGAAATTTTCAACCAGGTCATGTATTAGGTTCCTGAACAGGCTAATGCAAAGTCTTTTATTCTATCCTGTTCCAAAAAGTAGAGACCCCAGAACCATGTGAACACTTGTGTCCAGAGTGGCACATTGCAACTGGTTCCCAGTGCACACAATTGTCTGCAGGACAAAGATATGGTTATTGTGTGAACAATGCAGAATATAATCATTAGTGTGAGATGAAAAGGAGAAATTTAGTTATTTGTGTCTACCTGGTTATCAATCATTTTGTTCTGTTGTAATTTGTTTACAGAATGGTTTGGTAACCCTTTCTGTACCTTAGATTCATATGTTGAGTAAAAGAGGATACTAAGACCTATTCTGCATAACTAAAATAAGAGTTGGCTCCTAGTGTAATTGGGAGGGGATTTGAAACATCATAAACAGAGAACCAGTTGTTACTGGTAGTGTCCTAAGTCTGAGTGTTAGGGAACAGACTTCTGGTTATATGGTTTATTATATGGTATATAATGTTGTCTCTTTTCACACTCCTTAAATTGCATTTCAAAGTACTTCACAAAACTAGCACCATATTTACAGAGTTGTGATGCTTCTCTTTTTTTGTCAAAGAAACAGTTTGGTTTGCAGTTGTGGGTGCTAACACCCTTTCGGTTTAAGAATATTGTGAAAATGTGATGAATGTCAATTTTTCAACCACGTGCAAGATACTTCTTTCCCAGGCATTTTCACTTCTCTTTCCTTGTAGTTGGTGCAGGCTATTGCTGCTATTGCAAGACTACTGTAAATGTATTTCAAATACCTTAATTGCTGCTATTCCACAATAGTTAACCTCAAATAGGCTCTGTAGGCTTAAAGCCAAAAGAAATGGGAATTGTACTACACCACTGCTAACAACTCTCATTAGTGCAACACTGTTCAGTGTGCTATGCAGTGCAGTGATATGTTTAATGAGGACCTTGTACGGTGGCATTTTGTGTTGCCACCTCTTTAAGATGGATGTTTCACTGTGTTCTGGGAATGGCCCAGGCTCCAGGGCTGTCACAGCTCCAAGATATCATTGATAAATATCCTTATAGAGTCAGGGGAAGATATGCTGCTGTCTGAGGCTCATCTCCTTAACATAGCAACGACTACTGTGAGGACAATAGGATCCTGAAATGAGTTCCTGCCAAGAAAATGAAGGTGATTATCTGTAAGGCCTGGCTTTATAAAGCCTTAGATTTCTCATGTGGAGAGTGTCACTTTGTTGTTCTGCTTAACAGAAGTGTGGCACAAGGCCTCTCAAGCTATGCCAAACACTGAGGAGACCAGCTTGATGGGTAACTCACACACTGAGCCAGCGATGCTGCAGCCACTACAATGAGGCACAAAAGCCTTGCTGTCACTAGACACCAGGAAGCAACCTCCACCACCCTGCTCCTTTCTGCACAGGGATCTCTAAGTGTCAGGGAAGGCAAGTGAGGCTAGAGGACAATGGTGTGGCAGCTGGGCTCAGATCCACAGGACAGTGACCATCAGCCTCAGGCAGCCAGGTCACAGGCACAGCAGGAGGAGCAAAATGGTCATGTTTGTGCTGCAGGGTTTGTTCAAGACTGAAACTTGGGAAGCCAGCTTTCCCCTGCCAAGACAGAGCACCAGAGTCTCCACTGGGCTGTTGCAGCTGGGAGAGATGTCTGCCCCTTGGCCTGCCTGTCTGTGGCAACTGCAGGAGCTGCAAGCCCAGCTTGCCAGGGCTCCCTGCTTCCCACTGACAAGAACAGCCTTGCAGCCTCCTCTCCTTGGCCAGGGCGACAGCAGTCCCCCTGCCCTCTTGAGGTGGCCTGAACCAGCTCTAGGATCAGACAAGAACTGCAGGCTCCAGTGGTCTCCTGGGTCCATCAACAACTTGGTCAGTGAGCTCTTTTTCCCTTTCTCTGACACAACAACCACTCCCTTCACCTCACGCTGTGATTTTGGTGGTGCCAGCGCTGCTCAGTGTACAACAAGTTCTGTCACTGGTATATGCCTGTGTCTGCATTAATGTCTTCTCTCTTATTTGTACATCTCCATGCAACTGTGCCTTGTCTGTTCCTTGTTGATATGCTGCTGTGTATATGATGTGTCCTAAAGCAGGGCAAGGAAATTGTGTTTCCAGCAATCGCTTGTGTATAATTGTCCATTGTGTCTTCAAGCTGGTTGAGAAATAACATCAATACACTGAATGGTAAGTTCATACAGCTTCTTTTCAGATATGTGTTGCCAGGCCTCTCCTCAGGAGCTGTTGTTGTTTAAATGATATATGTCTGATGGGGAAAGTAAAGTATTTTTTCCTTTATAGAAGGTGAATGGCTGTGTTTTGTTCCAGTTTGCAGAGGGTAGCCTTCCAAACAGCAGTGTCACAGCTGTGCCCTGAGGTGATTAAAATCTTCAGGAGGTGGTTTGGAAAAGTATAAGGTGCTCTGAAGAAAGAACACCACCACAGTTATTTGTGTTGGCAGCCGGAGTGGCTGGGGTCTAAGCCCCATTCTGGTAAGTGCTGTGTGTGGTCCAAGGGACAGGCTGCCTTACAGCACTCTTGGATCCAGCCAGGGGAAAGAAAGCAGTGACCTAACCATGGTGTCAGAGCACAAGTGGTGCATGGAGAGATTCACTGATGTGTGCAGGGAGGAGCACAGCAGACATGTCTGAAAGCAGGCTCCGGCATCTGGAAAGGGGAAGTCCCAACTGGCCATGGCCATGAGTGTGGAAAGTTCATAGAAGGGTTATCTTCTCTGTTTCTGATGCATTTTTATGATGCATTTGTCTCAACAATGAGCAAGCCTAACTTTTCATGTTTAAAAGGGACGTGTAACTCCCCCGGCTCTCCACGGATACAGCCAAGCTTTTGGAGTTACCTTAGTTTACCAGGAGATGTCAGCCAGCACCACTCACAGTCCTTCACACCTACAGCCCCTTCTCAGCTCTGTTTTCAAAGGAGGTTGTAGCAAATCTCCTATTTGTTTTACTGAGATTTGAATGAGACACAAAAAAATTACTTTCTCCATGGCAAAAAGACGCAAGTAGAACCCAGGGTTTCCAAAACACACTTTATGATACTAGATCCTCCCACTCAAGTATTTGTTGCAAACTTTTTCCATCTCTGGCAGGTTGCAATTCTCTCTCCAACCTGTAAACAGTATCAGTACCTGGTTTCTTCACTTTTTGCAGTCTTGTGAAAAGTCCTCCATAAGTGCTAGCATTAGCCTACAGCTGCTGCTAACTGGTCAGCCTTTAGCAGCAGGAGGTTGTTGGCTGGAGACCACCCTGCCCCTACAGCTTTTAGCCATATCATAGCAGGAATCACGACAGCAACATCAGGGAAGAACTATGAGTATTCCTAGGGTTTATCAGTAACTAGGGAAAAGAGAAGGGAGAAACCAGTATCATCTGATGAGTCAGCTGATTACAAACCAAGATGAAGTGCCATACCACCTCTTTGCTTGTCACAGAAGCCTTAATTTTGGGCTTCCAAACCTGACAAGCAATGAGCTTGGCACTAGGAAAACAGTAGTAGTAGGAGGAATTTCAGTGGGTGCCAGGTCTAGCCTCCCTGTTGAGCTCAGAGGCCAAAGGATACGTTAAAATAAATATGCCAGGTTTTGGAGAGAGGTGGCAGAATTCAATGCTTGAGGAATTGACTAAGACTTGTTTGTCGTCTGGTTCCAGAGGTGGCAAATGCCAGACATAGCTCCTTGCCAGCCAGCTATGCTGTGCACAAGTGTGTGGCAGATGGGTGCCAGCCCCCAAGGTGTGGTGAGCTAAGACCTAGCCCTGTCCCAGGAGTGCTGAAGGAGGAATGCAAATGCTCAGCTGACAAAAGAGTGTGGGTGTTTGGTAATGGTTCTCCAGCACTGAACCATTGTGCCTGGCATTGACAGGGCTCTACGGCACTGCATGTCCCAGACTAGCTCTGGATAGTGCTCTATCCTGATCACTGCTGTCCCTAGAAGAAACCAGTAATTTCTCTGCTGGCATGCTCATCTCCAGGTGCCAGAAGGCACAGCAGCTGAAGAAACAGCCCATCACAGCAACACACAGCAGGCACTTGAAGCTGGTTGTGCTTACGCTGCCTGAGAAAGGGCTGAGAAGCCATCCCAAGTGATCATTTCTGTTGACTGCGACTACTTTGGGGGGTTCTCTTCTGCAAAAAAGTGTCAGAAATAACAGCAAATGTCTAGCTCAGTCATAGGAAAACTCTATATACGCACGTGCACAGACATACACCCATTGCTGTAATGTGTCAAACCGCACAGGTTGTTCAGATGTCTGGAGTTCACACAGGGAGCAAGTTTTGAAAGCACATATAGAGATTTATGGGACAAACAAAAGGGGAGAGCTTTTCCTCAGTTTCCTATAGAATAGACAACTGTTATGGAAGTGAGGGATGATGTTGTTTTTGAATCCTTTCAGGAATACAGCCTTTTCTGTCACAAAGGCTTTTATTCTGTAGAGGTTCAGAAGAGGCCATGCCACCAGCATGCAATCTCCACCATGTAGATATGGAAACAAAGGCAGTGGAAGTTCCATAGCACCAGTGTCTGGTCTCTGAACTGTTTACTCAATCACATTGAGATGAGTGAATGCCCTCAAAAGCAGCAAACCGTGGTGAAAGGAAACTTTTGACATTTAGCCTATGTCTAGGCTTTACAAGAGTATCAGAAGTGAAGGGTAGGTATGCAGTACAGTGCTGAAAAAAGCCATCTTGATGACCTGCTCTATGCTGGACTTGCTTTGTTAAAGGCCTTTCCAGCTCACAAGATTTCAGCTTCCAGATTTCACAAGCCTTGTTAGATTTGGCAGGATTTGTGAGAGAGGGATGGGAGACCTCTAAGGAAGGAAAACCTCAGGGACCATATTCCATGCTTGCCTTTTTCTTGTACTAGGAAGGAGAAAGAAGGCCTTGGTTGTAAGTGGCCCAATCTAGTAACCTGCAGAACCCTAGTGCTTTCATGGAAGGGAGGGTTTTTTGGGCCATGCTGTGGCTGCAGGACTAGGCTGTGGGGGTCTTCAGCTCTGGTGTGAGACATGAATGGTCTTTGTAAGGGCTGTCTTACTGAGGAACTGCTGAGAGTAGAGTGGGAGAGGAGGCTGCATTGGATGGAGATCAGTGCAGAGGTAAGCAATACAGGCAGCAGAAGCAGGGAAACAAAGTGCAGCAAAGCTCAATGGTGACTTTATTTTAAAACAAAACCAGCTGCACTCACATCTGTTCTCTTACCTACATACTCATGAGCAGCAAGAGATGTGTCCAGATGTTCAGCATTTTGGCACCAAGGCCAGTGTCTAGGTGCTATATAGTCAGTGGTCCTTGTGATGGCAAAGAACAGGAAGCACCAGTTACAGAGTTCTCATGTCTCCTGTGTTCTTGGCCTGGTGACCATGGGCTGTTTTTCATGTGCCTTTTCATACCCTTTAGGAGATGACTGTGTTCAGTTTCTCACCCTGTCACGCCTCCATGCCATTTACTCATTGTCCTTTCTCCTGCAGTCTGAGTGCCTGGAGGAACTACCCCTAGATGTGTTGATGACCTGGTGAGCAGCTAAGCTCAGTGCCATCAACACCTGCCACTCCTGGTATTCCACACACAGACTCTCATTTACTCTCCATTCAGACCTGTCTTAGTTTTTCTATTATGATTCACTACTACCTCTGCCTCTCCCAAATTACTGCCAACTGGCTTCTGCCCTAGAACACCTAGTTGCCCTTCAGTTGTTCCTGGGAAATTCTGGACTTCTTCTGCCCCTTTTGCATGCACTAGTCACTTCCACTTACACAGCAGTTTCAAAACTAGAAATAAAAAGTTATGTCTGGAGAGGAGCAGAACAGCACTAGGAAAAAAAAAAAGGAAAAGAAGAGATGCTCTGGCCCAGGCAAATACCAGTGACTCTACTGAAAGAAATAGCTAAATATTGAGATGCACTTGGTACTTTGGGGAACACAATCAGTCAGGCAAGCTGGAAGATTAGTACAAAGAGCTCTGGCATAAGCAGATATGGAGTGTTGTCCCTTTTCCTCTGGCATTACTGGATGAGCTCTGCAACCAAGCGCTTCCTTCTTTTTGTTCTCCCCCTCAGCTATGTTACTGTCTTCATCTTCGTGACAAACATCCAAACACATAGCCCGGCCTACTGCTTTGGGTTCTCTTTGAACACTTGCTACCTGATGGTTCTGTGCCTTTCTGCATCAGTTTCCCTACTGGTGAATATGATTTTCCTGCAGTCTGCATCAGAGTAGGGAACAGCTGAGATTTATGAGTCTTTGCACTTTGCCTTTTTCTTTCCCCTAATGTGATGCTCTGCCCTGTGTTTGAAGGATGGTACCTGTCTGTCAAGGTCATATAGCACTGTTAGGCATCTAGGAAGGCACAAAGGAGGAAGTTATGGATAAGACAGAGCTAGTTTCTTATCTGTCCTCCAGAATACAAGCTGCTTACTGTCACGCTGTCTCACGTTCTACTGTTGTGCAGCATCTCTTCTGGGAAGGAGACTCTGCAATTTTAGGTGTACAGCACTTACTGCAAAAAGTCTGAATCTATTTGGGACTGTCACAACAAATACTAATGGCAGCAGCTCAGGCCTTGGGCGTGGATAAAAGTTAAACAGTTTTTAGGAATGGCTGGTGGGGCAGTCTGAACTTTGGTCCTGAGGAAGGAGGTGAAATGTCTGTGTAACGTTGTGTGTGTCAACATTCATGTCTAGGGAGGGAGCTGACCTCTGGAGAGCTGAGTTGGGGTAGATAAAACACACTTTAATCCTGTTAACCTCCTGCAGGCACTGAGGCCCTCAAAAGGGAAGCAGAAGGACAGACTGCCCATCCCTGACTTGCAAATAGCAATGCAGGAGCTCCAGTTGAGTGTGGGAGAATCTCGCTCCGAGGAATCTGTGTTGCTGCCCAGGTTAGCTTGGTGCTGCTTCTTAGTCCACAGACCCAGGCTTTGTCCTAAAAGTGTAAGAACATGGGGCACTCACAACTAGTGTCTCTCCAGGTCTGCTTTATTAAAGAGGCTTCTTAGCAGGCTGTCACGTGCCGGTCATAGACCAGAGTGAGGTTTTGGTTGTATTCTCGGGAACAGAATTAAGACTCAAAACAGAGTCAAGTGCCAAGTGACTTTATTTGCCTGACAACAGGTTCGCAAAGCAGAGACAAAGAAAGGAAGAAAAGGGTTAGTTGTGTTTACTTAACCACACCGATCACTTGCTGGTGGTACATATACCCAATACCCTCTCTAAGGGGTCTTTGGGGGTCTCTGGATCCCTCAGTCTTCCAAGCCCTGTGTCTGGACACATGTGCAGGGGTTAGGTTACAGTTATCAGATTCAGCTCTGTACCCAAGTTTGGAGGAAAACAGGAACTTCTAGCCTTGTGGTCCAACCATTGCTCAGTTTGTGGTTTGATGTTCACCCACACTGGTGCAGCGATGTTGAGACAAACATCTGACACAGTCTCTGACACAGGCTCACGAAGCTTACCTCCACAGTACCTGCTATACAGTGTGGCTAAGATGTATCCCTGGTCTAAGGTTTCTATTCCCAGCTTTCTCATCAGACTTACCCATGTCTGTTCCCTCTTACCTGTGTTATCTCCTTCTCTTCATCTAAATATCAGAGCATATTTATGATGTTATCTTTTTAAGTACCAAAGAACTGCTACAGTGGTTTACATGTGCTAGATACTTTTAAGTACAGATACTACATCTTTGTCTGATTACTTGTTTTACCCAGATAACACTCATGATTAATTCCCTTGATCCTATAGTTTAGCTATTTTTGATTTCTATCAAAGTAAAGTCCGTGATATTTCAGCGTAGTGCCCTAGTTAAATATTGATTTCCTTTACTCTTAGATTTGTTTGAATCCTTTCTTATCTTGAACTAGTTAAGGATTCAGCACTACTATGAATTCAGAGAATGGACTAAATGATTAACAAAACCAGACAACATCAGATTTCTTCTACATAATCTGCAAGTCTTGCAAAAGCCAACTTCTCCAAGGCAAGCAGCACGTTAACCAAGTAAGGGAGGCCAGTCAGCACTAGCTTTGAGATGATGAGCAATAGAGGGGAAAAGGCACGATGAGATGACTTTTTGTGCCTAGGGTTGTGAATTTGTACATGCAGCAGATTCAGCACACGTGCACATCTGTACAGGGTGTGTCTTTTAGAATGGTTTACTGAAGCTTTTGGAAAAGAAGAGCTAGGAAATATCTCTCACTCATGCACCATATTTGATATTGCTGTCTTCTGCATTGATATCAGAACTGCTTTTGTACAGAGAGCATTGGGGTCTTCTTCTTGCTGTATTCAGCAGAGAAGGAAATAGCATCATTAGCATTAGGCAGGATTAAAAAAATGCCCTGGATCCTCAGGGCAATGGAAGCAGCATCCTGAAGACAGCAGTGGAGAAACAGATCTGAAAATGTTGTGACTGGTGATTCTGCTAGACAAAGCCATGATTTGATCATGTGGTGGCAAGTCTTGACCCATCTGGAAAGCTGGACTAAAAGGAACCAACCATATCCCAGGCTGCATCAAAAGATGCATGGTCAGTAGGTTGAGGAAGGTGATTCTGCCCCTCTACTCTGCTCTTGTGAGACCCCACCTGGAGTACTGCATCCAGATCTGGAGCTCCCAACACTAGAAGGATGTGGATCTGTTGAAGACAGTCCAGAGGAGGCTACAAAGATGATCAGAGGACTGGAGCACCTCTGCTATGAGGACAGGCTGAGAGAGCTGGGTCTGTTCAGCTTGATAAAAGAAGCCTCTGGGGAGATCTTATAGCAGCCTTCCAGTACTTAAAGGGGGCCTACAGGAAAGCTGGGGAGGGACATTTTATAAAGGCATGTAGTGCTAGGACAAGGGGTGATGGTATTAAACTAGAGCAGGGTAGATTTAGATTTAGATTTAGATTTAGATTTGTAAGAACTTCTTAAATGTGAAGGTGGTGAGACACTGGAACAGGTTACCCAGAGGAGTTGTGGAGGAGGCTGGATGAGGCTCTGAGCAACATGGTCTAATGGGAGGTGTCCCTGCCCACGGCAGGGGGATTGGAACTAGATGATCTTTAGGGTCCTTTCCAACTCAAGCCATTCTATGATTGACTCTATGATTCTACGAACCCTCAGCTTGCCCTTCAGACGTTTTTGTGATGCTGTGGCTCAGGCTGCAGAAAGATAGGAAGAAGAAACCAAGACCTTCAGCAGAGAGCAGAATCCACAGTCCCTGGTAACTTCTTATCCACTCCATGGAACATGTCTAGTGTGACCAGAACCCATAGGAAAGGATCAATGTTCAAATCAGCTGCAAATGAGAACGATGCTTTTCAGCAGGACTCCTCAAAGCCTAACTTTTTGCTAGGTCCATTTCTCCATGCCCAGGACAGTATCATGGTCTCTCCTGCTCTACCACCCTGTAGTGGCAGCCAGATCAGAGGCTCAAGGCAGCAGAAGCTAAGGAGCAGGGGCTAAGGAGCATGAGCAAAGACCCCAAAGCTGTGCTAAAACCTGCATGAGGTCTAAACATGACCCAGGTTGCTCTTGCCACGCTATCACAGTGTATCAAGGCAAGGCCTGTAGCATTATTTGTTTAATGTCACACAGTAAAAGCAACAGGGCTTTGTAGTTTGGTGCTTGCTAGACCTTTACACTGGGCTAATGCCTTTGTTGTCTTTTGGCAAAGACTACATTCCTTAACCAGAAGTAAAGGCTGACATTTTGCAAGGTAAAAGCCCCTCTCTGTGGGTGAGCAGCAGAAAGCAGTGCTGGCACCCATCAATCTACAGAGTGATGCAGTAGGAAAAAGTACAGTGTGTAACATCAGGCTCTCCTCAGGCTTGTTATGAGTATTTGTCTTACAAATCCATACACTTGGCCACTGTTTCTACCCCTGTATTTGCATAAATCTTTCTCGGTAACAGTACGAGCTAGATCAACCGGAACAGTAAAATGATACAGTTGAAAAATACTCCCAGATGGGGTGGGAGATGAAACAGGCTGAGGAACAAAAAGCCTCCAAAGAAGTCCAGAAGACTGTTGCTTGAAGAATGGGCTAGAGAAAAGCCAGATGCTGTAGTTGGCAGATCTGGCTCCTCTCCATATTTTGGGTCTCTGTCTTATTTCTTTGCCATCAGGATGTGCTTAGGCACAGGAAGCAGAGAAGTGTTTTTTCCATTCCATCAAGTGTGGGAGGAGCAGTGCTGTTTCCTGAAATTACCAAGATGAAGGCATCCATCACCTCTGTCTGAGGAGCAGCTCAACTGAGACTGTCAAGAGTAACCTGAATCTTTAACCGTGCTCCTTCAGGGAGTTGTTCTCCTGCACCACTGTGCAGGCACTATGTGGAGCAGCAAGTTCATGACTCAGAAAATGCTCACCTCTGCTCCCAAGCACAGAAGCTTGTTTTTTTCTCACTGTCCCAGGCACGTGACGAGAGGATTGTCACTGCAGCACACTGAGGGGTAGTGAATATCTGGGGTTGAAATATGCTTGGAGCAAGACAGATGTGTGTGCTTGGTGAAACACTAGGGCAAAAGTCTTCAATATAGGCAGATTTTTCCTCGAAAGAGGAAGTTAAATGACAAATGAAGCATGAACTCAAGTCCACTTGTGACCTATAGAGAGACAGCAGATAACATTCTTATTCAGCAAGCCTGATCCTTTGGTGTATGGCAAAACTTCCTCTCCTGACAGATGTCTAAGGCTATGTCAATCCCCCCTGCTCTGGGCTGCTGTCAGCCTTGTATAGCAGTGCAGTTGCATGAGATGTGTCTTCTGACTAGTACATCGACAGCACTGAGTGCATTGACATGCCTGGAGGGAGGCAGGTGTTGGAAAGTGGAGAAGTGAACCTTTGGAGTTTTTATTGGTTGTGTAGCTAGAGGTATGCTGCAGCTGAGTTGAGCCTTAAGTTGATCTAGCAAAAGGTATTGTCAGAAAAAACCAGCTCTGTACAGAACTGCAGAGGGTAGTCAAACCGGAGGCAATTGATATGGTGACTTGACAGCTCTGCTGTAAATCATACTTATAAACCATAAAAGAGGGCTTTTCCTGCATTCACAACACCAAGGGGTCTGGGGGGAGCAAGCTTATTTATAAAGACAATAGTGCTTGGGAACAGGAAGCCAAGGAATAGTCTCGACAACAAACCGAAGGAAATCCGGTCTGCCTGCTTTCACACATTCTCCTAGCTGGGAACACATGGCAGCACAAAGAGGCAGCCGGATGGACAACGGGTAACCCCAGCAGGCTGCCGTGACCCCTCGGGCCCGGCGGGCAAGCAGCGGAGGGGGGCACTGCCCCTGAAGGGGTGAGATCGATGTGGCAGTGTCACGCCCCCAGGGCCAGCTCTGGCCCCAGCGGACCCAGCTAGATGGGAACGCCACCTTTTGAGAAGGCGGGAGGGCAGGAGAGAGACGGGGTGCTGTCTCCCACCCCGCTCTGTTCCAGGGCCCGCGGGCAATTTACGGGGCACGTCGTGCCCGCTTGCCCCTCCGGTGGTTTCCAGCGCGAGCACAACGCCGCTTTCCCCCCTACCCCTCCTCTCCCCGCCCCAGGAGGGCGGGGGCACAGCGCGGGGCAGCGCTCGGCATCCCGGCTGCCGGGGTCTCCGCCGCGCCGCCGCTCCGGACCCAGCGCCGGGGCCCCGGCTCCCCCAGCGCGGCCTACGCAGCCGGGGGCGGCCCAGCTCGGCTCGCCGGCGGCACCGCCCCGGGGGTCGCGCAGCCGGGGGCCGGGCCACGCTGCCGGGTGGAGCGGGGCTCCATCGCCGCCGCCGCCGCTGCCTTTGCCCGTATCCCTGCGGGGTTTGCGTGACTCGCCAGGCACTCCCCGCCGCCGGTTTATGTAACGCGCCGCCCGAACCCGGTTATAAAACGCCGCCAAGGCAGCCCCGCCGCCAGACCCTCGCCGCCACCGCCGCTCCGACCGCCGCGGCAGCCGGAAGGTAAAGGCGCGGGCCGGGCCGGGCAGGGCAGGGCCGGGCCGGGCCGGGCCGGGCCGGGCAGGGCAGGGCAGGGCGCGGTGCGTGGTCCGGGCTCCGGTCTGTCAGGTATGGCCCGGTCCGGTGCGTGGGGCCGTCCGACGGGCAGCGTTGCTGGCTCAGCTCGTCCCGGACGGGGCGCGGGGCTGCCCCGCTGGCGGGCGGGGTTTTGGGGAGGAAAGCAGCGCGGGTCCGGTGTGTCGTTCCGCGGTGCGAGTTTATAACTGAACCGGCCCGTGGGGCGAGGGCGGGAGGCTGGCGGGACACTGCTTTGAGGTGCTGCTGCCTGGTCCTACCTGTAGCCTCTGCTAAGCTTTTCTCATCCTCCTGTCACTTCTGCACATACTCGCAGCAGTGGTTTAGCTTGCGGTGCTAGTCAGTAGCTTTGCAAAAACCTGTATAAAGGGATTTATTGTGTAATAAACTACAGAACCTATCCAGAACAGATGCGAGGTATACAAAGTTAAAAGATCTAACCAGGTCTTTGCCCCTGGTGTCATTGTCATCCCGACTTTTTTTTTTTTCCTCCTGATCTGTTGTGCAACCTTTCAAGCATATAAGCCTTCTCTTGCTGATGTAACCAGCATATCCTTTCTTGTTTCCCATAAGCAAGGCTTTCCCAGGGGTGACCAGCCTTAGAGTTCAGGATGTGTCCAAGCTAAACAACTCTTCTTTCTCCTCATTGCTTTTATTTTACTTATACAGAAAAAAAACTACTGCAACTTCTTGAGCTCTAAGTGATAGGGAGAGATGGGAGTGGAAAGGGCAATTCCCGTGTCTATAACTCTGTCTCTTACAGTTCCAGTTTCTTAAAAGGATGACCATCTCTTTCCCTGAGAAATCCACTCCTTCTGCAGTAGTGGATATTGTCGGTCCTACTGGTTATCAACCTCTCAGTCCTGGGAGGAAAGAAGTGCAGATGCTGGGAAAAGGGTGATTGGTGGGATACATCTACCTTCCCACAAAATTCGAGTAACCAGCAGTGGATGTCTTTATGGAGTTTTCTCCTAGTTAGCCTGGTGATCACAGAGAATTTTTAGCTTTCCAACAAACACCGTCATGCCAGCAGCTAAAAGGGAAGTAAATGATTAGACTAACTTGTGTTAGTCTAACCTGTTGTGTTCAATTTCTGGAAGGGGCATGTAGTAATTCCTCTCTTCCTTGTTGTAATTCTCTTTAAAGAGGACAGAAAGGTTTACGGCTGGTGAGGGCATGTGGCTAAAAAGCAAGGTACAAGTTATTCCCAGGCTGCAGAACTTGAGAACTGCAGGCTTTCCAAGTTCTCCACATGCACCATCAAGGCAAGAACTTTAAACACTTTTTGTTTGTTTTTAAATGAGTGAAGAAATCCCAACTTGGTCTCCATCAATTAAAGCGACAGAATGGGAAGCAGCCCCTTGATGAAAGAGCTCTGCTGCTGTGATTAAGTGAATCCATATCAATGGTTAAACCCATACTGGTGTATTTCCTACGATGTAAGCTCTGATGCGCAGTTTATAAATAGTTATGATATTTAATTTTCTGTAACGTACCAGTTTGTACCATGTTTTTCCTTGTGGCATGTCCCAGATCTCTCCCTGTAGGAGGGGAATCTCCTACTGTTCTTCAGGGTAAATAGTGCCTGCAGACAAATTAAAATTTCTCTTCCCTATTTCTAGTTATGAAGTATCTTGATACTGGTGTGACTGAAACACGATAAGCTACATATGTAATTGTTATTTTCATCATATTCGTATCTCTGAAACAAACTTGTGCCAGTAAACAAGGTGCATGTGACTGGCCTTCATTTTCATAAGCACAGCCTCTTAACTCCTGTGGTTCTTCATACAGATTCATTAGTAGGTTTTTTTCCTGCTCTTTTTGTGGGGATGGTGGTGGGGGAAAACATGTTATGCATGAAGGAGGGGAGCTTGAGTCTCTTTTAGCTTAAGTTGTAGCAGCTTGCATTTGTAGTCCCTACTGTGTTGAGCAAGACGGTGACTGTCACAGATAGGCTTGGTTTTTACCTCATTAGATGCTCTTCAAGCTAGCTTCACTTCAAGAACATACCAAACTCATTCTTAAAGGCTATGTGTATTATTCTAAATCTGTGGGTTTCCGTGCCTTTGGGGACTACTGGATGTCTTCCGGTGCGGATTTCCATCTTTTTAGAAACTTGGCATATGTAAGGATTGGTGTGGTGTGGGTGAACTTGTTTTTCCAAGACGCTTTCTGCAGAAATATTTGTTTGCATGTCTCCTCCGCATGTTTTTTGTGTTCTTTGTCTCAACAGATGGGAACTGCTCAAAACGACAGTGACCTCAAAAAACTCCATGCAGTGGAGCTTGACTTGTGTAACAAGGACATGATGGCAGACACATTTGATCACAGCATTATTTCTGTTGGAGAAGAGGAGGGAGTGGGCAACTTCCAACGTCCTCTTCCAACACGAGAGTCACTCCGATCCCCTCGGGGCTCTGTTGTGAGTTTCCATAATATCCAGTACTCCGTTAAGCAGTCCAGTGGATTCCTATGTAAACGGAAAACTGTGGAAAAGAAGATCCTTCATAATGTTTAGTAAGTTCTTGCTTAAATGAAATACCAGAGGGTAGGAATTAATCTGCTGCTGTGAATCAATGACCTCAGTGTCACCTTCCAGATCCAGCTGTGCTGGTAAAGAAGTGACGCCTTCCTACCAGTCTTCAGTTCATGTGAGCACTTTCTAAATTTGCTTTTAGGCAGAATAGACAGGATATAGCAGGAGCCGTTTCAGTTATTGATCTGAGAAAATTAGGACCAAACTTGTGTGAACTCTTCTGCAAGAAGATCTGAGGGTTCCCTTAACTGCGGTTCAGGCTGCTGCCAGAGGAAGTGAGCAGCAGAGAGTAGCTGTTTATTCTTTCAAGACCCAGCTCAGCAGGGAAGATACTTAATTTCTGTATTTTGTGGATTGCTTTTTATGTCCAGCTCTGGTTCTGCTCTGGCTGGCAGTCTGAGACAGGAAAGGAAAAATGCTTATGAATTACAGATTTAAAGAGAAGTTTTCAATAATCTCTAAGTTTTCCTTTCAACAGCATTTTGTTCACCTTACCTCCACTAAGAGCTGCATGTGAACAGTCCTCCATTTGGAAATAATTTTTTCCTTCTTCTAGTGGCATTATGAAGCCAGGCTTGAATGCTATCCTGGGGCCAACAGGGAGCGGTAAATCTTCGTGAGTACTTTCTCCTGCTCCTTCAAATTGACAGTCAAAGAGGATGTGGAGTTCTGAGGGCTGGGGGAGATGTGAGGGATCTGCAGGCTCAGACCTTTGCATGCCTTTGAGAAATTAGGTGATGCAGTTTTACCTCATGTCCCTCTATGGGCTTTGCTGGAGTTCTTCTCCTGCAGTGGTGTTGCACCACTCATCTGCTCCAGTTGGTGGTCCCTAGTACTGCAGTCACCTTTGGTGGTGGCCTGAGTTAAGATGCCAGGATAAATTGGGGTGACTGGCTTTCAGCTGTAGGCTTTGCCCTAGACCTGTAATGGGGTGTGGAGGGGGTGCAAGCTCCCTCAGGGTAGGAGAGATATCATCCCCTGTAAAGTCACTGCCTCAAGACTTCCTTGAAGATGCTAGGTCAAATCCCTCCCTGACAACTGACAGAAATATGGTATAATGTCAGTCTGTAGGATGCTCTGGATCCTCACCCCAACTTGGCTCTAGCCTGGTGGTGGGGGTGCACATGTGCTTGGGTCTTCTGGATAAAAGCGCAGAGAAATACCATGCAGACTGTCTCCAGCCAGTGATGATGCTATTTTCACTCCTGTATAACCATGGTAAGAGAGCTCTTTGTCACTCTCTGCCCTTAAGTATGTCAGACACTGGCAAATACGGACAGGATTCACACAGGTATGTCTTTATGATGACCCTTGATCTTCCCCTCTGATGGGACTGCTGGCTAATCAGGATGTTTTCAAGAGCAGCACTTCATCAGGGTGATGTTTACTTAGCTAGCAGACAGGATGGCTTCTGCATTGGCAGTAAGGAGAATCCAGTGTTAAAACAAAATCACTTTATAGAATTAATCTTAACTCTAGTCTTGTTTATACCCATTTGGATTAATTTCCTTGAGATCAAAGTAGTTAATTCTGTGCTCCCCTGGCTGGAGAGCAGACTGCAGCTACTTGGCAGGATGCTTTTGTCTCTGTGCATTTGAGGTTAGCTGTTGATATGGAGACTGCGTTTCTGTCTGTAGGGGGCTGACTTATCCAGTCAAAGGCAAAAGTAGCTCTTAACGGCAAAACTTAATGCTTGGTGTTTGTCTGAAGCCTCCTAGATGTGCTGGCTGCCAGAAAGGACCCAGCAGGCCTGTCTGGAGAAGTGCTTATAGATGGCATCCCACAACCTCCAAATTTCAAGTGCATCTCAGGATATGTTGTGCAGGTGAGTAACTGCCTTCAGCAGAGGCCTGGAAGCCTTTGAGAGGAAAGACCACATAAAATGAGCAAATCATTGACTCCTAGGTTAGGTAATTTTCAGTGATCCCTGCAGAGTCTAATCTGATAACTCAGATTTACAGTATTTACTATTTTTCTGCAATATGGAAGGCAAGAGGATCAAACCATTACTTCAGTCAAGTCAAGCATGGAGGTGTTTTGTCTTCCCAAAGTCATGTGGATGCCCAAACCACTGGGCTACTGTGGCTTGCTCTTTGGGCTCTGCCCTGAACTAAGGAAAGGTTTAAGAAAAAAACCCAACAAAAGGTGAGGAAAAAACCCCACAACACCCAAATGCTCTTGTTATAAAACTCAGAAGCTGTTCTAGCTGGCTGAAGTACCTTCAAGCTATCAGACAATAATTCTAGGAAGTAAATAGATCCCTGCTGTTCTTCCTCTGATTCTGTCTGTCTGGGACAGAGCTTCATTCCACTTAGAGACAGGAAAAGCCAGCTGAATCTGCGGAAATGGGTGGAGGCCTGGACCAATAATAGACCCTCAAAGCCCTGGGGGAGCTGAGAAGGAGGGGATTCTTGGCAGCCACATGAGTGACCAAATCTGGAAACCATCCAGGCTTCTCACTGCAGGCAGATGTGAAATGGACAGCTTTTCTGAAAGCTGCCAGTGGGGGGGCTCTGGGAGAATGCATATGATGAGATTGATGCTGAGACTTGATCCTGCAGGTCAAAGATCCCCAAAATGTCAGTGTTTCATGAATGGACAGGAAGTTTCTTGCAACTGCTCTCAATTTGAGACATTTGTCTCTCAAACATCCAAAGCAACCAAAGTTAACATTAAAATGATAGGCAACTAGATGAGACATTAAGTGGTCTCTCTCCCCTTTCACTCCTGTGCAGTATTCCCTAGATCAATAAAGATGCCTCAGGTACTATGAACAACACTTAATGTCTAAATACATAAATAGATACATGCTTAGAGAGCTAGTTTTATGCTGATAAGCATATAGACATGCTAAATCCAAGAATTGTAGATAGTTGAAACATGTAAAAAATGAGGATCATCTTGGTCCAATATTCTTGTTTCTCTGAGGAGCTGATGCCAGCCAAGGACCTGAGGAGAGCTCCTTGTTGGCAGCTGAACTTGACAGGTGCTCTGGACCCCAGCAAGATATGGCTTGCAATAGATGTGAACTGGGTGACTCTCTGAGTGTCTCCACCTTGAACGCTGAGCGCTAGCTATGTCTGTTGGCTTCAGCTGGACTGGCAGAAGTGTAACTCTTTACAAAACCAGCTACCTATTTTGCTTCTTTTTGGCTGGTAAGGAAAATGTACGTGCAGTACAAAATGGTACTGTCTGCATTTGAACTTCTGAGCCTGAAAGTAGTCTGAGGTGGTGCTTGGTGTAAGCTGGGAGCCTGCAGAGCTTCATTCTCCCCTTAACTCCTATTGAGTGACCTTGAATTTTGTGTCATGTAACTTTTGAAGTAGGGATTGTCCCTCAGTCCAATTTCCACTGTGGTTCACAAAGCTTATCCAGCAACTACCACTACAGGGACTCTGATGCCCGGACAGCTGAGGAGGAGGCTTTCCAACTGTCCATTTGTACTGCTTTCAGGATGATGTTGTCATGGGCACGATGACAGTGAGGGAGAACCTGCACTTCTCTGCTGCCCTGCGACTCCCCAGCTCCATCAGCATTAAAGAGAAGGAAGAGCGAGTCACTCAGATAATCAGCGAGCTGGGATTAAGCAAAGTGGCTGATGCTAAGGTGAGCAGTGAGAACACCGTTCTTAGAAATCATACTGAACTGAAATTATACTGGAAACTGAACTGCTTGACTCTGGGCAGTATGGCATACGTAGTGCAGCTACACTAAGGTAAGCAGGAACCTGACTAAACCATACTGCACACAAGAAATTGGTCTCCAGCACAGGACATAGCTTGGAAAGAGGTATGTGTATTTACTACTAAAAGTGGAAGACTTTGGACCATGTCCAGTATGTTGTATAAGTTCAGAGGGGAAACAGTCACTTAGTTATTGCACCTTGGAAAGCTGCTCAGTCACTTCCTGGCTTTGTGGGACAAGACAGGGAAATTGCTTTTACAGTGCTGAAAGCTGTGAGGGATGAAAAGCTGGGCTGTGATGGAAGTTCTGTGCAGAGCTTGTTTCTCCCAGCAGAATTTTTACTCTTACTTTACTTTTACTTTACTTACCCCACTCTTACTTGAGCAGCAGGCAAGCTACCAAAAAAGGCATCCCTGAACACCAACGCCACCTCTGACTGCTATGGCCTCATTTCTGCCTCTTCCTGGTCAGTGTCATCCTTGTTCTCTGAAGTCCTAAGTTAGCTTTGGACATCAGGCTCTGCTTACTGCTACGCAGTCCCTTGCACTGAACCAGACCCATTATCTGCTGCTGCCCCTAGAGTTCACTAATGGGACTCTGAAAATGAAAAGGGCTGCTGGGCATGAAGAGCGCTGAACTCCAGAGCATGCACTGCCTAGGTCTTGTTGCAAATACCTGATTTCTTCCACTTATAGGTAGGAACCGAATTGATCCGGGGAGTGTCTGGAGGGGAACGGAAGAGAACCAACATTGGGATGGAGCTCATCACAGAGCCACCAGTCCTGTTTCTGGATGAGCCAACAACTGGCCTTGATGCCAGCACAGCCAATGCAGTCCTTATCCTCTTGAAGAAGTAAGAGTTAGTTCTCCAGGGTACTGTTGCAATTTTGTTGCCATCTCATTAGTGAAAAAAGGACTGAGTAGCTACAGTACTCTTTAAAAAAAAAAAAACAAAACCAAAAACACAAACAAAACCAAAAATGCTAGACAAGTAAAGTCAGAGGTGGTAGTAAATTATTTATTTGCATCTTGTCCAAAGCCTATTGAAGTTGTTAGGAATCTATCCACAGCAAGTATTGGACTGGAGCCCAAAAAACAGCTGTAGCTTGGACAGCTTCCCTTGGCCACAGAGAAGGGTGGACTGGGAGGTCAGGACTTGTAATAATTTCTCGGCCTTACAGCTGAGTCTATTAGAAAGTGTCTTCCTCCACTCTGGCAACAGCCTTGAACTCAGATCAGACTTCACCTGCAGATTTACCCTCCGTGTTTACCAAAACATAGGAGATGAACTGGCTTCTGGCACAAAGAGGACCAAACAAGGCTATTTGAGAATAAGTTCCTAACCTTCTTCCTGGGTTTGTAGCACGTTGTCTGGTTTTGCCTGGGAGGACATTTTGCCTTGCTGTTTGTGCATAGATGTCTTTGAGCAGCAAGGATACTTGTTGGGCATCAGTACTAAAGCACCTGAAAGAGTGTTTGACAGACCTGAAGGAAAACTAATTTTGACTTTGAGTAAATCTTCAGCAGAAGCGCTAAGAGAAATCTCAGCCTGCCAGAATTCTGCAGCCTGCTGTGTAAAGCCTGGCACTGCCATTGAGCACAGGAGGACTGTTCCAGTTAGTCAAGTTGAAGCCTGGTATGGAAAATGTGTAGGGAGGGTTTATACGCAGCAGTGGCCTCAGCCTTTGCTAGCTACAGACAACATGTTTTATCTACCCAGGCTGGCAATGATGACCTTTTGTAGTGATGGGTGCTGTCTTGAAGGTCTTGCAGGCAGCATCCGACACACTGACAGAGAAGGGCAAACTACAGCTTTTAATGTTCAGGACCCTGAGAAGTTGACAAGTATTTGTCTTGGATTTGGATACTTATTTTTAGCTTGGGTTAACATGACCTTTCTGAAATGCAAAGTGTGGTGTATTTGAAAAATGTTTTGTTTCTATTTCAGGCTCTCAAGAAGAGGGCGAACCATCATATTTTCTATCCATCAACCCCGCTACTCCATATTCAAGCTGTTTGACAGTCTGACATTACTAGCTTTGGGAAAGGTGCTATACCATGGTCCTGCAAAGCAGGCCCTGGAGTACTTTAGTTCTATTGGTAAGTCTTCTGTTCCAAGACCAAAGGCCATTGGCTAATGAGTTTAATCTGTAGGTAGGTTCTTACCCTAGCACTGGATAACAGTCCTGTGCTATTTTATCACTAGGATACTAGAGTCTGAATAGTGCTACCTTAGAACAGGGAAAAACCCAAAATGTTAAAACCAAAATTTTTCAGACAACACAAAGCATGTGTCTTTCCTGCCTTTGTTTTGCCTTGCATCAGGACAAAAACCCAGAATCACTTGCGTATTTAGAAGCACGATGCACAACAGACAACATGATACTTGTAGTTCTGCCAGGCCTAGGTGGCAGGCCCAGTGTGTTTTGAACCACATCCTGCAGATTGGCAGCAATCTCTAGGGGCTGATCCAAGAAGCCGCTCTAGTCTGAATGCGCATAGGTAACCGAGGGGACAGAATCACGGTCTGTCTTACAATGGGGTACTAATTGCACTGTTGGGTGGCTGCCCCCTCTCCAAGGAAGCAGGGTGAGGGTTTCAGACTATAATGGACAGAGAATGTGGAGTGAATTTCCAGTCTTGTCTAGATGCAGCCATGGACATGTTTGCTACACTACTTCTGCATCTCCTTTTAGTATCCCACCTCACTTCCTTTCTCCCAGGAATGCTATAGAATAAGCATCCTTACTTTTTTCTTTCTCTCCCTTCTCATCCCATAGCTAGCACCATATTATAAGAAGCCTCTCTTGGACAGCCCTTACTCTTCCTTGTGACCAAGGAAACACAAGCAAAACATGAGCTTTTAGAGCAAGAATCTGAGGCTGTACCTCTACTGAGGAACCATGTGTCTTTCAGAGTGGGATAGGTTGAACGGTACTGGGAAGGAGGAAAGAGTTGTCCATGCTGAGCTGTGTAGAAGCAAGTTACAGATTTCTCCTCACCTGAAATCAGTGGAGAATAAGCAGCTTTGAAGCTCTGTATAGATACTTCAGATTCACCACCCCCTAAGTCCTGCCCATTATACTGCTGTAAACTAATGAACGTGGAAAGCAGTGAAGTTTTCTTTTAACAGGGTTGTAGAAGAATGATATAATATTAAGCTTGACCTTCCAAGCTGTGCTCTGTGTAATACAAACACATTGCATGTATGTTTTTTCCACTTTTTTTAAGGATATGACTGTGAACCCTTCAACAATCCAGCTGACTTCTTCCTTGACATTATAAATGGTGACTCAACTGCTGTGGCAGCAAACAATGAAGATCACAGACCCTCAGACACAGGAAAAGGTAAATTGTGAAAGTGTTGGCTGGTGTAGAAGGGAAGTTGTATTTGGTACTGACAAGCTTTTATTCTCTGGGTTTCCTCAAGTCTAAGGGTGCTTCATTATGTTTTTATTTTTCCTTTTCTTTAAAGAGCTCAGAAAACTGTTTTTAAATGGATTTTTTCTTCCTTCAGTATCATAGGAGAGCAGTGATAAATATCAGTAATTTACAAAACCCATGTGGGAAAGACTGCAAAACTGGAATTGTTTGGTCTCAAGAGACAGCTGACAGAAAGCAGAAGTTTTCAATCACATAAGAGGCTGCTGCAGAGGAGAAAGGATAGATAGGCTAAGGAGCAATGGATTTACAGGGCAGTGAGAAAAATTGGAACTGGATTAGAAGACAAAATGTTGGGAAATATTCGGGGATCCTGTAGCATATCCATGACTGAAGGATTATAAGGGAACAGTTTTCATAATGGTATTTTTGGGGGATGGGAAAATGGATCAGAGCAAACATTGATTTCCCCCAAGTTCAGTGAAATGAGGGTTTTCTGGTGTCTCATTCTAAGCATATGGACATTTTTTGGTGCCACAACGAATGGGCAGATTACCTAGGTTTGATTTAAAACTGTAGGGAAGTCCTCTCACTCAAGCTAGCCTCTTAAGCTCAGAGCTAAGGCCTGAACAATTCACATTCTCTAAAGCACTCCTGGTTTTTTGTTTTTTTTTTTTTTTTTTAATTCAGCCTCCAAAGTGGCTGTGCATTTTGGTGGGCTATGTCTGGAGGTAGCATTTGTGGGAAATCACAAGCCATATTTTGTCTTTCTCACTCAGAGCTGAGCAGTGAAAATGGAGTGGCAGAAGATAACATTGACGTTAGTGTGGTAGATGTGCTACACCAGAAGTATCTCAACTCCAGCCTGTATCAGAGCACAAAGGAAGCACTGGGGAAAGTGAAGCTTGGAAGGGAAAGCAAGCAGGGAGTATCCAAACAGGGGCATGAAATTACCTATGCGAATGGATTTCTCACCCAGCTGTACTGGGTGTCCAAGCGTTCCTTGAAAAACCTCATCAGGAACCCACAGGCCTCCGTTGCACAAGTAGGTAACAATTGCTAAAAGTCCCAGACTCCCACTACTCTCAGTCCTTCAATCTGCAGTTTGTAGGACAGACTTCTGTTTTCAAAGGCAGCTAGGGAAACAGGAAAGTCCTGTGCCACTGCCACTTAAGTGGAGTGAGATGCCCAGCTACCTTTGTTACCTTGTGATAAAAATGGATATTTTTTTCAAAGGACTACTCCATTGAAGTTTGGGGAGTGGGGGGAAATGATCCATTCTCTGGTTCACATGGAGAGTCTTCTAGGGTGATGTCAATTTTGTGCCTCACTTGAAATTTTAAGCTGGGTGCGCTTTCAGTGTGCTTCTACTAACCTTTCCCAGCCAAAAAAAAGGCCAGAGGGAGGACAAAAGTGAAGATAAACTCAGAAAAATTTCAGTAAGGCTCTTCATTTTGTGTGTCATAGGTATACATGGACTCAAAACAACAAAGTTTTAAGCAGATGTGGGTCTTAAACCCTGCATATGCCTTAATAATAAGTTTGTCCCTATCTCTTTATGTGAAAGACTTCCTATTCCCTTTCTTTATTCCACTTCTAGATTGCAGTAACCATAATTCTAGCCTTGGTTGTGGGTGCTATTTTTTTTGGTGCAAAATTGGATCGAAGTGGCATTCAGAATCGGTAAGTTGGAAACCCACAGCTTTGCTCATTTTTCTATCTGTAGCAGACAGGTTTCAGCCACAGGGAAAGCCTTGGGATGCACTTGGACCACAAAAGAGGGTTGAGTTGACTAGGCTCAGTGCACTGCAGCATGGTGTGGCCAGAGGTCCTAAAGGGACTGCAGTTCTATCAAGCTTGCACATACATTCAAAGGAGGCGTGAATGGGAAGATAAAGGAATAAACCTGGTTTTAGAGGTAGGATCTACAGCAGCACAATTGAATATATGCATTCTGTGGACAGAGAGAGAAGAGCACTAACTTGATGGTATGATGATGGCTGATGCTGCTGGTGATCTTGGCTGCTTCCTTACTTTTTGACTGTTCCGTTTTGCCTTCTAGGGTTGGATCCTTGTTTTTTGTCACCACAAACCAGTGTTTTTCCAGTGTCTCTGCAATTGAGCTGTTCATCAAAGACAAGAAACTATTTGTGTAAGTAGTGAGGCACTTAGACTGTCTATATCCTGGAGTGAGGCAGGGAGAGTATCTTACAGACTAAAAAAAATTATTTCCATCAAGGACTTAATTGTTCCCTTGCAACATCAGATTGTAATATTAACACTAAATTGGTCTGCAGAGCAGGGAGCTGAAATGCTAGGAGGTGGAGAAAGAGGGGAGAAATAGAATGCTTTTACTTGCTTGCCATGTCACAGTTTATTGAGACCTGCTTTTCCAACCCACTTTTGGTGACAGCGGTTTTTGAAGTCTGCATGTTAATCCTGCAGACTGTGAACTCTGCCTGCCCTCTTGCTCACAGGGTGGAAACACTGCCTTGCAGTGGTCCTAAGGTGGTAAGACTGTGCGAAGATGAAGGGAGAGTTCTTGGAAAAGTTTCACAAGGGATGCTCAGATGAAGAGGGCTGCTGGCTGCCTTACAAGAGCTCTGTAATATTCAAGCACATCTCTCTGTCTATGTATACGTATATGTGTTGTACATGTGTATATGTATATAAATGTGTGTATATATTATATACATACATGTATATTATCATATATGTTGAAAATGTGGTTTGGAATAGCCTCCAGTTCATGGGATGAAAGGGCAAGAGACAGATCCTGTGCAGTAAAGAAAAAATTGGAGATTTGTGCCTGGAGTGCACATGTCTACCCCACAGGTTGCTCAGAGCAGCTTAATATTGCCCTTAACAGCTGCTCAGGAGTTAATCTCTCACACACTGACATTTCTTGCCACTCTGTCCTGCTTATCAGTTTATCTTACCAGCTGTGTCAATAGGGATTTTGGTACCTCACCAATTAAAGCATCTTTTCATGAGCTCCATTAAGCAGCAAAGCAATCATAATGACATTTAATTGACCTGTGAACTGGAGGTGAGCTGATGTCCTAAGGGTGTTTTCCCATTGTTGGGTATCATTCCTTCTCCCCTGGAAGCAGCTGTAAGAGTTAGCTGTGGATGAAGTGTTCCTCCAGTTAATAGAAGTCTAATACTTTCCCATGCTTTCATGTTAAGGATCATTCTCTTTGAAAAGAGATTTAGGAGCTTTTTCCCAATGTTACTTAGCAGTCACAGAGCCTTTCATTCACTTTCCTTGGAGGGCTCTCAGTATGACTGCAGGACCTTTGAGATAGATCAGCCCTTACTTTACAGAGTGGGACGTGACAACACAGAGAAAATAAGCAACTTGCGTATAAAGTCACTGGTAGAGAGGACAGAAACCAGATAGGGATAAACCAGACACACATGCTGAGCCTACTTCCTAGATAACCTCTAAACCTGTGCAACTCCCCTCCTTCCTGTCCTCGCAGCCATCAGTACACCAGTGGATATTACCGTGTGTCTGCCTACTTCCTGGCCTTGATGATAGGAGATCTGCTGCCCATGAGAACAACTCCAGCGATCATATTCTCATGCATCAGTTACTGGATGATTGGTAAAGAATTGATGCTTTCATTGAAACTGTCACCTTCCAACACATTTGATTTCTGACTGACCCAGAGTTTAATTTCTGTATCTACAACATGAAACTAGTTGAACCTTCAACTGATTTAAGTGCTTGGCCTCATAACTTTGGAGGACTGTGGAGTAGGGGCAGAGACACCAGCAATCTAAGGCAGGGACCTGCTTCACCACATCTTTTGGTAATGCTCTGTGGGCCTTTGAAGCATACATTGTTCCTGCCAGCTCCAAACTTGGTCTTCCTTCCTGCTTTCCCTGTTTTGTACAGGAGTCCAAGGGTACTTCTCTGGGATTCATAACGTGGTTGTTTACTGGACTCTTTCCTTTCTGGTTTTTTTGGCAGGATACCAAGCAGTTGCAGGCCACTTCTTTTTCTTCATGCTGACCCTGGTACTGGTGTCCTATACTGCAACAGCCATGTCCCTGGCTATCAGTGCCGGGATGGATGTGGTGGCTGTGGCCAATCTGCTCATCACTATTTGTTTTGTCCTGATGCTTGTAAGTATACAAGGGTGTGTGTGCTCCTTTGGTGCAGGTGAGGAAGGAGCTGACGCAGGCTGAGAGAACTGGGTTGAGCCAGCCCTAAGAAGGCTGAGAGTCCACAGTCCGTGGCTGTGATTTTATTGTCACTATCATCAAAGATGTACTCCTGACAACTCGAAATCTAACAGACAGTGGGGTTTTTTGAAGCCATCCTTACAAAAAAAATCATTAAAAAAAATCTTGCATTTCCAGTATTAGAAATCTAAGTGATTTAATCTAAGATCATTTAAAAGGAGAAAATCTGGAAACAAATTTTAAATCAGTAGGTATGACTGTGTTAATTTTTGTTGCCTAATGGTATTAGCAGGAACATACCCTCTCTGTATTTTAATTCAGTATTGCAGTTGAGTTCCAGAAATTATTCAATATTCTTCAAGGACTTCTAAGGAAGAGAGCAAGAGAGAAAGTCATTTTGGCTACTTAGAGATGAGGGACGTGAATTCTTTTTCAAAGAGTTAATGTTAGTGATGAAACTTCTTGACTTTGAGGCCTATCAAGTTATCTTAGAGTAAAAAGTTGCCCCTGTCAGGTGATTTCTTGTAGTTGCCTGTATGGATAGTTTGATCCCACAGCACATCCCTTATTCTTTGACTTGCAACTTAACCTGCTTTTGTAATAAGCGAGGTGATGCTTGCTCTGCATGAGAAGCGTGCATAGGCAGTGAAAGGCAGTTGATGTACATTGAGTTAACTCACAGTATATAAAGAATAGTATGTGCACATCCTGAAAGACAGCAAAGTAAGCACAGAAACACTTGTGATGAAGAACAGCCTGAAGCGTCATGTTTAGCTATGAAGTCCAGTTGTGCTAAGAAGTAAAAGAGCAAACTTTATTCCCGGCAGGAGAAAGCAGAGATAAAAGACATAGGACAGAGGAGAAATCTGAAACAGTAACAGCCCTTAAGGGTCCCCATGGTTGTTTTCTTGTTTCACTGCTTCCTCATCTCCTAGTCATCCTTCTTTAGCCTCTGTCTAGATCTACCATGGGACACAGTCCTTCTGAGTAAGAAGTTGCTAGCATGCATGCTTCTTAGCCCACCTGTGGATGTTGAAAACCTTTCTGACCTCTTTGCAAGCAGTTCAGCTGGAGTACTTGGGTGTGCTCTTTGGCCACCTGGCTGGGACTGCTGCAAGGTTTGAATCTGATGCCTGCAGATACAGTCATACCAGCAGTAGGATGCCCATCTGTCCCAGTGCACCTTTGTGGGGCAACCATAGTATCTGTGCAGGAATGGTGGTGTTTGTAGTAAACAGAGTTTGTGTCTCATTGGTGTCTTCTGTTCTATTTCAGATCTTTTCAGGCCTCTTAGTAAACCTCCCTTCTATAATGGGCTGGCTGAACTGGCTCCAGTACCTCAGCATCCCCCGATATGGCCTCACTGTGAGTAGAAAGTAGCATTGGTCTCCTGTGAGTAATGTAGCCACACTGCTGCTTCCTGGAGAAGTTCTGAGTATAAATGAAGTTCTCTTTAAAGTCAGATACGGTTTCTTTCCTTGCATGAACATGGTAAAAGAAAAACAAACCAGCCAGTCCCCAAAAGGAAAGAAAAGCTGATCTCTGTGTGAGAGGTGGAAGTCTCAGAAACTGAAAAAATCCTTTGTGCTGCAAAATTATTGCTGCTTAGACAGCAGCAGAGTGAGCTGTCCAGTGAGGCACTAATTCCTATCTGGAATAGTTGATACCTATGGTTTAGAATAAAGTCAGATATTGTATGGCTTCTCTAGCGACTGCTGTTCGGGTGGCCAGCCTGAGGTTAATGACTGTCCAGCTGGTTAAAGGATTTACCATAATGCCTGAACATCTCCATCTCCCATGTGTTTTCCTCTGAAGTGAAGTACGACTTACTGCCATTTATGAGTGATAAGGAGCTGGGGTACCAGAAAGCTAAGGGTGCAGCTACTTGAAACAGAGTAACTAGACATAGCAGGTCACCCACTGGTCACCGGTGGAAGTTACGCAGCTCTCTTTCCTTCATCCTGGCCAAGCATATTGGGGAAATAGTTTCCTACCTCTGAGTAAAAATGAGTGAAATGAATGAGGGTGGTGTGGCCAGTACCATGTTGACCAGCAGTGTAAGAGAAAGGTAGAATCAGGGATGGTCGGAGATGTGTGAGACCTCCCCTTTTTGGGTAGTACTGAGGTATTTTATTGGTGTTGCTGAATGTGACATTGTCCCCTGAGACTGCGGTTAGCCCAGGATGCCAGTGCAAGGGAACCCTTCCCCTCTTACCTTGGTTGACTGCTATCTGCCTCAGTGTGCTAGTGCTGAGGTTTCTGCATGCAACCACATGGTTGTCTGGGTGAGTAGGTTGACCCAGATGAAAGTGGATGAACAGAAACTTGTAGCTAGCAAGACAGAAAGCCATATCAAAATCACTGAAATGTAGCTTTGAAGCCAATGAGTCAGACACCAAACCATCCTGCATGTAGAATGTGGAGCAGTTCCTCAGAAAGGCAGTGATAAAGAGCTTCAAAATAGAAAGGAACATAAACATGATTCCAAGAATGGTGATATGTGTCTGTTAATAAGCCTTTGAGGTGTTTCAGTTTTAGCACCGCAAATCACTAGGTCTGTAAAAATCTGATGTCTGCCCCTTTTCCTAGGCTCTTCAAGTGAATGAGTTCAGAGATCTCTACTTCTGTGGCGAGAAACCGAATGTTACAGCATCTCTGGGAAATGCAGGCAGTTGTCCCCCGAGTATTTCAGGAGAAATGTAAGTCTTTAACTCATGGTGGTTCTCGGGCCTGAATTGTGATGGCTTGCTTAAAGACAAGTCTGACTGTTCCAAACTGTTATATTATTCACAGAATAACCACTTACAGGCCAGTCTCAGTAATATGTCCCAAAATAATATATTTTAGGATCATATAGTAAAACTTCACAATTATCTGAGTGAAGCAGAGATGAAACTTTATTTGTAAAAATAGACAGATGAGCTAAGGTAAATTTTGGTTTTGATAACCTAGCCCTGGCTTACCAGTTTTCTTAAACAAACCCAGGGTCCCTTAGCAATGGAAATGCCATGTGTGGACAGCTACAAAGCTGTTGGGTGGCAGTAGACCTGTGATCAGAAACATGACTGCTCCCCAGAGCTTCTTTGTAAATATTAACCTACCTGCAGAAACGGCAGGGAGCCAAGGTATCTATCTCCTGCTGCCCCATTTGAAATACTCTTGACTACTGATACCTTAAACTGTAGCAGTGCAAGTATTTCATGACACATGCTAAAGGGCTGGCAAATGGAGGTTATTGCAGGGAATAGCACTGGGGCACTGTTTACACTGCTTATGGACCCCAAATGCCAGCTATGGACCTCCAGTGACTGAACTGTCAAACCAGTGCTTTTGTACTTACCATGGTTTAATGTGGTTCTGAGCTTTATTCATAAATTGCCAGTTATCTAATAACAACAATTAGGATACCAGTGAAACCTTATGAGAATCAGAGATCTAGATTTGTCCCTTAAGCTTTTTTTAGTGACAGGATATGAAGTTATTTCTGTCACCTGTTTTCCAGAGTTGAGGGTAGAAGAATCTTTGTGGAGCAGGAATAAAAGTAACTGCCTGAAGACCTGCACCACATACTAACGCCAACTTCTGCCCCGTGCTTTTCTGCAGGTGTTCTGGTGAAGCATACCTCTGCAGCCAGGGGATCACACCAACCAGCTGGGCAATGTGGGAAAACATAGTGGCCCTCTTCTGCATGACTGTTATCTTCCTTATCATTGCCTATGCAAAACTCCGGTTTATGAGAAAGTTCACATAAACTCCTGTGTTTCCTTGCTCTGCTGCTTCGCTGGCCTTAAAACTGCAAAGCTTCTTAGGGCCTGCTGGAGATTGCCAAAAGATTTAAACTGACTTTACTGGACTTCAGATGGGAAACCTGCCCCCTTGTTTCCGGAGCATCATCTCCACGTGATATTGTATGAGTTTGTTTTTTAAGAAGAAATGCATTAATGCACATTGCATAAGTGATTTTTTTGTAAGAGAATATAATTCTCATAATTCATTAAGTATATATCAAACTATATATATTGTAAAGCGCTGTTCTTCTGTGGCCAGCTTATACAGGCAGTGTTTAAAGGGAAATACTTTCACAGAATCACAGAATAGTAAGGGTTGGAAGGGGCCTGTGGAGATCATCCAGTCCAACCTCCTGCCAAAGTATGTTCTCCTAGAGCAGGTTGCACAGGATCGTGTCCACGTGGGTTTTGAAAATCTCTAGAGAAAGAGACTCCACAGCCTCTCTGGGCAGCCTCTTCCAGGCTCCATCACCCTCACAGTAAAGATTTTCATTATGTTCAGATGGAACTTCCCGTGTTCCCTTTTGTGTCTTTTGCCCCTTGTCCTATTACTGGGCACCACTGAAGAGTCTGGCCCCATCCTCTTGACACCCACCCATAAGGTATTTATAAGCATCGATAATGATCCACCCTCAGTCTTCTCCAGGCTAAATAGACACAGGTCTCTCAGCCTTTCCTCAGAGCTGTTCCAGTCTGCTCATCATCTCTGTAGCCCTCTGCTGGCCTCTCTCCAGTATTTCCCTGTCTCTCTTGAACTGGGGAGAACAGAACTGGACACAATACTCCAGATGTGGCCTCACTAGGGCACAGCAGAGTGGAAGGAGAACCTCCCTTGACCTGCTGGTCACACTTTTCTTAATACATCCTAAGATACCATTGGCCTTCTTGGCTTCAAGAGCAGACTGCTGGCTCATGGTTAACTTGTCCACCGAGACACCCGGTTCCCTTCTCCATGGAGCTGCTTTCCACCAGGTCAGCCCCTAACCCCAGGTGCAGGACTCTACACTTATCCTTGTTCAACTTCATTAGGTTCCTTTCCACCCAACTCTCCAGTATGTCCAGGTCTCACGGGATGGCAGCACAGCCTTCTGGTGTATCAGTCACTCTTTCCGGTTTTGTATCGTCAGAAAACTATCTGAGGGTACACTCTATCCCTTCATCCAGGTCATTGATGAAGATGTTGAATAAGACTGAACCCAGTACTGACGCCTGGGGAACACCACTAGCTACAGGCCTTCAACTAGGCTCTGCACCACTCATCACAACCCTCTGAGTGCTGTCATTCGGCCAGTTCTCAATCCACCACACTGTCCACTCATCTAACCCACACTTCCTGAACTTACCTAGGAGGATGTTATGGGAAACAGTGTCAAAAGCCTTGCTGAAGCTGAGGTAGAGAACATCAACATCCACTGCTCTCCTCTCATCTACCCATTTTCCTTTGAACATGTGAGCATCTCCATCACAAACAGTATAAGGTGATGATGGCATTTATGACATTGATACATTGTCCTGTGTTGGTGCTTGTCACATCTGAGGAGAGCCAGAGACCATTCACAGCATCTTGGGAGATACATTCGTGTTTGAAGTCAGTACAAGGAATGAGCACTCCTTGCCAAGCAAGAACAGTTACACTTCTAGTATACTTCTAGTACTTCTCAGTGAAGCTACTTCCAGACACTTCTATTTGATTAAAAACTAAACAGCAGTGGTGTAAGACATCTCATCTAAGAAAAGTGAAAAATATATACCGTTGTACTGTAAAAATACCAACAAACCAAATCACACCCCCCACACCCCAAAAAACCCAGCAAAAAATATATTTACAACATATATTTACAAGAGGAAAGGCCCTTTATTATTATTTTTTTTTTTAATACAAATTTACATACTTAGCAATGGCAGATTTTAATGCTCAGCTGCACTATCTCTATATAGTGCTACTTGCACTATGGACTGAAAAAAACACATAAACACTGCTGGGGAAACTACAGCAATACCTGCCACAGTCACCACAGGACAGACTGTATTGTGCAAGCAGTTGCCCCCTTGTTACTGAAAACTGTAACTAAATAAACTTTCCAAACTGAGTGATAGTTTAGAAAGCTGATGCTGGTTTACTGTAGCACTGGGTGCACAGGGGATCTCTCCTCCTAACATGCACACCCATGAGACTATCCACACAGTATCTTTATAAACAAAATTGGTTGGTGATTTAACATACATAATACTGCTGGTTCATTAATGATAAGGCATTTTCTACTTGGCAGCTTATCATATCAACAAACATTAACAGCTTGCCAGATGTTGTACTGCTGACTAGGTATGACCATGTGTTTTCTACTTATCAACTAGACATTTTAATACAAAGTTAATCAGCTTTATGACTGAATTATTTAAGTTACTGGTATCCTCAACACATCATTAGCAAAAGCAGAGCTGCTTTTAAGCTGCGTTAAGACCCTCGGATGCAAGTGGACCAGCTAAGCCAAAGGAAAATGTCCAAGGCTGGAGTGCTTCCTAGTGAGGGCCAAGCTGGCCGCAGTCCTTGAAACTAGCCTGCACTGTGAAAGTAATTCTGCTTCTGGTTCTCTTGCTATAAATACTTCCGTGGTGATGCTAAAAAGATGTAAAAACTCAAAGTGGCAGCGCAGGCACAGCAAGCACAAACCACGCTCTTTCTGTGCTGCCTCACCACCTTTTACAAACGGTAAAACGTGAACTCGTGCCACGATTTACATCGCGTTATTTGTCTTTCTTCTCCTGCGGCGAGCAAGGCAGCTGTAGCTCCCGCAACCGAAGCTGCGCACATCGCACGCAGCAGCGCAGGCCTTCTCTCAAGGCGCGGCCAGGTAGGGCAGGGCAGGCCCCGGATCTAGGCGCGGGGCTGCCGTCAGGCCTCGGCTGCGGGGTGACCCGCTGGGGAACGGGGGTTGCAGCCCCTCCACGGCGCACTGCCGAGAACCGCCTCCGGGCTCTGCCCGCCCCGGCCCCGCCCCCGCCCCCGCCC
>JANVCC010000106.1:1976859-2049699 GCA_025345505.1 Todiramphus chloris collaris | reverse complement strand
CCCGCCCCGGCCCCGCCCCCGCCCCAGCCCGCCCCGGCCCCGCCCCCCAGTTGCGCCTGCGCGGCGGCGGCAGAGGGCGGGGTCCGGGCCGTGTGCGGGGTCGGTGGCAGAAGCGGGCGCCGCGGGAGGGGGGCTGTCGCCATGGCGACCGCGGCGGAGGGGCTGCCCGAGGCCAGCGCACAGCCCGCCAAGCGTAAGGGCCCGAGGTCGGGGAGGGGGGACATCTCCGCGTTCGACCCTTGGCCGTGGCCGGGCCCTGCCAGACCGCGGCCTGCTCCCGGCGGGAAGGGCTCCGGCGGTGGGGTGCGGGCCCGCGGCCTGGCGCACGTCGGCAGAGAGGCCGGGGGCTCCGCTGGAGCCCGGCGGTGTATCCCCCCCGGGCGCTTACCCTCCTGCGCCTGTCACTCCCCAGAGCCGCTTCCTCGGCCGGCGGGAGGCGCGGGCCTCGGGGCAGCCTTTGTGTTCAAGCCGCCGAAAGCTGCCGGTAGAGGAAGGAGCAACGTGAGCAACTTGTCGGTCCGAGGTAGCGGTGATGGACCGCGCTGCGCAGAGCAGAACGAGGGCGGTTTGTGGTAGAAGTGGGTTTGGAGAAGAAAAGCGGTGATGGCGCTCTGCGCGGGTGGGGATCTGTTGTAGGACCTCGTGAATCGGCCTGGGGAAGCTGTTCTCTTCCGAGTCAGCGACTGGAAGTGAGCATCAGCAGCGGCGTGCACACAGAGCGCTGAAAAGTTCTCCCCAACTTCTTTTCTTGTCGGCTAAGCACAGGAGGGGGCTGATACTTGCAAGTGCCGTCAGCCCAGGAGCCTGCTCCTTAAATGCTCCCTAAAGCATTATTTTGAAATAATCTAGATGCTATTTCGAGGAAACTGCCAAGGTTTGTTGCTCCTTAGTGTAAAGCAGGCAGTTTATATGGAAAGTGGGCGTAGTCAATTTGAAGGGAAAAAAATGTGGGACCATTTCATCTTTATGGTGTGTTTCTATATCTGCTAATTTTCCCCTAATCCTGTAATGCCTCTCCCCTTAATTAGAGGATCCTGTGGTTGAAACAGCTGAAGAAGCTAAGGAACCAGCAGAGGCAGACATCAATGAACTCTGTAAAGACATGTTCAACAAAATGGCCATTTATTTAACGGGTGAGCTGACAGGTAAGGCACTGCAATGCTGAATTGCAAGTAAGTTTTTTGTTTCCTTTCATTTTCTTTTAGACAAAATACACTACAGGTTTCTTTAAACTATACCTATTTAAATCGTATCTAGCATGACTGACTGTTCAAGTCTGGCATGTTGTTAGACTACTAGCTACACTGAGATTAGTCATATTAAAGAAGTCCCAGAATAGCAGAAATATTTTTCAAAATAATTCAGTATGATATCCGCAACTTAACAAAAAGTTGGTTTTAGTCTTACTGAAGCTTGTACACGGAAAAACAAACAAACTAAAGGGGACTAGGTTAAGAAGGGCTCAAAGAGAAGTGCAGCTAAGAGTGGAACATGTGCAGCTATTTTGTTCTAAGTGAGAGCAAGGATCATACGTGTTTTCCAGCACTTCATGCTTTAGCATAAACTGCTGTACAACATTAACTGGTGCAAATTAAACTGCTCAACAAGTTAGTGGATTCCATAGGCTCTTCATTTTAAAGCACTCCACAGTGCTGCTGTTTTGTGTGGACTTGAGAGGTATAGGGTACAGGTTACCAGTCTGAATTTGTGCTGTCAGTTTGGTAAACAAAGTATTTAACTGACTGAATAAGAATAGAAATGTGAGAAATTAGTCATTTTTTTCTCAACAAAAAAAAAATCTGCAAATGAGTAAGTATTCATCAGCCCGGATGGTTTTTACAATTCACAAACAGCATCTTTCTTGTTATAGAGTGTTATACCAATACCTGTATTATCATCTAAGCTAGTCTTTGTAACATTTGGCTATTGGTTTGGAATCTCTTGTCCTCCTTGTCTGCTTCCAGTTCAAACCACATCAACTTTTAATTAAAATAAACTCTATTCTTTTTAAGCCACCAGTGAAGACTACAAACTCTTGGAAAACATGAATAAGCTGACTAGCTTGAAGTACCTAGAAATGAAAGATATTGCTATAAACATCAGTAGAAATCTGAAGGATTTAAATCAAAAATGTAAGTAAACCAAACAAAGTAGGGGTACAGCGAACAGTATTGTTTGGGATATGAAGCACCTAAAAGTCAGTTCAGACTGCAGTAGGTGCTGAAGGAAAGAAATCGCTGAAATAGAGATGCTGCTGTGCAGTGCCAATCTTGGATATTTTTGTACAGCTATAGACTGTGTAGACTAGCATAAGAAAAAACACATCTGAATTTATGTCCTTTTTTACCCCAGATTTTGGATCTGGTAGGAAATAACACTTCTTCTGATTCACATTGTATTATTGCTTGTGTTGAGACTAGCCAGTACTCTTAAACATTTTATACTTTCCTGGATCATGGCTATCACCACTTGATTTTGGGGGCAGGGAAGGAAGGAGCTTTTAAATTGTTCTATCTGAAGAATGTCTTGAGAAATTCTTGTGTTTCAAGTGTGATCTGTTCATGGAAGTGAACTGCTGAGAACTGATAGATCTGATTATTTTGCTTTTTAAAGATGCTGCTCTTCAGCCTTATCTGGAACAGATCAACCTAATTGAGGAACAGGTTGCAGCTCTGGAGCAGGCGGCTTATAAATTGGATGCATATTCCAAAAAACTTGGTAATTGTTGTCCTTTACTGTTGCTACCTAGCAGCATAGTGCTTGCAAGGAGATTTAAAGGCAAAGTAAACTCCTCCTCTGCCTAACAAATCTGAGCTACGTAGTTGCCTATACTGCTTTTGAGCAATGAACATTATATGTGAAGTGATAAGCACTGGAAAAAGATGTAATGCAACAAGTTGTATGGAGGTGGAATAATACAGCTATTATTGAACTACAGCTTATTCTCCTTTGCAATATGTGCTGACACAAACTTTAAAGACAGGTGTTTAATCCTGCAGATAGAGGGACTGATAAAATTCCACCAGGCATGCAAGTTGCCTGGGATTAAATTAACATTAGGTGTTTGACTTGAGCATCTGCTCCTTAAAAAATTTATTGTACAATTATATTTGCCTAAATGCTTTAGTAACAAATGACCCCGAGTGATACTGTAAATCAACTTGAATGTTAAGATGCATAGCAGCTTAGAAGATTCAAAGCTGTTACCTATCCAGTCCTAAAATACTGTTGTTTTTCCTTCTGCAGAAGCCAAGTACAAAAAACTGGAGAAACGATGAAATTACAGCAGTCTCTAAATTGGAGTTGGGCTATGAGTCAGACTGATTTCTGTTTAAGTTGCACAACAGCAATTCTGTGTGTTGATAAGGATCTGGCTGCAACTAACATTAAAACTGGTAACTTCTTCTGTCTACTGAATACAGTAGGCTGTATTCAGGCTTAAGACTGAATAGTATTTTCCTCTTCTCAAGAGGTTCTATTGCCTCTGTTGTTCTGCAGTGCAAAGTAGAAGCCTGTCCCTAACCTGTACGTTGATATTGGCTGTCTGTGTGTTAGTCCTATGTCCCACGTGAAATGCTCTGTATAGGAAAAGACCTTCATGACCTATAAAGACATTTTTTCTAGTAGAAGCAGGACATAAACTTCCTTTTTTTTTTCCCTTCATGGAGCTCTGCGTTGAGAAGATACCTGGGCTTTCGGAGTTATGAGCATGGTTTTGAAAACAATTTTGGTACTCACCTTTATCTCTTTGAAATAGAGAGACTATTATAAATTTACAATAAAACAACTTGCTGCATTTGTCTCTCTGGAACCTTAAATTCCTGTTGGAAAGGTTATGTAAGTTGTCTTTTTATTTTTTCAAAGGGTCTGCTAATAAAGACAAACTCCTTACAGCTACTGGAGATCACAGAAGAGAAGGTGTTTTAAACTCTGCGTCAAGTATTCCTGCAGTTATATTCTTTGACTGTCTGAACTTAAGGTGAAATTGCAAGAAGTATCGCTTTATCACGTGCTCAGTTAACTTAGCAGATCCTTTCTCTACTTTACCAATGAATTTTGATCCTAGTAGTTTTTGAAGATGTATGCCCACACAAAAAACTTCTTCTCTACCAGATTAACAGTGCTGCAGATTGCTAATTTAGCAAAGCCCTTCTTACTGTGCAGGTACTCCTATGCCAAGTTGGGTTTTTTCTGTACCTGTTGACCCTGACTAGCCTAAACTGTTTTTTTGAGTGAGTTGCAGTCAAGGATAGTACAAGTGCTGATGTGGGAAAGAAGTAGTTCAAACTTCCTACAGGCTGTTCAGAAGAATGTCTGTTTAGGTGCCAGTGTGCTGAAGGTGATAACACTGCCAGTCAGTGTACAGCCACTGTAACTAGTCAAGATGAAAACTTTTCCCTAGTGCTATTTAAAATCAGTGAAGCAGATCACTTTAAAAATCTTGGGTTTAAAATAGAAAGTACTATTCTATATTGCTGTGATGTGGGATTTGAGAGAGGGTTGAGTTCACTTTGAAGAAAGGCCTTTATGGAGTGGGCATCTTTACAGAACAGGGATAAGTCTCATGGAGGTATCCAGCCATTTGTCTCTGCTTTTACACATAGTTAGCTCACTGATGACTTTTCTGCCTTAGAAAGCAAGTTAGACATTTTAGTATTTTTATCAAAGCAACATCCTCCAACCCAGCAGAAAGAGGTACAAACTGATGAGTTACCTGGGTCACAACAATCCCACGCAATGCTACAGGCTTGAGGAAGAGTGGCTGGACAGCTGCCAAATGGAAAAGGACCTGGGGTGTTGGTTGACAGCTGGCTGAATATAAGCCAGCAGTGTGCCCAGGTAGCCAAGAATGCCCAACAGCCTGCTGGCTTATATCAGAAAGAGTGTGGCTAGCAGGACCAGGGAAGTGTTTGTACCTCTGTACTCAGTACTGTTAAGGCTGCACCTCAAATACTGCGTCCAGTTTTGGAGCCCCTCACTATGAGAAGGACATTGAGGTGCTGGAGCATGTTCAAAGAAGGGCATTGAAGCTACTGATGGGTCTGGAGAACAAGTCTTACAAGGAGCATCTGAGGGAACTGGGATTGTTTAGCCTGAGGAAAAGGAGCCTGAGAGGAGACCTTATCGCTCTCTACAACTACCTGAAAGGAGGTTGTAGCAAGGTGGGGTCTGGTCTCCCAACTAACAAGTGATAGGACAAGAGGAAACAGCCTTAAGTTGTGCCAGGGGAGGCTTAGGTAGAATTATTAGGAAAAATTTCTTCCCTGAAAAGATTGTCAAGCACTGGAACAGGCTGCCCTGGGAAGTGGTGGTGTCACCATCCCTGGAGGTATTTAAAAGATGTGTGAATGTGGTACTTAAGGATATGGTTCAATGATGACCTAGCAGTGCTGGGTTAAAGGTTGGATTAAATGATCTTAAAGGTATTGATTGTCCAACCTAAGTGATTCTATGATTCTATAATTGTGTTGGAGGAAATTATAACATATAGAACAGCAGCCTGTTTTAAAATCATACAGATTGCCATCTTCTCAGGATTCATGGTCTGTTTGCAGTTCTGCTGGACAAGAGGATCTAACCAGCTAGATCTAAAATCTTCATGCCTAGAGACTGGCCTTTGAATGATAGCCTGAACAGTGGCCTGCTTAGTGATTTCCGATGATGGGAAGTGGTACCACAAGGTGGTAGACAATGTAAAAGTCCAGTTTCTCCAGTGTTACATGCATCTGTAGATTATACAAGAGATAGATATGATTCAGCCAGAGTCACCAGTGATTTTTATAATACCATCCATTCTCTTTGCCATTGTGGAGGAGAATCACAAATTCTGGTGTTTGGCTTGTGATATAAAAGCTTGAAGGTTCTGCTTGTAATTTGTTCTCTTAAAGAATGAGGATTTTCTTTACAGCATATAGCACTTGTCTGTGACTGGTCATTAGTCCTTGATTCCTTTTAATTCCCCGCTGTGGCCCTTACCCATCTCTAAGGACAGAAAATTTACTGGTTTGTGTCAGGTTGGAAATGGTTCTGGATAGGTGGACATCATAGAGTTCATAAGCCACTGAAATGCTTACCAGGGCAGGTTGTTCTAGGATTAAACCAAGCCCACTGATCTTCCAATGTAGTGATCTCTGATTCCTGGTTCTTTGTGAGAAGATGGCGTGGATGCTGGCGTACGGAGGGATTGTTCTCCGTGGCAGGGATGCAGCTGGCCCTGCGTTCTGGCAAGGTGCAGAGACCAAGATGAAGGTGTGAGAGGGTGGTATCCCAAAGAATTACAGTGGAGAGCTGGCCATCTGCTGTCTAGAAAATTGTGATCATCTGTATGTGATAAGGATAATATCAAGCCCTGCGTGCCAGTGACTTGTCCTATCACATATCAGTAAGCCAGGTAAGTTCTGGTCATGGCAGATAACCTGCAAATCAAGTATTGAATGTAGAATCGAACGTGACTTGGACATGCTCCATGCTCTAATGGCAGCACACTGATGATGTAGTTGCAAGTCCACTCCCATATCAGATGTGGACCATATACTGGAATCCTCAATGGGACACAGACTCCACAGATCCAAGCTAGGTACAGAACTGGATGTATGACAGCACTGCTCTGTCTTGAGTTCCCAGGCATCCCCCCCTATTCCTTAATACATACTATCCTCATTCCAGTTGGGATGCTAAAACTCATAGTTCCATAGTAAGGAGGATTCTCTGTCACTGGGATCATAACAGCAGCCTTCCTGTGTAAATTCATGAAGTGGACAAGAACAGTGCAGCCCTCCTCTCTGTTTTCTGTTTACATCCTCTGGCACTTCCAACTGCCTTGGACCCAGTAAGTCACCTTTTCACCTTGAGACCATGGAAAGGCACATAATAGTGAAGATGTTTCAGGGCTGCTGGTCTTCCAGTAAAGAGGAGACATTTATGTGCCCCAACCTTCTGAAGTGTGGTTTAATGTACCAAGCTCATCCTGCATCAGCAAGATGTTCTGTCCATAATGTGTTCCTGGAGCATGCTATGTTGCCAAAGGCAGCTACAGACATGACAGCAGCCCAGTAAGAAGTTTCCCTAACGCGGAAGTTAGATAAAAGGTTTGTCATGGTGTTTGCGGAAGAAGAGTTGCACTCAAAGATAGGCTAGTGCTAGCTAAGCAAGCACACATTCTCAAGGACTAGTGTTGTGATTAAGAAGATTGTTACTATAAAACAAACACTGCTCTGGAGTACACATATACTAGCTGTAAGCCCTTATCAGCATTTCCTAGGTCTGCAAAGACATCTGAAAGCAGAGGATGCCGTCAATGTCATGAATAAAATTGGAATGGTGCCCTCTGAGACAGCATCCATGCATCTGTTATTAACAGGTATTGCTCCTCACCCCTCAAGGCTGAGGGGATCAAGGGAACTGAGTGATAGTGGATAGGTAAATAGGACCACATGGAAGTAAAACCATTGTATCTCATTCCCTCTGGAAATACCTCACCTGAAGAATGCTCAATCTGCATAGAGCTTCCTGGCATGACCAATCCCACCTCTTCATAGTCAGAGGCCTGGTGTCTGGTTTGTATGTTTATAGCAAGGCAAAGAGCAGGCTCAAGCGTAGGTTTAAATATACTCCAGTGACCCTCCAGTTTGGATCTGGTTTTGTAGAACTGCTTGCTTCGCCATGGCTTGTTTAAATCAGAGGTGCATTTCGTAGTTGCTTTGATGAAGACATCCATGCACCATATGCAGCCCAGCATGCTTCTGGAAGGTCTAGGAATACCTGTGATCAGGGCATAAAAAATGTCAAAGGAAAATAATACAGCGTTTCTCTGCTCATTGTCTTTCCTTGACAGGGTTGCAGGAGGGACACAAGGGGGCGATGGGTCAGCAGAGAAAACTTCTAAAAGATAAAGCTGTGAAGGTAAAGGAGAGGCCGAATCTTGTTCCTATTGAAAAAGTTGTTCTTCTATGTATAGAAAATACAATGCTATTTTAAAACTACGAAGATGAAAACCTCCAGGAACTATGAAGATGGAAATCCATCTAGCCATGCATTGCCAGCAGACTCTTAGTGTTTTCAGGTAAGAAATAGCAAATTACTTCACAAAGTCTTGAGTATCCCACCTCCAGGAAGCAGAAATCGGAAGAGGAGCTTATCCCACAAGTGAGTTTTTACTGGAAGGAAATTTTAGAGACTGACTACCTGGTTGGCTGGAGGATTGTGTGACAGTGGTATCCTGATTAGGCCAAGAGCTGTCAGCTTTGTTCTCAGTTCAGTCTCTGAGTAACTGTTTCCTTCTTTCCCCGAGGGCCCTCTGCCTGGTATGACTGGTAGCATCCAAATCATGGCAAGGATTGCAGGTCCTTGGAGAGTAGCACCGCAGAAGACATGTAGCTAGGTATGTGTGAACAACATTGTACTGGGGAAATGTATAGTACAAAAGCAGAGGCACAGCTTAGTTGCTGCTCTGACATTTCACCTGGAGGGTCCATGAGAATTTCCCAAGAAGGTACAGGAGGAGACTAAATCTCTATCTGTTCTCTTCTGCAGCATTTTCTGGTGTTAAATTGTCATAGTTTTGGCTGAGGTAGAGTTAATTTTCTTCCTCATAACTGGTATAGTGCCATATTTTGGATATAGGATGAGAATAATGTCAATAATACACTGATATTTTAGTTGTTGCTAAGCAATGTTTACAGTAAGTCAAGGACTTTTCAGCTTCTCATACCACCCTACCTGCAAGTAGGCTAGGGGCCACAAGAAGCTGGGAGAAGACACAGCCAGGACAGCTGACCCAGACTCACCAAAAGGATATTCAGCAGATAAACAAGGGGGAAAGCTGACTGGGGGCTGTGGCTCAGGAACTAGCTGGGAATCAGTTGACAGGTGGTGAACAATTGCATTGTGCATCACTTGTTTTGTGTATTCTTATCCTTATTTCCCCTTCCTTTTCTGTCCCATTAAACTGTCTTTACCTCAACAAATGAATTTTACTTTTTTTTTCCATTTCTCTCCCGCCCCATCCCAGTGGTGGTGGGGGAAATGAGTGAGTGGATGTGTGGTGTTTTGTTGCTGACTGGGATTAAACTATGACAAAAATGTAGTAAGAAAGTAGGGGGTGCTTGAAAGGAAGGGCACAGAAGAATACAGAGGAAAGGGGGGACTGGCAGGTGAGAGTCAAGGGTATCTCATCAAAGCAGTCTATGCAATTACTTCAGAGCTGAAGCTGTTCTTGAGGACTTGGGACTGCAACTGCAAATCAGGGGATAAAAATCAGCCTAGCAAGCAAGAACTCTTTAAACAGAAACAGAAGTGTTCAGTTCCAGAGCAGGATTTTTTCCTGACACCTCAAGACAGTTCTGCCCAACTGCTCTAACAGGTTATTCTGAAGCCATCCAACTTTCAGAGAAGTATTTTGTGGAGATGTCCACAGTCTTCAGAAAGGGCTCATAAATCTCTAGTGGAAACTACAACATGTCCAACAGCTGAAAAGCAATTATTTTAGAATGGAGTATGTTTTTCAATCTGGAACTATTTGTTCAATGGAATGTTAAAAGATGGGTGAAACACTTGCATGGGTTGCCCAGAGAGGTGGTAAATGCCCCATCCCTGGAAACAAGTTCAGGTTGGATAGGGCTCTGATCAACCTCATCTAGTTAAAGATGTCCCCGCTCACTGCAGGAGTGTTGGACTAGATGACCTTTAAAGGCCCCTTCCAACCCAAAACATTCTATGATTTTAAGATAATCACAAGAATATATAATGGCCTGAAGATAAATACACTGTTGTATTTGCAGCATCCCATCAGAGCACAAACATACAAGCAACCATAGAACACAGAAGACAAGCATGCTATTAAAGTATGACAGTCTGTTAATGGAAGATTTGTTGATGATTAATGTTTGTATCTACTTTCTGATATTACAGTAAAACAGGGTTGACTTTTAAAAAGGTCACAAAGACTTGAAATCGGTTCATCCAAATTTGTTGGCAGTGAGTTCTTTTTTCTAGCCTGTATGTTTAACCCAGAGGAAATGAGAGCATCTATTGGTTACCTTTGCACTGTTGCTTTTACCGTAGGCTTCATAAAGTGAGCCTTCCAGGATGCAGCTTCAGCCCTTCCTGACCCCACAACCCTGTTCCATGTTGCAGTGAAACCCTTGAGAGCCACAATCATTTTCTTGCTGGTTTGCATCGTCTGCCTCCTTGTCTGTTGAGTGTGGAGGAAGATGCCTGGAACATTTCGTTTGCCCCACGTGGAAAACATGCTACAGCTGAAGAACAACTTGCGCGAGGCAAGTGGATGTAACTTAAAAGCTGTGTTCTTTTTTGGTAAATCATTTAATCTCAGTAAGAAGTATGGTCTTATATTCACAATATGGTTGGGCTTGGTACATGCAGTGGTGTTGTATGGACCTTATGTTGTAAAATAAGCTCTGACTGATTGACAAAAGTGTAGAGTTCAGTGGAAAGGGACTTATGCCACTCTCCCAAAAGTTCTCCAGAGGAAGAGGTACTTTTCTGCAAGATTTTCCCTAGGTAGAGGTGTTCTTTGGGGAGCATGTAGCTGAAGAGTCAGAAGTGGGAGGAACCTATGTTTCATTTAGTATAGGAGCAAAGCCTGGCAGAATCTGGAGAGACCTTTGGCTCCATGGCATTAAATGGTCCTAGTCTCTTGCTGTTGCAGATGATAGTCCTAGTCTCTTGCTGTCATAGATGACGGCTGTTGCACCTTGTAAGGTCTGGGTTATGATCTGGAGAGCAGATGACTGTGGTGGCATCCTCACACAGCTTTCCCCCTTAGTAACCGGGAATGTCATCCCAGTGGGACAAGTGTATTCTAAGATAGCAGGACTACTTTTCATTGCTCTCCATTGCCATTGTTCTCTCTCCCTCATTTCCAAAGAGGTGATCTGGGAACAAAGGAAGTTCAAGCAAGCTGCCATAAAGAAACAAGGCATCTCTCTGACATGATAGCAAGGTAAAGAATTTTACTTAAAGGCACTGTATAGGGAGTAGTTAAAGTGAGCAATACAATACAGACAGAAGTTCATGCAATAAACCAGTATGAACTGATTGCAATTTGAAATATAAAATGAAAATGAGAATCATCATGAGAAGAGAGAATAGCTGTTCAAATTTAAAGGTAAAAGTTGCTTTGAAAGATGCTAAAAAGCATTTAACCTGCGAATTATGGCAGGAAATCTTTTCTATCTTTCCTAAATACAGAGGCCAAATTTCATCTGAAGGGCAAAAGCCAATGGAAAGACCAGTTAACTTTTGCCTTCTGAAGTTTCTTACAACTAGTATTTCTTGGACTGTGCAACCTAAAGCCTTGCTAAAGCTTGGCTGCCCATATTGGTTACTCATGCTTCTGACCTACAGCATGATCAATGATTTTTATTCTATCTCTAGTAATTATCATGTGTTATTTCCTATTTAAAAAGGCCACATTTTAGCCTCTGAAGAGAGTTCTGATTAGCCTGTATGGCTCTCAGAGCTTGTTATTTCTTTCAGTGTGTGAGCACAGGTCTAAAGGTCATCGTTTTCAGGTATTTAATCCCCTTGTGCAGGGTTTGGGGTTTTTTCCTTTACTTTTCAAGTAATATTTTAGACAGCTGCAAATGAAACATGTCAGGAAGCTGGAGTGGGGAGTCAACTGAGATAGAAGTTAGATACCATAATCCAAGTAGTAAAATTCATCATCTACCCTTCGACTCCAGTTCTTTTGACTTCTTGATCTGAAAAATGAGTAACCAAACTTTGTTCATGTGTGGCAGAGACTATTATAGGGTGACACATTGCAGGAAGTGGAAAAGCTGTGCTCCTTGACCTGAGAATCCTCAGTGAAAAAAGAAGGCAAGTGAGACATATGAACTGGAAACAGCAAAATCACAGGTGTAAAAACTCTCCTTGGGTCCCTTACCTGCAGGAAAGTTGGAACCTTTGCTGTCTGTGTGTGTTTCTCTATTGGGGTGTGTGTATCCCACAGAACACAACTTTGTGAGTTACAGTTATGAGCCACGTGTAAAACATCTCCACTGTATTTGCGTGTCAAATGAAAGATCCATTTGTAAAGGTGAGTCATGAATCCAAAGCTTTTCAGTGTTAATCAGTAATCCATTGGAGAGCTTCATCTTCAGGATAATTAATGTAGCACTGGTGAATCTCAGTATATTCTATGTGATACAAAGCCCCTTTCAACTCCTGGGTCTCTTGACAATTCTATATAACTTAATATGCTATGTATGGAGTTACCAAGAGTTGGGTAACATCCCAAGAGATAAAAATGTGTCTTTGAAATTGTAACTGGGAGAATGACTAAGAACCTTGATAACTCTGGATAAAACCACTATTTTCATAATTTTCCCTTGTAAATGCAACATCTGTGTGGGAATTCACAAACATCTCAACATCTTTCCCTGCATCCTACAAGGGGTATGTGATATATGTGCACATGAGTATGGACTCTGCCCACATTTTTTTCCTCTTCAACAAAAAATTTCAAGATATTTGTCTTTACACCTGGCTACTACAAACTGTTTCTATTCACCTTTGATCACCCCATCTCCCTTGACCTACATCTGTCCACAATGTCCAGACATACAACCAATCGATATATGTCTTATTAATTTATATTAGTAGTTCAGGCAAGTGCTGTTACAGGGAAAATGCTGAAGTACCTTTGTTTGCTTCATGGATTGCTTCACTGAGTTCTTCACTCAGGAACACCTTTAGTGGGTTTGAGAGCTTGACAGTTCTTTTCTTCATTAGTGCTTGCTCAGCTGACCGTTGCTTCTGTGACTGCTTCCCAGCTTCTTAGAAACATCTTAGAACCTTGAGCTCACACAGCTGCCTCTGTTCTGTAAGGGATATTTGGGAACAAAAAGGAAGAGTGCACAGAATGGATTAATCAAGTTTAAAAGCCACTTCTTTATGTGGCCAAGTGACAGAACATTGTGTCAGGTTTGTCGTAGAAAATTGATATATCCCTGCCTAGTCCTGCACATGAGCAAGCAATGCACTGTCTGTACAGTCACAGAATCACAGAATGGTAGGGGTTGGACGGGAGCTCTAAAGATGATCTAGTCCAACCACCCTGCCAGAGCAGAGTCCCAGCAGAAGAAAAGTCTAGGCAACACTGAGTGCGTGCAGGCAGGGAGAGATGTAGAGCTTTTCAAAGATGGTTCATTCTTTCAACTGATCCTTTCCAGTTTAAGTAAGTTTGATCAGCTAAATCCTATTCATTAAGATCTGAATTTTAAAAATATGATTTTTAGTCTTCCAGGAGGCGGTAATATTGGTTGGTACTAAAGCAAGTTAACCCAGAGGAATCGCACATAGTTATTGGTACCATTGCACTGCTTTTTGTGCCACAGGTGACACAAAGTGAGTCTTCCAGGACACAGCCTTCCTTTAATCTCAGATCCCACTGAATATCATGGTGGAATCTCTTGGAGCTAAATTTTTTTCTTGCCAATTTGTGTTGGCTGCCTCCTTGTCTTTTCAGCATGGAGGAAGATGTCTGGAACAGGGAAGCCTCCCCCCAGGCCATTTGCTTTGCCTACTACAGTCATGGCCCAGCTGAAGAGGAAGTATGGAGTGCTTTTGTCTTTTTATCTGGTAAGAAGACTTGTAATAGTTGATCCTCTTCTGTATATGGCAGTGACCTAGATGATATTTTCATATAGCTTTTGCCTTTGCAATGCCATGCTACCAACTCATGGTATATTTAGCTTATTAAAACTGAAAGGTTTTTAAGTTGTGCCCATTTCACATAAATAATGTTGTGGCAATATTATAGTTCCTGTCTTTTTTCCACATAGCACAGATTCAGCTCTCTGTCTTCACTGTAATCGCTATTAATTATACATTGCAGGGAATGTGATCAAGTTAGGAAATGCCAGTCCTACATCTGTACATGTATTCCTGGCAACTCACATAAACTCTTGGAACACTGCTGCAGCAATCTTTATGTGCTTCATATAATACTAAAAAGATGCAAGCTGCTGTTTGTGGGAGAGTGGCTACAGGGTAAGGGTCACGTTCCCATGCAGAGACTTGCTGACGAGGAGCTGCACAGGCACAGGACACAGACAGTGTAACAGAATAGCAAGGTCAGATTCTTCCTTGAGAATGGGAGTTCTACAACAAGAAGATGCCTGGGGCCTAAGATATGAGAAGCTGCACCAGCTGCACGACCACAGAGATAAGCAACTGGGCAGGTCTGACTTTTTATAGCCTAACCAATAATGAGCTTGCTTTTGCACTATGTATGAGCCTCATTAATAACTGTATAAAAGAGTGTTGGTCTTAGCAATAAACGAGAATTGCCTGATTGCTCACACTGAGTGCCGTAGTTCTCCCACTGTCTACGACAGCTGTTCATCTAGTAAATGGCATAGGGGGATCCCTGTCTTATTTATTTGTCCTCTTCTGCCACAGTGAACAGCTCTGTAACTGCAGTTGGGGTTCTGGTAGGTCTCATAAGGTCAGTGCAGCCTTCTCCCACATTCTCACTGAGAACGGAAGTTGGTCATTGTCCAGCTCAGTCTTCAAGCCATAATACATTTCATGTAGATGTGGAGTGAAATGAAAGAGTCAGAAATGTACAAGACTAGGAAGACTTTTGGAGTATAAGCTTTGTGGAGGCAGGTTTTTCACTAAAGATGTACTTCTGGGATTTCAGAAAAACAACAATTCAGTGTACTAATTCTTTATTTTGCAATATAAATTGTAACATCACAAACCTTCATTATAATCACACAGGGGAGGACCCATCTGCCCAGTCATTGAAAAACTCCATCCCCACCACAGGAGACAATACATATTGCGGCAAGAATAGAGTAGATGATCATTTTCTAACAGGAAAAAAAAGCAAAACAGTTTTATGCTTTCCTTTACAAATAGGTCACAAACAAACTGAAAATACAGAGGAGAGAGGTACCTCAAGCAGACTCTGTGGAAAGCCTGGAGTACAAGCCTCTGTTCCTGTTGTGTTGAGAGGATCAAGTGATAGGGACAGCAGCAGCAGGGCTTTCAGTGCACTGGCACACACTCTGACATGTCAGGATGTCACGAGCCAGAATGGAACTGGAGCTAGGTGAGGTAGAGGAGAGCCTGCAGAATTTTGCAGAGGGAGCTGTCTCCTTCTCTGTGCAACTGCCTACTCTGTTTCCATTTAGAGCTGGCTGTGGCGATTATAAAAGCACCATATAATTTTCTAAGCATGTTTCTCTCCATAAAGTATCTAGCAAATGATCTGAGTGTTTCACTCTCAACAGATTGGCAAAGGACAGTCATTCAGCCAGAACTTTCATGAGTTTGGGAGTTGGCAGCTGTCTTCATTTGGCTAACGTGGAACAAAAGAGACCTCATAAGGCCGGGGCATATTTGCCAGACTGCTGAGTAATGGGGTAATGTCAATGTCCTTGGGATCCACAGTAGGTTTCAAAGTAAAGTTCTGCAGGATGGCTGTTAAAAATATGAATAGCTCCATCCGGGCCAGACCTTCTCCTGCACAGATGCGTTTTCCTGTAAGCAAAGAAATAATAAAAAGTGAGGTGACAGTTGAGTATTTTGCTGATAACTTCTAACCACTGTTCCATGAAAGTTCAACCATCTCAGAATGGACAGGCAGCACTGCAGCGTTTGGGGGAAGCAAATAAATAAAACCAGAGCCTAAGCAACTAGAAAAATGGGAGTGCTCAGTGGGCAAAGACAGTTTGAGGGATTTAGTTTCTTATGTTCTGCTGCTGTTTGATGGTATGTTTGGAGAGAGAGAAGTTGCTTGGATGAATCCCACTTCACACATCTCTTTTAGAATGCATTGGAGGAGCTTTTGTGAGTGCTAAGAAAATGAAGTAAAGAAACTCTAGCACAGGGGTTAGAGTTGCCCAGAAGTGACTCTAGCAAATCACCAGACATCACTGTACAGACCATGGTGATGGAGCCACTAAAATCTTCACAGAGGTTCTAGGAGAGGATAGTCTAGGATCTGAAATAGAAAAGGTCTTACCTGCAGAAAATGGCATGAAGTAGTCACTCTTTTTAAAGGTACCATTTACATTCAGGAAATGTTCTGGATCAAATTTGCTTGGATTTGAAAATTCCTTGCTATCGTGTAGGACAGGAGTCAGCATAGGGAATATCAGAGTGTCCTGAATTAGCAAAGAGAGAAAAAGAGAGTTAAAATGGAGACATGATAAAGCAAAGCAGCCCTGAGAAGTTCCCAGAGCTGATCCAGTTTAAATCAGCATTTAATGAAGAAAAATGTGTGCTGTTGGTATGGCAAGATGTTTTTTTAATGGTGAGTCTGATTACATTATTTAATATTGTTTCCAAATAAATTAGAACTCTGATTGCTTACATTTATGTGAAAACATAGAAATCTCTTATCTTCCTCTTCACATATAAGATGAAGGTTTTTTTGTTGTGTTTCTTTTTCAAATACAAGGGATTGGACTCAACAACTTCCAAAATCCCCTCCCAAACAAAATTATTCCAATTAAATAAATACAAGGAAAAGAACATGTCATTGTTTTCAATAGATTATGACCTTTTCTCAGACACAGTGGAACAGACCTTGGGGATAAAATAGTTTCTGAACTTGGTGTCTTTGATCACAGCATGTGGGACATTAAGCGGAAGGAAATCAATGAATCTCTGGATTTCATGGATCACAGCATCTGTGTAGGGCATCTGGCTCCGATCTGCCATGCAGGGGCTTCGGTCTCGGCCAATCACACGGTCTATCTCCTTTTGAATTTTCTCTGTTAGGAAAGAAGTAAGTGTTGAATGGCCAAGTGCTTGATCTGTTTGCCTAAATGCCTCCCCATATTTACAGCAGAAATTGCTTTTAGTGCAGTAGGAATATATGGATGTACTTGCTACTAATATCTCTTCCCTGTGAACAGAAGTGAAACTAATATACATTTCCACACTGCAAATACATGTTTCCGGTGTCAGGGGACTATTGCCACATGTGGTAGTGGCAGGAATTGTCCAAATTGATCCCATGACCTATTAAAAAGTTTTGAACTATTTCATTTTCTCTTACCTACTATCTCAGGGTATTTCTGGAGAATCAGAAGTCCATGTCTCAGTGTGATGCTGGTGGTCCCTGTTCCTGCAAGGAACAGGTCAAGCGTGGTTCTGCTCAAGGTCTCAGCAGTGAAGTATGAGTGAGCATTCCCTTTCTCCTGGAGAAAGATTTGGCAGAATGGTTTGAATGACAAAGCCAAGCATCTTGTTTAGAAAGGAAAGTCTTGTACCCATAATGTATGTTTCTAAACACATCTTATGTTCTTTCAGAAATATGGCACTCACTCTCCAGAACAGCAGTACTTATGGTACCTGTACTAAATGTTATTAAGAACCTTTTTTAATATGAGAGGAGCATTGAATTGCATGAACCAGATTGGTCTTCAGCTTTCCTAACTTTGTCTAATGCTGTTAATTCTGTGTTTAAAAATCCTTGATAAGGAAATGGAGAGGTAAGAATGAAGTTGATGTGCCAAGAAAAGTAAGTTTCCCTCTGTGTTTGCAAAAGCCCCGTGCCCTGCCACAACAATTCAAAAGAAGCTGGCATTCAAGCAGTGGTTTTCTTATAACCAAATAAATCTCTTGCTCTTACATTACCTGTTCCATTTTGTTAAGAAAAGCATCGATATAATCTCGAGGACAAGTGGGATCCAGGGTTTCCTGGTGTTCTGCTATGATTTTTAGAGTAAATTGATTAACCTTTTCAACATTTTGTATCATTTTTTGATGAGGCCCAGGTAAATACTCCATGATAGTTGGGAAGAAATTGTATAGCTGCAAAAATAGAATGATGGAAAAACATGTTCTGATTAATGTGGATGCAATAAAATGTTCCCCTAACTATAACTATGAAAATGGGGCGATTAAACTGTTTTGGAACAGTATGTTTTTATTATTCATCTGGAATTTAATGCCTTTATAGTTTCACTATATTCAAGGACAAACTTCACTTTTGCAAAGATATCCTTCTTTGGACTGGCAGTTCCCTAAGGTAAGAAAAAAATCAGGACTTGATTACTTAACTGCCTTTTTGGCTTTCAAGAATGTTTTCCAAATTTAGAAAAATCCAGTCCAATTAAAAGTTAATAACATGAATACATATTAATCAAAAAATGTAATCGTTAACAAATTCTAGCTAAGTAAAACTGTATATACCTGTGCTTGTATAGCGTTCTGGAGCTTGTTGTTTTCCTCTAGTGTGTCAATTAAAGTTAGAAATTTCTTGTCCTCGTAGTCAAACCGATCCCCAAAGATGATGGAGCAGATGATGTTGGAAACAGCATGGATTAGGAAGGTGCTAGGGCTGAAGGGTCGCTCTGCAACAACAGCAACAAAGGTATCATGCTTTCATTATTTCAGGCATCATCCCCTTCTCTGACACTACAGGGAAGTTTTTCATCCTCTTGAGAGACAGAGTTTTGCACTCCTTTGAAAGGATAGTGAAGGGTTTATCCAATTTATTTTTCTGCAGTTCAACCAATTTTCCTCTTTGAATAGTTTAAGTATCTCTTTTGTCCTGTTCTCAGCAGAACACTGGTCTGAGTGGCTTGGTTCAACTTCAGCTGCCTTAGTTTCTAATAAACAGTCTATGACTAAAGATTCCCACTAAAACCCACTAAAACCATAAAGAGTTTGCCTAAGCCATGTCTTCAGGTTATTGCACCCTGTTTATGAACTTTATAAATGTCATCTCAGTCGCATAACCCTTTCCCAGGGGTTCAAATGCCTGTGATCAAAGTCTGTTTTTGATAGCACAGCTGCATCTGCATAATCTTCTAATAAAACTATGGCGTGAGAAAAAAAGCAAGATTAGACCCAAGAAAGGTGAAATTGCAGGCAGTGATAGGGTGCATCTCAATGTTTCAAGAGGAGAAACAACAACTTGAAAAGGTGTAAAATCCTACAATAAAAACAAGGAGTCAGAAAATGGCAAATTGGCAGCATTGAGGATCAGCCTGTTCCAAGGAGCAATGCCATCAACCCTTCTCTGTCTGACTGATGACTTCCTGGCCACTGAAGACTTAGTAGATAACCAGTCCCAGCTATTTATTATTTGCATTAAGAGTAAATAATAGCTTCATACTTTCCAGTTGTATATATCTTGCCTGCAAAGCCTTTTAGTACACAGTAAAAGATGCTGTAACAAAATGAGCCAGAGATGGAGGCTTGCAGCAGGGCATGGGAAATAGAGTATTACCATGCTAGTGAAAGTATACAAGCAATGCAGGTGAGAGTGTTTTCTCTGATCTGTAACAGGAATGTTTATCTATGAAGCCAGACTGAATTTTCTAGCGGATCTTGGGAAAACAGTGATGCTTCAGCATCATTTTATCGCCATCTGCTTTTATCCCCTTGTAGAATAAGTACACGTGGAAGGCTGGCTGTGGTCCAGGCTGGTGCTGCGCCACTCTGAGGGGAAGTTCTTAGAAGTAACATTGCCTTATATACTAGCAGAAAGTGCCTTTATAGGTTGAAACCAAGGGGGTTACCTTATTCCCTGCCCTTAAAGCAGCTTATAGTACCTGTTAGCATTGCACTCCCCCACCAATACTGGGAGGTGTTGTCTAGTGTTCAGATGGACTGGACCCAATGCCAAAGCCATTCTCTTTGCCACTTCCTGTACTGTTCCTGGAGTAACACAGGTTAGAGGATGCTTTCCAACACCAGACTCCTTCACTTATTTCTCTATGCTGTCACAGTGCTTTTGACTGACTCACTTCCAGCACTGGTAGCTTTGCCTGTTGGAGTAGGGAGCTAAACAGCAGCCACATGCCCACTTCTTGGGTCCCTGATTTGGTGAAGCAGCCCTACACCCCTCATTGTCTCACTGCAGATATGCAGGGTGTCCCAGTGTGCACAAAGTCCATGTCCTACCATGTGTGTTCCTGATCCTCTCCACCAGAAAATGAGCTTCCTCCTGGATTCGCTGCTCAATGCTCTTCTTCCCCATCCCAAAATCCCTCAGGGTGGTGAGTGTAAATCGTCGGAGCTGCTTCCAGGTCTCACCATTGCTGGTCACAATGCCTGACACAGGAAGGAAAAACAGACGTCTATGAGGAAACAGATTTTTGTTTTCCCTGAATGGGAGCTACACAGTAAGTACTCAACGTTCAAAGACATGTCTCTGTGGAGTTGTACTGCAATTGCTGTATGTCCAAAAATGTAACTTCTCTGCAATCCTGCAGGTGAAAAATCTGATCCTTCTGTCACATCACTTTGAGTAAAACTGAGTTTATTCCCAGAATAACAAAAGTTATGTTAGGATAGAAGGTAACACTGGTACTGGGTTGATCTTGGCCACACACATGGCCTTTTCACTGACAGCTGCTCCATTGTTTGGCTGTGCATCTTTACATAGTGTATAATTATTGACAACACCATTAATACTGTACTATAGTACAATGGAATAGATGCTGTCTACCCAGACAAATGACATACTGGGAAGTGCCCTGGTGAATAAGCTCAGAGACCAATCTTCAGTGTGGCCTTTAATGGGACAGCCTGTATTATCTTGGTTTTGTTGTTCTGTTGTTCTTTTACTGGTTCCTTAGCTATGTGTATATTTCCAGTATTTTCAGAAACGGAAGCACAAATGTAAGATCTTAGAGGCACATTTAATGAACAAAATTTTAACCAGAATTCAGAGCATGCTGAAAATAGAAAGGCAATCAGCAAAGCCAGCCCGGGACCTTAAACAGTTTTCCAGGCATCCAACTTACTCAAGCAGCTAAGTAATGAGTTGGGCTTTTAGTCTTTTATTCCTAATTTGTATGCATGAAAGTAGTAAATTAAATCCACCATTCCCTCATCCACTGTCCTCTCAGCTGTGTTCCTGAAGCACTGAAAGTACTAGCTTTCTATGCTGACATTACCAGGGATGTACCTGTGCCTTGGAAGAGTTTTTTAAGCAGTGGTAGAGTGCCTCTTCCACTGAAGTCATCTGCTTGATCAATCAGAGCTTCTTTCACAACATTATAGCCATACAGCACCACAACCTTTTGTGGGCCTAAATGTATTGTGAAGACAGGACCATACTTCTTGCTGAGCTGCAGGAAAAAGGAACACAAAGAACAACATGTCTGAATGTTAATCACGTGAAAAGAAGTTTGTAGCAAAGGGGTTTAAGGGATGATGTGCCATTGCCCCAGCATCACTGAGACATGGCATTGGTTAGAAGCAGGCCAGAGATCTTACAACAGTGAATTACAGACAGGGGAAGGGGGAATTGTACAAGAAATAGGAGATATGAATGGAAATGGTGATGTGTCAAGTCCAAATCCCAGAAAGGAAAAATAGGGCTAGCAAAACAGTCTGGAGTGCCTTTCTAGTGGACACAGTAGATAACAGTTTATACTGTCTCAAAAAGCAATTACTTATGGAAGCAAGTGCCTAAATGGTTTTTGAGCACAAACATACGACACTTGTCTCTAAAATCTCCTGGGTCACAGCCCTCTGGAGACTGGGTGAGTATATCAATGGAGGGCATCCTTGCACTAATCACTTACCTCTTTCCCAAGCATCTGCGGTTGGCTACAGTTGCAGAAAGGCTCTTGGGATGCTTCTGCTGACTCAGAGCACTTCTTCTCATGCTCACTTTATAAGAGCAAACTACTTGTAGTCCCAGGTGGGACTTTATGGTGAGAAAAGGAAATATCTAGTGCTCTGAAATAAAGCAGAATGCCTGAGGGTGCTCACAATTCTCAATGTTCACAAGCACCAAGGCAAAAAGGAGCTCACGTGGGTATTTGTGATTTTGCTCTGAAGAACCCAATGACACCTGCCCTTCCCATCCATCTGCTACCATTCCCTCACAGTCTGCTAAGGAACAGGCACTCCAGCTGAACTCCCCCCCACCTATCCCCTCCCAGGCCTTGCAACACACAAGTTTTGTTTGACAGATGGGTGACTACAGCCAGGGAAGGGAATGGACAGCGCAATTCACTTCCAAACTTTTCTGCTTCAACCCCTTCACATGCTACTTCCATTCCCCTGAGACCCTATCTATCTGCTAGGCAGCAAAGGCAGCAGAATGGATCAGGGTCCTCCTCAAAAAAGGGCCAGGCCGTGTTGCCAGCATGGCGAGGAGCTGGGCACAGGAGGAGTGTAGAGAATATTGCAATAGCATCAGTGCCTTGATTGCAAATGCACTGTGAATTGCAGTGCTGCCATGAGGTCAGCACAGCCCATCATTAGTGTGAGTATTGCAAATATAAAAACTTAGACTTGCAATGTAGAGGCTTAGATAGAGCATTAGATATATAGATTATTGCAACATACAGAGTTCAGAAGCATGCATTTCTGAGAAGCCTTTTGTTTCTGTTTGAGTCTGCCATTTGATCAGTTCAAACTAAGTTTGTAGATTAAGCTGAGACAGTCTGGACCAGACTTTCTTTCAAATGCAGTGGTGGCAACGTAGGAAAGAAGGATACAGTCCCTTACCTCCTTGAAACTTTCAGGCAAGTTCCGTGGGTTCAGCTGGAGTATGTTTCCAACAATAGGTAATGCGACGGGACCAGGAGGCTGTTTCCCTTTTTGAGACATGCTTCTCCATGTGGCAAAGAGAAGAAGGCATGAGATGCAGACCAGCAAGAAAATAGTGGTCATTCCCAGGAGCAACATGGTGGGCTGAGGAAGGGAAGTCAAGTGTCAGAAGAGCTTGATGTTTCACCTGTAAATCCATGTTTATTTATATGCTGTGATACCAAAGCACATGGATTCAATTAGCCAATAATGCCTTCCTATTCCTGCTGAGATAAGAGATTAAATATTAACCTGATCAAGGTAAGAACAAACTAACTAAGGATGAAGTCCTTGTTGGCATACTGATTTTTATCTCTCCAGCTTGTGTTCTTTTGTGTAATCATTCATGTATGACTAAAGAAATTGTGTTCTAATGCTGTCAGACAAACTCGAAATACAGAAGACAATGTAGAGCCTGGCTAATGTTTATATGCTTAAACTCCTTCTGTTTGCCCTAACACATATATTGACATCTGCCAGCTCCCTCTAGCACAGCGGAGGAAGATGTTCTAGTTGAAAAAGCGCATCACTCCAAGTTCTTCTTAGGCATTTCACCTCCATTTCTGACATGAAATTATGCAATTTTACTCAAGTCGTACATGCAGACTTTGAAGAATACCTCAGGTTGTCCTAATCTGATATTTTAATCAGATGAACCAAACTGTCTACATCATTTGCATGGTCACAGGTTCTCCCCAAATCACAAATCCCTGTAGCAAGCTGCAGTCTCCTTTCTGACGTTTCTAGAAACTGGTTGAAAATCCATAAAAGATGTGAAGATCCATGAAATGCAAAGGAACCCTGAACAGAGCTTAACAGAACAGTTGGTTAAATTAAGTATTTAATACAATGTAAAATCTTAAATAAAATATTAGTCTTCCCACTCCTTCTCCCCACAGGAATCGAAAACACTACAAACAGGGTGAGAGCTGTGTGTGCTCTCTGTCAGAGTAAAGCAGAACAGTGATTCAGTCACCTGAGACTGAAAAGATGATCCTAGGACTCAGCTGCCGAATCTTGTACGTGTATCATGTGTAGTGTCTGTGAAGTGCTAGTGATCTGCTGTAAACACTGTACTCAGACTCCTACAGTCCCTTGGGTCCAGCGTGCCAACCCCCACCATACCCCCACTTTCCGCTCAGCCCCAACTACAAGACATGGCATTAGGCTGCATATTTCCATTTTATGTGACTTTATATATGCTGATCCTCTCTTGAAGCACATTTGACCATGGAAGCTATAGCAAGATGATTAGAGCAAGTCAGGGAATCTTGGAGGAAACATCACTGTACAAGGGCATGTGAAAAGGGCTGCACATTCAACAGGCACTTGCTGCTGTCCAGGGCTGGGTGGATGATGTCTTCTTAAAGCAAAGCAGGTCTGGAAAGGAGCTGAATACACCTTTCCTAAACTATATGCATAACTAGTAAATAACATAGTTCAGGTTTCAGGAGACCTGAAGTGCAGCAAACCAGTGATGGAGGTACAAAGTGAGAGAAAGGAATTTAGTACAGTATATTTCACAGAATCACAGAATCACAGAGTGTTAGGGGTGGAAAGGGACCTTGGAGATCTTCAAGTTCAACCCCACTGCCAGGGCAGGATCATATAAGCTACCCTACAACCTAATCTACCCTATAATTTAGTTTAGTACATTTGGAATCAGTGCCAAAGGGTATTATTTTCATGTTTATGTCTGATTAGGAAAGGTCAGATATTTCCTATCTACACGACTCATGCTCAAGAACACTGCAGTGAATAATGCTGGCAATAAAAAATTAATTGGGTCAAATGGAGTTGCTCTGTAGCAAAATCTTCCTGGGCAGCTCTGTTTGAAACAGATAGGCTGCTGAGGGGGTGGTTTCCACCCCTTTTTTTTTTGTCTCTTGTTTTTGACAAGCTTTGAGCTTTACAGCCCCTGATATCCAGCAGAGTTAAGAAGTCCCCATTTTTACGCTCCCTGGATAGGTCTTGCCCCACAGAAGAGCCCATCACCCCATAGGCTCTGGTCACTCTCTGACCGCTCTCCCACTCTTTACCTCATTGACTGGGGTCTCTGTCTAGCACCTACTGATAGTGGGCAAACATTAAATGGGTGTCAGTGTCTGCTGGCAGTGCTTATTTCTCTCCACACACTAGAGCTCATCCAAACCTTCAGACAATTAATGTCAGATGAGACGGATCCCACCCAAAGGACCACACTGGGGACCATTTCTGTTCCCCCGAGCCAGTGAAACCGGCTCTGCCACCTGCCAACACTCAGCCCACCCCATCTGAGATACATAGCCAAAATCACACTGAGTGCTTGGGTGGTGTGACACTGGAAGGAAGTGTTAAAATGGATATGTTCTTATAGATCCTCTCTCTATGTATACGCATACATATATTTAAGTCTCTGATTTGTCTCTTGGGTAATGAAGATAGGCTGTGAAAGGCATTTTCTTTCCTGCACCAACTCCTTGGCTTAGAATTGGGTCCACATTGGTTCAATCAGCTTTTTGAGAACTCACATCTGCACTTCCATGTGTACAGGACCAGCCAGGTATACAGAGAATATCAGACTTTGTTTTCTACTTGGCTCCTGGGCTATCTGGTCCAGTCAAGCACTTTGCAAAGGCTGGATAATACAGGTAGATACACCTTAAGAGAGCCATCTTTTCTCACCTGTGAGACACAACTCTATGTCTGATGTGCTTTAGTGAGGAAAGAAATAGGCAGGGGAGACTGGCTGTAAATGTTCCTATTTTTATCTTACCTCTAATAAAGAAACACAATAATGTGATACATTTAGTGATTTCCTTACAGGACACAGAACCTTATTGTTTTTTTCCTTTTGTCAGTTTTTTTACTTAGCATGAAGGCTGACTGATCTACTTTCTTTCTTCCTTCAGTGTTACAAAGAAGCAATTTCAGCTGGGTCTGTCCAGGAGTAAAAATATTGATGTCTTTGCATACTCAGTGAAATGTACTCTTTTAGTCTATTCTCATGCACACACAAAGTACCAGGTAACTCCTGTTCTGAAACAGTCTCTCAGAATATGCCAGGTCCTGTTAGCATTGTCCCCTTCCATACCACAAAGCAGGAAAGGTTTCTGCAAAACTTAGGAGGAGTCCTTGATATCACGGTGGATACAACATTAACATCAAAACAGTGGCCACTGGTGCTCCACGTACATTTATTCCTGTCATCTACAAAGGGAGTATCAAAGACTTGAAATGTGACTGTTATACCAGCTTCTATTCTGCAGTGACAAATGCTCCAAAAGACACTGTCGAGTATGATTATTATCTTTGCACATTTGTACTGACTGTGATGAGTTTAAATAAATATGGATGCTACAACAGGTTGTGGTGGGGAAAGGTCTTCCTCACCTCATGGAGACTGCAGATCAAACTGTAATATTATCAGCAAAATTAGCCTTTCTTTAGACAGGGAAATTTTCCCACCTTTCCTTAGCTTTTACAAGGACAAAGCCTTTCTACCTTTTCTCTTTTCTAGGAGGAGGTTGGGAGGTGATTGGGAGGAACAAGACATGCCAAAGGAGTGTGCTATGGCAGCTCCCCCCTTCCTGCTGCCATGAAGGGCAGCTCCTGTCCTGGACAGACAAATGCAAGACCCTCTACAATCGATGAAGCCTGGAAAACTGCCAGTACTCCCAGAGAGCATCCCGTACTCTTTGGGTTTTTGTCAGATTGAGGTCATGGAAGAGGAGATTGTATCAGAGTTTTTATTCGTTATTTTTTCCTCCATTGTAGGATGAATATTAAGGGGGCTCCATGACAAGTATAATGACCAAAAAAGCAAACTTAACATTAGGTATTATTTAAAAATTATTAGAGAACAAAAAAGAGCACCTCTTTGCCATACAAGCCTATGGCAAACCTTTAGCTGGAATTCTGTGTGAAGCTGAGATTCCACAAGTATGGAGTAGAACTTGAAAAGCCTTAAAATAAGGCATTTAGGATGACTTAAAATCCGGAAAGACTAATTAAATGAATGAGGTCTCTCTGGGCTGGAAAAAATATGAATGAAGTGGCTAGAGCAGAACTGATGTGAACAGTTTGGAGAAGGTAAGAAGGGAATGACTGCTTATATTGTCTTCCCATATAGAGATACAGAACACTAAAATGGGAAGGGTTTTAACAGGCAAAAGAATGTGGTTTTTCACACAGCACACCCTTGAGCTGTGGAACACCACTTTGCAAGATGTATGTGTCCAAAAATTAATCGGACAAATTCATGGGAGAAAAAAACCATTGAGGGTACTCAAACACAAAGATACCAATGATGGCTCAGGAATCACTGAAAAAATGGAGCAGTCTGAGAGTACATTCCTGAGTCTGTGCCATGCTTTTATTCTTTTCCTTGGGAACTCATTTTTAAGCCACTGTTGGACAAAATTCTGGGTTGGCTTAATTGTTGGGGTGATCCAGTACATCTGTACTCAGGCTCCTATGCCCTTACGGTTTAATGTGACATTTTGCTGAACATTTTCATTGTGCAGGTTAGCAGAATAGCCTGTTCTGCTGTGAATAACATCTCAGCTACTGGACTCTTACTACTTTCAGATAGAACTTTCCTTAGTGCCTTGTAGGAAATCACAGTATCAACCTCTGCCTTATTTCTGGCAGCAGTTTGACAAAGGATCTGCCATGATCAGCAGGCATTATAGTTCAGTGATTTCAGCATTCAACAGTTTGTGTAATAGCCATATTTGTAGCATGCTACACACGTAGTGCTAGAGATAAGATACAAACCACATCATTAGTTTTCAGATCACAGAAATGACATTTGATCAACTAGCTCAAAAAGCTTGGTTAAATATTTGTGTATGAACTCACTGGACCCAAAACATAACTCAGCTGAAAAAGGGTGAAGTCAATGAAGTTCACCAGTCATTTGCAATACATGGCAAATTGCTTGCTTAACCTCCAAAAGGGCAATGAAGTTGAACTGCTAACAGCCTTCCTGTGACCTGTACTGTGACTCCACCAACAGTAAATCACTATGCTGCTCCTATACCCCATCCGCGTTGAATAAAGCCAGATTCTTAGCTCTAGACTATGGTCAATATTAAGAAAGAGCAAGTGCTTCCCCGAGCCAAGCAGAAAAAAAGTCAGCAAATGGGAAGTCAGTCCCAATGCTATACAAGGTAAGGAGAGGCACAGAAGTGAAGGCACGAAATTTCAAAGAAGATATCTGGGCTTCTCAGAGCTCCTGAGATTGCTGCTCCCAGCTGCCTGCATGGGGTGGAGATCCTTCTGAATCAGCTGCAGAACAACCCTGATCTCCAGCAAGTCATCCAAAAAGTCCATGTCCTCGGAGATAAAGAAGGAAAACAACAACTTTATCATCTCTCCACAGTTATAACACCACCATCACAGTGCAGAGTGCCCACTGTGCCTTTCCAAAGGCTGAGAAAGGAATCCGCAGTACAAACAGGACCTGAACACAGACCTGCTGAAACTCAGGTTAGGGCCTTAACTAGAGGTACTCAGCAACTTCAAAAAGTTGCTTATCATCATTGCAAAAATCATGGACACATGTAACTTGCTGATAGTCTGTACATTCTGAAAACAGTGCATATCATAAAGAAAAATGGTGATGGAAAAATTCACCAACTGACAATTTAAAATTCAAGAAAAATTCAGCACTCATCAAGTAACAAAACCTTTGTCTACACTTCATAGAATCATAGAATGGTAGGGGTTGGAAGGGACTTCTGGAGATCGAGTCCAACCCCCCCTGCCAGAGCAGGATCACCCAGGGCAGGCCACACAGGAACAGATCCAGCTGGGTTTCTAAAGTCTTTAAAGAAGGAGACTCCACAACCTCTCTGGGCAGCCTGTTCCAGGCTCTGTCAACCTCATTAGTAAAGAAGGTTTTCCTCACGTGGAGGTGGAACTTCCTGTGTTCCAGTTTGTGACCACTGCCCTTCGTTCTATCACAGGGCACCACTGAAAAGAGACATCTATGTGACACCCACCCTTCAGATATTTGTAAACATTAAGAAGGTCCCATCTCAGTCTTCTCAAGACTAAACAGCCCCAGTTCCCTCAGTCTTTCTTCATAGGGGAGATGCTCAAGTCCCTTAATCATCAATGCAGCTCTCCATTGAACTCTCTCCAGTAGATCCCTATCTTTCTTAAACTGGGGAGACCAAAACTGCACACAGTATTCCAGGTGTGCTCTAACCTGGGGAGAGTAGAGGGGGAGGAGAACCTCCCTACATCTGCTGGATGCAGTTTTCTTAATGCACTCCAGGATGCCATTGTCCTTCCTAGCCACAAGGGCACATTGCTGTTCCATGAATAACTTATTGTCCACCAGGACTCCAAGGTCCCTCTCCATGGAACTGCTTTCCATAACCTGTACTGGTACACGGGGTTGTTCCTCCCCAGGTGTGGGACTCTACACCTATCCTTGTTGAACTTCATTAGGATCCCCTTTGCCAGCTCTCCAGATCTTGTTGAACAGCAGCACAGCCTTCTGGTGTATCAGCCACTTCTCCTGGTTTTATATCATAACAAACTTGCTGAGGGTACACTCTATCCCTTCATCCAGGTAATTGATGAAGATGTTGAATAAGACTGGATCCAGAACCCCTGAGGAACACCACTAGCTACAGGTCACCAACTGAACTCTGCACCACTGATCACGACCCTCTGAGCTCTGTTGTTCAGCCAGTTCTCAACCCATCTCACTGTCCCACCTTCTAACCCACACTTCCTGAGCCCATGAGTATATTATGGGAGACAGTGTGAAAAGCCTTGCTAAAGTCAAGGTAGACAACATCCATTGCTCACCCTGCATCTACCCAGTCAGTCAGACCATCACAGAAGGCTATCAGATCATTCAACATGACTTCCCTTTAGTAAATCCATGATGGCTACTATTGATAACCTTCTTTTCTTCCGTGTGCTGAGACATGACCTCCAGAATGAACTGCTCCATCACTTTTTCAGGGACAGAGGTGAGGCTGACTGGTCTGTACTTTCTTCTTGCTCTGTTTGAAGACTGGAGTGACACTGGCTTTCATCCAGTCCTCCACTTTATGATATCAAGTAACTACAGTGATAAGGAAAACACATAAATCATGTGTTTAAAACACGCATTTACTGAAGAAAGCAGTATCTGATGCTGATGGCAGGTTATACAACGTATGCCTTCACTATGCCTTTCAGTCCTGCCAGGGACAGAAGCACTGAGGCAGATGAATGCTTTGGGAAGTTAGAGGAGGAAATCAAAGAAACAGAATAGCTCTAAGTGACCCCATTACAGTGGCACAGCCGGTGCTGGACCATTATAGCAAGAGGATGGTGGGGGAGGAGGATTCTTCACTGCGGTGACACCATCTCCCTGCTGATTGTGTAGAAAGTCAGGCTACAGGATTTTCATCAATATCATGCAAGAACCCCCAGCATGATACAACACAGATGTCTGCAGAAGAACACACTATTCTCTTCTCATCATCCTAGTCTTCCAGACCAGTTCACACAGAGAGATATACATCTTTTCTTACCATTTGGGAGTGTAGTTTTTGAATGGAGAAAAATCCAGAAACCAGCAGCATTTTAACTTCAAGTTTACAGGATCTTGTCAGTTGGGCTTTTCTAACCATGCCAAAATACAGCAAATGCAGTAAAAGTGTAAATCATGTTGACCTACTCTAAATGGTAACTGAGAAAATGCATAAAATAATAACTTGAGAAAGAAGAGCTGTGTCAGAAAACGGAAGAAAGTAAGGGAAGTGTGTTTAATATACTTCAAGTCAGAGAGAGGCGCAGAGAGCCCAGGACAGGGTGGTGGGCACTGCCTGGGAGGAACCTCTCTCTGTAAAAGTCAGTGCCAAACTAGTGAGTATGCAGCGGGGCTATGGGTACAAGGGCAGACACAGCTGAGATAGGGAGGACCAGTGGTTGCCTTGGCCAAAGACCTCAAGTGATTCTCTGTGTGAGGGTCTCTACCAGCCACATGGCGACAGAGGGAAAAGGAGAATTTGCAGGGTCAAGGTGGAGTTTCTGAGACATCTTTTCTACTCATCGCAGTGGAAATCAGCCATGAAATGCTCTGTCAGCGAATGGTGAGCTGACACAGCATTCATGACCTGTATCCCATGAGTAACATGAACTTGTGTGAACTCACAAGCAGAACCTGGGTAGCAGGTGAATAAACAATGCATTTCTGCCAGGACACAAACAGCAGTGGCTTGGAAAGTAGCGTAAAAGATTAACTTGTGAATGAAGCAAAGACAGAGTTCACTCGATTAAAGAAAAATATGTGTATACTTCATGCTAAAGTGAGATTTTGCTAAGCTAATCATTGTATTTGAGTTTCATTTAATGTTTGATGGTGACTGCTTTGGAGCCCACAGGGAACATTAATTTCTGTGGCAGACATCCAGATACAGGTCTTGATTCTCTTACCCCATCCCACAGCCAAAGCATGGAACAAGCTCTTCCAGTCCTCCTGCATTACAGGTTTCATGTGTGGGACCACTGGGTGAAGAGGACCTACATACTCTTGTGCTGTGGCTCTCATTCCTGCCTCTCTTAAGTGTGAAAGGTGGCTCACCCCCTCCTCCCAGTCACTATCTCCTTTTGCACATACCACCTCCCCTGGAAATTATGGTGCTTAATGTATTCTTTCTCATAAACATGAAAAGAAGTCCCCTATCCTTTCATTTAAACTCCTTCGGAATAGTGAAAGAGGAGAACATGAACTGTGGTTGATTTTCACCACTTAAGAGGCATGAAATGGGTGACATTTCAATGAAAAATTGTCAATTGAAAAAAAAAAAATCTATGTATGCACCCCTGCCTTCTTTCTATGAGACTTTCAAATTAACTTACTAACTGAAGGGAATCACCCAGTAGTACTAAGGCAAAAGATGCACTGTTATTCACATGTGGCACACTACAATACATCCTATTACTATTCAGTAGTTCAGATGATACAGCTCCCGGATGCAGAAGAAAATATAAATAAGAACTAACCAGATACATTGCGCAACCTACCTGATATTTCACAAGGACTTGGCATGAAGGATATTTGATTATCGGTGCAAACGGATTGGTTAAATGTTTCTTGATGAACTCAGTTAACACAGACATCAGCTGAAAGGGTCCAACATCAAACTTTCTAAACATCGCCTCCAAACTCCACCCTTTTGACTTTTTGATTGTCAGTATGAAGTATGTTGCAAGCAGCCACGGGTGCGTGCCATACATATTCATTCACATGCTCACATACTCCCAGCCACTACTGGACAGGCTTTGGCATAACATGGAGCATTGGTTTGACCCAGGCTTGGCTGCTGGCTTTTCTTACACTCCTGCACACATTTCCAGCGGTGTTTTGCTACACAATTTAGAATGTGTTTAATTCATCTAGTGACAGAGCTGATGCAGTAGAGGGGCAGAATCATAGCTCTCCAGCAGGGAGTGGATTCTGGTTTTATATTATAGTTTTCATCCAAATGCACCAACAATTTTTGTGAAAGCAGATCAGCCCTGTTTGGTATCACAGTTTTGTTTCAGTAAACAAAATGACACAGTTTTATTCACAAAGGTCATGTACTCATATGTTAACATTAAAAATGCTTTTTCAAAGTGAACAGAAGATAAGTCCTTGTAGTACAGTCACAGAGGTAGTTTATGGGAGGTGGTTGGGTTCCTGCCCACCACTGATGCATTCTTGCCAGAGGAGAAATAGTGCAGAATAGTGTTTGGAAATGGTGTCATTATTAAACAGTCCACTGAATGGCTGGTAGGTGTCCTGTGGCAAAAAAATCCCAACAAACAACAAAACAAACCTACCATTAGGTGGATATGCTATGTTAACTGATACTCTGCTGTTTTGAGAAATTAACAACATCTGCTGCTTGGCTTGTTCATTAATAATTTCTGATCAGATTGGGAGGATGCAGTAGAGAGTATGTCCTTTTGCTGTTCAGTCCCACCAAGTGATTGTGTAAGGTGTTCAGGATCCTCCGAGTGTTATGAGGTCCCAGTGTCCTCTCCTGATTGGTACTGGCCATGCTGGGATTTTCATCTGCTGTAAATCTTGCTTTTTCCATCTTTTTTTTTTTTTTAATATCAGTTAATGCCAATATCACCATACAATCCAGTCACCTTGAAAGTAGCAAGGCTCCTTTCTATTCCTCTGTTTGCCTTAAACTCATAAACTAGGTCTCCCCATTTGTCTTGCTTGGGGAAATAAAGATCACTTCCTTTGAACACCTGGATGTGGAGAGGATTTTCAGGATCCAACACATTGCCAGCAATCTGTGGGAGATCAGGGTCTAACTCTAGAGGTGGCTGGGTTCCTGCCCACCACTGATGCGTTCTTGCCAGAGGAGAAATGTAGTAAATATGGCTAAAGGAGTCCTCCTCTGGCGCTTTGCTCCCAAAGTGAACAGAGTCGTAGTCTTGCATGTCAACATGAGGAGGCACTGATGCAAGCCTGGCAGCCTCCAATTTCCTCAAGACAGAGGGAAAAAAAAAAAAACAAAAAGTGGTGCTTACCCACATCCTGCTGCTGGGGTGTGATATCACCAAATGCTGGCCCCTTCTCCCAGTGAGGTACCTCTCTGCTGGACGCATGGTCGGCTCACGTTAATCAGAAACATTCAGCATCAGAAACTACCATCTACCTGCTCTTAGCATGAAGCGCCACATGATTTTCCCCTCAGTATGAAAAGCCAGAGGATGCTGTGCTACTAGTGCGTGCCACAAGCTGCCTCAGTGTTGTTGCAGCAGCAGAAAGCTGCTGGGCTGACACAGTGTGTGTCACACACAGCAGTGGTAGGTGATGCGGAACTGTGCTAATCTCACTGCACCAGCCTTATGCAATATCTTTTAGTTCAGGGTTTCTTTTTTAAGACAAGAGACATTCTGCTGTAGACAAGTCTTTGTGTCTGTTCTCCATACCTTGAGCTCAGATTTTAGGAGATATTTTCTGCGGTGGGAAAATGGACAGAAAAGAGAGGGGAAGTAAAACACAACGGTGCACTTATCACTTGACTGCATCAGCTGGCATAACTTGGCACATGTAAGGCTCAAAGGGGTTGCATCTGTCCCTGACAGACTGCTCTTCCCCAGAAATGAACTTTTGCCATCACCTTTCTGGAGACGAGAAAGTGGATTTAAATCCACAGAATTTATCCACTCTTCAGCAAAAGCTGCAAGAATTCAGTAGTTGTAAGACTGCAGGGCTTGCTGGACAGTTTATCTGTGTCCCGTCAACAGTGAGCAGCATCACTGCTTCCCAGTTCAGGGATGAGTAATGAATGGATTGACCTGTTTTTACACTCATCTAAGCTAACCTTTTAGAAGTTAAGACAGTCAATATAAGCTATTTGTACAGGCTTCCTCACAGGACAGAGCTCTACACCTTCAGAAAACAATCAGACCCACCTTGGGATATGAAGAATCCCTGTCTGTGATGATTGCATTATCATCTGATTGCATTGCCACCTGATTAAGAAAAAATAGCTAAAGTTTTTGCAAAGCTTCCTGTTCTAGTATAATTAAAAATACATCCTTCAACACATGGCAAGCCACCTATGGCTCTAGCTCTGTGCTCCTTAATGTCTGTCTGCGTGTGCTTTCCTGCTCATTTGCCAAGGGCTCTCTTTGTACAGGGGTCTACCTGTGGATTGTGGTTACAGGCAGCAGCATCCAAGTAGAGTTAAGGAATAATCTGAAGAATGTGTAGAAAGAACAAATACCTCTGGGCAACTGTGATCAGAGTTAATGTGTATGTAATTGCACTGTATGTCACACTGTATGACCCTCCTGGAATTAAGATGTGCTGCAGCAGAAGCAACCTGCTCAAGACAAATGAGAAGTTTGACAACATCCACGCTAGGACTTGCAGCAGCTTCTATTAGGGACTTCCCAATCCATCGAGAGGCTTGGAAACCTACAAAAGGGATATGTGAGAAAATCAGGGAGAGGGGTCAAAGGACAAATGTTTGCTAGCAAGTCATCACAACAAAGCAGAGCTCTGCCTCCGTGTGTGCCCTTCATAGAAATTTCCCATCTGCCATGAGTGAATAGCAAGATGCTGTATTTTACCCCAAATCTCTTCCCTCTCCTCTCCTCTCCTCTCCTCTCCTCTCCTCTCCTCTCCTCTCCTCTCTTCTCTCTGTCATAACTCATCTACATAATTACAGATTAAGCCTAATCACCAAGTCCTGGATTTTAAACACTTCAGAACTAAAGTTAAACGGCTTCTGGACATACAGTTTTAGCTGTGCTCACCAAAGAATCCAAATTTGAAGCTGGATAGAGTCTAGATATTAAAGCAAGGATATTAGGTTCCAACTCAACCCTTACAAGGAAATACTTGAACAATAGCTCAGTCAATATTTCTCTCACTGCACTGAAGGTATGCAAACGTTGTCCACCACTTGCATATGTAAACAGGAAATTTGTTCAGTAACGCAGATAACTGCTGTGTGGAGTGTGAAGTAAATCCAACTTTCTAGCACAGGATGCAACTCCCGAGGTGAACAGTAGAGGACAGCTCCAAAGGAGGAACTAAAAAACCAGGAGTTATTGCTATCCTACTGATCTGATGATTTCCTCTTAGTAGTGACTATCTCATGCCCTGAAGCTTGACCATAAGTAAAGCAGAGAGTTAGAGAGGGACCTGAGCTAGATAATCTGACTCCCTCTGGATTTAGAGGCAGAATTACCCAAAGCCCATGACAGTTCAGATCAAGAGTCTTCATTCATGTTTCTGCTGTTTGTTATTCAGTTAAATTCAGTTAATTTTATCCAGCCTTTTGCCTTGACATTACCTAGCTGCACTACTCTCTGCAAGCCAGGAAAACATGCCTCTCTTAAATGAAGAAAGTGAGGGTTTGGCCTCTGACCCGCTGAACCAATTGCTGGTTACAGTGGTAGAGTTGTTGAGTCATCTGTTGAAGCTGAAAGGACATAATCCAGCTTGATTTTTCCTGCTCTCACTAACTGTGGAGTAAACACAGGCTTTATGAAACCTACTGCAATTATCCCAGACTTGTGCACTGTTTAGGAATTGTAATCTTTCCTCTGTCACCTAAAATTCTGAACTCTTACTGTTTTGGCCTTGCCTGCATCAGATATCTGTCCTTTTTTTGTGTTCTACACATGCCCTTGTTGAACTTCATTAGTTTCTCCTTTGCCCAGCTCTCCAGTCTGTCCATATCTCACTGGATGGCAGCACAGCCTTCTGGTGTATCAGCCACTTCTCCTAGTTTTATATCATATCAAACTTGCTGAGGGTACACTCTATCCCTTCATCCAGGTAATTGATGAAGATGTTGAATAAGATTGGAGACAAGCAGATCTCCTGTAGAACAGTTTATGCACACTCATGCTCTTCCACCTAAGTGTGTGTTTAAACCAACAGGTAATCTAATGCAAAGGCAAAGATACTGAGTACAAGTTAGCACACCATACCCAAATGGCAGACTTTGCACATTTGAAGTCTGAGTATGGCAAAGGATGAATGGGGACTCATTAAAGAAAAAGAATTTTAAAAATATGTGATAAGGTGTTGGCCATAGCAATCAGAATTGAGAATGATCAAGATTACCAGATCTGTTGGAGAAGAGAAGCAGTAGGAGAAACCAGGGTCATCTTGATGGGTCTGGTATTGTCCAAGACTGGAAAGAGATTTCTTTTATTATAATACTGCTGCCCTCTAGTGCTTTGGAAAAGAATCTGCCCACAGTTACCAGCCATACTAGTTAGGTAAGATTGCCATTTCCAGAAATGAACAGGAAAGGATCGAAATAGTGAGCAATATCTATAAAGATAAAAATTAAAGACAACTCTGAGTGATGGCTATATCCATATAGCCATCAATTATTTCAAAATAGCCATATCAGTTTAGAGCACCCCTAGAATCTTGCCCATTATTGTTTCCATTAGCAACAGTTTATCAGCAAATAGATCTTCTCCCTTCCCTTTACTGTATCCTGAGGCAAAGGCTTTCCTCAAGAGACTGCTAGTTGCTGAATGTATGTTGGCAATGCCCAGTAATCTACAACACCTGAAACTGCTCTTGACACTAAAACTGACAGATGGTAGAAGGACACTCTAATATATTTCAGATATTAAATTATCTTCCAAACTCGATGATAATTTCAGGTCAGCACTCAGAACATCCCTCATGCTCTCCAAAATACACTCCACGTGCCTCTATCTTTGCTATGCTTGTTCTGTGGCTTAAGAAAGATCATTAAAATAAACTATCTGCAAAATAATCTACTCACATCTGCTTAAAATAAAACAACACAAACCCACAAAAACCCTAAATGAACAAATACTTAAACCACTCTGTTGCTTCTGTTGATTTTAAAAGTAGTAGCACAGGCTTGTGTGAAGCAAATGAAAATTATTACTTCAGCTATCTTTCCTCCTCTGCCCTTGCGAAGAAATGTGTTGCATATACATTCAATTAAAAAAAGATAAAAATGTTGTGTTAGAACTCACCTCACAAAAATGAAAATTGCACATCTCCAGTGTCCAGGGTGATCTATCAGAAGCAGCTACATCTTCTTCAGTATCCCCATCTTACTGTATAGGGCAATTAATCCTGCCAGTGTTTGCCAGATAAAGGCATATTCAGACTGGAATTTAATTCTTCAGCTGGCAAAGTTCTTCTCTCCTGCCACTGCTGAAGACAATCAGCACCTTATCCATTATTTTGTCCATTTATTCGGACAACAACACCACCAGGTTTTTCTCTTCAAGGAAATTCTAGCAGTAAGGGAAGGAAATATAGGCCTTGTGGTTAGCTTACAGAACCTATATTCTCACTTCTCTGAGTTTCACCTCTAATTTCTTGAGTGGTTATGGACAAATCTCTACAGACTATATTCTCCCTCTGGCTCTATAGATGACATATATTCTGCAGTGTCTCACAGTTGTAGTAAGGCCTGGCTAACCTTTCACTAAGCCTTTTAGACTGTTCTCCAGTCAAAATCCAAACAGAGGTGACAGCTTTCTGCCCATCTGAAGTTCTTCCTGTGTCTGTGATGGTTCACCACATTATTCCAGTCATGTCACCTGCCTTTGTTCTTATGATGTATTTATATCCCTGTATGCATTTACCTGCATGTATGTGAATTAAGGGAAGCTGGTGAGAAGACAGTCCCTCACTTCTCCTGTACGCTGGCTGCAGTAGTGATGGCAGCACCCAGCTGAGAGCATGTGCCTCTGGCAGGATCCTGGAGCCAAGGCTTCCCTGGTGCACCCATCCTATCTCCTCATGCCCTCTGCCAAGACCACTGCTTGTGTCAGTTGCAATGTTCCAACTTGGTGTGTACCACCAATCTGTTTAGAGAAGATCACAGGCTTGCAGATTCAGCAGCAGCTGAATTTGAATGTCAAAGCTGTTGCAATAAAGAGATTGCCGATAAACCACAGAAGCACACCAGTGTCCTCCAGTAACTAGAGCTTATAAGACTGGGCCACTGAGATCTGCATCCAGTCTGGACCTCTTGAGCTGTTGGTTGCAAGCCAACAACCTGTTGTTTTGATTTTGCATGTCAGAGACCTAAATCTATGGACAAACTGCAGAGAGTTGCAAGCAGGTAGAAATGCAGTCTATGAAATATCAACTGAAATAGCCATTGTATGATGGGTGTTCTCAACTGCCCACATGCTGTCCACGCAGTGTTGTAATGGACAAGAAGTTAAAAGAAAGTCTTACGGGACAAGGCTCCAGGAAATTAATCTTTTCAGTTTAACAAAAGAAAGGGGAAGGATGTAGTAGGGAACTGGTCAGAGAAGTAGCTTCAGTCACACAAAGCAACTGCAAGAAGCTGTCTGTTGCAATAAGCAAAAACTGAACACATGCAGAACTAGGAGCACAGCACGTGTCTTTCACAGGAAGGATTCACCAGTGAGACAAGTAACTCAAGCACCAGGGGAAACCATGTATTTTTGGTAAATCACAAGTGGATGTTTCCACAGATAATAGTTTCCTAGATCAAGCACCTCTGTATGGAAGAGGGAAATGCTTCAGGGAAATCTAAAGACCTGTCTTATGCAGATACCAGTCTAAGCAATCACAGACACATCTGGCCATAAAAGCATTACTCAGTTAACCTCTAAATTTACCAGCCATGTCTGATTGTGCAATGTTTATTCCTGACTATACTACAAATAAAGCAAACGAAGCACTTTGTGCTATCTCAATGTGTGCAATTACTTCCTAGATACTACTGTGGCAGGAAAGGCCAGATGCCGATTAGAACTTGTGAGTTAAAAAAAGGTTTTCTGGGGTCTATTCTGTGTTCTGTCCTACATGCAACAGAGCAAGCAATTCTGAGAGGCTAACCCTGAACATGCTGTTTGCTCTCTAGAAGGCTAAAACTGTCATGCTGTAGGTAAACAGCTTTCTCACAATCTTACTATAAAGAAGGCACCTCAAATCAGAGCTGATCTGTTGGATTTCGTTGCCCTTGTTCCACTTCCCTGCCTGTAAAATGGGGATTGATTGTGGGAAAAAAAATGTGTAGCTTATTTCATATAGGATGACTATCAAGTATGTGTGCTGTTTCCGGGGCAGTGAGAATCATATTATTGCAAGGAATGTTTGCAGGTTGAGAAAGGGAATGTCTCAAAAGGATTTTACAGGGGTAAACTCACCCTGCAAAAAGATGAAAGCATGGGAGGTAAGTGATGAGGGCTGAGCTGGCAACAGAGGGCTAAATCCTCACTGTCACCAAAGAGCCTGAGACTTCAGCAGGGAAATGCCTTCCCTGCCCCCTCACTTATAGTCTCTCTGTCTCAAGACCTCCTTTTCTCCTTAAGGACAGATTTTTTTTTTAATCTGCCTGGGAATAAAACATTAGTCTCTTCCCTCTTTGTGACAGTGGTTTAGGACAACCCTTCCCAGTTTATTTCTCACTAGCACTAATGGTGTTTCACAGCTGGATTGTCCTCTCCTGTGACCAAACACCAACAGGAAAGGCTGAGATGCTAGAACTTCCTGAGTTACTGCCAAGACTTTCTGAAGGGAACATCTCCCAGTTCAATGTTCCAGCTGATTGAGAATCACTTCAATTGGAAAAGACAGCAACAAAACTTGAGTTGAAGAGACAGGCTAAATTCCCTTGGATCGGCCATCAGCAACAGCCATCCAGCCAAGACATGCTATTGGCTGTTAAACCCCATTAGACATGGGACAAGGCACATCAAACAGTAATATCTATCCCAAAGCTGAAAGCACGACCCACTTCAGGGAGAGCTGATCCTTTCACTTCTGACTAGGAGTGGTCCTGCAAGTGGACACTGTACCTTAGTACCATGACTTAGGACATACCTCTGTGCAAGTCAGGGCTAAAGATGTAGGGGAAGAACGCATGGCCCATGCACAGGAAGATCATTTTCTGGTGGGTGGTGACCAGTTGAAAAGGGAGCAGAGAGTGGGACAGTAACATGTGAACACAGACCCCTTGGAAGAGTAAACACTACGATTTGCGGGTGTTTGATTCCTTTCTGGTGCTAGTGTCACTTTTCACTTCCTTGCCTCTTTCCACAGCCTCTCCTGAAGTTCAATCAGACTGCTAATATCAGTCTTCAAAGCCGCACAGTCAGTTCTCCAAACCTCCCATCAACTCTACTTGTATCCCCTCTCTTCCCATATTTTTTTTTCAAGTCAGATACACAGGGAAAAGACAAGACTTAGAGCTGGCATGTGGGATATATCGCATCATCTTATTGTTTTGTTTTGTTGGCTCACATGTTATCGTCTCTGATCCCCTGGTCCTATTCCAGTGTTGCTACACAATTGCATGCCTCAGGTCCTACAGTCACCACTTCTCATATGTTGCACTAAAAGGCTTAAATGTACTTCCTCGGTAATAAGTAGTCTTACCTTCCACAGTTTTGCTCAGATTCTTCAGTTAGGAGGAGAAAAAGGGAATCAGTCTGCTATAAAGAGTCTAAAAGCAGTTACCACACCTGTGTTCCATATGAAACAGAAAGGACATGTATGTTAGTAGTACCTTTTTCCAAATCACACATGAATGATAGAAATGACCATCTTTCTCAAAGTGCAGGAGTTCAATTTCTCTACAGCACATTGTGCTTATTACAATTACAAGATTTTCAAGATATAAGGCAGTAGATATTAAGAAAGGAAAGCTGGATGTTCTGGTTCAGTTTTGTTTTATTAGCACAAGAATCTTTCTTATCTATTGAGAAAACACATTGCAAGCTAACAAAACTGGTACAAGGAGCAAATTCTGGGAAAAATAAGCCAAAATTATTAACAAAACTATGCCTCTTAAACTTCACCAAACTCATTTTTGCTTTCATCTCAGTAACTCTCTAAAATTTAATAAAAGCCCAAGTACTTAAATCTAATCACCTCTAAATGAAACAGACAAAACTCAGTTGTTTCTAAGGTGGAACATGCCAATTATGCTTAATTGGCCAAATCTAACAATTCCTTCTAGAAGCTATCAATTAACCCTTCTCCACAACTTTTATCATTATATAAAGTAGCCTCTTCATCCCCCACAAACAGAAGAAACTTGCCAAAAGACCAGCAGCCTCAGCAATGAAACAGAAATTGAGCATAAGCACAGTACTTGTTTCATATTGTGCTAAGCAAAACATTTGTCCATACATATGAATGACATCAGACCCTGCTGGCAGATGCTAAAACAAACCTTCCTAATTTTAAGTAGGAAATATATAGGTTTATGTAGGTACTAAATTTTCATCTCCTCTGAGTCAGGCTAACTCATTTTACATGAACTCGGTAAAGAAAGTGATAAAACCCATCAACTATGTTAAAAAAATGTCCTGTTTCTACTTTCATCCTGACTAGGGCAGTCACTGTTGTAGTGAAAATATTTAACATTTGTTTTAATCAGATTAAAAACAATGCATAAACTTAAAATATTGTATTTTTATGTCATCAGTGCCACCTATTAGAAATAGGAAGGATTTTAAAGATGTGACTCATTTATTGCTCATGATACTATTTTAATTGACTAAGTGAATCTGTGATTATATTGTTTTGACTATGAGAAGGGAAAGTTAAGAGAAACATGGATATGGGTTCAAAGATTAATTAAAATATCTCAGAAAAATAAACTTGTAACAAATTTGACCTTGAGGGTTGCCAATTAGACTTCATCTGCAAGATTGGTGATAATAAAATTTGTTCTGAAAGTCCAAACAGACTATGGGTCAGCTCTGATGGAGAGGGCAGGTTTCTTACTACATTAATTTCTGAAAGTTCATTGAAAAGAAGCATATGTAACAGGAAAGCATCATTAGCTTTACACATCTCCAGACCCTCCTGGGTATCTGCTCAAATAGCAACGCTGTTGGGAATGCGATCTGGGGAAAGGTAGTAGTAAGGAAGCTTTTTGTTCTTGTTGCGCTCAGTGATGGTGCTGACAATTTCATCCAGATTCTTGCGGAATTTTGCCATAGCTTCTTTCACCGGCTTCTCCACGAAGTGTTCATCTGGGTACATGCCCAGAAACAGCTAATTCAAAAACACCAAGAAATCATGCTTTGAGAAAGCAAAGGCTATTCTGTTCCAGCATTATGTCACCCATCAGAACAACACCCAGAGCCTCACAAATGCTACTATTCAAATAGCACTATCATTATTTGAGCTAACCTATGTTGGCACTGCCAATGTAAGACACTGTGCCATCCTCCCTCCACTGCTGGCTGCCTCCTTCCATCCCTACAACTTTCTGTAGCCCTAGATCAGGTGTCTGTGTGGCATTTCTCCATCTGCAGGGAGCTGATCCACTGAAAAATAAACACTTTTATTCAGGCTGGGGGTCAGCCAGATCAGCTTCCCAAGCCACATCTCTGCCTGGCCACACAAACACCTGTGCTGCTAAAGAAAAGGACAGCATGGGAAGGGAATGAACAGCCAGAAATGAAAAAGAAAGATGACTGACTGATTCTTTCAGTGGGAGTGGAAGTCTCCGTTGACTTAAAACTGTCCTTCAGAGTTCAACCTGGCAGTTGTTTTGGTCAGTGTGGACTTTTAAGGGTGCCCTGAATACCTCTTTGCCGATATGCATACTGACACATTACCTGCTTTAGGTAACTATTTCCCATGATACTGCCTATGCTAGTAGCTTCTTAGCTGAAATTTGCTTTCTTCTTAAAGAGAAACTTATTTAAGTACCCTCCATCCATCATCTTCCATCTAAGGATTTCAAAACACATCCTCCAGACACACCCTTGGGTGAGACAGCCAAGTACCTACAACTTCATGTTACCTAAGTGAAATGTGTATGGACCATGCTTGCACAGCCTCCAGGCTTGTTTGTACTCCACACCAGCCAGGCACTAGCCAGAGCTGTAGTGCACATGGCACTGGGACAGATTTTCCTTTTGTCTGAAATACATCTTCAGATTAAAAATAACACTTCTCACACAGACCTGGTTTGCATCTGTCAGAACAAGGGCAAACCCACACCACTGGCACATCTCCACAGAAAGGCAAACATGGTCAAGTCAGGCATAGAGCAGCACTACAATCTCCTGAGTCTGTGGTCTTGCCATGGCCCTTGTTGTCTCACCTACACCTCCACCACCTAGAGAAGGGAGGTTGACTTACTTCATTGTCCTGGAATTGGCTTAAGGCCCAGACAGCTCCAAGATGCCAACAAGAACGTCCTCTGTCTGGCAGAGTCTCCACAATTTGCTCGATGGTGACTGTCCCCTTTTCTGTTGGAGGAGGGCGGCGCATTGTTGGTGGGGCGTTGGGAATCCAGGAACACCAGTCATACTGCACAACAAAGCAGGAGAGCACAGTGAAAAGCTACAGTAGCTGCTATTTAGGAAGACTGCAAAGAATATCATAAGTCTGGACACCAGGAAGTTCGCTTCTATAATATGAGCAACTCAAAAAGAGAAGATACTTACTAAAGGACAGAGAGATACTCTAGAGAAGTACTGAGGGAGACCAGAAAGTCCCTACTGTCTTTCTCAGGATCTTGCAAGCTGGGTTGTCTAAATGGAAGAAGTTATTCTGCTAACCACAGGCATGTGCCACAAAGCCCAGATTCACAAGCCAGGGTAAGGACTTCGCTATTTTATTAAACAAAGATCTCTTCTGATCATCTGAGGTGACCTGTGATTAAAAAGCCCAACACTGTAATTGTTAAAATCTCCTTTTCTCCAGTTGTTCTTTTCTGCAAAATTTGCTCTAAGAGTATGCCCACAGTACTGTGGGCAGGCAGTAAGAGAGGCAATGGATGCTGGTGCACAATGGAATACAGCATGTGGATGTGGCCATAGTGAGTACCATACTGGGAACTCGGCATCACTTCTGGCCTACTTCAATGTTATGGGAGGGTGATGTCTCATTTTGCCTCAGATATGACCCCAAGGTTTGCTACCATCTGAGATGCTGTGTTTACCACAATTCCTTCTTTTCCAAGCACTTTTTCATTACCTTCATACATGTCCCATGCCCTGCCTGAGGGAAAAGTCCCATTTCAGCTGTGTGGCAAGCTTACACTGTGCTCAGTCTGTTCTCTCCAAAGCACAGCCTTCTAGTCCTGCCCTCAGAGCTCTTTCTCTGACATTTTTTCCCATGTCTGAAGACTCTTGGTGATGGCTGAATATCCTCTGCATGCCAAATTCCCCCTCTTATCCTCTGAAGGCTCTCTGCTAAAGCCTAATAGCCGAGGCAATATTAAGAGGTGCTTTCTTAGTGGTACTTGAATGTACAGAATTTTATGAGGTAGAGGTTGGGAGATGTCTCAGTCACATGTAATGACAGGTTAGAAATTAATAGTCATAGAGGTCCCTGGTCATGGTTGTGGCACAGGAATAGTGTGGGTTCATTTGACACCTGGCTCTAGACCTGCTTCAGAGATTCTGAGCTGCAGGGGTGGATGCGTCAACATGGAGTGGGATGTGGGATGTGTTTGGGAAAAATCACCATAGGAAACATGGTCTCCCTGCTTATCTGTCAGATCATCCATGCCTGAAGCCAGAATGTGTCAAAAGAAAGCTCACAGAATCATAGAATATCTCAAGTTGGAACAGATCCATATGAATCATTGAGTCCAACTCCCTGCTCCTTGCAGGATTACCTAAAACTAAATCATATGCCTAAGAGCATTGTCCAGATGCTTCTTGAACTCTCACAGGCTTGGCAGCATGACCACTTCCCTGGTGAACCTGTTCCAGTGACTGACCACCCACTCAATGAAGAAGCTTTGTGCAATACAGACTGACAAAGAGTTCTGCTTCTTCCTGTGAAGTCTGCTTTCCAAAAAGCCTTGATGTTGGAGTAATCAGCATTTGAAGGCAGGCTGTTACTATAGTTTCAGGGTAGATATGTGTCAGTAAAGGCAGGCAGGGATAACACAGGCTATCAGTATGTCATACATTAAACACCATAGAGGAAGCTCAGAGTTGCCAGCTGGTTCACAAACTCAAGAAATGAGCATTAATGCCCTTTCCATGCACTGGGAATATCAAGAACATTGGTGCTTTTCAAAACCTGGCCACATGTGACAAAAGCCTACATTGTCACAGATGTACTGCTTCAAATGTCTATGTATGTCAGTGGGAGTTAAATATCTAGGTATTACTGAAGATCTGGAATCCTGTCCCACTGACTTAAACGAGACTTTACCTTGTAAAGGCTTGTCTGTGCTCCTGCAGAAAGTGGAGGTCCTGCAGATGCGCAAGGTATCTTTCAAGTAGTTAACTCAGAACCCCTGGTAAATGCTCCATTAGTCTAGCTAGATCACTGTACTGCTGGCAATGAGCTGTTTGAAAGAGCCTGCTACTCCAACTCAGAGATGGGTGGCTTATGCAGCTACATGAACTGTGGTCACAGCACTGAGCTGTGCTGCACGTGTTCCCTTAGCCACATCTGAAAAGGGGATGTATGCTGCTTTAGCACAGGCACTCACAGTGTTCAAGGGACTCTGGATGACTGTACTTAGGGTGATAACTGCTGGGCTGATAGACTGGCTCCACGACAGAACGCATCCTTAACCCTACGGATAGCAACACATATGGGAATGCCTCACATCAGCATCAATTAACAAGAAGAGGTGGAGGCCCCTCCTGGAGGACACTGCTTAAGGGGGCATGAAGTCAGTTTACAGTATATTTTTGCTAATTCAAACCCCCAACCCAAAACACCCTTAGCAATTTTAACCCTGGGAAAATCAATACAATGTAACTTAATCTTAACTTTCAGTGTAAAAATATTCTCTACTCTGTCACGATGGTGTGTTAGTTCTCTTGCCATTAGCCTTCTAGCACCCAATATTGATCAAGATTGTAATTAATCTGATATCTCATATCTGTATATGGATTGGGTTTTGCACACTGGGTTAAGAATCCATTTTTGGGACAACAACATCAAATGCAAAATAGAGCCACTTAGTGTAACTCATTGCATTTCATTACAGAATGTGCCACAGGATACCAGCTCATACCATACCCAGGCTGTTCAGTTGATGTCTGGAAATCATGGTAGCTAGACTGTGCACCTGAACCCTTAAGCATTTCTGAAAGAGATCTTAGCAACCCATTCAAATGCTTAAAAAAAGTGTTTAAAACTAAAATATAGAAGTTAGAACCCTTTACATTTGAGCTTTGGTACGTATTTAGGACTCAAAAAGCCTTTTTCAGCTTCCAAAATACTTCAGTGTCCCCAGGCTTCATGGGGATTTGCAGATCACTCTGCAGTTATTTTGACCAGATCTATATCTACTAAAAAGCATTTCTCAGACCTTGCCCTAGTAGGTACACATCCCAGCCCAGAAAGAACCATCTTCCCAGAAATTCCTACCTGACCAAAATTCACAGCTGCATGCTGTGCTGACGTAGTGAATATTATCAGCGTGAGATACTCTGCTAGCTTCTCTCGTGTTCTGATCGCTTTAGGAAACCCTAAATAAGGGAAAAGAAAAGCTTAAGCCATCCAGTTATGAAGCAACCAAATCATCCAATAGTAATCAGCTACTCAAAAGCCAAGAGCTAGAGGACCATGCAGCAGTAACTGAAGAGCAGGGGATTCTCTTTCTGAATCTTGCTGGGTGGTCTAACAGGAGCTACTCAACCTCTCTCTGTCTTGGCTGTCAGCTATAAATGCACAGTGAGCATGCCTTACCTCATACACATTTGTGAGGCATCACCACTGTTTGCAAACTATGTGGTGTTTCTTAAGAGAAAGGCAAAGTATAATTACACCATTAAAAGTTACTCTATCCCTGTTCTCTCACTCTACCTACCCTGCAGTAAGGAACTTAGAGAGTCCACAGGGCAGGGGCCTCACCTGCTCCCTTTTTCTTCAGTCTGCAATGCAAGCAGGGAAGGTTCATGCCAAGGAGCAAATGACCATGTGTTTGTATTTATAAATGTCTGAGACTCAGCAATCAGGTGCACTGTGAGAAAGAGTGCAGGGAGAGCTTAGTTGCTGAAATGGGAAGTGAGGAAATGAGAACTCTGAAAGAGAAACAACAGAATGAGGAAGAGAAATAGTTGCATCAAGCCATCTTTGAAAGGGAATAATCTAATGGAGCTATATAAAGAAAGAAGGGAATACTCAGACACTAGGGTGCTACCAAAGCACCCCCAAGCCTGTATCTCTCCTGTCCCCACTAGACCACAGTCCTGTGGTCTTCTCCATGTCCCAGCCCAATGTGACCACAGATCTTAAGATACCTAGAAGCCTGTCAGCACCCTGGGGTGAGCTGCCCCTGCTCAGGCTGCTTGTGCCAGCTGCTTCACATCTCCAGCACCATCCTGATGCAGATGTGAACTCAATCTGAGAGGGGTGAGAGGCACACTGTAGCTCTGGCCAGCCATCAAGCCCAAAAAGGAGAGGATGCACCATCCCCTCCTGTGTCCTACTGTCCTAAGTACACTCTGCTCATCTTTAAAGGGTCTTGGTACGCTCCCAGTCAGAGCAGCCCTCCCGGGGCCGGAACAGAGACTGAGGTGGGGAGCTGCAAGTGCAACAGCCTCCTCCATTTATCCTCCTTCCATTCTTTACAGACCCATTTGCCCCCCAATCCTTTGCTTGTCCAGGCAGGTAGAGCCCAAGAGGCTGTTAGCTGAACACCTGAACTGTGTGTTACCAGCACATACTGGTAATGAGTGAAACATCACTGTTTTGCCTGGAGGTGTCACAGACAAACATGTGCATGCGATGCCAAAGTCACCTGCCCCAGATCATTGGCCAACAGGTATTTCCAGATGTATGAAGTATACCCACCCACCTGCACAAATTCCTGAAAACCTTCTGGGACAAAATGAGTGGAAGAACAGAACATGTTTAGGAAAAGGCAGGAGAGTGTTAACTCAGGTGGCAGTATAGAGGGAGTATAGAGTATAGAGTATAGAGTATAGAGTATAGAGTATAGAGTGGGTGAAAGTTACCACAGCCAAGTCATGGCTTGCAAGAAATAAGAGGCTGTGAGACAGCGCAAAGGCAAATATTTCTCAGAAAATAAATATGAGTATCTTGTCTTGAAGAGAGTAGAACAGCTCAGCAATGACACAGACGCTGAACAAATGCAAAGTGTGGCAAGATATTCCTGGGGAGGTTTGTTTTCATTCTTTTTTGGTGCAAGGTTAGAAGGAAACAATTCAAGGGGGTCTTGCTCCTTGTGATATCTACCAGTCTGCCTGGTGGTTCCAACAGCACATACAGGCAGCTTCACCCCTAATGCTTAAAGCAAGATCAGACAGGGTCTCAGGACCAATCCCCAGTACACAGAAAGATTACACATGTTGCCCAAGATCAGGGTGAGAATCTGTGCAAAGGAAGGAGCTGTCTCCTAAGCGAGGGCTCAATCCAGGTTCTCATCTGTAAACTGAGCATCTGTGGGCCAAGAAGGAAGAGGGTTTCCAATAGTTCAAGGCACGCTGTGCATGCAGGACTTCTGTCAGCAGTGACTCAAAAAGCTGAAGTCCTGGTTGGGTCATCATACCTTACCTGAGGCCTTCACGCCCCTCATCCCATAGACGTAAATGTCTTTGATGAAGGCTTGAAGCTCCACATCCTCACACACCACCTCATCACTCTCGTAGTAGACGTGAATCACATCCTTTGCAAAACTGCAGACACAGAAACAAATGAACAAGACAAAAGGAGGAGAAACCAAATCTGCAATTCCCTGAAGACCTTCTACAAACTTTGCAGGGCAGTCAGGTGCTGCCAAGGGAAGGAGAAGGGCAAGAGCAGGTCTGAATACCCTCCTACAAGCAGTGGGAATGCACGGAGACAACTTTGATTCATTTCTGACTGCAGCATCACTTCCACCTCCAAGAAAAAGATAGTGGAACACACTGCATCCGCTGAACAGTCCAGTGTGCTTTTTTCTCTTATTCAAGGCTTTGCTCCTGCCCAAACCTCTTGTCATCACAGCTACATCCTTTTCTTCACTTAATACAGACTCCCTCTGGTATATCCACATATTTTTCATGGTAGGAACAGGGGTTCCCAAACTGCGATACCAATGCCGTCCCCTTTATGGGATACTCCAAAGCTGCTTCTGAATACCATTGAAATATTTGATCCTCTCCTACTGCACATCCTTTTCACAAAACCCAAGTGGGGCATACACCAAAGTGTGAGTGGCCCAGGAAACTTCTTGTGGGGAAAAGAGCTCTAGAGCTCTTTTCCTACATCTACTGCATACAGAAGATATCACCTCCCTGTTCAGTTCCTCTTCTCAAACCCCTCTTTCTATAAAAGCTTCCAAAGCTAACTCACCTCAGAAAGAAAGGCTCTTCAAATACTACAATAACAGAAGTACTTCTGAAAGCAGTAAAAAGAGGTAAGTCTGATTTTCTGATGATTTGAATTTTGTGACTAAATGACTGGTTAACTGAGCTGTGCTGAGACATTGTATTAGCTATGAAGATACTTATAATCTCTTGCTAAATATTTTAGCAACAACCCATAGAGTGAAACACTTGACTGTGGAAGCTGTCAGATGGAATTAAGAATTGTTATCCAATACAGATTTCTCCCCTAATAAATGATAAATTTATTGCAGTTTGAAGACCTTTACAAATCTGTCAATGTGGTTTCTATTAGCAACACAAATCAAGAGTTGCTGCTGAGGCAGACAACCAACTACATAAACACTGTGAAGAAGCCCTCAACATTCAGAAATAAAGCTGCCCTGCATGGGCTCTGCCTGTGACAAATGCATGCAGAAGGTAATCCTTCTCTTGCACAATGTCAGTATTTTAGACCCCCTTTGATGCAAACATAAATCAGTATATAAGTGTGGAAGACACCTTTTGTGTTGGAATATCTTTGGGTTGGAATATCTACCTGCAGTTAGATCAGAAGTAAGAAGTTGAGTATTAGAGAAAGGGTTCAAAATTTGCCACGTGAGCCTCATTGTTTCTATAGGGACAACCTTGTCATCTTTCTTAAGTCTAGGCCATCTACCACATGTGAAAATGCTGGAGATAGAAGTGATTTCATCAGAACCGTAGAGATTGACACCCCTACAGATTGTAGGACGTTCACAGTGATTAGACATGCAGGACCATGTGGTCATAGGTCAGGATATCACACACTCAAAAGAATATTGTCCGTGCCATTTATAAATCAAATTAGTCATTTATGAAGAGTTTTGCAGCCTGCTTTGAGGCAGTGTAACATCTTCCTCCAGCTAGGCTAATGCTCATAAACAGTCAAACTAAATTGAATTGATTAAGTACTATGTGCTATTCGAAAAGGCATATCTCAATTGGCAAAGAAAACACAGGAAAGAGAAGAGGGACAAAAAAAGAGTGTATCAAGACATCAACCACAGAAAAGTTATAACTTCCTTTCCTGTCAAATGGGTGCTAACAATTACGGGAAACATTGCAAGATAATCCCCTGTCAAAACACAGAGAAAACTCAGGAGATGAAGATGTGCCCAACACTTCAAGCATTACACTTGCATTACAAACCCCCTACTTCATGTACACAAAAGATCTGATTTTTAGTGAACATGATTTTCAAAGCCCACGTGACCAAAACCAGCTGCATATTTAGCAAGCAACTTATGCCATGCAAAAGTATGTTCTTAAATGAAATGCTGCTGTAGAATAAAAACACATGAATCATTCCAGTGCTTCACAAGAAGAGAAACCACATTTGTGTGGTCGAGCAGCCTTGTAGTACCCCTCCTGCAACTCAGAGTTGATGCCTGTCCGGACAAAACTTGAGTCTTGTAATTTTAAGGCATTTGAAGAAAGGTTTTGCTTGAATCAGTTAATATCTAATCTATCAAGTTTTAAAACACAGCTCTAATGCAAGCCAAGCTTATATTTCCACCTCGCAAAGAATCTTGATGAGCTCAGCTGGCTGGCTGAGAGAGCCGGGCTCTCTCTTGGTTTGCACATAGCTAAAAAAAAAAAAAAGTGAATTAAATTCCCTTTGCAGGTCCAAATTCCAACTCACTGAGCTCTGTGAAATCCCATGGAAAAGTACAAGCTTATAAAGGTGCTCTTAAATACAGAATACAAGAAAAAAGGACTGAGAAAAAGCAGGTCTTTCAAGGGTACACACTTGACTATGTATTTTTCCTCGGATGAGATATGCTGGATGGAGAAGGGACCATGTGACTACACAGCCCAGGTTCTGTTCACAAAGCTGTGATGAAGAGCAAAGTGAACAGAGAGAATATGAAGTTTTGTCTCTGTGACAGTGGCTTTATTAGCCATTTCTAAAACTATGGTCTCTTACCTCTTTATAGCCTCCCAGACTTTAATGCCATCATCCCGGTAATAGTAGTAGGGGATATCCTCTTTGCTGTCCATCCCTTTAGCTTTCATCTCCTCAGGGAAGCAGAGGGAGCTATAAGTCAGGTCCTTCACTGCTTTCTGCACCATTTGTACATGTCCTCCTCCACCTGTAGCATTTGCCTGAAGGAGAAGTGGCAAGACAGGAACAGTAGGAGATTATGTTCCCTTTGTGCCAATACTGGCTTTCCAAATACATGGGAGATGGTGTTTGAAATGTTGGTGAATCTGTTTCTCAAGGAGAAAACCACATCTCCACAGAAACAAGTACCGAACTACAGAGGTCTACTGCAACTGTGCATTTGAACTCCAGAGATTTCATATCTCTCCTATGAATCACTGCTAATATTCACATTTTCTTCATAGATACAGCACCTGGAATATATTAATAAAGTACAGCAACGTTCAAGTATCTAACCCAAGGAACTTTCTGCCAACCCTATGCTCCAGAACTGGCATGGGTATGAATGTAGGAAGCCAGGAGTTGTTATAACAGGGCTTTTGCTAAACCACCACTGCTGCTACAGAGTGGTTTAGGAGAAAGTGTTTGGAGATGCAGGCTGACATTAGCCACCCATGCCAGAAAATCGATCCTGCTGGGTGGCTAATGGTGAGGATTGGCCAAAGTTTCAGCAAACATTACATCTAGCAAACACATCATGTCCAGAACAAACAGCACTGCAAAACTCTTTAGATAATCACCGTACAAAAACTTCCGAATACTACTTCTCTAGTATATGATATTAGCGTTGTAGCAGTAGTCAGCTTACACTTACTGTCCTCCAACTCTTTTTTTATCTGCATTGGAACCAACAAATTCTAGAACTCCAGGGTCCCCGCTGGCAGGTCTTAGCCACACAGTCATCCCACATGCATGGAGCAGGGACATTATGCTTCTGCTCAAAGGGATGCGAGTGCCTGACAGGTCTCCACAGTCGGCAGTGGAGTACAGAAGACAAGGAAGGTGCTTAGATTTAACCTCTCTTCTTTCTGGGTGAAAAACTCTGGAACATGGAAGCTATTTTTGGTCTGGTGTCAGTAAAGGGGACAGAGTTGTCCTGAAAGACAGGCTCCATATTTGGAAGGACTTCTAAAACCTCCCCAAACTTCCCATTTGCTTCTAGCATGTTGTCACAGAGACAACTGCATGCCAACCTGTTGTGGTTCCCAGTTGCAGCTTGCCATTTCTGGGGGATCCAAGGGAGGAAGAGCTGGATACAGGTAAAATACCAGTGCTGTTCTGATTTGACCTAAAAGTTGCACTTCAGCCCATGATATACAGCTATGTTTCACTAACTCAGACAAAGCTGAGTTTTAGTTTTAGCAGATCTGCTGTTTATGGCAATTCAAGAAGACAGGCTGGAATCTACACCACTATTTGTGAGCTTAGAAATCTAGCTCATGTCTTTCTATGATGCAAATATCCTTTTGCAACCACAAATTCTTTTGCTCACTACCTTGCCCCAAGACAAATAAGTACTTAAGAGAAACCGGGGACTTAACTGTGTGCATATGCAGTGTATGTGCATGTTATGTTATCTTGCATTCCTATACTCACATCCCAAAGCCACATTAGCTATGAGTAAAGTGAGATACTGACTCACTACTGACAGTGGCTGGTTCTGAAGTGGCTACTTAGAGGTAAAAGTTAATATCTTTAGCACAACAAGGCATCTGTTCTGTATGCCAGTTTCTCAGGTGATATTAATGTTCACCCTTTAGAAGAAAGGTCAAGAAACAAGGAAATTTATGACGGTTAAAAGATAAAAACACATACAGAACCATGAAGAACAATGAAGATTCACAAAAATGATCACCTACCTTATCAAAAAGGCCACATTCACAGATAAGCTGTTCTCGGGCTTTGGTATTGATGGCTATTGTGAACCGCATGTGTGGCACCAAGAGCTGTGAAGTGGGACAAACAATGAAAGAAAGCAAATTCTCTGAATTCAACAGCAATCAGGTGTAAAACTTGAAATCTTGGCAGTTCTGGAGGCTTAGCTGCATGTTGTCTTCCAGGGCAGCCAGCCAAACTGTCTCAGCTGAACTGTTACCATGACTTCCTTCTGATTTGTCAACTAATGTGATAACCTCCCCGACCCACATGCATGTCTTCATGCAAGAACCAACCTTGAAGAGGGGATGTACAGCAGGCAGCTGCCGGAACATAGCTATGCTGAACACCTCTGAGACTAAGTGTGTCCGTAAAAGATGGGTCACTGTCTGGTGGATGTGGAAATCAGATGAACGAACCCAGATTTTAGCTAGCAGCCAGTCATATGTGGCATCTGAAGGAAGGAATATGGGATTATCTGGCCCAGGCTTTTGACCAAGCTGAAAGACAAAAATAATATGAAGTACCAAGTCATTCATGTTTAAGATGAGATAACAAGCAATGTGTCTCTTTAAAGACCTTGACAGTAATCCCACCTGGATTGCAATGGGTACAATTTTATTCTCCAGATTCTTATACAGCAGACAGATGGGTGCAGCCAAGTACTGTATTGTGCATGGGTCTGTTTTATTGGCATCCACACCATCCAGCAGCTCATAGTCCACAATGAAAATGTTTCCTTGCTGGGGGGAAAAACAAAAAAACAAACAAAAAAACCCACAAAACAAACAAAAAAGCAAAGCATGATGTGTTTTAACAGAATGCAAGCAGTAGCTTGGAATAAAGGCTGGCAAATCTGGGTCTAAGGGATTATGAGAAGCCACTGGCCTGCCCTTGCTCAGGGATGATGCCATTGAGGTGGAAAGAACTTTTACACAAACTACCTGACTTGCGTCTGCTGAGTCTGATAGTGAGCCTATCAGCAAAGAGTAACTGTATTTGGCATTCATGAGGTGAAACTAAGATGCAAGGAAGTTCCACACCACCAGCTGAAGGGACCCCCATGCTCATCATACAATCAAAAGCAAGGCATCACCCTTGACAACCCTTCTTCAGCATGTTAGTTCAATTCTGCAGGTGACAACAGGGTAAGACCCTATCAGGAAAGGGAGAGTCACCTTTCCCCTATGAGGAAGTCGGTCTAATCACTAACTTCTCAGAGGAAACCACTGAAAAATGACCCTTCATGTCTTTGACTTGACCTGGAGAAAGGCATGGCCTGCAGCTCCAGGATAGCAGAAGAAAAAGTCAACAGATGTGTTGCTTGTCTGCAGAGACAATATGGTTTGCCATGACCAACTGTACAGTCTTAAGAGCAGACACATGGCTGAAGGCAGTTAGAATGGTGTTTGGAGGCTAGAGGATGGGAGAAGGAATGGATGGAGTTCAACCGACTCAGAGCCATACCTTCACTTCCTCCTCCAGGGTCAGGTTCCTCTCCAGACTACATTCTACCATATCCATAGTTACAGGAAACTTCTTGGGTATCTCTGTGCATCTCCGGATCAGTACAGGATTGCATCCATTCAGGAACTGGTAGCCAAACATAAAATCTTCCTTCCAGTGCTGCATCACATATTCTAAAGGAAAAACAAGGCTGCAGCATCAATATCTGCACTGTACCAGTATCCTACTGCATTGTAAGATTCCTCCTTTTCTCCTCACCTTCTGTTATACTGCTCAGCAACTTTGACTAAAGAAAGGTGCAAGAAAAGGACTCAAAAGGTATCACAGAATTTAAAGAAAAATCACCTAAGTTAAATGGACAATGTGATCTTTGCTTTTCACTTTGAAAAGAATTAAATTGACAATAATTTGTTTCTTCATGTACAGAAGCAATGAGGAGGAAAATACTCCACTCCTATGAAAAATACTATCTCCATCTGCAGACCATCTTCCCAGGTCTTCCATGTTATTTTTTAATCTCACTCTTAAACTCTCAGGGCATGCGATACAAAGGGATGAGCCTAAAAAACATGACACAGGCAGGAGAAAGGAAATACAGAACAATGTAGGTATGGAAATAATGTCAGTGGCCAGAGCAGTTGTCTTAGCTGGATCTGGGTGAAGGACACCTGGGGAAGGGCTTTGACTTCAATTCAGTAAAACTGCTCATTCATTCTTTTGCTTGTTTGACTTCTTTTTTTCCCTCTGTTTATTTTTCCATTGCTAATATAAAGCCAGATTAATATATCTTCTTAGTAAAAAGATAGTTTTGGGCAGTCCATCTCCTTACTATTACATATGTAGTACTACTGGATGTTTTCCACAATTGCAGCATTTTGTTTCTTAATGTCATGTTGCCATTTCAGCCTACAAGTTCAGAGTCAGAAAGGACATGATTAGTGTGAAAAATCCCATTGATATCTTCAGGAGAAAAATGAAGCAAGTAACATTTTCCTCTATTGCCTATTTTCAGATAAAGCAGAACTTTTTCTGAAAGCAATTAATTTTTCTACAAAGGATTAAAGGATGGAAAAGATAGGCCTGAAGGAATGCAGTAATAATTAAAAAGAAAGTGTCAAAGCTCACAATACTTTCTAACAGAGTGAAAAAAAACCAAGTTAAGTTTACTTAAAGTTGACATTTACATCATCTCTGTTAATTGCATAATGACTCTGGAGCTGAATCTGCAGTCTACAACAATGAAACAATGGTTCATCAACTTGGACAGAAACTGCATGACTGAAAAATGCTTTGAACTACCTTCTACATTAGCCCTGTTTCTGCCAAGGCTGGCAAATAAGCAGACTCAGAGTTGCATTAACATAACTGAGACTGATGCTTAATGGTTAAAACTCAAAGAACTGGAGCTTTGCTCATGAATATGGAAAAGTTATAAATTAAATAATTGTAGCTCATATCTAATTCTTGTGTTAAAAGTACTTTAGGAAACAATCTTATTAAATGTAACAAACTGCTGTAATTAGTTTTTAATAGCTCTGGACACCTTGTGTGCTTTATTTTATAACTGAGACCACAAAAATTACTCTTACTTCTGTTAACTGGTCCTCAGGCAGCCTGAAGAGGAGTAAAGCTTGTGAGTGGAAGGGAAAAGTATTTTTCTTTGCAGAGTTGGAACAGGCTATTCTACATTTGAGAAGACACATGCTAATGAATTTATAGTACCTGTGTACTTATTATATCCAATTCTACAGGAAAATAAAGTAAGACAATGTAACCATGGGTGATAGTAGAAGGTTGGGTCTGGATCTCAAATCAAGGGCTTCCCATCCCTGCTTTACAGAAATGACACCATGAACTTCCAACCCCATGTCTGTTTTACTAGGTTTCAAAGTAACTGCCAAAGTTTCCATACTGAAAAGGGTGAAAAATAAACCAAACCAAACAAAAAAACCCACCACCACCTAAAAAAACTCAAACAAAACAACAACAAAACAAAAACACACCCCCCCAAAAAAACAAACCAAACCAAAAAAACCCAAACAAAACAAACACAAAACAAAAGTATTTTGTCCTTGCTATGTTACCACTACATCAACAGAGCTTTTAAAAGTATGAGAGATACTGCAGAATGGCCCTGAATACAAAAGTGAAACTCACACTCGTAGAGTATGATTTTTGTCTTCCAGTAAGAAGATGTTGAGTATGAAATGGCAAAAACAGCAAGACTTTTAATGCAGTATGCACAGCTAATTTTGACACATTTTTGAAAAGAGGTGATATTCTGGATAAATGTCATAGGTTTTTTTCATACATAGCTCACACTAGTTTCCAGTAAAAACCACAGTTCCTCAGGTTGTTGTCTGACAGCTCATCCTGGCTGTAGCAGGACCACATGAAGAAGTTACAGCTCCCAAGTCATTTCCAGCATGTCATCCCCCAATCTGTTGGCCTACAAGCATGGGCTTTTATGTCTGAAATGAGTTCTGTCAAAATGATCTCTGTTGGGAAAAACTTACCACTGGAACATTATTGGGCTGCCCAATGTCACTGACACAAATGTCCCACAAGAACCAACTGAGGGGAGTTACAGATGATGTTATGACAGTAGAACTGAGGCAGTGGTACCCTCTCCATGTTGGAATAGGGTTGATAAGCCAGGACTGTTAGCAGCAGTGCAACCAGGACTGAGCACATAGTTGGGATGTTAGGCAACAGCCTATATAAGAGGCAAGAGGGATCATCCTCATACTTGCTTTTAGCAGAGACAGTTCCAAACGTGCCTTTTGGAGACTTTCCATATATTTAGACGGCTGAAGTGGAATACATACAATCAAACTTTCAAAAATGCCATAACAGCTAATATGTTCTGAAAAGCACTCCCACTAAGCTATCTCTAGGTTTAGTTGTGAGATACTTATGAAAATTTGTCTTGTGGGACTTGCACATAACTGAAAATACATTTCTAAAAGCCAAAAGGGACTATGATGTGTAACTGGCCTGCCCTCCAGTGCAGCTCAGGACAGAGAATATCACTGAGCACTTGGTCCTGAGGACTACTGGTGAGATCAGCAGTCTGACATTACAGTTTATTTATTAAAAACCATGGAAAAGCAGAAGTGCAGGTCAACCACTTCCATCTTACTCAGATATGTACAAGATAACTCATTAGTCATTCTAGAATGCAAAGATGAGCAAATGCTGATAAACCCACCAGAGATTGTGTTGCTGATTCTGACAAAGATCCTCTCAAAATCTGCAAAATCACTCCAGGAGGACTGGAACATGTGCATGAAACGGTTGACATAAAGATTCTCCATCCTAAAAATAAAACAAAACAACTCTGAAAAAAAATAATCTCCAATTTTCTCAGTACTCTTCTGCATTCTTTTCCACTGTTTTATATACCTACATACAATAAATTTTTCAGTGGTGGAATGTAAGGTTGGTCACCCTACAGAATAAAATTTTCTGGATGTACCTTTATATAAATACCTGAAAGGCATCTGAAGGGCCCAGTGCCTGCTATGGCATTTACTGAACTCCATTCTAGAGTTGTTCTAGCAGCCTACAAAGGCAGTGCTTTAAAACCTATGTCCTATACAAGCTGGAGTCAGAGGAACTAGTGCATCACACATCATCAGTAGTTAGCATCAGCTGAGAGTGGCTAAGATCATTCTTAGCACCAGTTCAGAAAGGGGTATGGTGACACAAAGAGATGTGCATGAAGTCAGAACAAATACAACCCAGGATCAGTCCAGACAGCATTCCTAAGCAGAGATCAGCTCCTGAAAGTATCCATGTAACCAAGGCTGGATGGGATCCTTACAGCATAAGACCTGAGTTTTGGAGAGCTCTCTATTTACTTGAGTTGCTGGTTAAAATTGATGCTCATCTTCAACCTCAGGAATCAAAATCCCTCAGTTGCAGACATCACATGAACATGGGGGGCTGAGAGGCAGAAACATCCGACTTAAAGTGCTAATTTTGAAAAGTATTCTGTATACAGCACAGTCAAGCAAGTTCCTCTTGTATGAGGTGACAAGTCCTAAGTTGTTACATATGTGCTAAATGTTGCTGTTGTTATTAAATAGAAATAATTTATTTTGACTAGAAAGCAAATGATTAATTTGAAAAAGAAAGGTGGCTTTCCACTAACACTTCAAAAGCTAGCCTGCTTCCTGAAGCTGGGCCAAAGAAGAGCTGCACGGTGTTTGCTTTCTTCCCTTCTTGGTTTTACCACAGGTTTATTGGCAGCAACACAACACAACAACTATGACAGATATTTCCCTTTTTCAGGATGTCCTCACCCCGGATCTGTTTCATGGAAGACAGATGGTACTGTTGTCCCACCTGACTAAATCTCAGAGCACTTCACAGATATGCATGGGGTCTCTTCCCAGCACTTTTTGGGAGGTAAAGAAAGTTAAATTTCTAGTTTGATAATTTGATAAATTCAGATTGATAATTTAACTTATCAGGTTGCACACAGAGGAAAAATAAACTAAGAATTAGAGACTGGTTGTGGTAATCTGTCTTGCATTATATTAAAATCCTGACTACAGACCAAGAATGATACCTTCTGGCCTTATAAAAAAATTGACTTACCTTTTAAACAATACTGTGTAGTATTCCACAGTTTTCTTGGCTCATTTTTCATGCTTTTTTTATTTTTATTTTTTAAATTATTTTCCCAAAGAACTATTTCTGATGGTCATTATCAAATTAATTATCCGCTACTAAAATGCCTCTGCAGGGAGGGGTTCTAATAGCTGTCTGTGGAAGAGAAACATCAGAGTCCAGGGTTTTCTGAGGACCTATGGTCAAGGCCCCAGATTCTTTAAAACTTCTTAAAGCTCTAAGAATCCACTGAATACTAAAGGGCTATTAGAGGAATAAGATATTTCATGAGGCAAGAAGGGACCTCAACTTCTGGCTCATATTTAACATGAAAGATTTGGTTCTTTGGAAGTCTAAACATAGATACAAAGTTGAGGCCATAGATACAGCATTGGGTAAGCTTGACTGCAGTTAAAAAAAATTCAAAATAAAAAAAGTCCTATTTTGAGATTTCAATGAAACCTAAAAGATCCTTACACTGCCCCAAAAGAGATTTTGCAAAACTCATAAAGCTCCACAAACACTTACGCTTTAGAGTAGTTCAGAATGAAGTCAATTCCTTTCTCATTGTCAAACTGGATGTCACGGGGCAGATCACTGTGAGAATGGGCATCGATGCTCAGAGGAAAACCTGGATGCCACTCCTTCCAGCTGAGAAAACAAGTGAGGTTGGATTAACCATATAACCTTGCCAGCAGAAGGGCTGCATCATTTCTTTACCTACACTGCTTTTGTGACTCAACTCTATAAAGTAAATTTGTGGCAGATTCATCTGGGGCAAAAACAGTGACATATACCACATTAATACCTACCAGTGCCATACGGAATCCTGAAGTAAAATGGAAGGCATCTACTTGGCCACCTCCCTTCACAAAAATTGAAGTAACTTAATATTTGTGATATATCCAAACACTTGTCACATTTGGTTGAAATGGGCATTGGCTTCAAATATATTGGGAGAGGAAGGAACAGAGGGACAAACAGCTGCCCAATGCATATTCATTCTGGGGGCTATGTTTGTGCAGAACTGAGATACAGCCCCTAAAAGTACTCAGACTTGTAGTTATGTTCCTCCAAAAGGCAAGTCTCTGAGAGACACAGATAGTCTTGATTCAGCTCCTCAGAAGAGCCTTAACTCATGGCCATGGCACTCATTCTCTGACAGGTATGCTCTTGCATCATGTCCCATTTTTTACTTGAAAATAAAAGATATTATTTGTAAAGAACACTGTTTCAATGGTATTTCCAAATTGCCTGCCACACAGAGATTGCATTATGTGTTATCGGTTATGCATCTGAATTGTAAATAGCTATTTCCCTGGAATTACAAATGGTTTTGCCTTCCTTTTTGCATACATAAATAACATTTTGTGCCACACCTCTTTTTGAACTATATTTTCCTCTGCTCTATTTCCCATAATTTGTAAGCAAGATCCTTTCTTAGTCAAATGATATCAACAACACATACACTAAGCCTCAACCCACCCATTCTGAATGGATCCTTTGTTCTTCTCAAAGGTCAAGGTCCTTTGACCCTTACTCTCATGATCAGGAGATGAAAGTGCAAGAAACTTCTGCTATTCTAACAGAGAGTATATCTCTAGAAAAAGGAAATGTCTAATGCCTTCTGGAGTTCCCCAGTGATAAAAAATATCATTTTCCCCTCGTAACATGGATTAGGAAAAAAAATGTCAATTACAATATTAAGGTGGGTATCGCAACTATAGCATATTCCAGTCCACTCAAACAGAGCCAGATCTTCCACTGCACCCTGGTGCAGGAAAACAACTGAAATTAGCTTTTTGCAACAGCCAAAAAGCTCCAGTAAGAGCTGACATGTTCAGACCATGGTCCAAAACTGAAGTACTGCTTGCAAAAGGCAAATGAAGTCTGCCTTCAAAACTTCCTTGAAAGCAGAGCTGTGTGCCATAGGGCCCACACAGAGACTGTACCACTGAATTCCCACTTAAGCCTTCCCAATAGGCTTATCTGGGATTCAATTATCTCCTAATGCCATGTGCACCAGGATGATCATCAATTACAGTGAATTCCATCTAATTAAATATGTATAGACCAGCACTGTAACTTATGCTTTCTCTTATCCAGTAGTCCAGTAATTAGAACAATATAATAACCTGAATCATAGAATTGTCAGGGTTGGAAGGGACCTTAAAGACCAGCTAGTTCCAACCCCCCAGCCATGGGCAGGGACACCTCTCACTAGAGCAGGTTGCTCAGAGCCCCATCCAGCCTGGGCTTAAAAACTTCCAAGGATGGGGCTTCCACCACCTCTCTGGGCAACCTGTGCCAGTGTCTCACCTCCCTCATGGTGAAGAAATTCTTCCTAATGTCTAAACTGAATTGACCTATCTCTAGCTTTAATCCATTCCCTCTAGTCCCATCACTGCCCCACAGCCTAAAAAGTCCCTCCCCAGCTTTCTTGTAGCCCCCTTCAGATACTGGAAGGCCACAATAAGGTCTCCCTGGAGCCTTCTCTTTTCCACACTGAACAACCCCAAGTCTCTCAGTCTGTCCTCACAGGAGAGGTGCATTCCTCCAAAATCCTCTGATCATCCTCGTGGCCCTTCTCTGGACACGTTCCAGCACATCCATATCCTTCCTGTAATAGGGGCTCCAGAACTGGATGCAGTACTCCAGGTGAGGTCTCACGAGAGTGGAGTAGAGGGGGAGAATCACCTCCCTCAACCTGCTGGCCATGCTTCTCTTGATGCAGCCCAGGATACGATTGGCCCTCTGGGCTGCAAGAGCACACTGAGGGCTCATGTTGAGCTTCTCGTCCACCAATACTCCCAAGTCCTTTTCTTCCTGGCTGCTCTCAAGCCAGTCACTGCCCAACATACTTTTCCAAACTCTGACCTGATGAGAACAGGCCCTGAACCTTCTGGGGAGCTCTGGCAAACTCACCGGTACATTTTCTGACGGGTCTCGAGCTCTTTACGTCTGTGCTGCTTGAGAATCTGGGTCTTGTCATCCCGAGGGAGTTTTGCTGTGAAACAGGGGGAAAAGACAGGCTTATGAGGTTCTTCTGCCTATCACTGCCCAGGTCTTGAGGAGAGCCAAGTTTCCAAACCTTCAAACTTCTGATCTATACCTTTACAGAGTTTCTGTGGGAAATACTTACAATCCAACTTAGTACCTCAAGTAGGAAGACAGGTCCCTAGAGAATCTGTGGAAGGAGATAAGATCCTAACTTGGTGCCTCTATGGGGCAATTAGCTCAAGCTAGGAACTTCTGTCTCAACTGTATGTAAATCCTGAGTTCCTAGTGTAGGCACAGTACATATCTAGTGTTAAATGGTTTGAGTAGGGTCATGGGGATTAATGTTATATTTCAGTATCTAAGGGAATTTTCATCAATAAGAGAAATCACAACATTGTCCCAGATTATCTTCTCTGCTAAAAGACATCTCCAGGAAACACCTCCCATCCTCGTTCCTCGAGCTGTTCCCTCCCCTGTCAGCTTGAAGAAATATTCATATCTTCTCATGAGAACAAAAAGAAAAACTAGTGAGGCTCCATTTGCAGAGAGCTTGCTTTTCTGACCATGTATCTACTACACCATTAAATAACACAGAAACTTCCTTAGTGATCGGAGAAAGGGCAAGGTACATGACTCACATTACATACACAAATAGGAAGGTAATTAAAACCACGAGGAGCTTCATGGAAATAGCTGTTTCAGGCTTGGAGTTGGAAATACCAGAGGTAGTACAACAGATAACATATATGGCTAACAGTTTCCAGGTGGCTGTGCTCAAGCTGCCAACAGATTTTCACTTGCTTTTGTCCTTGGAAGTGTTACAGTTCTTGTAAATCAAATTATGAAAAAAGGAAATTCCCTCTGGAGACCAAAAACAAACTGACACATAGCTGTGATTATAGGACAAAAGGCTTCAAATGCAAAATTCCTTAGCAAAGAGTAGCCAAAAACTTAATGGGAAGATAAACATTTATTTCCTACACCTCGTATATTGTTTCAGCTGTTTTCAGGCACTCGGGCTGCAGACCACTACAGCAGCCAACTTACCCTAGGAAGCAAAGAGGATAACAAGAAAACATCAGTGACAAATGTCTGCCCCAACCCTGATCACAGCAAGTAGATAGTCAGAGGCAGTTAAACTGTTTCAGTAACACAAGTTTCAGGTCCAACAAGCTGCTCTGAACAGAGCACAGAAGTGCTGCAACACTTTTCTCTGTTGGTCACCGCTACTTGCAGCAGCCATATCCATCTCTCCCTGCCTTCTGTGACAGCATGCAAAGACAAGGGGTGAAAAGTGAAGCTGCTGTTTCCAGTCGGTTCTTGCACCTACTAAGCATCCTACTTTGTGATTTTATTTCATTCTCAAGAAAACAAGACAAATTACAGGCAATTAATCATGGGCCAGTTTGGGGCTTAGTATGAAACGAAGACAAGACATTAATTCTAATTATGTCAAAAGGGCTTCCAGCAACGCAGATGTGGAGCAGACAAAAATTGGCTATCAGGGTCAGTCTTGACATTCAAGACCAGTGTAACAACACAGCATAAGGACTCTTTTTTGCATGTGCTTCCCAAAATATCTGACTCAACTGCCAGTGCACAGCCCAACAAACTACTCAGAAAGCAGTCAGGGAAAGCCCATCCCCTAGGATGCTGGAGCAGACTGGCAGTGGGTCACCAGGTGGGAGAGAAGACTGGGAGGTACATGGGGGAAGAGGAAGGAGAGGTGGAAGATTTCTGGATATTCTGCAGGAAATACAGGTTTCTCACCTCTTCCATCTCGAAGGACAATCTCTTTTTCATCTGTAATCCAACGGTAACACGGGAACTCCAAATAGTCACCCACTGGTGTTTTTACAGTGATATACTTAAGGTACCAGTCATCCTGGTACCAATATTTTCGTTTCTCAATTTTTAATAGCTGAATTTCTCCAAGGTCTTCTTCCACAGTTATATCATAGGAGTCAACCTATAGAGCAGAACACAATTAATGATCCACTGCACATTCAGGAAGCCTGACCAGCACTATGCAGGCATACATGGCCTTTCTTGATATGGCATGGGTACAGCAGAACTTTCCAGCTTCTAGTGGGTGAGAAAAGGAAGACCTATTATTGGACTGCTATGTGACAAAAAGATGAATAAAAACACAAATAAGAACATGCAGAACACTCTAGAAATGGAGGAACGTTTTTGAATGCAACCTAAAAATTATATTACTCCTTGAAATGTTTGCAAGTTTGAGAAAAACAAGCAGACCATGAAACCATTTACTGCTCTCCTAGCAATAGCTGAAGGAGGCATTGCTAGGGCACATCATGCAACTGGAGTGAAAAGATGATCATGAGATTAACACACTGAACTAGGAATCTAAAGACCTGTGTACATGTCATATGTGCTTCAGACTAAGGACAGCATCCAGAGCACCTAAATCGCCCATGCCTTGAGTTCCTGTGGCTGGTCTTCAGTTCTCCATTTTTAAAATGAGGACAATGGTACATTATAAGTTTGTACAGTTCATATTTGGACAATGGTATATTTTACCTTTGTATGGTTCGTATGTACAAAGGAATTTAAGTAGGTGACTGAAAAAGGGGTTCCATTTAACTCTGTAGTAACTTAAGTCTTTCACAGAAAGTAAGCCAGCATGTGGAAATGTGGTTTAGCTCCTACCTCAGTTTGGAGTTAACTCAAAGTCCTGAGTCCTGCTACATGTAGGGCTCTCAGCCCAGACTTGCACAGCAGCTAGTCAGTTTAGTCTTTTCCCATGTTAAGGCTGTGGTCACGGGGTCTTTGCACTGAGCTGGTCCTGAAGTCTAGGGCCACCCATACCTGCTGCTTCAGGAGTGCACTCATCAACAGCCTACAGGGACAGGGCCCTGAAACATTGAGTTTATGGCCATGAAACGATCCAGATGAGGATCAGACCAGTCCAGGTGCTGCCCCTACACCAAGCTTTGCTGAGATGCAAGGGATGCAGCTCTGAACCTGGTTAGGCTGAGGAAGCAACTGAATACCAAGCTTTCCATTTCTTGATGACAGAACCGCTACAAAAGTATCAGTGAACATTTTCACCTCCTTCTGTTTGAATTACAGTGGCTTTGATTACAAAGCTCAGTGTTTCTTCCACGTGGTAGGCCTGTTCTCAGCCCGCATATATAAGGAGAACAGGAACTGACTCTCATTTTCCAAAAGTGTAAACAGCTTGGGGCAAACAGAAGTAGCCAAGCATTTGTCATTCCAAAACTGAATTGACTATGGCAACTATGAGAGCAGCAGCCAAAGCCAACTCTGCTCAGATGGTCCTGCTAAGCTTCAGGTGCTTACAATTTGGGTTTTTTTCTCAACAACAGTCAACAATCAGAAATGAACCATCTGCTGATAACAAAAGGATGAAGTACAGCACCAACATTCTGTGGTTCCTGTAGAGACTCACCTGCCTCTGTGAACTTTGTCATTTGGCTCCTGACCTAGACACCACATTCTGCTTGTTCTTTTCAGGAGCACTTTCTTAACCTTCCCCAGGTATTTGACATATGCCCCCTGTTACTGTCCTACTTGTTAGGTAAAGGCTAATTTAAATAAGGACCAAACCTGAAAAGTAAAGAAAGATTAAATTCCAGACAGAAGAAAGGAGAAAAAAAATATAACTTTAAAATATCTCCAGGTGGCATTTATTATTTCAACTGTTACAAAAGACAGATTCATAGCAACTTGCACTCCTGTGATTGGAAGAACACATCAGAAGGATCTCTGTCATCCTTCCTTCTCCCATTTTAACCCAAGTTTCCCGCATTAAAGATGCGAAGTACCCTCTTCTATGAACTATCCATGAATTACAAGATGTGATGATAATTTTGAGGTGAAGACATTTGTCTGTCCACCAGAGTTTGCAATGACAGACCTCAGTTATCTCATAACACATTATATAAAAATACCAGCTTTCATAAAGTTTGTCACGTTTAATTGACTCGCAGAAGCCAGAGAAAAACAAAAAACCCTTTAGGCTTTGAAGTCCATCTTGTGGACAATGAAACATGTCCTCGCCTGTCTTTCCCCAAAGATGTTCTTCAATCAACTTTGAAACTGTCAGGCCATGATTACTACACTGCAACTCATATGAAGCTGTTTCATCCTAACAAGGCTACTGGAATTTCTTCTAATACGCAGATGAATTTAAATTTTAGGCTCAAGTGTTTAAAATGAGCATGGACGATTGTTATTTTGACTTGCTGAGACTTAACAGGCTAATCTTAGTCTGTGCTATATTCTCCCCATGCCTCTTAAAGCAAAAGGCATTGAACTGTTTCTTTTAAAAAGGAAGGCCATCTCATCTTAAATAAAAAATCACTATGTTTTGCAGTTGTGAAATGTCAATACTACATCCATACACACCATGTGATAACAAACTGCTTCATAAATAGCATGGTGCTCCTTGGCAAGATCAGGATGGCAGTGTCTGTCTGCTAGGATATGAGCTGAGAGACAAAAAAATCACAGAGCTGAGATTTCAACTCATATATTAAAATTATGCTTGTCAGTTTTCCTTGCATTTCCATAGCAGAAAAGAAATACTTCTTGCAGTAGAACAAATAAAAAACTCTCAAAAAATGTTTTAAAATCTTGTTGACTCTTTAACTCCTCCCTCTTTAACCCCTGCCACTATCCCAGAACATGGGATAATATGTAAAAGTAAATTTATTCCCTTGATGATTCATGATTTTGAACCAACTGTGGAGACTGAAAAATGTTCAGAGGCTTTTCTCGGAAATTACATTAATAGTGTCTGGAGCCACAACTATGACAGTCAGCAACTGTAGGACATAACCCTGTGCTCCTAGCTAAGTGAATGGAGATTCCTCCTTCCCACAATGCTGGTTTCAGTCACCACCCTGGTCTTTGTCTATCAACCCACATCCAATATTGTTGGCTTCACTATTTTCAATTGGCTCAAAGAATTCTGTATGATGAATAGAAAATGTAGATAACGTGCTCTGATTGTTTCCCATTCTTCAAATCTTCTTTCCAGAAATAGGCAGCACTTGAACCATTTCTATTTTGTATTACTTTTCCTGCAACTCCTGGTTTGCTCAATAAAAACAGTGTAAATAAACCCTTTACTAGGCTCTGGATTTTGCACTGAGTCAGCACTTCTGCAATTTCATACGTCTTTCCAGGACAGACAGCACTTTGCAGAAGAGTCACAGGCTGTCATACCACATATCTCAAAATCAGCCACTTCCTGCTTCTGCACCTTTTTTTGCATTTACAACACAAAATTAATTATTTCTTTCAATTCTACTATGATCTTGTTGCATTTGGTGGTCAGAAGCTGGAAGTAGCCACCTTGCAGAGACACAACCCGAACAAATCCACAAACCTATGTGAAATATTACCCATTTGTGTTCATCGCTGTAAAGGGAATTTAAACATGCAAAGACTAATGCAATAACCTACAGAAGCAAATTATAAACTGCATCTGGATCAGATTCACTTTGTATTCAGCTATTTGAGGTTTTTATGGTCTATCTTCTAACATATTTCCAGTTCCAGGTCTAGTTGCGTACAGAGGAAGAACAAGATGACCAAAGACACTATCTAGATAGGGCAAACATATTGCATTATTTTTAGCTCAAGTCCTCATGAAAACCCATTGCTGTTAAGTGACTAGTATGGCACAGAAAGTCTGAAACTAGTAATTTGTTCATCAACTCCCTGCTGCACAAGATACCAGACTATCCTTGTTTAAATTAATCTCCTTTAAAGGGTCAGCTAACAATTTAATTTTTAAAAAATCCTCATTTACACATAAATATTTCTGTAGTTCTTCGCATGTCACACCTATATATATACACATCTAAGATTCAAATTAAAGAGTAATGTGAATCAGATCCAAAGAATTGACAGAAATATAATACTGTCAGCCCACCTTTGGAAGAAACTCCTTTCTCTGGTAACAATTTCTTCACTAATATTACAAGACCCCTGAAACAGTTGCACATGCCACTGTCAATGTAATGCAAAGAGGATGTCAATTAGCCTAAATGTTCTTAAGGTTTTTTAACCTGTTTATGACCATCACAGTTCCCATTTTAATGGCACTTCTGAAAGTGAGGGTTCCTTCCTGACACCTCCCTCAGCTTTTGCTGCCTCCAAGACAGTGACACATGGGCTCCCCTCTGATGACAACTTTGCTACTGCAGTAACGGCATGTCAGGTTACAGAGACAGTACAAGGTCCATGTAAGAACTGACAATGTGTTGCTCAAGGTTTCTATGGCATTTGTTGTATGAGATCTTCTGGTAAACACATGGCATCCCTGATGACCACAGAATGAGTCAGAGATGCTAGGAACTTTTACTGCATTTCAGTTCAGAGTGAGACAACAGAACTAATGAAGATTACTGAGCTGTCCAAACTCCTGTAGCATTTTGTTTTAAGCAAATTAATCTCACACAAAACCTAAGCTCCTTCTCTCTGAGAAAAGGCTCCTACTGAGTAGCCTAATATTGCAAAAAACATGACACTGAACAACCCCTTTTTCTATAAGCATAAAGCTCCAAGTGGGAAAAAAAAAGTATTGCCCATCTAGAAATACTTGTGAGTTCATTTCTTTCAACAAAGGCAGAAAGCTGATGAAGAGTTGTCATGGTTTAATGCTGTCTGGCAACTAAGCACTACACAGCCACTTGCTCACTCCCTGTTGGTGGGTTGGGAGAGAGAATCAGAAAGGTAAAAGTGAGATAACTCATGGGCTGAGACAAAGACAGCTTAATAAGTAAAGCAAAGAACACCCATGTAAGCGAAGCAAGACGAGGAATTGATCGACCACTTCCCATTGTCAGGCAGGTGTTCAGCCATCTCCAGGAAAGCTGGGGTCCATCACATGTAACAGTTACTTGGGAAGACAAACATCATCACTCTGAATGTCCTCCCCCTCCTTCTTTCCCCAGCTTTATATCCTGAGCATGAAGTCATATGGTTTGGAATACCCTTCTGGTCAATTGGGGTCAGCTGTCCTGGCTGTGTCACCTCCCAGCTTCTTGTGCACCCCCAGCCTACTTGCTGGTGGGGCAGGTTGAGAAGCAGAAAAGGACTCTGTGCAAGCACGGCTCTGCAATAACTAAAACATCACCACATTATCAACACCATTTCCAGCACAAATCCAAAACATAGCCTCGTACTAGCTAGTGAGAAGAAAACTGAGTCTACTCCAGCCAAAACCAGCACATGGGGCAACAGCAAGAAAACAGAGAACTGCATGATGCCATAACACTTGCTTCGAAATCACTCATCACCAACAGGAACTTGCTCAAAAAACAGTAAGCAAAGAAAAGCAGCTATGTCTTTCTACATCACCCATGCCCAGTACGTGGAGTAAGTCAGACAAAAACTACAACGGGGCTACCATTGTGCAAATCCCTTCAGGTTTTTCCACATCCCTTTCCCTCAGTCAACATTTGGCATGCAAATCTCCTGCTCAGAACTGGCCCAAGCCCTCGTTTGTCATGTCTAGTAATACACACAATTTGCACTAATTCAAATGAAGACATTACGAGGATACTGGAACTATTGAGCCTAGCCCAACATTTAGAAAGAAACTGGAAAGTAGACAAAGCCTGACAAGATAATACTGTAAACATATTGTCATCAGCTGAAAAAGTGTGTTTTTTGTTTTTAGCAAATGTGTTCACAAAAAAAAGGAAATTATAGAGATACTATTCAAAGAAACACCGAAGGCGGAACTGTGAAACCCGTTGCTACATTTTACAAACCAATGAACCTGGAAGTCTTTTAGACTCTTGTGATATATTTTTGTTGTTGTTTTTCCTGTATTGGTATTTTTCTTCTTTCCTTCTTTCTTTGCACAACATATTAGCAAGACTTATAGTATTTTGGGTACAATGTTACCTGAAGAAGTGCCTGGAAAAACACACCGTTTCCCAAGAAAACACCCTCAACAACAAAACTTAGCACATCCTACCTACTTCAAGTGTCCAATGAACCGGATGCTTTATGGACACAGAGTTATTCTCATTCTCCACAATAAATACATGCTGAAAAAGCTGACTGCATATTTGTAGTATCAAACACTTAGCAATTAACAGAAACAATTAATTTGGATAGGAAAAAAAATTCCACAGCTGAAATTAATCAAGAGCCTTTGCACTTGAGAACAATTTTGACACAAGAAACAGAAATTTCCTGTCTCAGAAAGAGTACTCAGCTAACAACACATTTTACATAAAATACTATGACACAGATAAATACTTTCAAATGTGTCTTAAAGCTACTTTCCCGAGGAGATGCAAATACTCCTTTTAGGTGCACACATCCTCTGCTGTAGTGCTGCTAATGTCCACAAACCTCCATTCATTGCTTCCTCACCCAGTGGGGTCCAGTCCTCATGGAAACCTCTGCTCCTGCTAGACCTGGTCCACCAGTAGTTCAGGAGTTGCTCCTGAGCATATACTTAATGCTCATGTCATGGAATTTTTCCCCTGTAATAGAGTCCAATTCAATCGGATGTTCAGGGTACTACCAGGCTCTCCATCACAGCTATCTCTCAAAGACATTAAAACTCTCTTTTGTAGCCCAGGGATAAGAACAAACTGCCTGGTTGCTGGAAACTCTGGTGCTTATCTCTTCAGCTGGGCAGGGATCATCCCTCCCAGGAGAGCACCCTAACTCTAAGTTTGCAGGACAGTCTGAGGTCTTCTTCAATCTCTCTTGCTAATGTTGTTAAGCTTCACTAAAAAATACATGAATATTCACTAGATAGGAAAGAAAGAATGACTGGATGTCCATTTGGGAGATTCATGTAACAGGGTTCTAAGCTAATGAATGTTTAACTGTGAAGGAAAGCAACTTCAACAGCAGCTGGTAAGTTCCCACAGCTGAATTTGCAGAGCATCTCCTCAGAACATTATCTATAAATACCTAGGGACCATATATACACATGCTATCAACACTTATTCAAAATGCCTCTTCTGTTAACCATATGTGCAATATCTAATGCGGATACCTAACTGGATATCTAATTAGGTACTTCATTTAGGCTGTGAACCCTGTGGTTCAAAAACCACACCTAAAGGCAAAGCAGCACCACGACAGTGAACGTTTACTTGTATATGCAGTAGAAGGTCTCATTTCCAAAGTGACTTGTGAATGCTTTGTTAAAACTTTCAAAGATGCTTAAATCTCACCAGATCTTTGTAAACGGAGTTAGGTTTCCAAATAATATACATTTTGAGCAGGATAAAAAATGATCCAAGTCTATTATTTCCCCAGCAGACAATAAGCAAATGAATAAATGCCATTCTAAAACAGTGCTCAGTGTATACGTGATTATAGATGGATAGCCTGGATACTGTGGTAAGACCACAGAGAAGACAGGGCACAACACACAGCAGAGTTGAAAGAATAGCATAGCTGATACCCCAGTCCCAACTTTATTCTCACATTTGCATATTCATGCTCTTTTCCAACTTTCATTGAAACTGCCTACACATTTCCCTTGGCAGGCATTGTAATTCTCACCGGAAGATCTTACCTCTTTGAATTATCCTGGGAGATATCAAAGTTGTGCCTACTAGTAAATACTGACCCTAAACATTGCCTATTACCTGGAAGCACACAAACCTTTTTAGTATTTTTAAGAAAAGCAGAAGGAAATCTGAAAGCCTGCTGTAAGCCAGAACCACGAGTGACGGACCAGAGCCAGGGCTAACTCCCAGGACAGGGATGTGAACGATGGGCAGCTGGATGACAGCAGGCATCTCGGTCCCGGGGTACCGCTCCGGAGCAGCGGCACACGGAGACGAGAGTTTAAAAAAGCACAGCCCTGTCAGAGTCCCTGGGGACGCCAGGCCAGGGAGCGGACGAGGTGCAGCAGAAGGCTCCACCGTCCATGGACTTAGGGGTCCGGCCCGAGGCACCGCGAAGGGAGATGCGAGAGGGCGCGTCCGCGGTGGAGCCTCTCGGACACCGCGGGGCTGGGGGCCGGGCAGCAGCGGGGAGCGGGCGCCCCCCGCCCGGCTGCACTCACCGCACCGCGCTCGAAGTCGTTGTAGAAGGGCTTGTCTAGGAGGTGCCTCTCGCTGCAGCCCGCCGCGCCCTCCAGGCTCAGGTACACGTAGTCGTCGGTGCCTGCGAACCACTGGCTGCCCGTGGCCACCGTGACCGTGTAGGATGGCATGGTCCTACCAGTGCGGCTCGGTTCGGCTCTGCTCAACTCTGCACAGCCCTACGGACCCGACTCGACCGGCCGATGCTGAGCCGCGTTCCTGCCCTAGCCCGGACCCTGTACAGCGCCGCCTCCTCCTCCTCCTCTGCCGCCACGGCACGGCCAGGCGCGGCACTGCCCGCCCCTTCCTCAGAGTCCGGCACACCTATCCCGGTACCCTGCACCTCGACACCCCAGGCAGCCTGTGCTGCTCAGCTGTCTGCATCGAGCCCCTGTCCCGGCAGAGCTACTTCACACTCTGCACTGCACCCCTGTCCTGGAACAGCTACCCCGCAGCCCACACTGCACCCCTGTCCCTGCACAGCTCCCCTGCACCCTACACTGCACCCCCGTCCCCGCACAG
>JANVCC010000106.1:1766816-1956859 GCA_025345505.1 Todiramphus chloris collaris | reverse complement strand
ACGGCCAGGCAAGGCAGGGATGCCGTTAGAAGTAGGGTGGAACTTTGCCTCATTCGCCAGTGTGAAAAATGCAAAAGGTCTCAAGAATAATCGATCACCAAATGCTACCCAATAACTACCTTCGTGCCAGACAGTACTTGTGTGTGCTGCTGCTGAGACCCAGTGCTGGTTTCTGGCACACGCTTGCAAAACCAGGAAGTCCCATCCCATCGCTGTTCTGATGCAGCGAGCCCAGGCTTATTTCTCCCCAAGCTGCCTTCCTGGGGGGGCCGTAACTGCTCCCTACATCACTTCTGCACTCGAGCCCCTGTGCATCCTACTGACCTCACTCGAAGATGGTTTCATAAGGCAGTACTGGGATCTGTGCACTTGTGAGCAGGGTGCTGGGCCTGTAAAGTATGAGCAGCTGCCATTCCTGAGCTGGCTCTGTATTAGCAGGGGACTAGAACAGGCCCCTGCCAGGAGCACATCTACTCTGATGTGGATTTTGCTGCTTGTTATTCACAGTCCCCATTTGCATAAGCATCACTCAGATTTACTACATGGAAATTCACAGCAGAAGTCAGCTGCTCTCCCTCTTTATCTCCTTGCAACTCCAGTGAAAAACAAGGTTGTTCTGTGAAGATGTCCCATATCTTATAGCCCTCCTGAGGCTGCAGGCAATTTGGGTAGGCAGATGGCTCTCTTGAAATATGCTAGTAAGGGCTGGGAGTTGGGAGGAATGATACAACAAATGATATAGGGGATCAGTAGAGCCTACAGAAATTTGCAAGCTACATAAATAATCTAAGGGGCATGGGCTTCATAGTTGAGAACATATGGGTGCTAATTGTGTATTGCTCCACCAGAAGGGGAAGAAAAAACTCCTTGTTCATAGACCTGCCTCTGTCACAGCTCAGAGTCTCCATCCAGAAATTAGCTCCAGGATTGCAAAGCTCAGCACAGACTGTCCTTGCTCTGCTATCCACACGGTGGCAATTCTGACACCAGTTGAATCTCTCCCAAATCCCCAGTGGAGCTGCTGTATCAACACTACCTTGTCTTTATAACTTTTGTACAAGGGATCATACAGATTACAAGGGTCTGTATGTGTCCCCATGAACCTTCTACCCCTTTTTTAAGGAGGTGTTCCTTGGATCCTCCATCCTATGTAGTGAGACATTTGGACACCTACCTCAGCCCTGGGGACCATGGCATCTGGGACTGCTTGACCTCACCCACTTCCCTCTAATTCTGCAGATCCTCTCATGGCCTCTGCAGATGTAGCTGTGCTACTCTGGCACTTTGCAAGAAGAGGAGAGGAGGGAGACAGAGAGAAAGCAGCCTGCTCTCAGGCTTCCCCTCCCCAGATCAGTGCTGGGAGGCTGCACAGGTAACACTGCTAAAAAGGAGAGGAGAGCAGCAGCATGTGACAGGTAAGCCATAGACAGACACAAGGAATACAGCCACATTAGCGGCTCCTCTTTTGATATCATTTGGTGCTGCAACCGTTTGAGAACTGCAAAACTAGAATAGCAGTGGAATACTGAAGACTAGAGAAAAAGTTCTAAGCCCCAGCAGCAAGGGTAGAATCCAGATAGAGGCTTGTGCAGTAACAGCTCTAATAAGAAGTCAAGGCAGGTCCAAATTTATACCTGAAATAATACCTTTAACTTTTACCACAGCTAAGTTTCATCCAGGGCTGCAAGAAAGCTGCTGAATGGAACAGTTTGATTTAATTTGCCTGATTTTTCTGGTGTACATCAGCTGCTCAGGTGTGGCCAAGAATGTAGGATGGTCCTGAAAAACGTGGGTTTGGGATAAAATAAACCATCATTTTGTTGGCATGAGAAACACTAGTTTAGCTAATCCCATGATCTGAATCAGTTCTCTTTTTAACACAGCACTTTCAAATGCAAGAAGTTAAACATGAGAGCAAGACAAGTGGCAAGCCAGACCCTAGAGAGACCTCAGTTTATCCACAGGAAGGGAACAATAGTACTTTCTGAGTTAATGTGGGATGCTCAGGAGTAAAGCAGATATGAAATACTACATACACTAGGACAGCTGCGCTTTCTCATTTGGGACCGAGTCATCAGTCCAAGACACTTCCTATTGTCTTCCAACCACAAAGATAATTGTTTCCCTTGACAAAGGAACCTGCTGTCAACAGCACCAGGCCCTATGGCTCCAATAGTGATGAATTCTCCTAAGTCTGCTTGGACTGACTTGTTCCCAGGTGGCCTTCGAGACAGAGAGTTATCAGAGCAAACCGGCACAGCAAGGGGCTCCCAGCAAAAATGACTGGGAGGTTAATTTTAGTGAAGTCTTAAATTGTTAGGAATTACAAGCCTGATTCCTTGAAGCATCCGGATTTAATAAGCACACTCTGACTGGTGATCTGGTCCCTCTTCTCTGTGCAGCCTTCTGGTGTTTTATTCAGTTATTTCAAACCCTCCTCTGATGTTAAAGCCTTTGAGACTACTTTATTTGTCTCCTTAACACTCTCAAGCAAGGTCTCCTCTCTTGTTTTCAGCTTTCAGTTCCTCTGCCACCAATCTTGCCTTTCCCCTAGAATATACTTTAAAAGATAATTCTTGAGAAAGTTTGCCATCACTTGACCCTGTCTGAGCAATATTACACTTCCCATTATTCTACCCTGAGTAATGCACCAAACTTTCTCCTTGTTTCCTTTATGCAGGGCTCTTATGACATTTTTTATTAGAAAAAACAAATCTCTGCCACCTTTCTGTAATCCCCTCTCTCTCTCCATTTAGCCAAGATGATTTTTAACTCTGCTTGGTTCTTGTCTTATAATGAGATATTCTTACCTAATTTTCTGATATCATCCATCCATCCCAAGGCTGTAAAAAAGCATCCTCTTCTGACTGTACTGTTACCACAATACAATCCCAAAATGTCAGAGAGCATGCTACACATTAGATTGCAGTCTAGAGAATTTAAAGGAAAAACTGGGATTGCAGGTGGATATTGAGCTTTAGTTGCAGTCACTTTTAGGTGCTTCCATGGTCATTCCTGTGACTGTAATTTGGCTCCTCCTAGCAAAACCCTCTCTGCCTAGCCTTGCCCAGAGGTAAGCTGAGTGACTGAGAAATAATAATAGTGATGAAAGACGAAGGGGAGAAGAGGAAGGAAATTTGGGTTACACAAGTAGAATGAGTGGAAAGGGGCAAATACACTGTGATATGGGTGAACAGGTTAGGGATAGGGTAGGGGAAAAGGGTATTGGAGAAAGATGTACAGTCCCTGCATCACAGGCTGAGCATCAGAGCAGCCAGGAGTCTGTCTCTTGGCGCTCTTGGGGCTTGAATTTGGGTAAGCAGCTGGAGTGACACCATTTGACATCTCTGTAGCCTCCAGAGGGCACTCAGATGGATCTTGCCAATCCTCAATGCTGCTTCTCCTGCCTCCCAACATCCTCCCTCTGTTCTGCTCTTAGAGGCAAGTCATGCTGGTCCTGCCAGCCAGGTACCAGTAACTACTCATGAGACAGCTCCAGTTCCTGGGGACCTGCAGAAAAATCCTGTTCCTGGAGCCACAGCTGTGCCATGTGCCACTGAAACACTTCTCTGCTCCGCCTTGGAGATGGACACACTTCACACAGTAGTATCTTTTCAGATGAAAATTAAGTTTACAAGAAGGAAGAAGTTATTTTATAATTAACTCAAGGTGCCTGAACCCAAGAACAAGAACACTTTTTAACCAGTAGCCAGATGGCTCTACAGGCTCTATTCCTCAAACCGTCTATCAGTTTCTCATCCCCAGGCACTGTCAGTCAAACAGCAGGTTCTGGAAATTATGTTATCTCTCCAGCAGGGTATTTTTGTATAGAGTTCTTGCTGGTGAGTTTGCAAATTTATGTAAGTCACTTAATTTACTACAACCAGACTTGCTTCACTAAGGGAACATAGGACAGAGCCTTTTATTTTGCATGGGAAACACCTCTCCAGGGTTTCTGTTTTAAGATTTCATCCCCTTTCTTACCTAAATTAAAAACTAATCACTCCTTAAAAAGAAATATATAAATTAATAGATATTCTTTGACTCCCCCTTGTGTCTGTTACAGATACAACTTTCCAGATCTTAATTGCTCTTTGGCATTTATGCTTTTCTTACCAGCTTTCTCACAGCAGCACAGATAGCCGTGTTCCTTGACCTACTGGTGCTAGAAACCCACTCAAGAGAAATTGCTGAAGAATTCCTCTTCTGAGGCTTCATCCTGGCATGAAAACACACACAATACTGCAATTGTGCTTATGCCATCAACAGCGAAGGGTAAATGCACAGTCATGTACAACTCCATGCTTACACAAAATTATTTTTCTTCTTGGAGGAGAATCACAGTAACAAGCATCTTCTGCTCTGCACAGAAATGGGGATGCGTGTGAGAACGCTGACATCAGATATGAAGCATTCACAGCAACATTCAGTGTCAATTCCAGAAGCTCCAGATTTTCAGGACCCCAGGAATCTTCTCTCTCTACCTCCTGCGTGGCACAAACCAGAAAATTCTCCCCATGATTCCTGTATCTGAGCTCAAAGCACCTGCAGTCCCATCTTCTCACTGCATTCAAGGAGCCACTGCCTACTTGTTCTGATACTTAGCTATTCCTTTATCATTATGAATCATTTGAACATCCACTTGTCCTGGGATGCTACTCTGCGTTGGCCTGCTACACTGAAGAGCCAGCAAATTCCATGTTTACTCCAGTGAAAATAACTCACTTTAATCAACATCTTACTGCCAGAAAGCTCAATTTTTCTCTTGCATGGGCCTCTAATGCTTTTTCAAACAAAATGGATACTATAATGGTTTGTTTTGTTATGCTTCTTGGGTTTTTTTTTAATAGAAACACTTTATTGCTGCAGTCAATAACCCTGTGTATCATCACACACAAATAACCAATTACAGTTTAAGAAACTAAAAATAATTCTGCAAGTGGTAATACTGAGAAAATGAACATACATGAAAGAATACAAAACTATACATTTAAGTTACTAGAAATTTACTAACTAAAAAATTCTGCAGAAGTGTGAAGTGTCTTGTATAAACTATACAACACATACCAGTGTAAAGTTGTTTAACGTTATACAATTACCTATCTACAAATGTTTTTACTAAATACAAGATCAGCTGCAATTTTTAAACAGTTATCTTCTACACAAAGACAAGTGCTTTCAGTACTTCACTGGAATATACAGACACTGCAATATCTCAAAACTAAAAAATAATCACAAAATAAAAGGTCCCACTTAGAAGTTTTCTTTGCATATCTAATATAATGCTGTGAAAATCCAGCCAGCAATATCCTTGCTTTTGTATTTGTCCTGTTTCACCCATATTTGAGAGGCACCCAACCCAGTGCCACTGACCTCCCTTTCACTGCCGGCCACAATCTCCGCAGCAGACTACACCAGAAATCTGTATCTTAATACACTTCAGCTCTAGCAGAAACTTGGACCCTGGTCCTTCTTATTCTTAAGTACCCAGCCAAACACAGGGCAGAAGGAAATAGCTCCCATGTGTGGCCATATCCATGCATCACTTCAAAGGTTTCAGTAGAGCGGCACACCGTGCAGACCCCTTCCTTACAGCACAACCACAACTGGGGTTGATGCTCTGATCATACAGGAGAATGGCAGAAGTGAGCCTGGGCAGGGAGCTACTTTTGCTTCCCAGGTTTTCCAAGGTACAGCACAAAGGCCGAGAACTTCTCTAACCCCTTGTAGGCTCAGTGTAACCTTCACTGAATCCCTCCTGCTGAAGCAAAGCCAATCTCAATGACATTCACTCAGAGGAAGTTGTTCCCAGGTCTGCCCATCTCTTCTGAACACAGGACAACATTTTAAACACCACTCCCACTCCCAAAAGGGTTACAGTTGAAGAAAGTCCTGAGAATTCATAGGAATTTAATGTCTCATGATCTCTTAAATGGGATCACCCTTCTGCAGCACACACCTGTATTTCTAACATAATGGATGGCAGATACATCAAATATGACACAGCAGGGAAATTTCCTTGGCACAGCCGGTGCTTTTTTGGACAGGATTTAAGTCAATAGAATGGGAATCTGGTCAGATGTCTAGGGCATGGGACATATCAGCAAAGGCTCTGACAATCTAAGAAAGGGTTTGTGGCAGATGGTATTAAGCCTACATACCCTCCTACTAAAATTCTTACCTCACAAAAGCCCCAGGTAGACAACTAACTTTGGTCAAGGAACAGGGACCAAAAAAAGTCAAGACTTCTATTTCAGTCATTTCAAAAGCTGCCAGAAGGGAGTGCTGGAAAGCCTAACCTAACAGGGAGTAGTCATTCCTCCTGCTGACATCTGGGCAGGAAGGACAGAGCTCACCTGAGCTAGCAGCAGCATCTCACAGCTGGAAGCTGAAAACAAGTCAAGAGTATCTCCTTGAGGAGAAAGAAGGAAAAAGCACCATTCAGTCTTCTCACACCATTTGATGGCACCATGCAGAAGCAGAGAACTGAAGCTCCAGAAGCCCACTGTTAACACTAAGAAAGAATCAGCATGAGAAGTGTGACCAGCTAAATGAAAAGCCCTGACAGATGGATCTCTTCTACAGCCCTTTCTGGTATGAGCATTCCTAAGAAGGATAAAGAGTTTAAATATTAGTCCTTAATTTTCCTTCAGAAAAGACCTGTTGGGAGAAGGAATGGTTATCAGCAACACTGGCTAAAACAGTTTCATCCACAAATATTTTTCCCCAGATGATTTTGCTGCACATGATTTTTCTTCACAAGTTAAGATACACAGAGGCACAGCAAAAGCCTTCAGTATCATTAATACACTGAACACTACCTAGCATGTGCCACATGGAAATTCCAGAACAACAAATGAGATTTCACAATGTTTCACCAAGAATCACGTACGACAGTAACTGAAACAGAACCAGCACATTAGAGTATGCCATATCATGGCACTTGTCAGAGCATCAGTCAGACACCAGTGCCTCTCAGGTCTGAGCTAGAGAACAATCAGGTTTCATATCAGAACTTATACATTTTCATTCTATGATTCATTTCACCTACTGGCCAAGGATCAGATGAGAACACACATAGCATCAGTCAGCAGCTGATTCTGTGCATCTTGCAGCTGCGATGTGAGCATCTTGCAGACATGTAAGCCTTGTGCATTTGGGTGTTTCAGAAGAACAAGATGAAGGTGTGTAAGACCTGATATTTAACCCACCTGAGTTTATGTAGTAAATCTTTTCACAGAGCAAAACAGAAAAAAAAAAGAAGACAGTGTATTATCTGGGTTCTCGTAATAGAAGTGGATCACCCACAGGAGAGTTCAGGAAAAGGCCTGAGTAATTGCACTTGAAATTATGGCAGGCACAGGCAACAAACTCAGCATGCGTATGGTCATGAAGACTGCTGCCCCGATGTTAGCAAGGTATGCAGGGTTTCTCTGCCTGTATCACCTGGGATATCCTGACACCTAGCTTTGCTGGGACTGTCCAGAGGTCTGGGTATTTTAAACCATCTCAAGAACAAGCCACCATGTCGTTCATGAAGATCACAGCCAGTAAGCTTCAAGCATGAGATCCCACAGAGTCATGCACACACACACGCTTTTCCTCTAGCAGCTCTTAGAAACCACTGCTGTGTGTTCTTTTACCACAGTTCCTTCTCTGCCTTTTAAAATACTCATTTAGAAATAAATTAATATCACATTCTAAGGAAAAGAATCACCATTTTCTTACTGTTATTTTTTAAGATGTCTTAAAGCAACTACTTTTATTATGAAAAGAACTTACCCAATGAAAGCTGTATTTGAGAAAGACTAAATAAAACCTGAAGATTTAGTTCAGTATCTCAACAAGCAAACAGAAGCTTTTACCTAACTAAGAGGTCCAGGCAACACCTACAGAGACCAACCAGAAGACTGTAATTGTCTTTACACAGACAGGGCTCAGGTAGGGAGAGTCAGCTTTTAAATGCAGAGGCCTTGTGTGCTGACTTTTTGTAGGGCTTTGTTTCTGCTTCAGTCACACTGAGACTTTGGTTAAACAAGGGCTTTAAGCTGGACAGGATTTCAGTGGGGCAGATTGGCCAAGCAGATTAACAGTAGACACCCCAGGCTTTGGGCAACTGTTTCTAAAGCCCTGCAAACAGATTTTAAAGCTCTTCCTCTCTTTTCATTAAGGCTGACTGATTAAAAAGCCAGTCCATAATTCAAAAGCGTAGTGAAAACTATTCTCTGACCATGTAATGCATCACATTAGGACTAAAACCAGGCAGGTATTTTTAAACTCATTCACTTAATGCAGTATTCACTTCTTCCTAGACTTTCATCTCAGCATCTCCCTGACAACATCAAATTCTTGGGCAATTCACACATGACACAGAACTAAAGAAGGAAAACCAATTTCAGCTGTATTGACTAAGTATCTTTTTGTTTTTTTCCACTGTAACAGCTCACATTTTTACCAATATAGTAACAAACCCTTTGCCAATGGTTTGGAATGAAAGTTACATCAAGTAGATATGTGCAGGTGTGTTGGTGGTCTGATCTGTTGAAAAAATAAAACAAAACCAATCCCCAAAACAAAGCACTGAAACCACTACGCATTGCAAATGAACACTGTACACACCCTCAACTCCCCATACACAAGTCACGAGTGCAACATCCTTTGAAAAAAACCTGCTCCTCAAAGGAAATCCAAAGAGGCATATTTTTTTTAGTGTTATGTTTAGTAAGATAACATGGGCATGTGTTGGAAATCATACGTTGGATTTTTTTTTTTCAAATTTTGGGATTTTTTTATAAGGCAAGAGGCTTATGTTCCAGAAAAACAGGTGGGGTAAAGAATGAAGAAATGTTTCAAAAATGACACATTCTTTCAAGTTTCATTCTCATTTGACATACATATTACAAAATAAAGATTTTTAAAAGTGCTATATGCTTTGTAAGTCTCATCACAATACATAAAGCAAAATTTTACACCTGCTGCCTAAGACAAAATGTTAGTGGCAGTGTTAGTGGTAGACTAGACTCTAACTCTCATTTCCCTCAATGTCTGGGACAACCTCCTTCATCACGCTTAAAGAACAAGCAAACAAACCAACCCACCCCACCCCATCCCACTCTACACATATTCCAAAATCATTTAGAGTCATCTTTTAAAGTAACAGACTCCATGAACTCGATGACAGTTCTCTAGCGGCTTGCTTGATACCAATCCCAAGGCTCATTCTACCCAGTATCCTGTGGCTCTTTCATCAGCCAGTATGAGACACAAAACGTTGAGAGGTACACAGCCACGATGACAGTGACAGATATGCCAAAGGGATTTAAAAAAATTCCAACAAAAAAAAAAAACCTGTAAAAAAATTCATCCGCCAGCCCTCAGCTGTTAGCCGATTTTAAAAAGGTAGAGCAGTTTGCAGTAAACAATGATATTTTAAATCTTCGAGGACATACAGAAACACCCCTCCCACCCAACAATCAGACGTGAAGGATTTCTGCAGCACAGTCTTCTGGCTCTGTGTAATGTGAAGAGTTTGTGTCCGAATGATGAACTCCAAGCATTTCTTTACTTTCAAAGTTTGGCTCCATTAGTGCAGGTTTTTCAAAAATATTCTTTTTGCTAGTTTCTGGACAGTTCTGTACATATATTACTCGATTATAAGCTTTAAGTCTCTTCCACAGCTGTACGTACACTTTGCATTGTACATACATGAACAGAAGTCCTCCAGTGAAACCGATAGCCACAACAACCAGCTTAGTCCAAAATGGCCACTCTAGAATCCCTGGAAGAAAGAAAAATACACAAATGAAGAAAGAAAAAGGACCTGCTTGATATTGGCCGGACTACATTGAATCTCTCATGAACATCCTGTAAGCAAACTGTCATAGAGTTTGGGACAAAGAAACTATTCTTATGTTGCCATTTTTCTTATTTGGTCTTTCTTCCACCTCCCTTCAAGTCAAACAGAATTCTATTTCACATACCATATTTATTCTTGCCTACCAGAGGGAAAACAAAACTACTGCTGCTCTATGTCTGTGCTCTGTGTCTCACAAGTGTGCAGCACAAGCACAGAGTCAAGGCAGCAGACAGTAAAATGTTTAGCTCCTTTTACACCTGTTTTTAAACAAAAATTGGATCAGATTATGAAAGGGATTCTATGGCATGGTTTCCTCTTCATAGCAGGTGACTCGACTCAGTGACCCAAGAGGACTGTTCCACTCTGTGATCACCCAGTATATGGAATCATAGCCTTTAAACTCAAAAGGGAATGGTTGTTAGCATCTAGCCTGACATGTCTGTTAAACAGACCAGCCTATTTTATCTGCATCAAACCCAGTAACTTGTAGTTGGGCTACGTCTCTTCCAGTGCAAAACTGCAAGTGTTGGAAATGCTGAAGCATTCTGGCAAGCTCATCCTCTGTCATTAAAAATGACTACCATTACTTTTCCTGAATTTGTCTCAATTGGTCTTTTTGACATTGGATCCTGTCACAGCTCTAGCAACTACCTTTAAATGAGAGATTTTTAATTTTATATATCTTCTGCTTATGTGAAGTCCTGTATCCACCTAACCTCACTCCTCTTTAAAGATAAGCAATATCACAAGATGGATAGAAAACTATGCTGAATCACCCACTAGAAGTTTTCTCAGAGAATAAAATCATGGTATTCCAAGTCTTCACAGCTTTTACCAAGGTACAGGCCAGTGATGTTGTGGAATTGCATGGTAGTGTGGGAACAATGAAAATATTTTAGTCCCAAAATATAGAGGGCACTGCAGCACAACTACTGATGAAATCCCACCTGTAATTAATACCTGAACCTCTAATTCAGAGGTAAGCTATCTGATGCCATCTGTAGGCACTGATGGTATATGCTTGCCCCTGTACAAACATGACTGTATACCCACACACCACTCCCCACACCCCACAGCTCATTACAGCCCTCCCCAGATGTAGAATCCAAATGAAGGGAGCAAAGAAGGTACTATAAAATGTACTAAATATTCACACTATTCCTCCTATTCATGTTTATATAATATATTTATTGGCTAAAATAATCTGGAGACAGTAAGTCTCCAGTCTTCATTATCATACGGAAGCCTTACACCAGAAGGCCAACAATTTTCACCACACTTGGAAGAGATGGGGTTGGATGGAACAGAAACTAGACGACTTCATCCAAAGCAGATTCCTGACTATCATGAATAGTCATGAGCAAAGTTATGAACAATCAAACTACAGCCCAAATGAGAAATGACAGCAAATCTCTTCAGCTTTAAGTGTGTTTCTGTGGATTCTGGATGGAGGTTGATTGATGCTCAGCTCCCTCTCCAGATGATGCCCTTAAATCACCAGCAAGACATTTTCCACCTGCACGTCCCATTGGCACGGAAGGCTCAGTGATTAAGGGCAGCTCTCTTTTTAATGTCTCCCAGCCCTGGGAGATACCCTGTCCCTTCTATCCCCACCTCCATGGACAGGTCAGCTGCCTGAGAAACAGTTTCTGTGACAGCTGCATGTTTGCAGCCCAGCTGCAGTTTGATAAGTGTACAGCTGGCATGCTAAAGAAAACCTACTATTCAAGAAGTTAAGACATCCTTGCAGTGGCTGTCAGTCCCTACATGAATTGCAGTGCCCCTCATCTCAGTTGTGTGAATTGGAGTCCTAAGAATCAATGTGAACTTCTGTGCTTCAGGCACAGTCACTCATAAAAATGTTTCCAGCCTAACATGGCTCTCACAAGAAACTTGTGCTAACCCACCTCACAGATTATAGAACAGAAAGAAAACCCTGTTGATTTACCTCAAACATTTGAATGTAGGTTCTTCTTACATCTTCTCTTTTTAAAAACTATTCTGGTTCTGCCCAGTTAAAAGGTAGCCATAGCAGCAAACAAATGCTCATGTCCTTATCTGATCTGCTCAGTAAGCGTTCTGATTCCAAACTAAACTAGATCTTTTGTGTCTGGCTACATTGGATTGTATCTGTGCATTTCCTAAGTGCAAACTAAATGAAATGACTTGAAATGGACTTAAAAAGCACTCAGATGAATTTATACTGATTTAACTAAATAATTTTAGAACTGTCCTTTTAAACCAACCCAACCTCAGGCTAGAGCTGACTAGTCAAAGTATAAACATTACATACACACTCATGCTCTGCATCCTCTCTGTATTCAGGAAAAGTAGTTATTCTGAGAGAGTAAGTGGGAAGATAAGTAACATACCAGTAGTCTGCCCCTGTTTAATCTCTTCAGCGGTCCTGTCTATCAGGACATAGAGAGACCACACAACGCAGGTGATGGCAATGATATGGAATGTTACAGAGCACATGATCTTCCTCCTCTCACTGGCCGTCATCTGCAGCTTCTCCCACTGGCAAGCAACGCAGAAGCAGAGCAAGAAATTAGGTGTTTATTGTAGTTACTAGAGAGTATAAAAAGAGAACACTGATAAGAACAAAAACCAGGCAGGAGATGCGTTTCCTCCTAACAGGGATTTTAAAAGTCAGACGGTATTGTTGCTCTGACCACAGCACGTGTGTGACAGCTGGCGGCTCAACCTGCCGGGACAGAAGCCATCCTGGCACTGGAGGGGACCTCCAGTGCTCAGCTCCCTTCTGGAGCCTTGGCACAATGTTATCCCAACCCTGCTCATCCATGAAGGGACAACTCCAGCCCAGAGGACGCTAACGCAAGACCTTGTGCAGCACAAGCAAGGCTGCTCCTTTGTGTGTTCCCCACTCAACAGCAGGTATCCATCTACAGTCCCAGCTGAGCATCCTGAGCGGCAAAGGGGACCCTTCCTCAGGCAGGCATGCAGTAAAACACTGCAATAAAAGTGGTGTATGACCCAACTGACCAGTGCATGCAAGAGATCTCACACTGAGCTCTGTTAGAGTCCCTTGGTGCACAGTTAAGGCTGTTCAGCTCTCAGCTCAAGGCTGTTCAGTTCTCACCTTCTACCTCTGGGGTTTCATTCAGTTTTCACATATATTTAACACTACTTGCAGCAGCAACACCCATATTTTATTTTCAGTGTTTCAAGCACACTTAAATACATGTGCCCTAAGAATATACAACAGAACCGGGATGGCAACTTTTCTAAGTGAAAGGATGTAGCAAATTAAATCCCCAGGCCTGCATCTATCAATAATACAGCCCAAATAGAAACCACAAAGTCAGGTTGCTGTCACTTAGGAAAGATACAAATAAACAAAGGCAATTATTATAGATGTTCCTAATATGAAAGGAATTGTTCACAACCAGTTTTGGGGTTTTTTTCCCCTCAAGAAACTCTGAAGTTTTTTTGGGTTTTTTTTTTTTTTAATTTTCCCTATGTTATGATGAAAGTTTTTGCATGTGTGGTACACATTCCTCAGCATACCTGCTTGGAACAGAGTTAAGATAAGCTTTTCTCACACTTGTACAAAATATATGCTGAGGCACATGAGTTTTTCATACACACCTATGTATTTCTAGAGAGGTGTATTTGATGTCTCCTAGGAGAATCTGTAGGAAAAGAGGATTTTGAAAAGGGGGAATAATGTGGAAGAGAGTGAGGATGACCTGACTGGTATGACTGAGATGCTCATTATGCTGAATTACTGTTTTCACTGCTACAAATACAAGAATGGTTGAAACATGAAATAGAGACTTTGTGATCCTTTCGATCTTGCCAACAAACAATCTCTTTGGCCAGACCAAGCCACATTTCCAGTGCAACAGTCACCCAGATCTCATCATGGCACAAGAACTGAAGACTTCCAGCAATGACATGCTAGACTCATGTGACACTAGAAAGCTATACTCTTTCAATCTTCTTAGAGAAAAAGATTGGACAAAAATTCCCTTTGGATGTTGTATTTTAAACTGAAAATAGCTTTTACATCTAAAAAAGGTGTTTATTTCTGAGAGAAAGTATAAATTAATTTTGTCAAAAAGTAATCAAATGAAATCTGTTTGGGAATGTTTTTACAGAGCCACGAGGACTTATGTTTGCCTAATTTATATTTCTCTTTTCTGTTCCATGACTTGTGCTCCTCCACTGGACAATACCTACTGTGAACTGCAGCCACCAAACCAACTCATCTCTTTGAGAGATATGACCGCATAGCAAAAGAGAAGATATCCTGCACACTATGCACTAGCCCAGAGAGGAAACTAGAATCTGTAGGTCCCTGATGTATTATTCTGACAATATGGCATGCAGCATTTCCCAGTTAAAATAGTCAGCAGTTCTGGGTTTTTGAAGTGCTATTTAAAAAAGAAAAAATATCAGCAGAAAATTTAGATTTAATGTCATCTTCTCCCCCCTCCCCAGTGAAATCCTAAAATGGAGCATCCCTCTCTTGTCTCACCTCATCTTCACTTGAGCCATAACATATTTTGTTTCTCATGCTTGGTAACTTAGTGTATGAACAGTCCAATGCTGTAATATAATCTGAAGATGCTGAGGAAATTTAATTCCATTTCTACCCTACAGACAAGCACAAGCCCTATTATTTGTCCCATTCTGTTCATAATCACCATTTTCAGGCTGTTTTCTCCTGACTGATAGGGTACCATAAAGGCTGAGTTAAAGATAGAGAAACAACTTATCTTCTGGTTGCAGCTGAACCTCTAAAAAGACTCTTTAGATATATTAGAGAGGTAAACTCCTTCTTCTCCTTCTCTTTATGGCTCTGTCCTTACCTTCTGGCATCCGGTCTCTCTCCCACAGATGACCTGTTCAGATATAACTGATGATGCTGAGTGACTCATTTCTGAAGGTGCCCGACAGCTTTTTCTCACAGGGCACAAGTATTCAGAAAATGTTTTTCACTCACTCCAGGCAGAGAAAGCATAGAAAAAACAGCAGTCAACTGCCAACTGTAGCAACTCTTTTTACTTGGGATTTTCTGGAGTTGTTTCTCCACCATTTCATGGCTGGGCTGTGTGAAGTGTTGTCTGTGCAGGTAACACAGTCTGTGACGGCCGATATTGCAGCTCAGAGGTACAACGCTCTGTGCCAAGGGGCTACCAAGGGAAAATCTGCAGTTCTTAGAGGCAACAATGCACTGCAGTCATAAGCAAAGGTTGTCCTGTCAACCAGACATGCTAAGCTATATACTTTACAGACTGTGTATCTCTGTAAAAAAATAAGAGGTGTTTAAAATCTGCTCTATTTTCTGCTAGGAGTAACTTTTAGGAATTGGACAAGTTCTCATAACAGCTTTCAGATGGCTGCACTCCAGACTTCCCTCCCTACATGATTTAGGCTCATCATAACTGAATTTAACGTTTCTCATTTATTCTAGCTCCAGACTGAGGTTAGTGTTACTAATGTCTTCCACTTTGGTAGACATAGCAAGACCTGTCTGCGCTAGGAATACCAGTGACTTCAATCTCAAAATCCTGGTGGTAAGGACCAATTGAAATTGCAAGCCCAGAGAATGTGGGAGAACAAAAAGGATACAAGGGCAACACTGGCCTTACAATACAAGTAGTATTTAAGTACCTATACTTTAAGTCACTGAGTTTATGAAAGGTACTTTTCTATAAAACAAAAATAGCCATCTGAAGTACTAAAAGCTAGTCCTTCCAGTCTAAGAAAAAGTGAAAATGAAAATACATTTATTGGCAAACCTTCTTCTACTTACACTGTAGTATTTTCAACAAAATAATTTTTCTCTTTTAAAAAGAAAAAAGCTACAAGTTTTAACCAAACTACACTCAGAAAGTGTGATTTAAATTAAGTTTAACCTGAAATCCTTATATTTTCAAGAGAACTTAAAAGCCATATGGATCTTGGAGAAGCAAACTAAAGCAGATAACAGTAATACAAATCTCCATATTTAATAATAAGATGTGGATAACTGCAGAGCAAATACCTTTGTGCATCAGCAATAAAATGTAACTGTAAAGAAAAAAATCCAGTTGCTGCATACACATACATATATATGTGTGTGTGTGTGCGCGCGCGCTTGTGTGTGTACATTTACACACAGAGAACTGCTGGACTCCAATAGCTAACTGTCTGAGCTGTATTCCCCTGATGCTGAATTTGCCAGACTTGAGTGTTAAATCCTTTTTCACCTATACAAAACTGCCAGTACTTTATTAGAGGAGCCACAGAAACACGAAAAATACGTGGGGGGTGCTGAGGGCTCATATGCAAGGACAGTCTCTTTTCAGAGTAGATCTGTGTTTAAAAAAGACACTTCCCTGGGGAAGCAGCTCTTCTGCCTACCTTTCGCAAAGGCTTCAGTTTTGTCTCCATGATGAACTCATACTTGCACAGTTCACAGCATCGTGTATCTGAGCTTTTGATCCATTGCTGCAGGCAGGCTTGGTGCACAAAGTGAAGACTTCCCGTGCAGTGACAGGGGGTAATCAAAGGGCTCTCATCATCTCCTTCACAGTGACATATCCTGAATCAGAAGCAAAGCTGCTCATTAGGAGAAGAGGAAGCAGAAAGGATGTGGACATGTAATATCTGTGATCACAGATGGTTGTCCACTGAGGACCCGAGAAACACGTATCAAAGGAACATGTTCCATAAAGGAGCTAAAACTAAAGAACTCCATCGCTGCCCAAGCACATACATAGGCACAAAGTAAATGAGCACAGACACTTCTAACTAGACAGCTGCTTTCTAACAGATGAGGTGGACACACGGAGCCTGACAAACGCAGTATCCAAAAAAAAAAAAGCAGGGTAAGAAATGACAAAGCTTCATCTAGAGCAACAGCACTTAACTGGAAAAAGCATTTAAACAGATCAGACAGCACTTTCCAAGACAAAATATGCACACAGAGGTGCAGCTACTTATGGATTACAATCTGGACCAGAAGATAAAACAAAATCCCCAAACCAATCGTAAAACAGTACACCCCAGTATCATGAAGAGTTAATTTAGACAGCCAGGATTTTGCACAAGAGAAGTGATTATTTCTAGTGCCAATTGCTGAGACAGATCCACACTGCAAAGCTACAGCACTGAATCTCCCCAAAATACAGCTAACTCTAAATGGACTAATGGTTTTGATCTCCAGTTTTTACTTCGCAGGAGCTACTAAGGAAGCACCAGTTCTGCAAAATTCCCCATTCCCCTCTCTGCCTGACTGTGCAAACAGCAAGAACACCCAATACAGCATTACTATCAGGTGCTGGCATTTGATTTCCAGCTTTTATTTATGCACAATCTTCGGGTTGCATCAAACATCACTACGTCCTTCTAACCATGTGGAAGAGGTCATGAATTAAAAGGGGGATGGTAAGGAGCTCAGGGAATGAATATAGGTTACTAAGCATATATGAAGTACGTCCTGGCATGCTGCCATCCCTGTCTATTACTGAAGTCTCTTACTGATGTGTAGCATCTTGCCTCTTGCGACCTTGCTGATAGCTGGCAAGTGGAAATGAAAGAGTGGGTGGATTACAACAGGGTCTTGTTGATGACAAGCCAGCATGGAACTAGATTTTGCTGGTAATGAGAGGGGAAATCAAATAATATTGGCAAGTACTAACAAAGCCAGCTTCAGATAGTGCTGTCGGGGAGAAGATCATGACAGTAAAATGCTAGGTAAAGGAATGGGACATTTGCTCCTGTAGTTGATGACTTCTGCTCCCCAGCCACATTTTGGAGCTGGGATGAGGCAGACCTGCAGACAAGCCAGTATGAAGACAGGCCAGAGCTGTCTGTTCCCACCACCACCTGTGCACATTATTAATTCTCTGTAGCTGGAACAAGAACACCCGTCCTTTTTGGACCTCACACTATGGACATCATGCAGGCCCACCACTAACAACCAGTGCTCAGATCTTCCTTTTAACTAAGGCATCCAGAAAGTCCCTTGTAATTAAAAGAGTGTGGTGGGATACAAACTGCAAGGAAAAGATAATAATAAATAAATAAATAAAATAAAAAAAGCTACATTGACCTGACCTCAGAAGCAATTTTCAGTGTGTTTTCCCCCTGACTCCCCACCCTCTGGCAGTCACTGTCAGGACAACACGTTGCTCATTAAAAGCCAAGTTCAACATAGCCTTTAATATGTGTAGCGGATTCTCTCATGGTATTTCCAGTTTGGGCACTGATAAGAGAAAAATACCACCTCAGAACCCAAGACCTGAAACAAATTGCAAGAGAATTTATTTGACTCCAAAGGAAATTTTTTTTTTGCTTAGTAGCCTTGTTAAGTGCATCAGAGGGGTGCAGGACGGCAGAGAGAAGGCTGCATGCTTCAAATCACACATATTAAAGCAAAGTGACAGCGTGAAAGAAAAGACAGAAACAGCACAAAGGCAGGGGAAAGCAGAACAGTCACCACTGCACATGGGAGGGCTCGAAGGTAGGTGGTTCTCTAGTAAACCAACCTGCAAGTATCCCCCGATGCAGACACAGGGGAGAGAGGGGGGAATTTTTCTGAGAGGGGGGAAGGGCAATCAAGGTCACTGTCCTTCTCAACTGAACAAAGCGGTGCCCGCTGCTCTTTTGTTTTAAATTTCACTGAGGTGCTGTCCTCAAAGACGTCATCATCTCCCATATCATCGGAGCCGAAGTCCGTGCTTTCCACCAGCACGCTGGAGGATTTCTCAGCTTGGAAGTGACTAGAATAGCTCTCCAGTTCGTGGAATTTATGGAGGCTGCTGGTGCTGGAGGTGTGGGAGAAGGAGAAAAGGTAACGCAACAGTTTTTTGCTCCTTGAAGTGTCATGGTCCACTTTGTCCTCCAGCAAGGGGATATGTACAGCGCTGTGGTTCTCTGCTTCTCCTGATGCACTTGAGTAGTTGGAAAGGGAAGGGATATAGGAGTGCTTAGAATTGCTAAAAGAAAGAGGCCTGAGATTCAGCGGTTTCCTCTCTTTGAGATGAAACTTGTTAATCCTTAAACACTGCTCTTGAGTCGGGGTCAATTTGCCTTCCGAGCATGTTCGCTCCACATAGTCAAAGCACTCACTGGTGCTCTGTGCCTTCTGGTCCACGTCATTGAGGGACTTGGAGAATTTCAGAGTGCGGGTGGGCTTTACATTCTTAGCAGACCTGAGTGCCTGGCCCCGATCCTGCCCACGGGAGTTTCTCTTTGCTGCATGTAACGTATCCTGACAGATTACTGTCACAGTGACCCCTTGTGTCAAAGGGCTTTGGCAGTGAGGATTTTTCAAGACAACAGCAGACTGCACTGGATTGTGATGACAACACTCAGAAAACACTGCACTGGAACTGCATGCAGAACAGTGGAATAAAAGCACAGAAAGTAAAAAACAATTACAAAAGAGAACACATATAATTAAAAGTGAAGAAATGAGAATTATGACTAGTGTGGGAACGGCAAACATAGCAGGGCCAGTCAGTGGGATTCAATGAAGCAGTGTTAGACAGCAGTCGAGTCAAACAAATGGGATGCTTCATATGGGAACCCCACATTGCTTACTTCCCCATAAACGTGCTGTTTCGGTTTTGTTTTCTTCTTAATTTGAACCTCGCACAAACCTCACCGTAGCCATGCAAACACCACCTTACCTGCAGATGTCCTGGTTGGATGGTGTAACAGAAGTCCGAGAGAAGCTATGAGGGGCAGAGATAGAGGTTGGACTTCCAGCCTGCAGTGAAATGAAAACAAACAAAAAGCAAGTCGTAAGTCAGAAGAGTTTTGTATGTACAGCCATCACCTTCAGGGTTATACACAGCATATGGCGTCAGATACCACTCTACATCAGATATTCAAGGACTAGCTGCAATAAAGTGGCTTACTGTCAAATGCTAGAAAGGGAGGTCACACAGTCACATCCTTGGAAAAGCAGTAATCAGAACAGAAATATTTTCCCCCAAGGTCAAATGCAGCCCTCGCAGGAGTGGAATCTGCCAGCTGTCAAACACTGCACAGAACAATAGCTCAGGAAATGAGCAATACTATGATAATTAGAATAATTAGATGGAGGTGTGTGTGTATAGACTAGATGGAATTTAGCTATCACATAATAGCTAATTCTTCCACTTATAATGATGACAAGAGATTAGAGGCTTGGTGTTTGGTTTTTTTGTTGTGGTGGCTTTTTGTTTTTGTTTGGTTTTGTTTTTTCTCTCACAAGACAGAACCATCAGTAATTCAGTAACTCACACATTATTTGGGGACTTATTTTCCATACTAGCGTAGGCAAATGAGCACTATCTGCCAAACCAGACCATCCCCTGAAGTGCTCTTTGTACTTCAGAAGGCCTTTCATCCTGCTCTTACTCTGACAGGGTCTTCCGCCTACTTGGAGAAAAGGTGGGGCTGCAGTCACATTCGTAAGACCCAACATTAGCACAGTGAGAAACAGAATACTTGAAGATTTCAGAACTCAGGTAAATTAACTAAAACAAAATAAAGCTCTTGGCATATTAAATACTTAATAGAGAAGTCTCTAAAATCAATGTAGTAATATATATATAGTAATTCATACGGTAAGAATGATTATTGTCTCAGAGCTCAGATTTGATGGGCTGCTATTATTATAGGCCTTTTCTGTGGCTGTATTCTGTGGGCCACTAAAAGAAACGACTCAGCTCTTCCTAGAGGTTTTGGTGAGACCTGCATCTCAAAATTCAAGCAAAAGTTTACAGCTCTTTTGATCTGCAAAGCAAAGCCTGAAATCTAGGAAGAAACAATGCAATCAGCACAACTGAAGTGTCAACACCATGCCAGGCTGCACAAAAAACTGCACAGCCAGCACAGACCTGGGCCAGCCAAGTGCACAAAGCCAGGCCAGAAGAGACCTCAGGTCATTAAAGGTGTGTTGCCACAGAAGCATGCTGCGCTCAGCCCCGTACTTCAGCTTGAGACTCCAGAGCTAGCTCAGTCACTGCTGCTTTGATGATCTCTAGGCATGGTGCAATGCGCGCGCACACGCACTCACACACACACACTCTCTATATCTGTCTTGGGACTCTTCAATTCTATACTTAATTTATTAAAAGCCCCTATGGTATATTTAAACAAGGCTGCTGCAAGTTTTTATGTTCTCACAGAAAAAGCAAGGTGCCTTGCAACACAATACACTCTTTTTTCTTTGCAAGAGAAGATGAGTATACCAGGATACACACACGACTTCATAAATACAGATACCACCATCATCTTCCATGTTATAGGACTCATCAATTAAAACTTTGTTTCTCTAGCCAACAGAACTACAGAGAGCAAGCACCTGGCCTCATATTGGGATGTCTCAGGTGCACTGAGCCCTAAAAAATGGTATCCATTTACAGCTGGGTCTGCAAGACTTGAGGGCAAGACTCAAACACACACCTCTTGATCTGTAACAACACACTGTAACGTATTTCCCATCCTGCACAGCTAGGTACATGCATAGAATAAAACTCAAGAGAATAACCTCAGGCCAGAAAGCAAACCCAACTATGTTATTACTGTGACAAAACCAATTAAAGACTAAAGATCAATTATTGGCTTTATCCTGGAAACTATGGGGTTTTTTTACACTTTATACCATTTGCACATGCTAAAGATATAGGCTGACGCTCATACAGTGAGATGAATTCAAGTATTACTTGGAAACTTGCTCTCTGATACTTAACCTCTCCTAAAATCAGGTACACCCCTGACTTCAAATACTATCTTTTAAAAGGGGTTTGTGCAGTAATTATTTTTTTATTTTTTTAAGAAAGACTGACAAGTTAAAGACCTGACATACTATAATCTACTACTATAATTATGCAAATGAAAATTAATAAGACTTAAATAATGAAAAATTATTTAAAAAGACACATTCAGCAATCTTCTAAAAACAAAATATTGAACCAGAAAAACAGCATGTTGCATTCTTTCACAGAAACAGAGCCATATAGTGTTGGAACTGAAGTCACACATCCATTAATAAATCTGTCTCAAATTTTAAGTTATGAGCAAATCACAGAAGGCAACCTGCTTAGAATGAATTCAATCTCTTGACTCCTTCGCTTTAGCAATGAAGCTTTCCAGAAAAAAAGCCATATATATGATGTGACAGTCTGATAGCAGATGACTAGATTCAACAATCCAAAATTTCCCTTCTGAAATCATGTTATTGCTTTCTTGATTCAACTGCCTGGCATCAAGGCAGTGTCAAAGCCTCACCACTTGGGAAATCAGAAGTCTGGGACAAACAAAATTTGTGGAATTTTAGCTGCATTTCAAGCTTACTACTCTGTTCCTAGATGCCAGCACTATTCAGGACAGCTTGCAAAAACTGCACATCTGAGGCACATTTCCTTTTCCTCCTATCTTCCTGTTCCAAAATAGGAGGTCCTTTGCTCCATCTTCATAGACAATGCAAATGCAACCAAAACATGAACAGAAGTTAACACACTTGGAAAGGCACCACAAAAGTGGAACAATGAAACACTGGAGGAAGTTATGCCCACTCCTGGTTTAAGCTAATGCAAGCTGTGGCTACCACCAAAAGCCATGGCTCAATGAGTAGGCACTTAGTCTGTCCTCCTTTCCTGTCATATTTTTCCCCATTAAACTATTTACACAGCTGCACTGCAAATCCCATTAGGCTAATGAGGTGAGGTAAAACTAACCACTTCTTTCACTGAGCTTGTTTAGTGCCAGTCACTTCAGCTGCTGGAGGAACATCAGCTGGTTAGAGTAATGAGCCTCTAATGGTGAGGCACAACTCACTGACAAAAGAAGAGCATAGGGAAATGAAAGCTGCTGTCATGAGCCAAAGAAGTAAGTTCTGCCAGTTCTAGAAACAAAGGCACATGGCAGCTGACTCTGGCCAGCCCACACAGCTTGCCTGGTTTTACTGACTCAGATACAGCAGCTATTAGGCAGAGAGGTGTCACAGAAAAGAAGAAACACCGTCAGCCTTGGGCCAGAACAGGGCAAAGAAGAGGCCATGTGATGGGTGAATGCAATAGAGAGGCAGATAGCTTGGAGCTTTGATGTTGCTCCCACGCAAGGCTCAGCTCTGAAGAGGACAGGAAAATAAGCAATCAAAGCCTTCAGCACACTGTGGCTTCCGGCACACGCACCAATCTTAATGCCCAGCAGCAGCCTTCCAAGTAGCAGCACGTTTGAACTGGCTACTTAAGATGGCAACAGGAATAGGTTTTAAAGCACTCCTTGTCATAGGAGGTTTCTGCCATGTTCATTAAGAGATGGGCAGTCTAAGCCTTGACAGCCTGAATTCAACCCTTCTAGCCCCAGAATAACTTTCTCAATCTCTGTGGACTTTCACGCTCTTGGCGAGGAGGAGCATCACCTCCAATGCAAGCCTTGGAGCTATGTGCTAGTGAGTTACCCTGTACAGACTGACTGGTTGCCTAAAATAGCTCAGGGCTAAAGGTCAATAGTTAGTTAATTGTCTATATTGACACTCCCATCTAATGGAATTCAGTGAGGTCACACTGTGGCTTTCCGCACCCATGGTTAGATAATCACTGCAGCTCTGAAGGCAGCAATTCCTGGAAGCCTATAGCTCTCTGAAGGGTTGCCAGCAGGAAGATATATATATATATATATCTTTTTATATATACATGTGTGTATATATGTACATATGTATATATATGGCCTGCCATAGCTGCTTGTTTTCATTCTGCCTCCACTCCATGAACAGTGTGATCTGTTGGTGAAAGACCTCAGTCTTTTCCGATTACCTACTTGTGATTACATGCTGCACACCAAAATCCAAAACATCCACCTTGCCTCAGAAAATAAAGTCATCTTTGATGTAAGCCATAGTGAATATGTCAATGCCTTGGGTATATTCCAAGATAACCTGCTTATCTGAGATTGCACTTCTGGATGTAGTTGCTGTCATCTCACTCTGGGCTGCACTTCAGTACTAGCAATTACATGACATTTTAAAGAACAGGGCCTGTCACACTCTAAAAACCTTATTAAATTATTCATTGAAGGTAAAAAGTTAGAAGCAACTTAACTCCAAAAGAATTCCTCCAGTGATTTGAACCCTGAGGGAAGCAAAGAAAGGTTTTCCCCCACACTTAAAAACTTCATCGATGATTTCTAGGTGTCACAGGCAGAAGACCAATGTGGCCCCACTATTTGCACTACAAAACAACCTAGAAGTCCCAGCTAAGGACATAGAACTAACGTACTAAGCACTATACACATTTAATAATAGATCACAGCTCTCCTTTGGGTAGACAGAGAGTTGTAGAAAAGAAGTATAATTTTAAGGTTTTTACTCAGGAGGAACTACAGAAAGAGGAGTTTCAGATTAATATAAATTTAGCAACAGAGCAAGGAGTCAAACACTCCACAACCCAAACTTCAACCTGTCATTTTGATTATGGGTTTGCTTTCTTCTTACACTGTGATGAACCAATTTCAAAACTCTGCTCTTCTCCTGGGCTAAAAAAGCCAAGTACAATAAGAAAGCAATAAAAATCCTAAAAGGCAGCTACACCTCTTGTCAAAAAGACTGATGCTAAAAGATATCTCAAGTGCCAGTAGACCATTGCAGCAATTTGTCTGCCTCCATTCCTCTTAAGAACAACAGGAGCACAGTGATGGTCTTCTGCACTGAGCCAACTCCAACTACCACCAGTCAGCCCCTCTGAGGATTGGAGGCACAGCTAACCACAGTAGGTCTGGGCTAAGTGGAGACATCTCCCACCACTGTGTGTGAGTTGTCCTGTCCGAAGCACAGCCAGTGACTGAGGCCCATGCTACAGAATCAGGGGGATGCTTATCACACCCTGTGCTTTAGAATAACTCATTGCCAAAGAGCTATTTTCTCTCTCACACACAGATGCTATTTAAATGTGTATTAAGAAGGTAAGGCTGCTGCTAGACATCGACATGGCAAGCTCTTATCTTGCATGGTACATGTCCAGTGGCAGCAAAACCCCCAGGCTCTGCTCTTCCCTTAGTTTACACCACAGGAACCAAGATCAACTACACCATACCTGTTCCTTTGGCAGGATCTAGGTGTCGAGAATGATACAGGAAAGAAAACAACAGTGACTGGGGGCCTTGTGAAAAAAGGCACCAAGGGCCACTGCAAGGTGTTCCACAGCTAACCTGACTAGTCTTGATAGGGAAAGGACATCTACGAAGAGACCCCAAGAATCTGCCTCTGTTTGTGCAACCCCTACCTCATTCAAGTCCCTCCCTTTGACAGGCGCAGCCCCAGCCCTGTCCCATCCAGAGTGGCAAAATTCATTTCTGCCTGCTGTGCTGAGAAGTCCTGAGCCTGGGCTGAAGGCAGAGAGGTCTCAATTAAACCCAAGGGACACGTCTATCATTTCTCCTGAGCCACTGCAGAACAAATATAATTGCTTGCCTCCATTCACCCACCAGGATGCAATATATGTGTGTTTTTATGCCTTCAGCACGTGCTGTATTCCATGTACATGTTGGCTGGTGGCTCTCACTGAAGTGCACTACAGCTGTTAAGTCTCCAAAGCTCATCTGTGGAGCAGACATGGTTGTTTCACCACACACATGCCAAAGGAGACATCCAGCTGAACCAGCACACCCAGGCAGCAGTGCAACAAGACCAAGCAGCCACACCGAGTGTACTAACCTGATACCTGAGATAGCCAGAACAGGCCACCTACAGACAGACTGGATGTCGTGAAAGGCAGGCAACCCTTGCTGACAGGCTGACTTCTGAGATTCTCCGTTAAATTCTCCCTAACAAACTCATGCCAACTTACAACTGCAAAGGTTCTGCAGGGAGAAGAAATAAAACCAAATAAAAATGCAACAGCCCTTTGGCTTTCGAATCTTCCTCAAAATACTTTGAATAGATTGAGGGAACAAGAGAGGAAAGGACACTCCTCCAGATTCCTCCTTCACCGGGTGCCCTCATACCTATGTGAAGTAACAATCCAGCCCTAGGAGAAGGGATTTATCACACCATATAGACACACTCCATATGAAGATGACTGCACCGTACCCCAGCATATTACTTTCTCTTGTGGGTGAGGGAAAGACTGTACCTTAATCTTCACACTATACATTTTTTCACATCTTTTCCTTTCCACAATTGCTCAGTTGAGGGATTTTATTTATTTATTGATTTATTTTTAGCAACTTCTCTTCCCCTACCCCCAGGCTCATGTACCTGAACAGAACACCTCCAAGCAGCAGTTGTTTTCAGAAAGCCTTGGTCATCTGATAAGACTACGGGATAGCTAAGCTCTGTGACTGAAAAACCTGGACTGCTTTTCTATGGACGAACGCTCACTGAATCCATCAAAGCTTCAGGCAACTGTGGACGTGTGTATTCATATGCTTTTCTAAATCTGTTCCAAGCTGATGAATAGCCTAAATGGATTTTAAATTTCATAGCAAGCTTAGGCTACCACTTTGTGCCTGCGCTGGCTGCCATTCAGCCCAAGAAAAATTTAATGCTTTACAGTGTGCTTCTGCTCAAAAGATAAGACTGTACGGGCCTTCAGAAATGACAAAGCATTTATATTTTTTAAGAAGTGCACTTTTGATTCTTTTGCTGTGATCACAGTATTAGCATTTTGAAAGTTTATTCCTTAGAGATACACAAAAATAAGACTAAAACGTGCTTCCCCTCTACAAAAAATCAGCCCTCCAGAGCAATCAGATGACCTGAAGATATTTCCATACATCACACCATCAGTTTCAAGATGTATCAGACAATTTAACACTAAACAGTATCAGTAATTTGAGGATGTTTACAGACCAGCTTTGTTAGTGACCTGGTTTAATCTGCTTGTAAGCACAATTCCTTTATCTAAGAGCAGAGAGCATGAATTACCACCACTGTGAAAATCCCATTTTTAGCTGCTCTCAGTGACTAGATGTGTTTTAGGGTCAATTTCATCTAAATTTAGAGGACAAACCTTCTATAAAGCTTAATTATTTCTCTGTGCAGCTTGCGTGATGAAGGCACTTACCAGTGAACAGTGCCTTCTTGGCAAAAATGATGGCTTAGGGTAAACAGTTGAGATGTGGATCTGGGGTGTACAGCCCTGTGCCAACTGGGGGTGTGCTTGAACAGGGCAAGCTGGGAATCGAGCCATGTCCAAGTTCCACAGCTAAATCAATTCAACCTGCCTTCAACACTATTTTTTTTTTTATAATTTTTTTTTTTTTAATTTCAGAACAAACATAGAAAAGATTCCAGAAATTCAAATGCTTCATGTAGAGCAGATGTAAAAGTAGTGTTTGAAATACACTCACCAAAAAAGCAAAGAAGAGCCTGGAGGAATGCCACATCCCCCAGTGTGCAACAGACTGCACAAAACCTAATGGCAACATATGAAGATACTCCTATATCTTATTCTCTGCTCCGTTTTCTGCAGCTTCTGGCCTCCATCCCCAGACAAGTATTCAGGTGATTGTTTTTTCTTGGCCTGGCCACGTGTACTACATCTCTTCAGCCTCTCAGCACCTGCCTCTTGGAGAACTATGTTTTTGCCCCTTCTTCCCAAAGGACAGCTACACCTGGCCCCAACACTTGGGGTCTATGTTCAGAGAGGTCCTGCTACCTCTACCAGCTGATCTCATTTTCAGTGGCACCATCTGTCTGCCTCTCTCCTTGATCACTTTTAGCCCTAGGGCATCGCCTTCCTTGGTCACACAGAGTAACACAGCATCCTCTCTTGGCTAAAGTCTGAGTTCTGACTCAGTCCTTTCCACTCATATCGCGCTGTGCAAACCAGAGCTGTGGAAAGATACCCAGTAATAATCACAGCAGGTTCATGATGACATATTGGCACCAGAAAGGCTTCGAATCAAGTGTCAGTGCCAAGCGTTTGTAGCAGATTTGGTACATTGCTACGCTGTAAGCTAGACTTGGATGGAAAAACAGCAGCTGAAACAGTCATTCGCAGGAAGTAGGATCATGGTTTCTGTACACGTACATACCCAGCAACATATCTGGAAATGCAGCATATAATTGATGAAACTAAATTTTAGTTAAATAGCTCCTCTTAAAATGGTGCAGAATCACAGAATGGTAGAGGTAGGAAGGGACCTCTGGAGCCCAACCCCACTGCTAAAATAGGTTCACCTAGAGCAGACTGCACAGGATCGTGTCCAGGCAGGTTTTGAGTATCTGCAGAGAAGACTGCACAACCTCTCCGGGCAGCCTGTTCCAGGGCTCTGTCACTCTCCAAGTTTTCCCTTGTGTTCAGATGGAACTTCCTGTGTTCCAGTCTGTGCTCACTGCCCCTTGTCATTTCTCTAGGCAACACTGAAGTGTCTGGCCTCAAACAGTATCAATAAGCTTTGTGGATTTCCAGAAAGCACTACACAGGCAGACTAGCATTTCCATACTTTTTCCTTTCCATATATTTAATTTGTCTTATTGGCCAGGTTGTTATACTAAATAAAAATAAAATGCACTTTTCTATTAATCCTCAGAATTAACAAAATATATTCTGTGAATTTATGCTTCCATGCAAGCATCCCACTACTATAATCCTTCCTGTTTCATCCTACAAATTGCAACAGCCAACCAACCTGTAGACTGGAAAATAAATTGTTGCAGCTTAGTATTGAACTGTCTGAATGTGCAAGGCAGCATTTGGATGTATGAGGCAAATCAGAAGACTGATTTCACCAATAGAAATTCTGCCTTTTGCCCTTATTAGAAGTTATATCCAGAGTAGAGTAGGTACACGGAGTGGATCAGACCCAGAGGTGACAGAGGAGCAGTAAGAACATCGATACCTGTGGGAAGCTCATGTTTGCAACCAAAATGTCTCACCCATTGAACTGGTAAAACTGACTCCTCCCCTTGAGAACTTTAGCTTTTGCAACACACAGAATCATGTTGAATGTTTCCAGTGTTTCAAGATGAATGTAAATATTGATGTCTCACTTGCCAGCACTCCCAGGTAGAGCTTTGCCAGAGTGCAAGGTCCTTCCCACTGCACTGCCACTCTACCAGTCCTCGACGAATTAAGAATGAACTGTACAGCTTTATATGGGTACCAAACTGCTGCTGCAACAAGGCTTGTTGTTCTAAATTTCAGACACTCTGGGAAAGTATAATGACACTTAATTATAAAATTACCATCTCTGCTGAACAACACCTGAAAATACAATTACGGATCCCTAAGAAGAGAAGATCCAGGGTAAGAAGGAACAGGCGAAGTCCCATTTTAGGAAAGCACAGATGAGAATTTAGTACATGGTATTTATTTCAAAATCCTTTCTGTGAATGCACATTTTCTGATGCCAAATGCAAAACATAGTCCTGCATCACTCCATGATAACAAAACCTTCAGCCTGGTAAATACCTTGTGCACTGGACAGTTCTCCCTGCTTGTTATTTAAGACACCCAGTAATCTTGCCTTTCTGCTCTGAGGTGAAAGTTGTCTGTGCCCATACAAATCGTAAATTAAGTGCAGTCACTGTTTCCTCTGCTAGAGATAGGCATGAATAGCTTCCTATATCCTGAAATACCCAGAACAGAAAAAAGGGGACTTGACATTGCCACAGTCATAATGACTCAGTATTTCATTAAAAGTCACTATTAGCAGCAACATCAGCTGTGGTAACAAGGGGTGAGGCTTATGCACACCATGAAAAATACCAGTCAACCAGCACGGCCTTGCTTGTATGAAGGCTTTAAGCAATCATGCTTGTGTAAACAAAAGAAGTGTCAGGATTCCAGCTAAATAAAAATCTTATTTGTAATGCAGAAGTAGGAGTAGGGTATGTATTGTAGTAAGTTATCTTCGACAGAAAATACTTTTATCCTAACAGCAGAACAAAGCAATTTTGCTTTAGATGTGTCCATTGGCTATACTGAAGTGTGACTAGAACAGGTAGAAAGCATAATGTTTCCCTTACAAGATCAGGGCCTGAAATAGCAAACTTTTAAAAATGCTTACATAGTCATGCCCTGAAAACAATGCATTTCATAGCACTAATAATAATTCAGTGTTGAAGTGACAATAAAAAAAAAATGTTTGACCACATACCCAAAACACATTACGGGATGTATGGCTATACATACCTTACAAAGAACATTACATCAGATAGCTTACAGTGTGAAAGAACATACTTGAGTGACGTTTTTGGAGCAATTTTCCCCCCAGGATAAAATCTCAGGCATCTGTCATCTATCTTGTTCCTACAAAGCTAAGGAGGCTGACAGTGTGAAAGAAAAAACCTACTGTAGCTTCCATTTCATTTGACCTGTAAATAGACTCTGCAAAACACCAGAGAGTGCTAATGTTTCAGGAGTGACTATCAATGACGGACAGGCATAAACCCCAAATTCTATTGGTCATATTGTGATATACACCACCCCAGTTTTGAAATGAAAGAAATCCCAGTATCCCCAAGTTTATCAAAGACATCATTATATCGAAGAACATACCTTTGAGATGTTACTAGAGCGGCTCACGGAATGCCCCAAAGCCTTCTCACTCTGAAAGAGGAAGAAGAGGATCACTGCAGCAACAAATTACAGTTATGAGGATAGTTCAGAGCTGGTATTAGAAACCAAATTCTATGGGCAAAGTCTTACAACTGTGGCTTTTAAGGATGTTGCTTCCATTGACATCAGTCTGATTTATGATAATCCCTAACTTGCTTTGTTTGCTTAACAAGATATTACCTTGCAGAAAATTACATAGGCAAGACAAATTCAGAAATACTAGAACAATGATTTTTCTCTCTCTCTATGAATATTGCAAAACCCTTTTCTCAGATGTTATCTATTTTGGAAATGATATTTCTCAGCCCTGCTTCATCTACATCTAAAGATAAACCTCCAACCACTAAAACTGAAAGCTTTTGCTTAAAGAAAAACAGAAGTATCACAGTGATCTCTGGAAATAATTGTGAATAACCACATGCATGTCATTTCAGGAGGCAGAGTTACAAGGAACTTCCTATTTACCACAGAACTCAGAACCGAACTGGAAATACACAAGATGGAAATACAGAAGCTGCAGTTCTCAAAACTGATATCAGCGATGACTGTATCTGTTACTCACTTTTCATTGTGCAGACCCTGGCTGATAAGGATGACAATCTTACCTCTTACAAAAATAAACTGTATGTTTCACCAGGATATTACATCAGTTAAGGGTTCCTTGTTTCTGAACATGAGTTTACTGTAACTGCAACTAGACACGATTGCTCCACAGGGAAGAGACTAGAAATTGCTCTGAAAAAACTTTTCTGAATAAAATCCAACAAGAAATACCTTTTTAAAAAAAAAAAAAAAAAACAACCCAAATATTACAAGCAGGACAAGCCATAACATTTGGTTACAGATCAATAATAAGTCTGTGAAGCTGGTATGCAAACTGGTTTGAGATCTAAACCTTCTGAAAAAAGAGTAAATTTCCTACTTTCTCCTATGGGCCCCATGTTGGGTAAGAGTTTCTAGAAGTTCATCTTTTAATCTGAGATTTTAAGAAGCAAGCTCTTTCACCTTTATTCCCGAAGAGAATTTAACATAACGGAGACACCTTGACAGCACCCTCTTATAATTCTCATTGGCACTGACTGACCAGATAGAGCTTGAGATCAGAAGTCCTGCATAAAAAACCCTCTCAAAACAGGCAACTGCTGTTACTCCTACATCAGCTTAGATAACAGCACACTGGCTTCAGACCTCCTGCCCGGGGTTTGTTACAATTAAAGTGACCTTCAGTGACTACAGCCCACATCAATTTAGCCTAGCTGGCTGGGCACGCGGATGCTACACCCACACTTTGGAGACCTATGTGCTCCCAGACGCTCCTTCCTACAGCAACATCCCCAGAGCAACTTCAAAGCTTTATGCTGAGAAGACAGAAGGCAAGGCAAAAACTTCAACGTGTGCTTACAACAAGAGCAGGCTGGCCCTTCCTTACAAAACTGGCTGCCTCTCTACAGAGTCTTGGGTACTGCCTCAGTTGACAGAAATTGATTGCACTTCCTCCCTTAAAAACATGAGGAAGCAAATACAGTGTTCTGAAATCCTCTGTATGTAGGAGTTTGAGTACTCAAAAGATAGTAAAAGAGTGTTTCAGAAGAACAGAGCACAAGCTACCAGGGAACTCCCTGCTGTTTTTGAGTGATGGCCAAACTAAAAATCAGCAAGGATCAGCTGAAGGTCTGGAACAGTTGTGGCCTAAATTACCATTGACTTGAATGCCCAGTTTGCACACTGAAAGGCTGAGTCTGATTTTTGTGATGATTATGAGCTTTTGTTACATAGACAGCAGTATTCTCGGAACAGAAACAAACACGTAAAGACCCGTAAAAGTATGGACATAATGCTTATGTGAAGACTAACATTGGATGGGACTACTGCCAGAACCAGTACGGCTAAGAATTGCCTCCAACAGTATGGGAAAGACCAAGCTGATTTCATCAAAGGCAGTGTAACTATAGCAACAGAAAAAGAAAAAAGTTCACTGAAGCTATAGAAGACTAGAGGAAGAAAAAAAGGGGGCAGGGATATGTTCTCAAGCTATGACGAAAAGAGATCAACGCAAGCTGACAAGACTTGTCATTGCGTATGCGCAAGGTGTTGGGGGTAGCAGGCTGTGCTTGGCCTTCTAGGGATGAGTGGGAGGTAAACAAAGCAAGGCTACGCGCGACCAGGGAAAATGACAGTGAAGAGCAGGACCCACGGCCAAGACGTCTGCCTGAAGCAACACATACAGCTCCACACAGATGACAGTTTCAAATCCAGCCCTAGGTGTCGAAGACTCCTGGGTGACATTCCTAAAGACAAAAGTAAATAGAGCAGAGGTTTCTTCACATCGATGCTCCCCAAATACTGCTGTCTGGCTGAAGAAGTTGCCTGCAAGGAAGCATGACTGAACTTACACAGGCACCTGTGTTGAAAAGGACGTGCTAAAATTCAATAAGCAGGAACAGGCTGGAGGGTAAGACCTGTATTTGCACAACACGGTAAATGACGCCAAGCAAACATACACTTAGCTATGCCACAGAAACTAGACTTTCTGCCTCTGCTCTCAGAACTGGTTTTATCTGATGGATGCCAGAAGCCTCTGAGAGACAGATGCTCATCTTTATAAATCTACTGTTGGAAACACACCTATCAGAGGTTTCAGTCAGTAGATGACTGCAAACACTTTGCTATTGAAAGAGTGATCGCTTTTAAACAAAAACGCAGTCTTGAAAGGGTTACAGAGTGCATGCACACATATTTAAGTATCAGTGATATTTCTAAAGGACTCCTAGCCACATAAGTGCTCTTTCATATCTCTGTTCTTTACCAAACAAAGCTGGTAAATCCATAAAGTCAACAGAAGATTCACTAGAGCCTTAGCCCATGTTGGCCAAAGTTTGTACACTGAAGAGCAACTTAGACCAACAAGGAGAGGCACCAACTCAGCCATATTTTCAAGGACTGAACTGACCCAACAACCACTACCAGATCCAACACAGGCTTGCAAGTAATACACACATTTTCCAGTCTGGTTGATCTGTCAACTACCAAGCAGTGCTATTACCCAGATAAAACCCTTGGACACCAACTGACCCGTCTTGTCCTGTCTTTTAACCAGGGACATTTTCTGAAAACAGCTGCTCCAAGTCTCACAGTTTATATACATGCAGACTTTAAAATGTATTGAGCTGAAAATGGATAAACAAGTGAGTTTTGCTGTGCAACAGCAATTTCCAGTTCACTATGACCTCCTGCTCAAGGAACATACAATGCTTTCTTGCCTGCTTCTACAAAGTACCAAAAAAACCCAACCCAATTTCCACTTTTTATTTTTAAATCATTACTTAGAGGTGTTTCTGTTGCTGCGTAATACAGTTCATGAAGTCTAGCTGTGCTGTTTAATTCTCTTCTACAAACAAAATGATAAACATCCATCTTTCAGGAAAAAGTGCTGTGGAATCACATTAAATAGAGCCAGCACTTGCTGGGTTTTCCCATGCTGTGACACATTAAGGATGCTGTATGTTTTCCAGTCATTAAGATAGAAAAGAGCTGTAAAGCCATGGAAGGAACTCCAGGAATAGGTAGATTTTCATGGCAGGCACAATTACTAAGTGAAGAGTAGGTAGGACCATTAACAAGATAAAAATTACTTTTAAAGAACAACAAACAAAAGCTCACTTTTCATACTATAGCCATCATTGGTACATTCATCCTTGGATCTTTTACCAATTATTCACAAATTAACCCTGACATGGGAGTGGCAAGGCTAAGCTTCTGTTATGGTACTATCCCTATCCAACAAATAAAAGTTTTTAGAGGCTTTTTCTAGTATCTTCCCATTGCACAGTATGACATATTCTAGTCAGGTAATTACAGCTCCAAACAATCTCTCCTTCCTTCTTGCAAAAGGATTAGTCTTTGCACTTGAATGAAAGGTCAAGACAAATACATCTGCCAGCATGAACTATACAATTATCACCAGTTAAAGCAAGTGTCACTCTACCTTAGCAAATCAGCCTTTCTGTATGGGATAATGGAATCTTGCCTTTCAAAATCATTCTACTCAACATGAACCACCTGGCAGGCACCCTAAAAAACCAACCAAACAACCTACATACAAAAAAATTACAAGTGCAATTTGTAACTTCTGAGCAACTCACTGGCAGATGCTGCTCTGACGTCCCCATCAGATCCTGGCTCTCGGGAAACAAGGAAGGCAGAAGCAGAGAAATGACTGAAAACCACAACAACTGCTACCCATTCCTACAGTGACACGTTTCTTTAAACTTCAAATGCACTTGCTTGCAATTGTTTGAATCCCCTTTCCAACCTTCCTTTATTTTCCTGTCTTCCCCTTGAATTTGCTCCCTATTGTGAAGAGTTGCCCCCTTCCTTCAGAAGTTGCTTCAGCTCACATCTGCTTTCCTTCTTACCTTCACTGTCTTGCTTGACTCATTTTCCCTTCTGCAACCATTCCTTGGTTATTCTTGCATGACACCTCTCCCTTCTCAGCTCAGAGATCTAGAAGGCAACATTTCCCTCCCATCCTCCCTTTCACCTCAATCTTCCATATTCAGCACTTCAAGTTATCTTACCCTTGCTTCCCTACCATAACATAGCCATCTTCCACTAAGCACAACAGACAGGAAACTTATGCAGGCAAATCTAGAAGCCTTGCGAACCCCAAAACACCAGTTCCTATTACTTCAGCCAGGAGGGTCCCCACTCACTGATAACAATCCAGGCAGCTGTAGTTGCTCTTCAGCACTTACAATATTGATGCATCATGCTGACCTCTCTACAAACTCAGATGCAGACTTAATGAAGCCTCAGCAAGTGGGCAGCCTTAGAAAAAACAACTTAACATCCTTACCAGGATGGAAGGGGAAAAGTATCTTGGTAAAACTGTTTGGATTTTGTGTGTCCAACATTTTGAGTTTCAGTCGTTAAGGGAGGTAAATAGAAGACCACAGAGGAAGCAGTCTCAGATTGCGTAACCTTCTTCTGGCTACATCCCTGACTACACACCTACAATCAGTCCTAAATGTCTAATTCTAAACCCACCTTTATCTCTGCTCACAGACATGCAGAAGAAACTGCAAAAAAGATCCCCATGGTTTAAAAGGGTGTTTTTTATTCTCCTTCCCTCTGGGAAAGGAGGAGAGATAGCACCAGAGGAGGGTCCTCCATCCTCCTCAAGCCACCAATGGCTATACATGAACCTAGCACAAACCTGTTGCCTTAAGTGTTCATTCACTAACACACCAGTGACCTAACAGGGTCTCCCCTTTTGCAGTACAAATTTGATGTTACATAATCTTACATGATAAAAAGGGTTAAGATCCCCATATAATCATAAGAGTGTTCAGTAATGAAGAGCAGAACCCTTTGTTTTGATGATGATGATACTGCAATGGCCAAGCTGTGGATCCCTACAATGTTAAGTACTAATGACTCATCCCAACAGTTAAACAAACCAGGGCAGACTGGTTGGGGCACTGCCTACTGGTAGTTTTCTACCTCAAATCTGAAAGCCATTTAAATCTCATTTTGTGCATTACAATTGCATTTTACAATGACAGTTTAAGTACAAGATGGATATCGAGTGAAAACCATTTACTGTTATCAACAGTGAGTGGCATGGGCACCATTTCAACAGTGTCTTCTAAGTAAATGGTTCCTTTCCTTCACAAAAACTTTGCAGAAGAGAATGGAAAAGTAATAATTGTTCCCATTCATACAGCAATTCTCCTTCCTGTATCTTATGAAATTACAGAATGGGACACAGAACAGTGTTGCTGAAGCACTGAGCAGCTGAATGATTCTTGCACAGCAAAGCAGCAAGTCAGGAGTGAAACTCAGTCTCCATCAATTCCCAGAACCAGAGCATGAATGCACAGCTGTTATACAAACACACAGCTGTGTGCACCCAGATATTGTTTCAGGTTTCATAACAGTGTCAGTTTTCCTAACAACCTCTTCCTAGAATTTCTGCAAATCTTGCACGGCAACCCTCTACCTGAACAGCACAAATTAAAAAGGACACATGCTTTTAGTTTGAGGAAAGGGGTGGTTGTTGTTGACAATACTGGCACGTGCACTTAATTGCCTGAAGTGGTTAGAACGAGAGAAAAGAAATGGGAGAAGGCTTTGTGAATTATTTCCTTCATCTGTCAAAACCAATGGATCGTTAAATTAAAAAAGCTTTGTCAGCACTAGATTTCATGACTGACAGAAGCCAACATTTTATTACTTCAGTAGGAAATGGTATTTTGCATCACACCAGCTGAATATGGCCTTTATTTCTTTGGCAGTCAACAGGTCATCACAGAAAAGCAATAAAATTACTGTTTCTAAAAGCTGGTGCTTGGCGAATTTCTTAAACGTTGTTGATTTCAAATTTTTGTCCATAAAATGTGATGAAATACCATCAAGGTTCATGAATGATTTTTGCATGCAGCTAGAGAGTAAGGAAAGGAAGAATAATGGCATCTAATCAGAGAACATCAAGGGCATCTGTGCCTTGTATCTCTGCTCTTGGGCAGTATTCATCCCTGGACACTGGAAACTGAGGAAGGTATATGCACATCACATCACCTATTTCCCTTTTTGCCTTCCTGGACACTAAGTAAAAATACTGAAAAAGGAACCCAATCAATCTGCCCCATCCATCTAGTCCAGTATCTTCTGTTCTTGGATGATAGCACTTGATCTTCCAAGACCAGCAACTCATGAATGAGTGCAGAAACCCAATGTAAGATGTCGATCTTCCAAGACAGTGAAAAATATATAGCAAATTCACTGTGGATTACTCAAACAGCTCACTAACTTGCTCATTCATGTTCACATCAAGCCACTTCACATAATAGGAGACAAACTTGGAAAAACAACCTGAAGGCAAAAAACAAAGCTGGAAGTAAAACATAGGAGAGTTAGCAAGCTGTATTCCAGGTGCTGAATTTACAGCTGTGCCTGAAAACATCAGCAACAGAAATAAAACCACAAGATCATATGGCTTTAACAGAAAAGAAAGAGCAATGAAAGAATGGGTTTAATGGTAGAGTTCAAGGAATTAAAAGAACAGGCCCTTGGGGGTTCGGCAAGCGAGTCAAGAAGGCTAACAGATCACAAACGCGAAATATAAATAGGAGGAAAATCAAAGAACAAGGCAAACACAGCAGAATGTTGAAGTTAAATAAGAATCTCTTGCCTCCGTCTGCACCACAGTACGGTCAGAAGCACAATACTCTTCATCTCTAGTCTGCCTTGTGAATAGCTCTTATGATTGCATAGATGTGCCTGATACTCTGCAAACCTGATGGGCATGCAGGCGCCTACATGTTCCAGACATGGTCCACCTGTAATCCTTACTCATTGTGTGTTGCTATGTGTTTAGTCTTGCCAGTTTGGTCTTAGGAGTACGTGGGATATAACGCTTGGATCCATTCTTGAGTCCAACCATAGACTAGGTAAGGTGAGGAGAGCATTCTCTTCAAAAAAAGACCTTTTGTCTATGGCTTTCTCTTCTGGCCTTTCTTTTACACACCATTTTTCTGGTTTCTGCAGTGCTTTGCTTTACTTCCAAAAGCTACACAAAGTGCATCTGGTTATGGATAACCTGTGTCTCCAGATGCCATTTCAAAAAAGAGGTCTGATCGCCATCTTCCCCTTCTAATTGTTTGAGCTAGAAAATGACATAAAAGCCTTCCTCTAGCTGAGCTGAGAAAATCTGCTGAAAGACCAAATTTTAATTTCTGTCCAGGACCAGCAATCTGGCATGTTTCACTAAAATTATTCATTTGCACACTTATTGTATTCCCGTGCCACGTGCCGAATTTCTAACAAAGAAAGCAGACAGCAAAGTTTGGCATTCAACACGGTTTATGGATGTCCTTATCTTGCTGTTGCCAGACAACCTGCCTAGAATGGATGCACGCCTTTATGTAATGCAACACATAAAAATGAATCCTTCCCTCGGGGAATTAATTATATGAACTACAAAAGACATGATCTAAAAAATACACACCTTTCTTGATAATGGAGGCAGTATGCATTAAACTTACCTGTGTGACAGCAAAAATGCTGTCAAACAGTTTAATGTATTTAACAGCGGAGAGAGAGATACAAACACTGAAGAAGACAGCAATTATAAACAGATTAAAAGGAATAACATTCTAACTTTTGTGAGGTAATTTAATGCAACTGCTGGAATTCTCATGGTACACTACACATGTCAATATGCCAAAGCAATTGACTATTTTAAACATCCACAGATTAGAAAACCCTCTAGGCCACAAGCAATTTGGAATTTCTCAAGCTGCCAATAGACATAGGAAGCCTGCAGCCTAGATGAACCCTCTGAAGAGCTGGCTTTTCTCTGCATGACTTTACAGGTTCAGTTGCTTGCTGCAGGACGAGGCTGTGTGGTAGCATGTGCTTCTTGGGCAGGGTGGCAGGCAACTGTGAAGTTTGCACGTTGTGTGCAATTTGGACATGACACACATGCCTGAACCATTGCCTCTGCTCAGCTAAAAATGCCCACAAATTTGGGTAAATGATTATTAGAGGCTCTACAGAGGGATTTAGGCTCTTACAGAGGGGTCTGAACAAGCTGGGTCAATGGGCTGAGGTCAGTGATGGGAAGTTCAACAAGGCCAAGCGTCGGGTCCTGCACTTGGGTCACAAAATCCCCAGTCAATGCTACAGGCTTGGGGAAGAGTGGCTGGGAAGCTGCCTGGCAGAAAAGGCCTGAGGGCTGTTGATCAACAGTTGGCTGAACATGAGCCAGCGGTGTGCCGAGGCCAACGGCATCCTGGCTTGTATCAGAAATAGTGTGGCCCGTAGGACTAGGGAAGTGATTGTACCTCTGTACTCAGCACTGGTGAGGCTGCACCTCAGATACTGTATTCAGCTTCGGGCCCTTCACTACAAGGACACTGAAGTGCTGGAGTGTGTATAAAGAGGGGCAATGAAGTTGGTGAGGGGTCTAGAGGGCAAGTCTTATGAGGAGAGGCTGAGGCAACTGTGGCTATTTAGCCTGGAGAAAAGGAAGTTTGGGGGAGACCTTACCACTCTCTACAACTAACTGAAAGGAGGATGTAGCAAGGTGGGGGTTGGTCTGTTCAACCAAGTAACAAGCGATGGGACAAGAGGAAATGGCCTCAAGTTGTACCAGGGGAAGTTCAGATCAGTTATTAGGAAAAATTTCTCCCCCAAATAGATTGTCAAGAACTGGAACAGGCTGCCCTGGGAAGTGGCAGAGTCACCATCCCTGAAAGTATTTAAAAAATGTGTAGATGTGATGCTGAGGGACATGGTTTAGTGGTAACCTGTCTGTGCTGGGTTAACAGTTGGACTCAATCTTGAAGGTGTCTCCCAACCAGAATGATTCTGTGACTCTATCTGGGCCTATTAAAGTTCCTTAGCCAATCACTGGTTAGAGTGAGATCCTTGTAAAAATCTAATCTGTGATGTTCCGGAGAGCTTTAAGCACATTACATTTCTTGTGACAGTTGTTTGTAAGATCAGAGAACACACAAAGACTATCTAAGAAAAAAAACACATTCAACCATTCTTACAGGAATAAGCCAAAACTACTTAAGGAAAACACTGCTCTGGAAGGCCAGCTAAAAAAAAAGGTATTCTTCATTTAAAGGGTAGTGCATTTAAACTGCAGAACAAGAATCTTTTAAAGCATAAATCTGCTAATAAAAAATTACATTAAATGACCATTCAGAGTTCCTGGCTAATCACCCAGGAAATTCAGGTGTCAACTGACTATTTGCCCCAAATAATTTAAAGACCATGCACGTGTGAATGCAAATACATTAAGTTTTTTAATTAAAAAAAAAACCAAACAAAAAAACCTAAAGAAAGCACACACAGCCAACAACTCTCTCTTTACTCAAATCACAACCCCTGATACCAGAAGCAAAGGCAAAAAACCCCTCTCTGTGTGTAGCAGGATACTCCAACCAGTAGTACAAGAGCATTTTGTATCATACTGTCAGGGAAGCACAGCTGGTCTCACATGGGGCCTCACCTGATGCTCTGGAATGCAGACAACTAGTGCATGCCCAGCGACACCTACACAGGACCAGGCAGACCAGTACTGGGGAAAACATCCTTCATGAGCACCTGCTGGTGCTAGCAGAGTTCTGCGCTGTTCGGTGATGTGAACATTGGACTATTGGAGCACCAGAGTATGGCAAGAACCTGGTAAAGCAGTGCTTTCAAACTGCAAGTTGCATCCCCAGCCTGCTATACCATTGTTAACCACCCCCTCCCACAGTGCAGCCCAGTCAGGACATTTTTTACAATCCCGTATTTCAGGGCTTTCTGCAAAACTGAGACCTGAAGAAGCTAAGGTATGTAAGTAAATATGTAAGTAAGTATGAAAGCTCTTGCTTTCAGAGCTGTCTTTCAGGGTCATTCCCTTTGCTCACAGCCGTATGCAAACACCAGTGAGTCAAGACGGCCATACCTCACTGACTAAGCAATTCTATGATTTGCACAGTGCTAAAAGCTGCAAAAGCCTCTTCTCTTAAGCACAGAGAATTTAACACACTCTAAATGTACTTCTTCAGCCTAAAAACCTGCAATCATTAACTTCATTTCCACATCTGGGGTGCTGCACTTGTAATGTCAACATATTCAGTAATGTTAAAGGAACTGAGGATGTGCATTCACAACAGTGACAGATAAAAACGTTTCATAAAAAAGCAAACAAGGGGTGTGCTGACAAATACTGCATTCTTCAGTCACAAGCAGGTACTCTGGCACTCTCTCACTCAGAGAATGTTTAGGACCTGTTACTCATATGAGAAAATCCTGCTGATTCTGGTTACCTTCCAACCATCCAGCTGGAGCAGGGAAAGTAAAGCACCATACATCCCAAATATCAAGGGAAGAAAAAATTAAAATGGAGGGAAAGTAAAGAACAGAAGCACTCCACCTCAACATAAGGAAGAACTCCTTTACTTGAAGAGTTGTAGAGCACTGGAATAGAATCTCCAGAGAGGTTGTGGAGTCTCCTTCTCTGGAGACTTTCAAGACCTGTCTGGATGTATTTCTGCGTGATCTGCTCTAGTTTTGTCCTGCTCTGGCACGGGGGCTACACTCAATGATCTTCAGAGGTCCCTTCCAACCCCCAACATTCTGTGATTCTGTGAATTTTAATGTGCTCAATTAGTGTTTCCTGCACATCACTCATTAAGTGAATCCCTGGTATAGGAGCAGGAAAAGAATTCAGCATCTATCTGCAAGTCAGTTAACACCACCTAAATCCACATACTAACAGCTGGTGCTATCCAGTTTACTGACACTCATCATTGGTATATGTACTTGCCATGTTCCCACCCTCTTTGCTCTCTGTCACAATACCTTAATGCCTACAAATGAAAACCAAAGAAATCTTTTTGGTGGAAGACAAGTGCTCAGAAGGTTTAGTTTCTCTACGTTTTGGATACTTTTCCTACTCTCAGAGAAGATTAGCACAACACAGGGAGTCAACAAGATGAAAACAAAATCCTACAGGAGATTGACATTTGTTTCGGAAGGTCATTTCAGCTTTTTTATTCAAAGAAGTTATTGAAGTAAAAAGGATGGTATGGCCATGTATAATAGGGGGAAAGTCTTCCACAGTGGCACTGAAAACAAAATGGAGAGTCCCATTCTGTCAGGGACGTCCTTTTTAGTTCTGTATTCAGTAGCAGTTCTTGAAAAGTAGACTATAACAGATCTTTTCTCTCTTCAAAATGTAGCAGCAATCAGCAAAGCAAACAAAATGCCAACATGTAGAATAAATAGGTGGAAATGAATACAGAAATGGTATAAAACCAGTAACAGGTCAACAGCTTTTGTCTATGGTCACTAGAGGTGAAAGTCTGGCTTTATGGAAGTTGGGGGGATTTCCACCATTAATGTAAATCATGTCTGGAGTTCAGCCTCTGTTAGCAAGGGATGCTGCAGAAACACAAACAGTTCCACAACAGACAACTGGGGTGATCAACAATATGACAAGTCCTTATATGAAGACAGCTGAAGCAACAGATTATTAAAAGATAAATAAATAAGGTGAAGTGAAGAAAAGACACGTAGCTACATAACAAGACTTCACAATTGTGTTCCACACCTTCAGAAGAACATCAGGAAGCAGGCGGCAAGTCAGTTATTGCAAGCCTAGACACACACAGTTGGGTGAATTATTTCCTGGAGGAAGCAATAAACCAGCACTCCATGTGGACGCAGAGGTCTCACCAAAACCAACACAAAATGCCTGTGGTCTCAGGAAGACTCCTACTGAGCCACTATCAACCCTGTATTTGAGTAACTGCAACTGGCAGTAGGCACATCTTAGCAGATCAGGACCTGTAATTTAAAAAACACTGATTTGCCTTGAAGCATGAGAAGCAGAAAACAAGAAATTGCAATGAGTCAGCTAGAAAAACATGTGCTTGCTTTTGCACATTGACATCTAGATGTACTTAGAGTCCAGCAGGGAGAAGCAGGATGACTTCTAAAAGAACCTGTGTGCAGGAAGGTACCATTGTACAGTGATAACACTGAGCAACACAGAAGCCAATGTTGGCTAAATAAAGCAGGGATGAGACCAGTGACCCAGCACAGCAATCAACCTGAAGGCAAAAAATAACATTATATATAAAAAAATAACTAACTAAATAAATACAAGAATTTTTGAGCAGGTAGTGCGAACAGCGCTGAGAACACTCCTAACTACTACTCCTGGTCAGGGCAGCTGTAGCTGAAAAAGGAATGCTTTATGCAGGCAGCCTCATTTTCCATCACTGTAATCCTAAAACCATCAGATTACAGTGGAAGGCTGTCTGAGGCAATCAGATAGGTGAATAACAAAACCTGCTGGCTGAAGAGAAGACGTGTTCCAGAAAAGCACTCCTCTTCACCCAGTTGGGAAATTTCAGTGCAGTCACTGTCTAATATGGAACGTTGAGGTTTTTGTGTGTCTCAAGGAGCTGAATGCCAGCAGCTGCGTAAGAACTAAATTTACCACCGCAGTCCCAGGAACATGTCTGCATTTTCTGCTAAAATAAAATCTCTGGGTCATTCGTCTATTGGAATAGAAGCCTTTCCACTTAACTGAAGACATTTACTCATTCTGCAACTCTCATGCTCCAGTTCCAATAAAATCCTCCTTGGGTTTCAGAGGCTTTTTTTTTATGGAAACACACACACATCAGCTCAAAAGCACCAATATTATGTGAGTACTATTAAGCAATTCATTTTGCTGGGCTCCTCTGCCTCTCACTTTATTCCTGTGAAACAGCAAATGAACTGCAGCTGCCAGAGTGCTGGCTGACCTGCTGGGGACTGTACTGCTGCATTCCTGCACACGAGCTGACATAGCATTTTCTAAAGTTCATTTCCCAAGGGGAAAGGGTTATAAATAAGTTCCATATTCACAGTAAATCTCCTGCCCTTCGTGCCCTAGAGCTTAGAGTGAGGGCATTTTTTTTGCCACAGGAAATTGCATCAAAGTTTCCAGAAAAAGTGTATTTAGCTTATAGGAATTGCTTTTGTTAAACTGCCTTTAAATTGACTCCACCAAAGCTAGGTTTTAAAAGCTCCATTTCAATCTTCTCTATGCTCACTGCTCTACACATTCACTATCTGTAGAAATCAAACTGGACATCCATGAAATCTGAAGCTGTTTCAGAAGATAACAGATTTTATGCAGATTAATTTTGTATTTTCTTTTTAAAAAGCCACAAAGAACCACTACGTGAATAAAGGCATTTCTATATACCTTCTACAGTCAGACCTCTAGGGAGGCTGTTTTAAGCTCTATGCTTGTAATTGAGTGAGAAACTGAAGCAATAAAAGAGGGGCTTCACTCAGGGGGTAGGATCCTCAGTTTACAAGCTTTCATGCCTGGTGCATCACATTAACAACATGTTTGCTGACCTCATTACAACAAGGTTCTGATCCAGGACTGGAACATCTCAGTCCACACACTCCTTCCTCCAAATCTACTTCTGATTTCTCTTAGTTTTGAAAATACAAAATTTATAATTATACCTAAAAGTTAGTATTATCCTTCTATTTTGAAATGACCACTGAAGTGTGTTCCAGGAGATTAAAGAATAAAGTAACTGCTGCTTTAGAGATCCATTTTTCTTAAAGGCCAAATCCTAGGCAAGCAATATTGCCTATCTGGATGTTACAAAATGTCAAAATTCTCCCTCAGATTTCAGTTTTAAAGAGGCCTTTCAGAAGGCATCCAGTGGGAAAAAAAAAAAGAAATATCAGATAATGTGCAGGCATTCTCTAAAAGATTAAATAGATGATTTGGCCAGATAAGCACTCTGGGGAAAGGCGGGAGTGCAGGGGGAAGGATTAGATGCTGCTGAGCTGCCCGCATCTTGCAGTGCAGGCAGTGGGACTGATGAAACAGTAAGCATGGGAATAAGGATGCAACTTGCAAGAACAACTGGATTATGCTCTGAAATATAAAGACTTAAAATCATGAAGACTCAAACAACAAAGTCCTGGTCCACATTCAGACTCCACCATGTTGGAAATTCACAAATTTGGGTTTCAATACAGCTATTTACCAAAGGTAAGCAAGACCAATAAAGCAAGGTTTAGCCATTTACAGCACGTCTTTTGCATTTTAACCCTTTGCTACCTTGTCACCATTCAACATAAAAGTGCTTTGCTTTAAGGAAGTTACAAACATCACTGTGTTTTCACAGGCATCCAGCAAGAAATTCATCACTGGGATTAAATAATTTGTTAGGTCAGGCAAGACTTGAGGCTGGTGAACAGGGATTCCTGCGAATAAACAAGCAACACGAACAATGGGAACCAACCTTGAGGAAAATGCAGGAAGGAGTGGCACTTGGAAAGTGTAACCACTTAATATCTTACCAAAAGGTACAGTTCACCCTGTAGTTATGACAGCTACCTATTAATCTTACAGATTATTTTCTAATAAACCTCAAAATAGGGAGATGGTGATATTTTAAGTATCAAGTCTGGAAAAAGCCTGCAGGTCCCTGGAGGCTCTAAGTAAGCTTCCCTTGCAAACTGTTGCTCAGCATGTGGAATGGAATAAAACATCTCCTCTCTAGTGAAAAGCAGCTGGGCAAACATCTTCCAGTCACTTAAAACTCAAAGCTCTAAAAACTCCAAGTAGTGAAACAGGCAGTCCTATCTATCCTGCAGCCAAGAACAAAGCAGCACAGCAGAGAGGTAAATTACAAAAGCAAGAGTTCAAAGGGACAAATGGCCAATTCTCTACCAACACACTCAGAAAAACTAGTACTTTTCCTGTGAGGTTCCTTAATACCATCTGCTGCTGCTACTACCCTGGAGCAGAGAACAGGTGACATCAAAATGAGGATGTAAAATTGGAAGAACCTCTATTAATACGAATATGCATTTAGGTAACACCCATATTTTCACTGAAAATAAGGCTGTACTACAGAGCTGAAACTTCAGCATGGCATGAATGCGCTTCTTGTATAGCATTTTGCCTCCAAAGGAGTGTCCCCTCTCCAAAGGGAAATACTGCAGTTGTTCAGTGCTGAACAGCACTAGGAAGCAGCTCAAAAGAAGAGCTGAACAAGACAGTATGTAAGGTAAACTGTAAGAGGGACATGATGAGGCCAGTTTTCAACTTACAGCCTCTTGCAAAATACACTCCTGGAGTTTGACACGAGAATCCTGAAGTAGGCAAATTTGGCGGTCACTTGGCAGAGGAGAAACCTGAGGCACAGGGAAATTATGAAGCCTCGAGTTAAATTCACCCCTACCTATCCCACTCTTACAGTAGTGTTGCTCACTGTCATAGCCAGCAGCTGTGTTCTGATACAGGTACACAGCTGAACAGTGCATGTGGCTTGCACAGGACAAGTTTCATGTACAGTGAAGCCATGTAAAAGCAAGGAGAAAATGATTGAGATCTCTCCCTCCCATTCTTCTCTGTCATAGACTATAGATCTCCAAGCTGGATCTTGTCAGGGCATTAATTTTCACATGGAATATCAGACTTTGGGATCTGCCTAAAGACCTGCCCCTCAGAGCCTGTCACCTGGCCAAGCAGTAACTATGCCTTAGTAAGTTCTTCCTCAGAGTCAGAAGAATGGTCTCATTCACCCCACCCATCTTCCCCCCTGCAACTTTTCTGTTTCGCCACACCACTTGTAAATGTGATCCCAAACTCTCCTTGCACTTCCCTGGCTGCACAATGGCCTTCAGCTCTCTAAGCATCGTGGTCCATGAGGATGCAGACGGTGTTCCACAACACCTGCAATTCCCATGAATGGAGGCAAACATACTGAGGGTAATACAAAGAAATTAATCTTCAAAGATGACAAATTTTTTATTTTTTGGTTACAGGTGAGGCACCACAGCATAAGGGCTTCACAGGCTTTTCCAAAAAATTGGGATCTGGGATCTTGGGAATTGTTGGAACTTTGGGATAAAAGATTAAGAAACGCTATTTTGGACAATAGTTGTGTGGGAACTTCTTATCTAAGTACTTTGATGTTTAAATTTTTTAGCCTTTGGCACAGGCAGAAACCATGCTGCCTGTGCTCCCAAGCACACAGGCATAACTGGAGCATAGCAGTGGAACTGAAGTAAGAGGATTACATTTCAGCAGGGACATGTTTTGGTGCAAGACTAGAGGCTTAAGGGGATTAAAAGATAGGAGCTGCTTCCCAGAGTGAGAGGATGAAAGACAGCAAAACCCACACGTAAACATTGTCTGTAAGGAACTGTTGCTTTGTATCCTTCAGCAGGAGAAAAATATAGTGAGCAGAACAGGAAACGAACCAGTGAACACATCAACTGCATCTTCAGCCACCTCTACTGTCCCCAGCACCATCTTAACTCACATCATACCTGCATTTTCTGTCTCCTTGTGCCTTTTATCAGCCTTGCTTCTTCTTAGTTGCTGCTCTTCCTACATGAACCAGCCCTTTTTTCTTGTCTTTCTATTATTATCTGTATTATCTTTTTTTGTATCATTCCTTGTCACTACTGGAAAACAATTTGGAAATACTTTTTAATTCAATGCAAGAAAAGGATGATGCTATACCAAAAAAGAGTAACTTCCGTACCAAGAAGCTAGAATGGCTAGAAATACAGCCATACATACCACACAAGGTACAAAGGGGAACTCCTGGAAGCTTTAGAAAAAAAGGACTGTAGGCAGTTTTAAAACCAGGAGATTTTTATTTTTCTTCTAGCTAACATTCCTCAAAGATGGAGCATAAGATTTGGCTTCCAGTTCAATGCGCCATTCTAATAAATACTTACAGAAGTGGTAGTTTTGTTCCCTGAAAGATATGGAGCTAAACTCGCTAGCAAGAGTTATAAATGCCAGAGGGCCTTGCACAACTGGAACATCCTACCTGGATGTAATTTAGAAATTGGAAAGCTGTGACAAATTCAGCCAGTGCTTTCAAGAAAGAAGAGAATTCAGGAGCAGGGCTGTGCAGTGCTAAGCATTGCAACATGTGGCAAGAGGCTGGAATTGCTTCAGAAAGCTTATAACCCAATACAAGAAAATTTAAAGATGACTACAGCAACCTGACAACAGACACTAAGAGGGATGGATACTGGTGTATTGAGTAAAAGCTGACAGGCATATTTTTGTCAAATGCATTAAAATACACAGACATATGTATTTTTATTATAAAAACCCCTACAAGCTACTTTTCGGTTTCATTTAATGGAAAGAAACTGTGCTAGACAGGGCCAGTAAACTAAGGGCCACAGCAAAGATAAAGAAACCCTCTCAAAAGAGAAGTCCTGAAAGTGTAATCTGAATTTTAATGACAAGGCAGCTGATTTCATTTGTATCACAGACAGCATCAAAGAGCAGCAAAGGTTAGGATGACCACTGAGCTAGGGCTGAGTAGCCAGGAGGTGCACTTTCTCTAGTCAGACCTCTATGGTCTTGGACACTAAACCTTCACAAAACTCAGCTGAAAAGAATGGGACAGAAAGTCAGAGATCACCTCTGAAAAGTGCTGACAGGTAAAACTGGTTCATCTCTACAAATGGTAAAGAACAGGACAGCTTGCAAAAATGCTCACATTACAACAAGTATACTTAAATTCTCTTCCCAACACTGTTCAGGAGCTCATGTTTCCTTGTTAAATTCACACTTCTTGATAGTGCAGATGCTCTGTTTTAATTTCAAATATATCTGCGTTCACCTTTCTTTTCCTTTCAGTGAAAAGCATGTTAACATCTTGCCTGGAGTCAGACATGTGCGAAGGCTTCTACTTGTGCTTCCACAAACCAGAAGCAGCTGCTATATGGCGTGGCATGGCAGAAGTGAAAACTCTTAAATAAAAAGCAGAAGAGAAAAAAGCGGAAAAGAGGATAGAGCAAGTAATAAGCAATATAACCTGCAATACAAATGAGGAAGAGAGAACCAAAAGAAACAACCCTCTTTTCCCCCTAATATCATCTTCTTGTTTTTTATCGCAAAAGCAACTTAGACCCGCACAAAACTCCCTGCCTCGCACAGCCAGTATTAGTTTTCCAATCTAAGGAAAGCTTTGTGGACACAGATCTTTTTCAGTTTTTCCTGTCTACAGTGTTTTCCATTTGAGGACAGGTATTGTGGTAAATCACGAGCCTTCCAAGTACAGCTCAGGTTTTTAGCTCTCTTACATAAGAAAAAATTGTTAAAAATTTTCATTGTGAAAATGCTTCCACCAGCTGAAATACACAGGTGGCCTGCAACAACTGGTCAAGCAGAGACAAGCCATTCAGCTGAAACGATGATGTGGCAGTGATAGAATATAGTAACAATAAATTGTCACCAAAATTCATTACTTCAATGTTGATGAACAAACAACAGGAACAGTTATAAACAGTTGCTGCTCTGAAACCAGCAGCTCACAAGTTTTTCCATACACAAAGCCATTTTGGGGATGTTGACTACAGCAAGGCTCATAATTTCTTAATTTAAGAGCTCTGTCCAACTGTAATAACTGAACAGACTACAAGACAGACAATCACTAAGCCAGCTCCTACGCTGACCCTTGATCATAACCTGGTAAATGGTAAGCCCACAGAAGTCAAGACACTAATTTGACTTGAAACAAGAGATATTTTTAGGGAGAACAATGTACAGCCAGTGCTCTCATGAAGATCAGAGTGGGTGCAGTACCACAAATACAGGAGAGGGATGTATTAAAAAAAAAAAAAAAAACCCATAAATAATTAGCAGAAGCATAGTTCCTGAATAAAACAGACAAACACAGGGATTATTACTCTAACCACGACGGCCCAGTCTGGATTTGAAAGCAGAGCTGGTGCCTCAAATAGCCTAAGGTATTACATCTGGTTCTTCCAACTAATTTGACCCCACTGAGGCAGACAAATACTTCCTTGGGGAAGAGCATTGTTACATTTCAAAGTCCTAATGTGAACCGCTGATTGTCAATCGAGATAAAACAAGCACCCCAATGAGTCATAAAACACTAATTTTCCATTAGACAATGAGAGAGAAACTGATGACAAGAAACAACAAAATTAGCCGTTAACAGAAACCAGATGGAATGGCTAAAACTATTCAAAGAAAACTATTAACTTAATATCAAGAGAAAGAAATAACAGCATGTAGAAACCACAAAATGTCTCAATATGGAGACCAACCAACCATCAAGGTCAACATAAGGGATCTTAAATTGGTTGGTTTTGAGATTGCTTCCTGTTATGCTAGGCTAAGCTGGGAACTTGACACTAAATTAGAAAGAAAGGGAAAAAAATCCCCAAACAAGAAAAACACAAAACCCCATGTTGACAACAGTCCAGCTGCCCAACAGAAGGTGCAGAAACCAGGCCCTGACATGGTTTAGCTCTTCCCAACACTCCCCTGCTACCTCACTGCCTCCTCTTTTGAACTGCCAATTTCTATCACTGAAGAGCTTCAGATTCACTTTTACTAAAAGAAAAAATAGGAGGAAGGGTGAAAGATTCTCCATAGCCCACACTAGGACCTCATACAAGGTTTGTCTAGGAATATGTCAGTCTAAGTCACCAAACTGCCACTGAAGCACTACTCCAGTACTCAAAATCCAAACTTCACCACTTTTTAAACAACTACAATTCATTTTTGTCAACCTCTGATACACAAAAAAACCCAAGACTGAAGTTTCAAAAGCATTAAATTAGCTTAAAATTCATAAAACAAGTGTGCACATCCCCAGTCACACAGGATGAGAACACAGAAATACACGATTAAAAATAAGTCAGCAACACTGCCTAGTAACTGCAAGAGACAGGAAGTCTTAAAAATACATGTTTCCAACATTAGTTAAAAAAAAAGTTAGATTAAAGAAACCAGAACCTTCATCTTCATAATCTTTCTTTCAGTTATATGCAGGACAGATGCATGGGTATGGTGTTTCCATGCTCAATGCAGGGAGCACAAAAGTATTGTTTCTTTCAACATAATCAGCTCACTGTTTAGCCTTCGCTTTTGACAGTGTTACACATCTCAGGAAGAACCAAAGTATGGCTTTTTTTGTTTTTTCCCTGCAGGTGGGGATGAAGATTTGGTCTTTTTCGTTTGTTTGGGGTTTTTTCTTTACTGGGACTGAAATTCAGGGTTTTTTTACCCACCAAATGAAGCTGCCATTCACAGAGGCAAGGCTGTCTCAGGTTATCACCTAGCCAACAGGTTGAAGTAATTCCATCCTTTGCCAGGAGGCAAAACAGAGAAGCAAGGGGTGAGACAAAAGGGCGGTATGGATGGAGGTGTATGTGCAGAAATGGGGCAAATCTGTGTAGTCTTTCAGCCCTGAACTGCTTAACTGAAGAAATGGAAAAAATCAACTTCTTGAAATGCTCTTCTGCATTACCTCGCCTTCTCTGAGTCAGCAAGTTCTTTGAAGCACATCCTGTGTCTTTAGGTACTGCTGGAGAGCTTCACAGTGCCCTTCTGGTGTCCACAGATAACAAAATAGGAGAACTTGGAAGAAAGAGCATCTGTGGATACACTTGGTCCAGCTGTATGATGAAAGGCTCGAGTGGGGCCCTTCTGATTTCCTCATGGCTAGTCTCGTAAAGAAAGCACATTAATTTAATTAATTCAAATGAATGAAAAAATTATGCACTACCAAGCAGGAGACAGAAGTTCAGGGCAAGGCTATTTTAACTCATTTCAAGAAGAGCAGCTTCCAATCAGACTTTACAGAGCCTATGAATCCATACTGGGAGGGACAACTGCTACCTGCTTCAAACCCATTGTGAAACTGCTCTTGGGAGAAGGTAAATCACTTCAGCGAGAGTAAAAGGTGACATGAGCCTCACAGGTTTTTCTCCTAAGAGAAGCAGAGGAACTTTACAACATAGGCCTTCAGAGACCTAGTTTTCTTCAGCCAATCTGACTCACTGAAGCCTAGCTTCCAAGATGACTGGCAAAGGCATCGATTGCTTGGCTCTTCTTGATCATCTCAGTTTAAGCTGTGGAAGGTTCTCACATACCTCTATGAGCCACCAAGCAAATACATTTAGCAGCACTGGTTATTTGGTGAGCTTGAATTTGAGATAATAAAGTAGCACCAGAAAAGTCCCCAATTATACTCTTTGTCTTTCATCCATGTATAGCAGACAGAACAGAAATGGATGTAGATAACAAAGAAACATATGGATTCTAAGACACATTACAAAAGAGTATTTTTAGCAAATGCAACCATAAGAAAGAAATGCACAGCTTTTGAAAAAAAAAAAAACCCCAAAAACCTGAAAGAATCTGTAAGCAAAATCACCATATTCAGAAGTGATGTTTAACAAGAATTAAATCCCACTGTCAAAAACACATCAAGAAGAGACATGAAAAGGAAGGAGAGCAAGCCACAAAAAAGACATCAAAAAAGAGAGAAGGTGGGAAGGCAACATAATTGGAAATTCTCTCTGTTCTTTACAGATTTATGACTGTTAGATAGAAGATCTAGATAGAAAAGATATGTGTGTGTGTGTGTGTATGTGTCTTGTTTTTCTCAACAACTCAATGTAACAGTAACTTAGCAAAGTTTATCTCTGCTTTATAGCTCTGACTGAATTATCTATTGACAACTGTCTCTTTTTGCCTTCTCCAAATGCTTTTCCAACATTGTCATGTAGCGGTAGGGTTTCTCCACTGAAGCTGACTTTTTTCTACTGTAGTTGTCAGGACTCCTGATCTTCAAAAACCTTTGTAGTCCTTTAACACAGCTCAGACTGAGGGAGCCTATGTGACATGCAAAGCATTATTAACAAATACAGAAGGTATCACAGAATCACTCAGGTTGGAAAAGACCCTTGGGATCATCGTGTCCAACCATTAGCCTTACTCTACAAGTTCACCCCTAGACCATAACCCCCAACACCACATCCAAGCGATGTTTAAACACATCCAGGGATGGGGACTCAGCCATGGCTTGGTAACTAACACTCACGGCTGCAATACATATGAGAGAGACAATTCTCTGTGACACCACTCTTATCACAAAAGCTTCAGCAATTTGCATAATCTCCTAAAAAGTTACTACCAAACACCTTTACTGAAAGCCATGGGGGCACATTTATCTCTTGGAAGAAGAAAAGCATGGTCAGACAGCAGTACAGTTAAGGAACTTTCATGAAAGACAAAACACATTGCACTAATCAGAACCACCAATGCTAGTTAGGGTCAGGCAGCCTTTAACAGTGCCAGTTAAAATCCACAGACACCACTCAGAAATCAGCACATCAAAGCCTGAGAATTACAATAATCATGTATGCTTATCTAACAGGAAGCTTAAACAAAAGCAAAGTAGGCAAACCTGGAGACAAGCCCTTTCCCTGCATTTGCAGGTACTGATAGTAACTCTGCTGAAAGAGAATTTAGGTGTCAGAATGGAATAGCCCAATGCCAGTTCTAGTGAAGGAATCGGTCTAAGACACATCACTGCTTTCTGAGCCAGGGAGCTATGTGTTCCTGATTTCATTGCTTTCACTGCACTGCTTGGGCAAGCCACTTCAATTTATACTTCAGCTCCTCAGGGGCAAAACAGAGCAAGCAAAACTTTTTTTCTTGACACGTTGGCTCACTTTTTAGACTGAAAGTCTTGAGAGACCAATAGTGTCCTGTTCTACATACCTACAGTACCTAATACCTAGTAAAACAAGACATGACGTTAGGAGTCTTCAATGCCACTGCCACACAGCAACACCAAAAAATAATGCTTGAAGACTGAAAGTACCTGTTCTCAAATGTGACTTCAAGTGAAGCCTTGCTATAAATCCCACAGAGACTCTAAATGTCATCAGAAACTCTTAAGTGGAGCAGGCAAGGACCGCACCAAGAGCTGAGCTCGGCTGTCAGAAGTCCTAATAAATATCTCTAAAAATTTAAGACATAGAAGATAAAAAATATTTTTGGACAAATCAATAGTAGTAAGAATTACCTTGCCATGACTGATGCCAAGATTTAACCTTTCAGATCAAGCATACTGTCAGACAGCTCCTACAGTGATATCCAACCTTAAGTTTCAGAAGGAAAGGCACTCATAGTGAGAAGACAAGTTTTGTACTAAGTCAGAATCTCTCCTAAGCCTGCATCTTTGACTCATGTACTGGAAAGAGACTGTAATAGGCAAACGTGACTCTTACAACCAGAAAAACAAAACCGCTATTAACCTCTTGCTCTCATACACTTCAAGATGCTGTTACCCTCCCTCTGAGATGGTTTGTTAAGCTGAAGTTTTCAGGGCAGCAGAGTGGGGAAGCTACTTCATTTGCAATTAGAAGTTGCATTTTCTCTTGAGATCAGTTCCCACAAATCCCAGGCCATATAATTTTCACAGCTGTTTGACAACCAAACCTGTACTTCTTTTTGCATTCCCTTAGAGTAAAACCCAAACCAACAACAAACCAGTGTTACTAATTGATTGAATTCATATTCTAAATCAAACACCAAACATTTTGTGACTAAGGATCTGAACTTTTACTAAACACATTTTGAGGAGGAAATACATTTCAAATGGAGTTTTCTAAAACAAGTAGTAAATACAAAGAAATTCTTTCTGAGAACTGCCACTCTGGCTATGCTCTTCTTCCTTTGAATGCTTCCATCTTCAGCATGGGAGAATAAACAAGAAAACTTCAACACACTTATTACTTGAAGTCATCTCCGAAATAGGACAGAGAAAGGCTAATAGTCTAGGAAAAAAAACCCCAAAAAACAAGAAAAACAAACAAACAAAAAAAAACCGCAAAAAAATCCAAAGGAGAAAAGTCAAGATTTTTTCCAAGATTTTCCTTACAAGAAGATTAGATACATGAAGTTACCAAAAATTTAGCACAATCAGATTAGGAAAATAAACTGGGAGGGGTTTTTCTGGGTTGGTTTTTTTTTTTTTTTTAAAAGCAAGCAAGCTAAGTCTAAAATAATTGTCAGACATACTATTTTAAAGTGAACACTTAATCGTTACATCTATCTGCACACAGCTGTTTGATCAAGAAGATACTCCTAACATCAATAGCATCTTGTTTTGAAATCCTAAACTGTATTACATTCTAAAGTAGCCTGGTCCCCAAGATAAGGACTGATGGAATATATTTAAATTACTCACCACAGAACATTACCTCTTTCTTAAAACGGCTTTAGTAACAGCAACAGCAGTTTCTAGCAAAGGTGCCAGAGAATATCCAGGAAACTACAGAGCAAGAAGGCCAACCTCTATACTGAGCAAGTTTAGTGAATCATTCACTATCAGTCCAGTGAATAAATCTTACATATATTGCAGCTTTTGTAAAGGAAAGGTATTTCACAAATTAAACAGTTTGGTATTTTTCCCCCTCCTCCCCTGAAAGCATCAATAAGCACAAAGACTCTAAGATTTTGGGATGAAATTTCAAATCAAATTCTTTCTGTAAACCAGGTAGTGTAGGCTGATTAGTTCTGTGTTTTCTGAGCTACCACAGACAGAAGGAAAAGCTATGACATGGTAAATACCTGACTGAAACTTAGGAGAGGGGCTTGGGATTTTTCACAGTAGAAGGAAGTGACTAGTAGAGTATCACAGGGAGAGAATGAATACAAAACCATCTGAAAAGCAAGGTTAATAAAGAGGTGGCAAAGTTTTCTTCCTGTACAGCTTCCTATCATTAGCCAAGGCAAGGTGCAGAACCACCTAACTGTACCAACTAGTAAAACAGCAGATAACACGCAGGCTGGAAAAATGTCAAGTGACAATGTGAATTTTACATATTCAAGGCTGTGGTCCATGTACTTAGGAATACAATCTCCAGGTTATGAAAGTAATCTTACAGAAACATCAGCTCAGTGCTTGACAGTGTAATAAACCCCCCGAAGTGTTTGCAGTTATTAAGGAATGGACAGAAAACAAACCAGGGAACTACTATCTTCTGCAAACCCAGAAATGCCTTTTTGAATACTGTGTGCAGTTCTTATCCCACAGAAAGAAATCAAAGTTAGAAAGACTGAAAAGAATGTGAAAAAGGTGTAACTGACTGTATGAGTGGCTTCCATGCAAGAAATTACTAAATAGACTGGGGCACTTCAATATGGAAAAGAGGTAACAGAATCATTATAGTCCGAGAGAAAATAACTAGGAAACACAGAACACCCAGTGAAATGAACATTTCAGAATAAAGAAACTGGTTTTTGCATAATCCACAGTTAGTGGTAGGACTCTTTGCCTCAGGTGGTTTTGATTTGGCTTTAGAAAAAGCTATTGGAGAGATTAGTGGAACAGGAATCTACTGAGAACTATTAAATACAAATAGAGAAGTGTCCTTGAGCTATAAATCAGTGGAGACTAGGCTTTCTGGGGAGGCATCATTTTATGGTTGATGATATGCTTACTTTTAGACACATTGCCTAATTACTTGCCTGTCTTTACACTACTCCCTAAGCATCTCCCGTTGCACATTGCCACAAAGTGCTCTGGTCCAACCTGGTACAGCAGTTTTTATGTTCTCAATGCTAGCTATGATCTTGATTTTGTTGACAAAGCACTCTTGTTATCATGAGCATAAGGGACTATTTGGGTCTTTGAGACAGCTCTATGGAATAATCATTGTTCATAAGATATGCATTCAGTGCTGAAGGGGTCAAGAAAACATTATTTCATACTCCTGTATAGGAGATGATTCTCTCCAGAAACTGAATTTAGATATTGGTAAAAAATAAGCAAATCAGAAAAACGGCAATGCGTGACAGGAAGGAAGCAGAGAAAAAAGGAAAGATGCCACCAACATCTCATATACCTATAGTATAGGGATGCAGTCAGATGACCCTATAAACTCCCCTCTGCAAGATGACAAATCAAAAACCCATTCCTCAAATCCCAGACCAGAATAGTTCTGACAGAATGCTGTCAGTTCCTTCCTGACCTCCATTCAGTCAGTGCTTTCAAGCTGTCATCCTACAGTACCTTCACACTAACTCCCCCAGAAGCACAGGAAAGGCACGATGGCTAATGCTCTCTGCAAAGTTCAACATGTAGGTGGTCTGACTCTGAGAAGTCTAACTGGCCTATCCGTATTCATGAATTGGTATCTAAGCCCAAGGTTATAAGCATCTGTATGCCAACATTTACAAAGTGTGTTGAAATGTCTTTCTGTTAGCTTTAAGCTCGGATGTTGTGTTTGTCTACAGTCATCTCACTTCAAGATTGTTCTCTAAACATCGCTGAAAGGCAGATAAACTACAAGGGAGCTCCAAAGCACAACTGCAATACACACTGCCATTTATTGTACACAAAACCTTGCAAAACATCAAAAAACTATTTACCTTCAACCTGGTCATTTGCTATCACTTTAATATGAACACACAAACAAACCAGAGCTGTATAACCAAGATAGCACGTTGCTGAGCCCTTTGCCCAAGACCTGCTCAGAGGTGGTGTGACATCTCCGCACCAATGCGCTCACACAGCTTCTGGATTGGTCTTGTTTGTATCAGCAGTCAAGTCCCGACTTATTTGACTTGCAGTCAACCCATGGAGATGCACGTGATCTCCTGGTATCCCTCTGTCTCCACCAAATCTTGCACAGGGTCACATCCCTGCTGGAAGCTTTGTGTTTCTGCCTGCCCTGCAGTCATTCCCAGGAGGGGTAAAGGATGGACAATACAGTTTCAGTTGTTTCTGCTCAGGTACCAGTGTATCTTGTGCCTTTTGGACAACGTGACTCAGAGTTTGGGGGTAAATAGTCTCTGTCCCTTCTCTTACTGACCCTCACTCGTGGCCAAGACATGAGGCTGAAGCACAAGAGATGATGGCACTCCTTCGTCCTCCTCCACCAGACAGAGGTGCAGAGATCTCCAGCCTGGCACGCTGCACTTCCTCAGTGAGCTGCACAGGATCCTCCCCTGCAGCCCCACTGCTGTTTCCCCCCACAAGCCACATTCACCAGAGGAATCCAGACACTGTCCGTCCCCCCTGCTGCAAAGGAGGGAGGCAGAGAACCATGCTCTGGGGGGAAGAGAGAGAGGCAAAACCATAAGGAAGCTGGGTGACACTGAGAAATGGCTAGATGGCATAGGGCATGTGATAAAATGGACATCACAAGCACACAGTGATATATGCTCCAGATCACTTCTACATCATTTGCCATCACAAGCAATCTGATTGCGGCCCCACTGTGGCACGAGAATACAGCCCACCACTAAGCTTTCTGTAGCACACAGCCTCGTGGCAGAAGGCATATGAAAATATGTCCATTTTGCACTAATGAAAAACTGATTTTCAAACAAAATTTATCCTTCAGGTTTTTTTTTTTTTAACAAAAAAAATCCACAAACACAAACTTATAGCTGTTCCCACCATAGGCCTACCTTTAAAATTCCTTGTCAGCTGAGGAAATTAAAACATATCAAAGCTTCTCTACTGCTTAACAGATCCTATAGAGGCCACCATGCTTAGCCTTCCTTGTTTTTCAGTGCTTTTCCCCCCAAGAACATCACAGCTGCAAACATTGCATTTAAATGTTGTTACAATACGACGCTGCCTTTTTATCACAGAACTAGCTAATAACTCCTCTTCCATTCACTTCTTTAATACCAACATATGCATACTTTTAATTTCAGTTTGTGTCATTTATTGCTGCTGCCAAATACTGAATATGTTAATTATATTTCTGACTGTGCCATTAGGAACCTTTATGTTCTGTTACAAAGAGACTCTGAGATAGGAGATAAAACTGGTAAGGAGTTTTATCAAATGAGTTTCAGTCCTGCTCCCTGCCACAGTCTGAACACAGAGTATCATGTTTGCTTTTCTGGTTTGATTCCTGCTCTTTACAGAAAAATAACCAAAAATTGGATTTGTGCCATTCCCCCTCCCCCTTATTTGTTAGCTGTTTTGTGGTTTGGGGTTTTTTTCAGTGCAAACTGTTACTTTTTTGGATCTGTATGTAATGCCTAAGATGCTCTTCAGTTCAAGTGTTTTCCTCACTCTTAGATGATGGAGCAAATGTCTGGCAACTGTCGAAGGTATTTTGGTCCAGAATGTTTCCTAGATGTAGGAAATTTCCTTTTTTTTTTAATAATTATTATGATAATGATGATGATGTCTGAATTAAAAAAAATCTGTAAACAGCAAGATGAAACTCCTCTCCCCAAGAATGAGATTTTATGATCTCCAGTGTCATAGCCTGTCCATGTCTCTCATGCTTCAGCTGCATGAGGATTTTGAGGAATTTCTGAAGCACAGCCATAAGCCTAAGCACTTTCAGATGGCATGTCAAATATGACACTCTTATCTGTGCCCAAATTAGTTTAAGCTGGAGATGAACATGCTGTACCAATAAGGTTATAATTGCCTTTAATACTTGTTAGTATTAAATCTTACTTGATTATTAAAAAAACCCAAACAAACAAACACAAAAACCCAAAATCAGCTGAGTGGGTGGCAGGGGGTCTGAGTACAGGCAAAATCTTAACATGGATAGTTGAAAAAGAACAACAAAGATACACTTTTGGAAAACTTCACTTTAAACTATCAATACATCCACCCAGTTCTTTAAACATGAAGTGCAGGAGTAACTCTTCCTTCCCTATACCCTGACAACTAGACAGCACAGTTCTGGACTCCCGGTGTAACTGAGTAGTAAAGCAGTAAAATACACTCTCCAGTTTATAAAAAACCCCCAAAACAAAAAACGAAACACCAACAAAACAAACACCATAGAACCCCCAACAACAACAAACAAACCCAAAAACTTTACATCACATAATCTATATCCACCTCTTAATTCCACTGACTTCAATCAAGTAACTGAATGCATGAGACCTCACAAGTCTAATAAAATCAGATAAAGAATCCCGCTAGCAAGCTTCCATGAGACAAGTATCTTATGCATTGACAGGACGTACAATCTGTTGTGGAAGAGTATTAGACTGTCACTTCTCTATCTCATGACAAATATTGGAGCATGTGCAAAATTCACATAGCAGATCAGTTTTCACTGTATGTAACACATATACATTTCAAGAACTTTAACACTTGAAATCAAAAGGATCTTTTAAAGTTTTTAAGTCAACATTTCAAGTTATTTAGGACTCCTGAAATACTGATGGACCCTCCCACCTGCAAAGCCCCATGCCAACAGTGTGTATATTTCCACTCCCATAGTGCGTGTGTGACAAAACATTTCCACTCCCAGTTGTCAACAAACGGAAAACAGAAATGTCACTAAATATTATATTCTTGTATACATGCAAATTCTATTTAGGTGATCAAGTCATCTTTGAAGATGACACACTGGCAGGCAGCGTACATTTAAGCTTCAACAAAAGCACACGATCGCTAATTTCCTCCCGGGGGATTTCACATAAAACTGACAATTTCTGTTTCCACCAGTAATGCTTATTCACGAAACCCTGGATTGAACATCAAGCTATCATTTAGAAGATAAAAAAACTTGTCTGCATAGCAAAGCACCATTTCATCCTAGTTGTCTAGTAGGGACTCTTGATTTTTGCGCTTTCAAGTTTGGAGTTTTTTGCAGCCCAGCTAAGTAAATAAATAAATAAAGATCTCCCCAGAGTGAAACAAACCCCCAAACCAAGGGCGGCAGGCAGGGCACACACATGCACCAGTGCAGTTAGCAGGCAGAAGTGGCATACATACTTAAGACACACAAAGCAAATAACAGTTGCACATTCTTGCCAAATGAGATTATGTGTTTATCTACCTCCCTCTCTCACACATGCACAAACCCACACATTACACAGCGAATAATGCTTGCAGAATAGAACAAAGACCCTTTGTTATTGTTCCATAAGGTTTTGCAAAATCCCCTTCTTTGTCTAAAACTGAACTAACAGGGCTTGCTTGAGCCCTGATGATCTCAATATACAAAGCTTGTACAGACAAGGAATATAGATTTCTTTTAAAACAACTGATAACATTAGAAAATGCAGAAAAGGTTTTGAGAACAGAACCCCCAATTTACAAGCATCTTTATTCAGAAAATTAAAAAGAAAAAAAAAAAGTAGTAAATACTGCAGCCATTCAAATACAGCCATTCTGAAAGGACACAATTGGAGCTTAAGGCTTATCACACCCAGCTGTCTTTTAACAGAATCTCTTATGGTTACCTCCCCAAATAAAAGTGCTAATACCAATACAATTAAAAAGCCATCTTAAAAAAAAAACAAACCAAAAACCACAAACCCCTCAAAAATTCAAAAAAACAGCTAGCTGCTTCTCTGCTTTTAATCCCTATCACCTTGAGAAGAATATTAGCTTGAATGAAGGAAAGGTGCTTAAAAAACCCAACAAAAATAGCTTCACAATTAGAACTGAACAAAGTATCACACTAAAAGGGATTGTTAACGTAGCACTCTAATGAGGAGCCTCTGTAGCAGCCTGTCTTGACAGGCTGCCCTGACATACATACTTATTTTCAGGGCTTAACAGTATCCCTACAATGAACTGCAAAGCCAAGATACTCTGCTGACAAGGCATTCTCCTACCTGAAGCTTCATTTTCCAGCATGAATGCATGAGTGTATCCTCACTGCTGCTTCCCCTGGTTGCATGACTCCTGTTATCCAGACTAGAGACAGAGCTGTGTAAGCAGAGCTGCTGATTGCCCTACATTTCCCTGCAGATGAAGAGGAAGAGAAAGAGTTGGTGCTGTACTTGCCTGGGCTTGTTTAAGCTCCCTAAATATAATACTAGTCTAGTGTAGCTCAAACTAGACTAACTACTTCCTCCAGCTGATCCCAGTGAAAAGAGCTTGTGATGAATAATGCATGAGAGCTCCTATGAACACGCTCCATTCCTTGCAGCAGCTGATGTCCACTTCTCCCTGCTTCCCGAAAGCAAACCCTAGCAATTTTGTGCCATGAAGCACAAAAACGACCAGTGTCCAAAGAGCAAGGAGGATGCACCTCCCAAACCCTCTTTCTTTCCTTTACTCATTAATTTCTCCTTTTAGTTCTTTTTTTTAAAGATAAAAATCTATGCAGCTAGAAGTCAAAGAAAGCACGATAAGCACAGAACTGTATCTCTGGACTATACAATACTAGTAAATTCAGTTCCTTGGTCATTATTTTTAATTATTCTTAAAGGCTGTAATGCAAGAGAATCTGTATACAGATGAACACCAAAAACAGAGGAAGAATGTGACAGACCAGAAAATAATACAGCACAAAGAAGGAGAAGAAAAAAAAAAGTGTTCTGTAGCTGGCAAATTCAATTGACTGTTTACAGAGAAAAAGAGATTGCTTAGGAGAACTCAGTGGGTGGAAGAATATGGGGGATAAATTCACATGCTTCTCTGGAGCAATAAATTCCACTATGTCAGTACAACTTCGCAAGCTAACTACAAAAATCACTTCCAGATATTCTTCCAAAGAGTGAACAAACACAGGACTAATTTGCAAGTACTTTATTTGCAAGTGCCGTTAGTGCAACAGAGAAGTGCCAATATATGCCACTTGCAGATTCAGTTCTATTTCTCAGAATCGTTTTGCTTTGATTTCATTGTTAGATACACAGCAAATACTTTGGCATCTCTTTATCAGTTACCTGCTGCAATCCAAGTGACATAGCTGTCCAAACACAACTGACAAGGCTCTCACAAGCTGTTAGTTTCCTGTAAAGGTAATGTGGCTTTAATGTACCATTTACAGCGAGTAAGTACATGCAGCTTCCTGAGTCCTGAACCGTGGCTCTTCGGTTTGGGCACTCTCTAGACATCTCTGAGGCTGCATTTCTCATGTCATGTCAAACCTCAGAGACAGCCTCTGCTTTCTAAACCTGCTTCAGGTGACTTACACAGAAAATGAGGGATAAAAGATGAAGACCACTGAGACCAGAGAGAAAGGAATATTCAATACATTATAGTCCCAAAGTGCTCAGTCATGACTGGTTGTTGCTTCTGAAGGACTTCTCTTTCACCTTTGCTAAGGGTGAGCCTCCTGCAAGGATCACAGCTAACCTTAGGACTCCTCAGATGACATTATGCAGACAGCTGCAGTTATTGTCATGCTTTCCCTGAGATACCCTTTGGCCCTTGGAATGCTATATAAACCACAAGGCAAAGAAGAGGATTTCCTTTGGCTTCAACCGCACTTTTTTCCAGACCAACTCCATCTTCTTGCCCTCATCAGTTACCTGCCACACCCACTTTTAAACTGAGGTTTTCAGATTACTGCATCACAATCAAAATTCATTTTTATCACAAAATTACTTGGCACAAATCTTGTACAGATTTGTGCAGGGCTGCCCAATGTAAGAAGGCAGGGGCTCTGCATACACCCAGCCTTATACACCTTGAACTACCAGGTAAGCAATTGGGCTGAATGTGAAGTACTCTTCCTGCATCTCTCACAGAGAGCTGCTTTTTCCTGAAAGGAAGCCAAAAGAATTACACCTTCTTAAAGGAAACATAAACATATGGCATAGTCAGGTTCTACACTATAAACAAACAGTAGCAGATTAAACATCTGAAATAAATCATTTAGTGTGCAACACACTTAATAGTTCTGAAACAGGGTATGTTATGTTCATTTCTATGCAACTGACAATTTCAGAAACTCCAACAAGTAAATAAAGTGCCAGATTAGCTCTATCAGTGGCAGGGTTCATAACTCATCTCAGTATCTTCCTACCAGATGAGCTTCACCTAAACAACAAAAATACCCTTCTGTCTCAAGTCAGACTTTCAGACTCTTGGACACCCTCACAGCGATGCCCAGTTTTGCTTCATACAGAACTAGTGTGAACAAGCAGTTTGCAAACAAAATTCCTGCCTCAGCTCAACCTGGGCAACTGCACTGCCATGAATTCACCTCCAGGTGTTTCTTTAACATCTGTAATATCTGGAAGAAAGCAGTGAATTCTGAGATGATTCCCCCCCCCATCCCAGAAGATCTAACCCTGAAGCTAATAGAAATGAATTTCTGGAGGTGAGGGGGGAAATCTGCTATAAACACACATTTGTGAGGCTTTATACACAGGGACGTACATATCTAAGCTCAGTTAAGAATTTCACATAGCCCTTTGGATATTTACCCCTTTCCTCTTAGTACTCCAGGAGGTTTGGTCAAAGGTTATGAAGGCCAGCTTCTAAATTCAACAGGTGTATTCCTACCATTACAAAGAATTACGCAAACAGAGCACGCTGGCAGAAAAATCCAGTTTATTTACATTGTGTGCCAGCATTATGCCAATGGAATGCCAGGAGAACTATGTCCACCCACTGCCCATAGGACTACTTCCGTGACACCAGGTGTCACGAGTTAAGTTTTTGGGAGAAGCAAACCAGAACACAAGCAGATGAGCATGAGAGTAAATAAACATATTTTATTGTTTCAGGTAATTCTCTCCATTAGGTATTTAGTTTAAAACATGAGAAAAATCAGGCCTATCTGCCTACTAAAAAGGGTCCTTCCTAAGGATTTAAATTAAAAAGTGTTTTCCTGACTTTTTGTGTTTCGTAATATCTTAGCATCTGAAATGATGGGATGTGCACTAAAAATCTGATTGTGCAAATCCCCCAATTTCTATGTATTGCAGCTCCAGGAAAAAAACCCCAGCACTGGAAACATGGATATTGAAAGACTAAAGTCACTTGGCAAACAACTCCGAAGTACTGCTTAGGGTTAACATACTCTGGAGTCTTGCATCCCCAAAATAAAGGAATCTGAGGTTTTTGGGGTTTTTTTTCCTTTACTATTAAATATTTGATCAAATATTAGAATTTAACCAATACATTCATTCTTATTTTTATAAGGAAAAAAAAGTAGTTTAAAAATTCAAGATGTTCTACTGAACAGCTTTATACTTCATTTAAAATTAATATCATTTTGTAACATTCTCCTGCATGCCTGAACAATGATGTTGCCACATGGAAGAGATGCAGGAGACGTCTCACCACAGCAAGAGCTGTGCATAGCAAAAATCATCTTTCATTCATGCGCACTTATGAGGTGAAACTTTAAATAACGTGTGTGCCGTCAGCTCACAGACACATCACTTCATTACATGCTTATGCTAGGAGCCAAGCTCAATCATTTTGGTTAAGTAGCTACTGGCTGGCCAGTTAATTTTACAGTCAAATTTTGTACAGTCTATTTAGTTTCTCCCATTTTCAAATAACTGCAGCCTCCTGGGGAAATTCTCTAGTAGACCATCTGCTCGTTTCCTATAAATCCTCCTTTCAGACCTTACGCAAATTTCTGAGCTGCCAATCAGAACTTCTTTGATGTCTGGGTGAAACAAATCCCAACTATTCTGAACTGAAATCTGCAGTACAAAAAGATTAGTTATCCCCTGATTAGTAAAATCACAATACCAAGGCAGGTCATTTCTCTGCAGTGCAGTTCAAGCAGCAGATACGCGCTCAGTGGGATGGGCACTTAGGGTCCTCCCTGGCCACAGGTTAGGAAAGGATGGTCATGACCCAGGGACAATTTCTTTCTCATTTTTAGTTTGTTATATTCTCTCCCAAGTTTCTACACGCCCAAGCGCCTTGACATCTCAGTCAGTACTGCCTACAGGTGATGGACATGTCCCAGGTCTAATCCCAAAGAAAGAACCAGTTTGCATGGCAAAAACAAAATGGGGGAAAGATGGGACAAGGAGATGTTAAATACCAAGTAGTGTTTCCTGTCTGTGAGTTCACATAATCATACTTGTGCAAATGCTGCTCTGCTCCTCTCTGGCTTGTGAAACACTGCAGCCTGTGCAGATCAGCGTTACACCAGGCTTCTTCCAAACAAACAAGCCTGGAGGGAGTTTCAGCAGTGACGAACACACTGAAGGAGCTAACAGGCTTCGATTCAGCAGATGTTTCTCTGAGTCTATGTGAATTTCACAGTGGAAAAAAAAAAGAAGTGAGTATTTTATATCCATTTTTTATGAAATTAGCATCAGCATTCAAACTCTGTGCCAAGCATTAACAAATACCACGTAACATCCCATGCTTCCATGGAACAGGCAGAAAGAGAGCAGTACCTGTGGGTAGGAGCTGATTTTTGGCTGCTGCCTGTGTGTAATTCGCATACTTGTCACTGCAACAGTAAATTCACAATGCTGCAAAGCAATATAATGGGGCTTACCGAAGTACTGTGGGTGTCACTAATGCACCTATGAAACAAGAGTAGAGTATAACAACATGGCCTGAAGAATTTTTCCAAAAAGCATTAAAAGACTTGATCTTAAAGGTGTTTTCAATCCTAAATGATTACGAGTCTATGAAATGAAAAAGCCAAGCAACTAAGGGATATACTGAGCTTCCTAAATGGTTTTATTTCCCCTCAAACATACAGTTTTGGCTCTTTGTTATGCTTTTTTTGCCTCAACTAATGCAGCTGAGTTCAGAATGGTGTATTGTACGCAAGTTCTCTCCAACAAAACTGCACATGTAGGAAACAGCTAAGACACTTTCAGAAACACTTGAGAAATCTGAAGAAAAAAAACCAAACCAGAACTTCGCTATAAAGAGGAACTGTAAGAGCTTCCCCAGAAGTTCCTGAAGAAAAAAACAAATGAAATAACAAAAAAACCAAACCAACCAAACAAAAAAACGCCGCCAAAAAAAACCAACCCAAACCCAACAAAAACTGAAAAAAACCCCAGATTCAAAACTCATGACAACTAAAGCCTGCCTAAATATTGCACAAGAGAAATTCACCAGAAAGGATGCAATGGACGTGAGGGTCAGGGCTCTGCCTTAAACATCCCCCCAAAATTCTGGTTATAAACCAGCAGCTCAGACTTTGCAATTATTTTCAGTTTAGTCATTAAGACAGAAATCATCAGGGCTGTAGAAATGAGTTGGTATCATCTGCCTTCATTCACTCTCTAATCCACTGACACTTGTGTGTACCTCAGATAGGTTTACTACAGGTAGCCAGGCAGAAGTTAGTCTTACAGAAGGACGTCCAACAATCTACTTCTTCTGTTCCAATGGCTTACCCCCACACCATCCCCGGGGACAGTGGAGGCACCAGAGCCTGCTGCTGAATTGCTGCTAGTGGACGTATGAGCAGAGAAACCACAGCAGACATTATCTGAAATCAGGGTAACATAAATCACGAGAGTGCATTTCAGAAGGTGCCAGAAGAAAGATACTTGGGTTTTGCTGGATGAGGTACTGGGCAACGGTACTTTTAAAGCAGTTCCTTTAAATGGGCAGTTGTAGCACCTGAGGTAGGGACAGGTCAAAGACAAGTCTTTAAGAAAGTGCAGGGCTCTCATAATGATATGAAAAGCAGCCTGAAAGCAGCAGAATGAAAGCAACAGATAGCTGCTTTACAGGTAGGCTTGTGTCACAAAGGTCAGACTGAAACCAACCATGTTGCTAAAACATTTAGACCCAGATATCAGATCTCCTGAAAGCAAATATTTGGATCTGGAGACCATGTCTATAACATTCAATACATGTTCCCTATGTCTTCTGGGGGCAACAAGAGGACTCCTGGCAGCTCAGAGGCAGAGCAGTGGGACCAGGAAGAGGCTAAAACTCAGAACAATTTCAAGAGATAAGCAGCTGCCACTAGTCATACTCAGCGTGAGACTGGGTGGACTGGGAGCAGTTCAAAATGCTTATAAACCTAGGAGCAACAGCAGTGCTGTCCACTCTATGTTCCAAAGGATACAGAGGTTTAGAGATCATAAGGGGGAGGGGGGAAAGAACAAAACAGAGTGATGTGGACACGATACAGCAGGAACCGAAGCTCTGAGAAAAATAACGCAGCCTGGCAATGCAGGTTGTCTGTCTGTCTGTCTCTCCCCAGCTGCATTCATGGAAAAGACCCAGTTTCCCATGGAAACTGCCAGCTCCTATACTCCAGTTAGTTCATTCTAGTAATCATCTGAAAGCATCCTGCAAAACAGCATGATTTATTCAGGCTACATAACACGCAGAGCAAGCGGTGTAAAAGAAGGCCCTCATACCTGGCCACGACACCCGCTCCTGCAATTCTGCCCTAACTCTTGCGGGAGAAATGTCCCTCACGCCAGCTGAGCTCCGGATGTGACTGGGAAGAAGGTGCTGTCTTGCTGCAGACGTGCTTGCCCCATCTGCTTGGGTTTGGGTTTTTCTGCCAGCTTCTTGTCACCTATTCACATTTCCCTAGTAGTCTGCTTTAGCTCACTACAACTCTCACCTTTACTATGTCTGATATCATAGAGTATTCCCTTTTCTTTATTTTCCCAAATGTTTCCATCTAAAAATGGAACAAATGATAGTGATAGAAAACATGCTTAGGGGTGAAAAACCTGACTCCTGACAGATCTGAAGTTGGCCCTGCCAACAGAGAATCAAATGAGGATGGTAAGCTGGCCATTAGACAGTATTTTCAATAATCATCTGGAAATGAGTTTTAAAAAAACACAGGGAAGTCACAGCCAGTTACGTTTACAGGTGACACAAATCTTAGCAGGGTAGTAAAAATTCTGAGGCTTAGAGCAACTTCACAGACACTGAGCCTCTAAAATTGATTTGTGAGAAAAAAAAATCCCCTGTACTTAAACTGTGGGTTTTTTTCAATCAAATCAAAGTGACACAGATTGTAACATTAAGTTATACAGGCTTCAGCCTGTAAAACAGGAGTACACTAAGGGATTTAGGAAGTTGTAGTGAAGTGACAACTAGAGGTGAGAACCTGCTGAGGACAGGATCAACGCCATTTACCCCTGCATTAGAGCAAGCAGAGATCAGTTTTACCTCTGAAGTCCAGCACTGCCAAGGTGGGTGCTGTAGGAATGAGGGATGACAACTGGAACACCACCAGAACCCTGAAAGCCAGAGCAGCACAACTTGCCTTGTAATTAAGACACTTGCACCTCTAGTGTCCAAATCTTCCCTTTCAAATAGGAGTGGGGCTGAAAAAGATCTCTTTTCTATCCCTTACTCCCCCCAAACATTTTCAAGGCTCTAGTAAACACCCTACTACAAGAGATTCAAGAATTTTCTCTGTAAGTTTATCTAAAAAGTGGATGTCCTAACTTGTCTGTAACATGCTGATAGATCCAAAAGCACAATTTCAAAGCCTGTTTCAGTTAAGGGAGAAGAAAGTCACCAACAAGCAGCAGCTGGGAGCTGAAGCCAGAAAAACTCAGAATAAGAAAAAAAAAGTTGGGTGTGGCTTCTGTAAAGTGTCATGGTGGTTGTCATGGAAACAAACTACAGTGTAAAACAGAAGATTTACCCTTCATCTTCAAATCAAGGCTGGAGGCTAGAATGCCTCTTCCAAACATCACAAGTTATAGATTCAATGTACAGGTCAGGGGTAGTCACACAACGGTAGGGATGAGAAGGGACCTCTGGAGATCATCTAGTCCAATCCCATGTCATCCCTGCTGGCCTTTAGCGTCACCAACTTCAAAGGAGTCATTTGAATAAAACCAGCCATTCTCAACCAGACTAATGGGAAAGGGTTTGGGGGTGGAGGTGCTGCTTTTCTGCTTCTGACTTCAATTAGGCACCAGGACAATCAGCCCTTTATTACCAGTGTCTGCAAATACATTAATATATATTTATTTTAGATAGCTCTGTTCTGCTTTTTGTATTTAAAAATTACATACAAAACCGATTTTTAATTTTTTTTTCATTTAATCTGTACTCCAACATGCCTGTCTCTCTTCTGCATGAACTTCATCATTGTACAATGATACAGATTTTTTCCTTAGCAATTTAAAACACTCTAAGCCCAACAGTCAAAGTTTTTGTATTAATCACAAAAGAGAACCAGTTCAGTTCTATTCCCAGCTGCAAGGAGAGAGGGCATTTCGTATTAGTTTAAACACAAATTAGCACTGGCAGTACCCAGTGGCCCTAATTTGCAATTGTTTCCATTAAGTACCCTAGTGCTTCCCTTTTAAGTACCTAACTTTAAAATAGCTATGGTTTGAAGCTTACAGGTACATAGCAGCTGTGCTTCCCTTTTCCCAAATGTCCCAGCCTTGGTGTCTGAAATCAGAACATCCTATTTAGGGGTCATTTCTTCCTGTGGATGTTTCAGTAACTCCAGTGTCTCTGGAGCACCTGGTGCTTGTTGGTAGCCAAAGGGGAATCGCACTGCAGCATTTCATGCAAAATGAAACGCTTTAGCTGCTGTTACATTAACCAGCTCAGAGAAATTAAGATGCAAAAATTAGTGAATGTTTCATTTGTTTGCATAAGAGCCTGCCTTGCAATCTTTACCCAAATGATGTGCTTTCAACCATCTGCATTACAGTAAATATAACCAAGACAAACTGCTGGGAAAAAACCAAAAACCCAACTCTCCTATTCTTCAGGATCAAATGTTTTCACTACTGTTACACACTAAAACTGAAGTAAAAAAAATAATGTAAGCCACTTGCTGAGCAATGTTTCAAACCGAACAATCCAGAAATCACCTCCTCTAGCATCTACTGCTTGGGAATAGTTACTAGAAATAGGCAGGCAGATGATTGCCAGCAAAAAACTTTACAGATGACAGGGGGTTTGTGGATCCAGTCAGAGCTAACCAAAACACTTCCTGCTCTGAAACTTTCTGTTCAGGAAAAGCTACCAATATGTGTTACAAGGCTGTTCCTGGAGTACTTTAAAGGAAAAATAAAAATCAATTGATTAGTGGGTATTAAAAAAACCCCAAGAAGTAGCCCTACAAAAAAAACCAAAGAAGTAGCCCTGCCAGCTTTTAAACCATCTTTTTTTAGGCTCTTCTCTCTATATCCTAGGAAAGGGATAATCTCAGACTTCATTTAAGAACTCGATGCCAGTTTGTAATTCTTATCAACATGTGGTCATGGGATTTAAATATAGTACAGGAGAAAAGAAAAAAGCTAAAGAAGAAGAAGAAAAAAAAAGTATTGTGGACTAGTCACTTCCATGGTGAAGTACTGTACCACTGTGGTACAGTCTAGCATCAACATAGACTGCAGAGGTGATAAGACAACTTCTCTTGTGTGACATCTATACCTGTAGGGCCTCAGACAGGCTGGCTCATATCTGCCCTGGAAAGACAGTATCAAACTACTGAACTACAACTTTCTGTTGTATACAGCCATTTCCCAAATGCTAGAGGACACACAGAGATGTACTAGAAACTCTTTTTCTCTGTTTAATAGAGGTTAACATCCCTTCACAGGGAAACACAAATATAGCATGGGAAATGCTTCACAATAGCTCAAACTTGATAGTCATCTCTGAAATGAGTCCTGGTACTGGCTGGAAAGCTGTCCTGAAATAGCATGAAAATAAGAGACAGCATGGGATGCCATTCTTCCAACTCGTTTTTTGTTTTCCTAGTGAGAAAGTACAGAAGAAAGGAGAACACATTGGCTCAGAAGATCCTTGTTCAAAGAATAACCTGCCTCCACAGGGGCAAGCTTTTAATGTCCATTTTTGACAGCTCTACAGAAACTAATCAATTAATTAAATGGCTAATACAAAGCTCCAAAGCAGAAGAAAGAACAACTACTTTGTTGCAAAAAGATTTCCATCACTAATGTTAAGTTCAAGGAAAAAAGTCCACACCTGACTATCAGTGTACATGCTTCTGCTCCACACAACCTCTCTTTTCTGCCCTCATTTCTTTACCAGACTCATGAATCAGGTCCACTTTAATCACACTTAACAGGAATTACAAGCCAAGTAATCAGTGTCGTCAGGAGTCATGATCTCAGGTGCACTGGGGCATTTCATATATTTATTCTGTGTTCTCACTTTCCTCTACACTGAAGCCCACGACATCTGTTGCTGAAATGGCTCCTAGCCTGGCCTTCCTGGTTGAGGTCACCTCTTTTGATCCATCATTATGGCTGTGCAGCATTCACAACACAGCCCTCAGCATCTGCTAATTCACTGCTGTAACTGCGAGACTATACATGTAAAAGTGCACCTAAACTACCAATTTCTTTCACCTCATCTGTTCTGCAAGTTACTGACGTCACCCACTGCTCTTTGTATCTTCATCTGGGAATCCCAAACTCATTATACATATTAGCTAACCTGAACAATCTTCCTGATGCAACTGTGTAGAGAAAGGAACTGAGGCATGAAGTAGTTGAAGTGGTGACTGCTAGCACACAAGCTGGAGAACGTTGAGTGGCACACACACGGCCGGCTGGATGCTGGTGCCAAAGGAAGGCAGATGCTCCCAGGAGGGGCTCCCACTCAGTGTTAATATCCAGGGTGCTTATGCAGTGATGGCATAATCCCAGTTTGCAGGGAGGCATCACATGCCTCTTCACTCCAAAATTCCACTGACGGTCTTAACCTCTAGGTTGGGAAACAAATTTTCTACATCCTGGAGTAGCAGACAGTCTCTTGTATAAATGAAGTGTGTATGTGTGGCTGATAGTATTTAATTATGTGATTATATACTGTTGCCTCACTTCCTGGCCGTACCAAAGCCTGTCCAAGAAGGTTGGGACAAAGGGTAAACATAGTACTGTTACAAACACCACTACATAAATACAGTAACAATGACTGATATTAGCTGATGTGCCACATAAACCTCCTTCCTTTGTGGAAAGATCAAAATGTCTGTTAAAGCTGTAGGTACCTTGCAGAGACAATCCTGTGTGGACAGTTGCTAGTAATGTAACTTAGATTATGACCTCTGCGGTAAAAGCTAAACCTCAAATCAGAAGAATGAATGAATTGAAAGACTGGTAAGAAACACATGGTTCTGATACTTACTCCACACTGACAAGATCTCTGTGTTTGTTTGCAATAAGCATGTGATATGGAGGGGTTACAAAACCACAACAGAATCACAACCAAAAGACAACTGTAGGGCCTACGCTGTGTAACTGGATGATATACTCTCCAATGTTACAGCATATTATCTAAAGGAAACATATTTGGCACAAACAATGTGCTAAAGATCCGTTAAACAAGGAATAAGAACATACACAATTACGGGGTTTTTTCTTTTTTTATTGAAGAATGGGCTTGAAGCTTAAAGCAAAGACAAAAGAAGTCCTTTAGGTTTGAAGATATTGTAGATCTTTAAGGTTTCATCTCATATTGGAAGCACAGGAGACAAGAACAGGTAACAAGTACAAATGGCTGCTTACAAGGTAATTCAAGAACATCAAGCAGCAAGTAATTTTTCACACCTAAACCAATTTAGAGTGTACCTTAAAAATAAAAATCAAGGCAAAAATTCCTCCAAAACCCCCAGAGGTTAAGTTCATTAGTTCCATTTAACACAGAGGGTGAATTTGACTTTAGAGTTAGAAAAAAACCTGATTGACTTTTTAGTGATAAATAGCCATAAATGCTTCTATGTCTGTGAGATCCAGAGTTGTGATTTTCCAAGGTACATGCACTTAGAAGTAGGAAATGCAATTATCCTTCTAGGCAGTAAAGCCCACTGGAAATCTGCATCTCCAAATCCAGCTTTCACATAGACTCAAGTAGGTTACACAAAAAATTCAGATGGACATTGCATTCCTTTGCTATAAGGTCCCTGAAAAACTTAAGCATAAGGTATAAACTTACAACTGAAAATGTTCTAATGGTAAAACTACACCAAAAAACTGTCCTTACTGTTGTAGAGTATATGAGTATCTGTGCTAAACATGCACGCTTGCAGTTACACTGACAGATGCATAATGTATGTGCAAAGCATTTAGCGACATGATCCCAGACTCTTGCCTCCAGGAACACCATAGATGCTGTACCCTTAAAGGACATGGTAGAAACAAACAGCATTCACGTAGCATAGGGGTGAAGCCAAATGCTGCAGACACAAGGACAATCCTCACCCTGACCCACACAGACACTTGTTAGGTTCACAAGGAATCAGATGGAGTCTCCTTTCAAGCATATGAAAAAATTATGAACAGGACACTTTTACTCATTTGCATGAACATCAAAGTAGTGCTTATTTACAGAAAGAGAGAATTGGGTTGTAAATAAACTTAAAACCTCCAGAAATATGTGATGACCTTCTTTGCCTTTGAAAATATCAAAATTCAGTTCTTGGCTCCTAGAAAATGAAATTCTGAATTTCATCCACTGACCTCACAGAACACACATTTGGGCTTGCTTGGTAATAAAAGCATGTTTCGACTTCTGGCTGTCATGACAAGTTTCCACAAGCAACCTCCTAAAACAGGAGCAACATCTACTACCAAAGAGAAACATGTTTAGTAGCAGATGGGAGATTACCACTTCTGGGACTAAGAGAAACTGAATGGATCCCAAAGGTGGATTTTGTTTCTAGGTGTGAGGACTATTGACTCCAAAGGCTATATTCCTAAGAGCTTAGATTGCAGCAAAGCATAGAGGAACTATGACTAAAGAACAATTTCCCCCTAACCCTGACAAGAATTCTTTATAAATGGCGTAAAGGCCAAGCAGAATTACCTAAATTGAGGGGTGAAAAATCTATATATAACTTCTCAGAAGTTAAACCTATAAAATGATGGGGTGCAAGGTTTAAAAGGAAATCAGCAACTTGAAAGCTAGACACAGTTTTAAAAACTCTGAGGTTCAAGTACTTTGAAGGTACCACACCACAGCATGCATCCCTGGCAGAATTTTCAGTCTTTGTTCTTCTGACCAAAAAAAAAAACAAACAAACTAACCAAACAACAAAAAACCCCAAAACAAGCTACTTTAGTTATTTCATCAGGTAAAGAGAACACCTGTCTGAAAGAGCAAACCAACAAAGTCACTCACTATGCATCAATGCACGAGGCAAAACATCCTCCAGGAGGAAAAATCCCTGTACTTCTGGTCTCTCATTCACAGACATCACCTTTAATAAACAAAGAAAACCTTAAAAATAAGTTTGCAGGAACCTGATAGCCTCACTTTAAAGAAACAGCATAGCCACTGGATGATGAAAATCACTGCAGAGCGTGATCAGGGCTCTGTGAAGCTGTGATGATTTCATCAGCCCTCTGCACAGACACAGAGAGTATATGCCATACAGCTCACTGGGATCATGGTTGACACAGTTTTCTTTAGAAAGCAAACAAGCAGGCATGCTTTTGCCAGGGAAGAAAAAATACAAACTCTAAAATCACAAGCTCAGATCCACGGCTCTCTTTATGGAAAGCTGTTGCACATTAACATACACGAGAAACATCAAGAGACCTGCAAAACGCCACCACCAAAACATGTGTCTATCACATAATTCAACAGCAACAGCACTTTTTTTTTAGAAAAGTTTATTTTTCATAGAATGACTCTTACCTCATTCAAGTGAACTGCTAGGGAAAGCTAGACAGGGATTGTGTTAATATCACAGAGCTGGTTTAAAAATTCAGGTTAATGCAACAGCTACAGATCCTAATAATTAACTCCAGTTTCTGGTCTTGAGACACCAAAGCAAGGAGTTCATATGGAAAAAGCAGACAAAATGAAACAGGGGCTGTATATAAATGAGTGATTACAGGCAAACAGCACAACCTGAAACTTTCTAAGTTTCTTCTCTGAAGCATCACTACATAAAATAACATCAGTCAATACAGCAGCAAAATTTTAAGTTTTTATAATGTTTATAATGATTTTTTTTTTTTAAACAAAGGGTTTTCTCCTCTTTTCCTTCAAATCCTTTTCAGAAACCACTTCCCGCAGTTTGCCTTTCATAATTCATCTGCACTCAGAAGCCATCTGCTCCTTTCCTCACACACACATGCTGCACACACTCCGAGACAAACACAATACTGAATCAAACGGCATGTTCCGACTCTTTTTTTGTTGTTGTTAGAACTGCTCAAGCGGGAACAGCCCACTTCCTGCCTCCTCTTCCCCCTTCACCAGGCCTTGCTGGGAACCAGCACGCTCTGGCTTCCAAGAGCAGGGCTGGAGAGGACCAGCTTCCCATCCTGCACTCCAGTACAAGAAGAGCAGAAGGGATTGAGGAAGGTCACAGCGTTTTGCAGGTTCGCCGTGCCCAAGGCCGAGCGATGCCCGCCTGCAGGAGGAAGGCCTCTCCGCTCCCCGCACGCCCCGTGCCCTGCCACGCAGCTTTTCGCCAGAACTGCCCGCAGAGCGGAACTCTGTCAAGCAGTCATCGCAGAGGATCTAGTGACAAATGCTTCCAGACGCTCAGCTTTTACCGTACACCACAGTCAGCAGCGATAGCCGCCTTTCACAGATGGGAGGAAGGGCAGCACAGGCATCCAAGGGACTTGCCCAATACCATCTAGTGGGGCAATAATAAACAAACAAATCCCAAGTTGCAGACCAGTGGTTTAATCCAGGCCTGTCTGCACTCGGTATGCTTCTTGCCAGTTTTCCAGGTACCACACAGAAGGGGAAGTTAGGAGTACGCTTGCCAGGGACACATGGGAGAGAAGAACAAAGCCCTGAAGCTGGCAACAGTCAGGAATGGTGGCAACTGCCCATGTGGAGAAGGCAGGCAGGCAAGGGCAGAAGGAGCACCTCAGGTGCTCACACCTCTGCCAGACACCAAGAGGTTTATAGGACTCAAGAAACAGGCAATGCTCCATGAGAACATGTTCACAGGGGCACCTGAAAGAACTGCAAACCAGTATGCCCAGGAAGGCTTTAATGCAACTAACAGTTGTCTGGACAAGCACAAGAACAACTCTCCTAATAACCAAAAGGAGAGATCACAAGCAGGGTAGTGTTCAAGTGTGTACAAACGCACCCATGGAGGGAAGACAGGCATTCGGTGCAAAGCAGTTTCTCAAGCAATTTTCCTGTTTACTTCATGCTCCTCACTTGACTTCACCTGCTAAAGGTCATCAGAGTTCAGGCATCTGCTCTTACACAGACATGCACTCGAATGTCTGTTTTAGCACAGACATCACCCATGGAAATATCATGCTTTCCACACAACAGCATCGCTGCAGAGGTACAATTTGGAAGGATGTTAAAACCATCTCAGTCATCTGGCGTTTTCTCAGATGATGATGTCTGGGAAATATTCCTACCTGCTCCCAGACTGCAGAAATGAAAGCATTTTCACTGCAGCTCTTCAGGGGTGCTCTGTCACAGGTTGTCTGCTCTGTCAAAAAAATGTCTAATTGCTACTTTTAAAAAACTGGGAAGTACATCATCAACTTTTTCTGAGAAATTATTTATGATACATTAAAACCCTCCCTAAGTAAAAGCCAAGGTTTGAATTGTCAGGAAAGGACTTTGCAATTCCCACTTTGAGGCTAAGCCTATAAACAGTACAGCAGAAGATGCAGAAGACACATTCTGCTTCCCACAGAAGTATTAAAAGATACTCAGACAAAAAATCTTACATATTTAACCCGTTTCTATACAAAGTAAATTTAAAAAAGAAAAATGCCAGGCCCACTGTTAATATACTACAGCTACACATAAACACACAAATCTCAGTATAAAAATACTGACTGAAATTCTCAAAGGACTTGCAGCCTGGCTGCTTAATGAATGATTTGGTTCAATGGGCAAACAAACCCAAACATACACAGAGCCTTAAAACTGCCTGAGTATTCGGAACAAGTTCAGCCAGTCAGAGCCCACATTCACAGCACAAAGTCCGAAACGTGAATGGAAAAGGTCACAGGTTGCTTCTGTACCTTAAAACCAATATAATAGCTCTCAAAGTGTTGTGTTGGGTTCAACAATATAAAGCATGCACCTTTATATTATGCTACTCATGTACGACTAAAAATTCTTGTGAATGAATCTATTGTTTTTTGTTTTTTTTTTTCTTCCAGTCAGTCCTGCTTTTCCAGGAAGACATGGCTTATTTGAATCAATAGGCCATAATGCCTTTCCTGTTATAGCATGCAAGGGATCATTAAGAAGTCAGAAGAAATGCAGCAAGATGCAGCACAATGTACTTCTCTCACCACAATTTCATCCAGAAAAATTAGGCAGCTAAAATGACAGCTTTAAGAAGTACCTGGAGATGTCTGAGATGATCAGAGCATGTCTGCTGAGCACATAGCAGACAGTAATACTACACAGTACTTGGAAGACAAGATGATAGTTCCTCTAGAACAGAGGACAGAAGGGAGTTTTGGTCAATCAAGGGGAATTAGCAAGTTTAAATTTGACTAGAACATTCATTTGCTTCTGTGATAAATGCTATGTGGTCTTTGATGGCAACTCGATATTGCTTCCCAGGGCCCAGGCCATTGAGAAGAAAAAGTACCGGGTACCCAAAATGACTTGCAGCAGAATCTCATGATCTCTCATTTGAACATTGATCCTGTCCATACCTGATCCGCTTACGAGACCTGCAGAGATCATAGCACAGGGGCCGTGGCTGGGAAGTTACATATTTTAAGAGCAGTGTAAAAGCTGTTGCTCAGGGAGCTTCACTCACTGCACTAACATTTACTAAAAACTTGTGGTACACATCAGCCTGCTTCAGCAAGCCAGGCACAAAGCCCTCAAATAGGCAATGCTGTAAGAAAACAAAACCAGAGCAACACCTCAAGCACATACCAGCATTCCATCATTTCCAGTCCAAATCCTGAGAGCTGTTAGCTTGTGGGTATGTTAGGAAACATTGCTGCCAGTGTGTCATCCCTTCAAAAGGGGTGGGGTGGGGGGGTGTAGCATCTTACAAACAATAAAGTGACTCTCCCTTAAATCAGGTAAGTACGAAGCTATTTCTAGTGAAGGCTAAGTAAGAAGCTAATAATGGTTATTAATAGCCCTTAAAGCTAACAACCCAGCTGAGTTAAATGCAAGATAATAATCCCTTTATGACCTTCCCCATTTTTATTGGAGAAATGGACAAAGTTTCATGAAAAACTGCTGTTGGCCATTGTTTTCAACTATTTTAAATCTTGAAAATTACACTAATCTGAGCCTGCCAGGCTCTGCTATTTGTACATATCACTGAGCACTTAAAACAGAACTGGTAGGCAGGAACTTTACCTTTTACTGTCTTTTCAAATTCAATAGGATTTTTGCCCAAGACTTCCACAGATATTGAATCTACATGTTAATCTGCCATGAGGCATGCTTACGGACTATAGACCACCCAGTCTGAGAACATGGATACAGGTGGTAAGGCATTTCTTGCTGTTCTTCACTGTTAGTCACAAATCATTAGCCCGTAAAACTTGCTCTTGTAGCAAGGAAAACTATTACTAAAACCAGTCAAGCCTGAACCAGAAATACAAGAGCTACATCTTGACCAGAAGCTTGAAAAAGAAGAAATAGTGAAAGATCTGAACTGTTCAGCTTGAGAATTTTTCCTCTGCACCTCTGCTACAAATGTAGATAATCAAACACATCCATAACCAGAAAAGATAACAGGAAATGATATAAAGCATCTTCCTTCTGCGGAATAGGACAAACACAGATTTTTCACAGACTGGTGAAGTTCTCACTCTAGGCACATTGGTACTGCATTTTCTGCTGCTGTGCTTCTTGAGCCTTTCCTGTGAAGGCCTTCTTACAATGCAGGATGCAAGTACAAACAAGCCAAAGATCTAGCTTGAAATGGAAAAAAAAAAAAAAGAAAAAGCAAGCCAAAATTAGTTGAATAAGGGGAGGGTGTCACCTTGATTTTAGCCAGAGCTTGGTAATAAATGGGAGAGAGATGCAAATGAGTCTGCTCAACCTACAAAGCACACACCTGGCAATGCACTTGGTCTAAGAACAGAGGCTGGTATCATAAAGCAAACCTACCCACTTATCTTTGAAGTAGGAATATTGGTTCTGACTGTGGTCTGAGGTCTGCTTGATTTTGTTGAGATTGGCAAGTGGCTTTGTATGACTCCAAACATTTTAAGACCACAGTATACACATCTGAGGTGCTTCTATTGTTCCTACACAGAACAAGTAAGGAGTGTTTCTATTACATAGTAAAAGTAAGGTAAGAGAATCATGGCACTTGAATCAAACTGTGAAATGTTGCACTTGCTCCTGAAAAACTATTACACATTTTTGCAGAAGGCCATGAGAACTGTGTCTAGGCCATCCACAACAAGAAGAAATAACTGTGAGCTGTGTTGCATAATCACGCTACTGAAGTATGAAAGTACTGAAGTTAGGAATTTGTACTGAAGTTAGAAGACTGAAGTGCAAATGCCTTCTTTCTCTTATACAGCAGATGCTACTTAGAGCACAAAAATCATCTACAACTGCTCTGCAGATTTGCTCAACACAGGATCATACTTGTTCCACATGCTGCTCTTTGTCTTGCAGTGGCTTGTATCTCAAACAGAAAACAGGCAGTTGGACGTGATTAAAAATACAGCAGTGACAATCTACAATTTCTGCCCATCTCGACTTTAAAGACAAACAAAACTCACCCAGTGGGTCCCGACTGCACCAAGAATTGACAAGGACTCTGACTAGCCAGTAGCCTTGAATGTCCTAACTGACACCATAAAAAAATTAAACTGGATTCATCAAAGTCAGCACATTAACAATTTGACTACCCTCCAGCTCATTTGTTAGATCCAGCATTGAAGGTTAACATTGGAAGCAATGCAGTTTTCAGGAGTGGGGAAGAGCGTGTGAGGACCAGACTGTGGTTTGCACGCACGGGAGCAGCCACAGTGTCGTTACAGCTGTGCACAAGGACAGCAGGCAGGTCACCCAGCACTCCACTCACTTGTGGTTTTGGCAGAATACAGGACACTTGGGGGATCAATGAATATGCTGACAGAGACAAGAAGGACAAGACTTGGGAAAAATAAAGTGTTTCCAGGTCAGACTGATCTATTGCTTGCATAGTCCCAGTCCCCATTATTTCCTCTGCAATATTGCAAATATTCAAATAAATATTGTGTTTTGTTTCAAATGTTCAAGGCATGAAAGTACAACAGCAGCCTGGCAAGGGAAACTATAACATTTCAACTTGTTACCATGAAGGAAATGCAGGGCAGATTTGTTAACGCTGAAGTCACTATGTCAGAAAAAAAGAAGAGGTTTAGGAGGCTGGAAACTCCCAATTCTGGGCTCATGGCATGGTTAGAGTTACCGCAAGCTGTTCTGATCTGATCGGCCTCCTAATCCCCATTATCCCAGGAGAAGGCAGTTAATTCACAGCACTGCCCTGCATTTATTCGGCAGGGGGACTGTTTCACTCTCTCAGCACCCACAGCTCCTACATGGGAGGGCACTGAAGGGAAGAAACAGCAGAGTCCTCTTACCTAGAGAGCTGCCTAGATAGCAACCACAGGTGGGAAGTGAGTGATTCCAGCAGACTCCTGAGACAAGGTGCTTTATGGATTTAGAGCATCTCATCTGTGAAGACAACATCTTGCCTAATCCTGGCAGTCAAAAGCAGCAGCGAGACAGCCTAATTAATTACTGGCTTAAGAATGTGGAGGGCTAGAATCCATTTTAAGATGTTTCTAAGGAGAAAACTCAAAAAACCAACAATGGGACAATTTATTTTTACTGACTCACTAGTGACTTTGGTAGATGCAATCTGGACAGCTGACAGGTGAGAAGGGCAGTCAGGGCAGATGATCCTAACACATCAGAAGCATCTTCTTTAATCCTACCCAAAGTTAGTCTTAGTGAATCCCCTTCTGTAACATGACAGTGCCTTTCTAGTCCCTTATACTTAAGCTATGCCCTATCTGTAATCAGTATCACCCCAGATCTCCTCAGAAATAATCACTGCTGAGAAGTCCACAAAACAAGCTGTGCAGTTGTACCATAACTGGAATGTTCTCTTGACCTGATCTGATGTTAAAGCAAAGCTAAAAAAATCACAAAGAGGTTTCTGTGGAGCTGACAGATAATGGAAAATTTAATGCAGTATGGCGTACATTAAAACGTGATGCATACTAAGGTCTTTGGGTTGGATCAGAGACACAGGCCAAGGTTAAATAAGGTGGACACATGAAAACCAGACATAATATGCTATTAAAAAATTTAAGTAGCCTATCAATTAGATTATAATAGACTTATAATCATTGGACACATCAGATGTTTTTGCATTCTGGTTCTTATTAGTATACAACAAGACCTCAACATTATTCCGTTCACACACACACTTCCAAGTTAAGGATACAAATCACATCTCTAGAAAAGAGCACTGTAAGTAAACATTCGGGTGTATATTTCCTTCCTTGTGATGTTCCAGTCCACACAAACCACAACACAGATACTAGATACTGCCAACAGCAAAGGAAAACAGGATGCGTGGCCGCATGTAGGCATTCACACCCCATACTATTTTTCTTTTAAAAATACACCTGTAACAGATTCTGTGACAACAGTCCTAGGGCCATCATCCAAAATCCCTACCTGCCTTCAATTCTTAGGCAAACTAGAAGGTCATAGGTTGCACTTTGCAGAAGTTCTTCAACAACAATTTCTAGAATTTTGCAGACAGATGCTTTAAAATAGCAAACATGAGAGTAAAGAGGTAATTTGGTAACATTCATCTTCATGAAGAGCAGCAGTCATGCAAGGAGTTGGGGCTCTGGAACAGAATCAGGTTTGATTTAATAACGCCTATCATTTCATACTTAGATCCTGTGAAAATCAAGTATATCTGAAAGTACCTGTTCCTCTTTCTCTTTGGTCTTGCTCCTGGAGACTCTGGAAGAGGTAACATCCTGAGCTGGAATGACAGAGATTTGATGCAGTGGCATGTTCATCACACCGTCTTGTTTGGTCCTATCATTTACAGGAAGGAGGCTTGAAGGCAGTGCTCATTCGGTGCCATTGTCAGGCCTTGCACCTAAAAGATAAAAATACTAGGTTATGTCAAAGTAGCTTGAAATGCAACTATTCCTAAACCAAAGCTGAACCATAAATTGGACCAAGATACACCTCTTAGTTTCTCTCTAGATTCTGAAAAGGAGATTGTCTGGGACACTGTCTGGGTGAGAAAAGACACAGAAGTTTTGAAGAGCTAGAACTAGGCAGGTCAGAGCACAATTTATGCAAATGAATAACTAAATTATCAGCCAGTTCTGGAAGTGGTCTGAGAGCAGAGCCAGAGGGTAGGGATCACACCCAAACCTGTGGGGATAGGGAGGAGGTGGAGGAAGAGCATCACTCCAAGCTGAGCAGTTGGATCATGCAACCTGGAGGTGCAAAGAGCAAAGCTCATGCAGGTAGTTTCCTAAACTGCCAGCCCTACCACACTGGGTCAAACTGCCTCAGGCATCATCATGAATCAGGCTGAATGACATGGTTTTGGTTAAAAACCATCAGTGGCCTGTATTTGGCTCATGTAATTCATATTGGATGAAGGGACAGAGTGTACCCTCAGCAACTTTCTTACGATATAAAACTGGCAGGAGTGGCTGATACACCAGAAGGCTGTGCTGCCATCCAGTGAGATATGGACACACTGGAGAGCTGGGCAAAGGTAAACATTATGAAGTTCAACAAAGGTAAGTGCAGAGTCTTACACCTGGGGAGGAACACCACCATGCACCAGTACAGGTTATGGGTTGACCTGCTGGAAAGTAGCTCCATGGAGAAGGACCTTGGAGTCCTGGTGGACACTAAGTTATCCATGGCACTGCAATGTGCTCTTGTGGCCAGGAAGGCCAATGGTATCCTGGGGTGCATAAAGAAGAGTGTGTCCAGCAGGCTGATGGAGGTTCTCCTCCCCCTCTACTCTGCACTAGTGAGACCACAGCTGGAATATTGTGTCCAGTTCTGGGCTCCCCAGTTCAAGAGGGACAGGGAAATACTGGAGAGAGGCCAATGGAGAGCTATGAGGATGATTAAGGGACTGGAACATCTCCCTTATGAGGAAAGGCTGAGAGCCCTGGGGCTGTTTAGTCTGGAGAAGAGAAGCCTGAGAGGGGATCTTATTAATAGCTACTAATATCTGAAGGGTGGGTGTCAAGTAGAAGGGGCCAGTCTCTTTTCAGTGGTGCCCTGTGACAGGATGAGAGATAATGGTCACAAGCTGGAACACAGGAAGTTCTACCTGAACATAAGGAAAAACTTCTTTACTGTGAGGGTGATGGAGCCTGGAATGGGCTTCCTAGAGAGGCTGGGGCATCTTCTCTAGAGACTTTCAAAACCTGCCTGGATCTGTTCCTGTGTGGCCTGCCCTAGGTGATCCTGCTCTGGCAGGGGGTTAGACTTGATGATCTCTAGAGGTCCCTTCCAACCCCTACCGTTCTATGATGTACCACCTGGCAATAGGAAGATACATCACATAAGTGGTTCCTTTCTTAAGGCTATTAGAAAATAACATAATCAAAATCGCTAATTAGGAATTGGCAATCTACTGGACTACACACACTTTGTCCTTCTTTTACTAACACAACAGTGAAGCATTACTCATAGGAAAGACAGTGACAGCCGTAAATTAGCTACACTACTCTGAAAGGCAGGCATAATTAGCCATACCTTTTATTAGATTAGCAAAGTTACATGAAAAAAAAAAGCTTTCTAAAACATGTAGGATCATGGAGTGTTTATTTGGAGTGTAACCTGCTGCAAATAAGACACAATCAACTGTGTTTAAAGAAAGGATTAGAGGCAAATTAACACAGCAATGACTATACTAAACAGAGCAACTGGATGATGCACTGTTCTGTTTCCATAACACAGCAACCTTTTGTTTGTGAAAGCAGAAACCAGGATAGAAAAATGTTGCTTCACAATTTAGAAGTAGTATAGACTAGCACTTGGTGCCTACCCTTAACTTAAATTGCACACGGTTTTAATTGAATATTTAATTAATTGGAAATTTTAAAGATAGGCCAAGCTTCCTAGGTTTTTGATTCTGCAAAAGATGCTGGTCTGGTTCTATGTCCATTAGACTTCATAGGAGTACTGCAGTGGTATAAAATGAAAATATGATCAAACCTTTTGACTGCTTTTGATTAAAGGGGGGGGAATTAATGACATGTCCCAAGGCACTTTGTATGGGAAACAATAGTTCAGTAGCCTCTTTGCACTGAGAAGGAAGGAGCAAGTCATGAGCAAAAGCAGAAATGCGGGCAATGCCTGCTGCTGCCCAATCACACACTCCATTTGCTGGGCGATGCTATCTGCCCACTGGAGTGTTCAGCCAAATGCAGAACCCTTACTGACACGTGGTCAGGATTTATATTACTTCCATAGATGCCAAGATGGTGTATCATAAAGCGTGCATGAAAGCTTTGAAGACAATGCCTCAGTAACTTCTAGGCATCACTGATTTTAAAACAAAACCACATCTATATGCATAAACAAGCAACAAGGACACTTCCTTATTGGAGGACAGAGGGAAATGTGGGACTTAGCAGCACTATTGAACCTCAGCATAAAGAGAAAACACTGAACCTCCCTGGGTCCTCCACATGCCTGTTTAGCTGCATCCTCTAAAGAAGCCAAGCCAGATGAGAGATACATGTGGGAGGCTGGGACAGGGATATCAAACTGCAATAAACAAAGCAGGAAGGGCAGGTATTTTCCCAAGAAAACATCAGGAAATGAAATCCAGAGAACGTTATGCTCCAGTAAAAGCATGCCAGGTAATATGTTCTGCGCTACTGCCAGCAATAGCTGAGTCAAGGGGAAGGAGACAGACCCTGCTATGTGTTCCCCTCGAAAAGGGTTTCAGGCTTGCGGGCAAGGTTATATTATTACCATAAAGTGAACAAGTAAAATTATTAGAAAACATAGTTAAACCCCTATGATGATGACAAACAAGTCAAACCAGTTTTTCTGTAGGTACTTCGAGGATAGTGTGAATTCTTTGAAAGAGCTCAAAGCAGATATAATCCAATTAGATATTCAAAGATGATCCTGTGGTAAAGAAGCCCGGCAGACGCACTAATAAAGACTGCCTTTGTTCAAGGGTGGCTTAGAAAAAACTTGTAAACTTAACCCCAATGCCACAGCATAGCATCCCCAGTCTGGAAGGTCCCTAAATATGCACACGCTCAAAGCCTGTCCACATCAACCTTAAGCACGTTAACTCCACAGCACTGATTCAAGTATATAGTTACATGAATCAGCGGATCATCTGCAGTACCAAGTACAAACAAGGATGCCAGAAAACCAATGCCACTCAACACAAAGCAAGCTAAATTAACACCGCATGATCCCTAATCCAGGGGTAGGAGCTGGGTCCCTGCAGAGAGGGATCCAAGCTCCAAGCACATCAAACTGTGAGCCTGCCAAAAAGCCACCCAGGGAAGAAATGCAAGGGGACTGCTCCTCGATACTCCCTTCTCTTCAAGATTCCAGTTAGATGTTCAGGCCATCCTTTATACAAAGTGAGGGCTCCTCATTACTACAGCACCTCCACCAAACAGTTGAGTACATTTGCCCAGGAGGTGGCAGGTAAGTGCTCTGCTATCCTCCTCCCTTGAATGGTATTTGGTTCATAAACCACATGTGCAAAAGAAGCCCCAAGATCACCAGTGTCAGTGCTGTTCTGTTCAGAGAGGAAGGACTTTCCAGCTTCTTTTGCCTGGAAAGTTGAAGTAATCCTGGAATGGCAGGATAGGGAAAGAGAGAGTATGTGCACCAGCCAGGCTCCATAGGCAGGGTGGTCATCCAGCTGTGAAGGAGAGGGATCCTGTTCTCCTCCAGACCCCACTGCTGTTCACATATCATTCACTGGAGTAAAATACTTAAGGAAAATCTCTCTTTAGAGTTTGGGCATTCAGCAAACTATAATGAAAGTTAAGCCTGTTTTCATAGCTGGACCCTTTAAAGGCTTCTTTACTGATGCTGCCAACAGCCAATAACTCACAAATACAGACTACTGATCTTGTCCAGGGAGGTTTCCTGCAAACCTGGCTGGGGCACATGGGAATGCCAGAACAGAGGACAGACTGAAGCTCTACTGTTTCCCTTATCTATAGCTACATTGGTTCCTGCAAAATGGATTCCATCCATACTGCCACTATGGAGAGCCTTCAGAAACTAATAATATTTCAAAAGACAAGAGAGGTCAAAATCCTGTCCTCAGATCCCACAGGACTTCTTAGCTCAATGAAGCTAATATTTCACCCACCCAGATCATCTAGTTTTGCTTTTGTCAGGGCAGGCGAAACAGTAACTAAGAATGCCAGCAGACACCTGGAACCACATCAGCTGGGTTCTCACTACATTGCCAGAACCATGAAGTGCAACAAGAACAGTCAGATTCAGAGGAAACGAGACAAAGAGTCTCTGAAGGTAGTTAAAAAAAAAAAGGAAGAAAAAGCATGCACATGACTTACACTTGGTGGCTGGGACATTCCTTTCAGCAGTACATCTCCTGACAGCAACAGAAGCAGAAAATTCATTTCCCCTGGGTTATCAGCATTAAGTCATGAGAGAGGACAAACAACAACAGGTAACCTCAAGCAGAAGCAGGTGGGAGGCCACTTAAAACTCCATTTCCATCATTCACCCCATCAGGACCTCAGTTTCTCAAGTGACAAAACAAGAACATAAATCAGCCATGAGATGAACCTAACAGTCTGTAAATTGCTGGATTATTACAGTGACAAGTGCCACGGAAGAACCAAGATGGAAGAAGGTATTCTATTGTCCCTCACCTGCCGCCCACTGCGGCTTCTCTGTCCTTTACACGTTCTAAAATAAAGGCTAAATTGCTCTTTGCCAAAAATTCCCAGACTGGGGCAAGTAAGAACAAATCATGGTTTCCTGTCTATGGTTTGGTATCTGATGGAATCTAAAAAAAGCAGTATGAACTGCAGACTTTTTTAGGACATTTACACTTCAGAAAGCCACCGTACTCCCTTGCATAGGTGGGAGAACAGCAGCAGCTCTGGAGCTGTAGTGGCACTGGCTGCAGATGTACACAGACCCTACAAAAAGAAAAGATCCTGAGGATGTAGGTAGGTGTGTACACATGCTTTGCATTACTCATAGGAGGGGAAAGAAATAACAGCCAAACATGTCATTGTTTTCCTAATAAAATAAAATAGGTGTTCTGGATTATGAAACAATCTTTCTTTATGTGTGTGAAAGAGAAACCCTGGAACCTGTGGTAGAAGACGACAGTTGCTAACAGAAGGAATTGGAAGGAATTTTACCCATAAGCCATTCCAGTCTGCCCAAAGGCTTCTTACACTTCAATGCCCCTAGTCCCCGTTAATGACATCAAGCTGTATCACACAGGCCCATGGTCTGATAATCTGTTGCAGGGTGGGCGGGCAGGTTAAAAATAAACAACTGATCACTGCTGTCCAGATAATCCAGACACTGCAGCACTGTGCACTGCTGTGACAATCCTGCCATGGAATGCATGCAGCCTGTGGATTTAGGGAAGCTACCAGCTGCTGGCTGCAAAGTGCTGCCCCGACGCTTTATGGATCACCACTGTGATCTCAGGTCTTCTGACGCTTCCCTTATACACAGCACAAAACTTAACCAAGCAAAACAGGAATGGAAACCCTCCGAAGAAACCTCCGACTCCTGACAGATGGTGTAACATCTCCATCAGCTGACTTACTTTCTTCTAGTGAGACTTGAAATAATCTATCCATGCAGATCTGGGATCCGTTTTTCTGCTGGAGATCTTGATGTGAAATGTCAAAAGACACATAGAAAAAAAATAAATTCCTTTGCATTTGGGTGTTGTTGTTCTGTAGGTAACAGAAGCCCTCATCCTGTGACTGTAGCCAATTCCTGTGTACACCTCAACCTTCCTTACCTACCCTGACATTTCCGCTGGATATAACTTATGCCTACTTTCTGTACCATAACCATATTTGCAAATATTTCCAATCCTATTAGCTTGTGTTGGCTCCAGTTGGAAGCTTTTATTTGTTTTATTTTGAGCTTGTCCGGACTCCTCCCCTACTAATGTAGCTTACATAATCCTTTTCTAGAGATGACAGATGTGCATTTTCAAAAAGAGGATCCTGCATCTGCGTTTCATTTTGGTTTACTGTAGCTTAATCAGTACTTTGTTAACAGCATTATTTAGAAGTTGTTATCAAGCTTCATGCACTTCACGTGCATTTGTTAACTTGACAAACAAACGTAATCAAGGGGTCTTAAGGGAGAGAAACTAACACTTATTTCCCTGAAGTACCTTTCACATTTCAGGAGTAGTACAGTGTTGTACATGGAAAGAACCCTTGTACTCAGACCAGGCATATATAATTCCAGATTATTACTATTAAAAGGTATACCTCTGCCCATATATATTGCATTGTTTGCTAGCTCAGCTGCAACTTCTCCCTTTGTTATCTCAGTTCCTCCTTTCTCCCACCTGCTAGTATCCTAAAAATAATTACCTTCAAGACTTAAAAATATTTTTGTTCTAGTATTTTTTTTTTTAAACCCACATTATTATTGAGTTGAAATCAAAAGAAGGGTTTAGAAAGGGGACAGGAGATTCTTCTGCATGTTACCCATGTTCCCTTTGAAAGCGTTTCAATATACAGGAGTATATAGCTGTAGACTACACACAGTGCAAAGAGAAACAGAACTATCTGCCAGCTCTGGCTGAGCCCTCTCAAAATAAGAATATGATTGTTTTTACAAACATAATACAAGTAAACAAGAAATCTGTTAAACTATAATAACATCAATAAATAAAGGTCCCAGAGCTCTTAGCAACCCCCTCCCTTGATTTCAATGGAAACTGAGCCGGATCTGCATCTCTGAAAAACCATCCCCTTCAAATTAAATCAGCTAAGTGCTTGGTAGCATACAGAAGAAAACAAGTATCACTTCCTTCTGTTCTGATAACTAAATAATACAGTCATTGCACTCCCTTGAGAAAAAACTACTTTTGACCACTTATGGTACTAATAGCAATCTACCTGCATCAGAAGCATCAGTGATCATTCCGGTGTCCTGGGGAAAGAACAAAGTGCCAGGTGCTCTCCACACACAGGCAGAAAGCTCCTGCTACAGAGGCAAAATTTCTTTAACTACATCAGTGGTCTGCTAGATAATACATATTTTTAAGTATTCCCCTTGTATATTTGTTGATGAAACCATCCATAATAGCATTAGTGATAAACCCTGGGACAGTCTCTAACTATAACAAGGAAAAAAAAAAACAAACCAGAAGTAAAGCAGAAGTTTCATTCTCTGCACTGGGAAGCACTAACACTGTCAGCCTGGGAGAGGTCACCAGCCAGGGTTACTGTTTTCTCACCCAGCAAGTTGCTCAACCTGCTCCGCTGATTTTCCAAATCCATTTGCGTAAGGGGGTGCCACTCATTTTTTCACCCACACGATCACCATTTTACCTCACCCCTTCACACTAAACACATCTTCCTGCCCTGAGGTGCTTTCGAACAGAGCAGGTCTACCATATGAATTACACCGTAAGCTGTGAGTCTCTACAGCTTTGCTGCAAGCAGGATGCAATATCACAGCGTGTATGGGACTTGCCTTGTTATCACTCTTAGCCATGATCCCATCAACTCCCACAATGAATAGCTCCCTGAGAAAGTAATGCCCACCTCCAGAAGAGGCATTCTTCCCTCTGATCTGGCACTGAAGCCACTCTGCAGAGCAAAAATTAGGCTGTCTTAATCACATGGCTCAAATAATTTTTTTCTTAGAGATACGGATGATCACAGAATCACAGAATTATCACAGTTGGACAAAACCTCTAAGATCACCATGTCCAACCACCAATCCAAAAAAACCCCAAAACAACACCCCACCCACAAAAAGCCCACCGTACAAAAAGCCACCTCACCAACCCACCAGAGCATGTCCTGAAGTGTCTCATCTACATGTTTTTTAAATTCCTCCAGGGCTGGTGACTCCATCACCTCCCTGGGCAGCCTGTTCGAGCACCTGACTACTCTTTCAGCAAGGAAATTCTTCCTAATATCTAATCTAAACCTCCCCTGGTGCAACTTGAGGCCATTTCCTCTTGTCCCATCACTTGTTACTTGGTTGAACAGACCAACCCCCATCTTGCTACATCCTCCTTTCAGGTAGTTGTAGAGAATGGTAAGGTCTCCCTTCAGACTCCTCCAAACTAAACAATCCCAATTCCCTCCTCGTAGGACTTGTTCTCCAGACCCTTCACCAGCTCGGTTGCCCATCTCTGGACTTGCTCCAGCAGCTCAATGTCGTTCTTGTGGTGAGGGGCCCTGAACTGAAAACATTATTTGAGGTGCAGCCTCACCAGTGTCGAGTACAGGGGCACGATCTCTTCCCTAGTCCTGCTGGCCATGCTATTTCTGATACAGGCCGGGATGACATTGCCCTTCTTGGCCACCTGGGCACACTGGTGGCTCACGTTCAGCTGACTGTCAACCAACACACCCAGGTCCTTTTCCACTGAGCAGCTTTCCAGACACTCTTCCCCAAGCCTGTAGCATTGACTGAGGTTATTGTGACCAAAATGCAGGACCCAGCACTTGGCCTTGTTAAACCTCATACAATTGGCCTTGGCCCATCGGTCCAACCTGTCCAGATTCCTCTGCAGAGCATCCTACCCTCAGGCATATCAACACACCCACCCAACCTGGTGTCATCTGCAAACTTGCTGAGGAAGCACTCAATCCTCACATCTAGATCAGTGATAAAAATATTGAACAAGACCAGCCCCAAAACTGAGCCCTGGGGACACCACTGGTGACTAGCCACCAGTTGAATTTAACTCTGTTCACTACAACTCTCCAGACCCAGACAGCCAGTCAGTTTTTAACCCAGCAAAGAGCACGCCTGTCTATGCCATGAGCTGACAGCTTCAAAGGTTTTACTAAAGTCCAGGTAGACAATGTCCACAGCCTTTCCCTCATCCACTAGGCGGGACACCTGGTTATAGAATGAAATCAGGTTGGTCAAGCAGGACCTGCCTTTCCTGAACCCATGCTGGCTGGGTCTGATCCCCTGGATGTCCTGCAATTGCCATGTGACCTCACTCAAGATGAACCCCTCCATAATTTTTCCAAGTACTGAGGTCAGGCTGAAAGATCTGTAGCTCCCCAGATCTCCTTCCAGCCCTTCCTGTAGATGGGTGTCACACTGGCAAGCCTCCAGTTGCCCAGGACTGTGAGCCAAGACTCTTGATAAATGATGGAAAGAGGCTTGGTGAGATCCTCTGCCACCTCCCTCAATACTCTAGGGTGGATCCCATCCGGCCTCATGGACTTATGAGTGTCCAGGTGCCATAGCAGGTCATTAACGTAACATCCTGGACTATGGGGGCGTTGTTCTGCTTTCCATCCTTACCTTCCAGCTCAGGGGGCCGAAGACCCTGGGGATAGCTGGTGTGACTAACAAAGACAGAGGCAAAGGTTTGCTTAAATATCTCAGCCTTTTCCTCATCCTTGATGATGACTTCCGTCTTCATAACATTCGCTGTCAGGTATGCTGCAGTATCATGCCTATTGCTATAGTTTTTGAGAAGAGCTGTTGGTCCTTCTTCATTGCATGTCCAAAAGCATTGCACAGCAGTAACCTACATGGATTCCATCACAGTGTGCACTGGTGATGCCATGGTCAATGCATCTTTTCCTTACTAACCCACAGAAATGGTTAGAGAGAACAGTGTTGAGGTTTCATATAATTTGAAATTCTTAAAGAAATATAAAAAAGGTCAGATTACTGTGAACACAGGTTTGGGAATGGCCCACTAGGATTGTCACAAGTGGTCCCCTGCAACTGCAGAGCACCCTGCAATCAGCATAGAAGGGTCCACAGTACATCAGGGTCCACAGTACATCCACTGGATACAAACCCCACTCCCTACTCATGAGCAAAGGCCAAAACCCACAAAACTATTGTATGCCATGACAGACCACAAGTGATGTCAAGGACAAGGCAAGACCTCAGACCTCCAGAATAAGAGCAAACCTAGTGGGATAAACGCTCACGTAATCATTATGATTTGGCAAAGCACTCAATATGATGATTGATGTTTTCTAAAGGAAAAGCTTAATGAAGGTTCTTATCAAATGGAAAGAGTGATATACTAATAAATCTATAGACCAGTGAGAGAAATCTGCACTAACATATATTTGCAGGCAAATTTCTAGTCTAGTACACAAGTCCGCATGATATAAAGTAACACCTATGGATAATTTATGATCACTTCCCATTATCTACTATAATCCTTCTGGGATTCATGAAACTCTAAGTCAGTTCTGAAATCCACTGAAAAACTGCTCTGTATTTTTATCGTGAAAATTAAAAAAGCGTATTAAAAAACAATACATAAGTTTACATTGAAGACAATGGAAGCCTGTGTTTCTCTAACAGTATAAATATTTACAATGGAAGATAGCGATGAAACAAAGCAATATCATCATTGTTCAGTGAGGACATTGCTCACATTCTGCATTGTACACAGATAACAATGATGCATTTTTAGGAAAATCCCATGCTACATCACTTACTTTCCATCAGAGGCTAACAGTTGTAAATGTATGAACAGCAAGCACCTAAGTAACATTTCTTCATGACTGTTTCACTGCTACCAAGCAAAAGGTTCCTCCTAAGCCACAGTAAAAAGAATATACTATTGACTAAATGATTCTGTGTTCTGAATCATTCCTTCTTTGGCTCTGGGTGAATAAGAAATTTCTGAAGTGGTGCACATAAGAATGTATTTCTTTTGAATAATTTATGAGTTAAATGCGAGGTAACTCTTTATTTACGGGTTTAAATTACAACATATCTTTGCCCTAGAAGACTCAATAAAACCTAGATTTCTGGATCATTATGACAAACCTTTAAACTCTTTCTGATGAAATAGCTGCAAAGCACATTCTTTAGGACTTACACAATGCAACTCAAGGGCCCAAATACAAAAAAGTTCTTCAAAAGTTCAAGCATAGAGTAAAAAGGGCAACATACCAAACATCCTTTACCCAATTCTTCCACAAGCTTGCATGACATCAGTAAGTTATGTTTTCAACCATAATTTCCTGCATATTAAAGCAACCTGAACTTCTGATGCAGAACTACGTACCAGAAGTAATTTGTTAACTCATGAAGTTAGAAGTTTTAAATTTTAAACACAGGAGAATACTACAAGGCATTCAAGTAAAACAGATTTCAGAGCATGCTTTTTATTGTTAAGTATATGTTCAGGTTTTTTTCTTTCCATCTTTTTTCCATGTGAACCCCTCTCCAGAGGGCAACATGGGAAGGACCAGTACTGCGAGGGGCACAAGACCTTGTGCTCCAGGCAGAACAACCAGCTGGGCAGGGTGTCCACAGCCCATCTTTAACTTTATTTCGGGTATCACCAATACAGAAGTGTGCTTGCTGGCTGTGGTTCAGAAGGGCATATCATTGAAGTTCTTCAGTTTAGTCACTTCTGTGCAATGTAAGGATAACAGTACTTTCACCTGCCCTCTCCATGCTATTTCACCCACACAGACAGCTTCTGTGGGGATGGTATTGTTCCTTATCATGGCAATGTATGGTACCTGGTACAATCAAGAACACAGACTGAAGTGTTACAGGAAGACAAGCAGTAAGAGCTTCACATGTCTGAGTCACTCCTTCAGTTTCACATCTCCATTCTCACCAAAACTTGGCAGATCTTGATTTGAGACAGTTGCTAGCCAGACAAACATGGTATTTCTCACCAATTTCAACGGGGAAATTCTGCTATGAAGAGTTTAAGAACCTCTGTGTCACAGCATTATCATTAAAAAGCCTATAGACAGTCCAGGTCTGTGAACAGAATTAATACCCATCCAGTACCAGAACGACCTCTTCCAGCTGAAACCTTATCATGGGATACACTGTGCAGTTAAAAAAGCTGCACGTGCTCTTCTTACCGCAAGTGTCCCTGCTGTAGTTCAAAGATTAGGCAACTGATTTCAGAAGGCTGACAAACAGCCTGGCTTCCCTCATCCCAGCTCCCCTCACCAGTGCTGACACCAACAAACACTGGCAGCAGAGAAGCATCAGCACAGACAGTTTCCCTTCATTAGGGTGTTATTTCGTGCAAGCGTGCTGGCACGTGTATTTTGGTTCTGCCCGTCCTCCCCCCACAACAGTGCTCTGTGCCACCCGAGAAGGAGGGACTGGCATTACTGAACCCTACAGACAAGGCATTCCTTACCACATTCCATAAAGAGCCATTCATCCCCACCGTACCTAAAATAGCCACTGGAAGCAATCATGAGATGAATACATGACTGTGGATTCCTTTAAATCGCTGCCTTCTTACATGGACAAGAAACTAGTGTCCAGCAGTTGCATCCTCACCCATTGTCCTCGTTCTCAGTTCAGTAATCAAGTGTTGACCCTTTCTGTTCCATGTGGTATTAGTCTCTTTGTTTCTACAACTATTTAGAGGTTCAAAGATTTTATGAGAAGTATAGAGGAATAGCACAAAACTCGACCAATCCATTCCTATGCACTTGAAAGATCTGTATACAATCCCATTAAATCAAATCCATCACAGCTACAGATGTGATGTACAGAACTACAGCAGCATTTCTGAAGTCCGTCTGTCATCCACCAGCTGCTCATTGCCAGTCAACCATAGACAGCTGCTGAAGGCTGCTAAAAGAGTGAAGTATCCAGGTACAGAGAAATTGTGCCCGTTCACGAGAAATCCCAAGAATTGCACAGGTCTGTTTCTTGCTTCTGGAAGAAAAGGGGCTGACTTGCAGTGCTCTGTTGCCCTACTGCTTAAGTAACTTCTATTTTTTTCCTTCACCAGATGCTTCAAGTGGTCTTCAAGTGTCTAGTAAGGGTGAGGAGAAGCCCAGGCCTTTAGAGGGCAACATGCTGTCAGACAAAAGATAGTTTAGAAGGAACCTGGTGATAGCTTGGACAATACAGTGGAGTGGATTGTGGGGTGCCATTCCATATCCACAGGGCGAGTAAAAGAATTTGATAGGGGAAGTTGTCCAAACAGGGCACATTTTTGCGACCCAATCACACTTAGAAGTGCCTCTTTTGTCTTCTCACCTAACAGATGCTCTTTGCTTTGAATTAGTTTAGACTGAATCCAGAGAGATGAGCCAAGTGTGCTAAATAAGGCCCATGCAATTCTGATGCACATGAGCAGTACTGTAAAACCTAAAACGTTCATGAAGACAAAACCTGGAAGAAAACAGTTTATATCAGGTATCTGTTGAAATTGAAAGCAGGAAGAAATCCTATAATTGTTTATTAACTTAAAATCTCATCGGTCCTGGAGGAAAATGTACTGCTGGAAAGAGGGGAGTATTGAACCTGTTGAGGCCACATCAGAATTTTGCATAAACTGCATTCAGAGCTGCAGTGAGAAAAACCTACCTGACCCTCTCCTACTCTCCCTCATATCTTCCAGGACCCATACCTGCTGACCCTGAGGTGTCCTTCTCTAGGTAATTTTAATATTGAGGAATATTTGCTCTTCCCAAGAGAAGAAAAATAATTACTACTGACAAATAATTTGAATGTCTGCTGAGTTAGCCTAATGGATAGATAAGGACATATTTATTAACTATTTTTAAATGGTGAATGTAAGTTGTTTTTTTATTTTTTTAATTGAAAAAAAACGGAAAACTGCTCTCTAATTCAAATGCAACAGATGTTAGAGAATCAAGACAAAAATCTCCTCAGTTTTCTGCTCACTTAAAACAGTTGGCATGTTCCTCTCCAGAGACAGTCCCGTCTTTGGCACAGTGTCCAACACATGGGCTGTACAGCAGCATCAAAACAGTCATAAAGTATCTAAAGACAAAGGACATGAATTCTGCTATTTTTGAAATTACAGGAATCCAAAAGTGACCAAACACTGCTGCTTTCTCCTTGGAAGACCTAATCATTCCCTTCAGTTTGTGGGTGCTAGAGGAAGCAGCACTGTGCTTAAGAACAGGCACAGTCCTCTCTGTGTCACAAGTGACCCTGTGCCTGACACAGTTCTCTTCCACTAGCCGTGCTCTCTCTGAATGAGGCATAAAGCCTTCGTCCTGGAGGAGGTTACACTTCTTGTTTTACAGGGACGCGTGCTATTCACTGAATGGTGTTACCTGGCAATAGCAAGAGCTCTCATTACCACCCTCTCTCACAGGGGTAATTTGGTACCACCTCACATCACCTGCATTTCCTGCAGAGTTAACAGAAGTTTCACAGCTCAGCCAGGCCAGCTGATCTCTCACTGCCCCATGACAGAGGACAGTAACCATCTAAATTAGAAATTAAATCAAAAAAGGGCAAAAAGTATTCAGACCCAAATCTTAGGAAATGTTAAATGTCTCAGCTGAAAAGGCTCCCTCTTCCTTGTTGTGCTGCTTCTGCAGCAAACTCAGGCAGCTTCTTGCAATGCTCAGTCAGTGCCACCTAAAAGCTTCAGTCAGGAAACAACAACATGAAACACATATAAATGGTTGTTAGTGTGCTCATGGATTGAGGTTTTTGGGGCAGATGTGTTTTCAAAAGAAGAATAAATTCCATAGGGGGAAGATGCCAAATGACACGGGCATCTTTTCTGTTGGAAAAAAAAAGACACTACTGGCAAAACTGCATCCTACAGCTCTTAGCTGGAGAGAAGACACTGTATCAGTCCAGTGCAAAGTCAGTACCATCACCCTCACAGCACCTGGTATCCCTCTGAAATTTCCCTCCCAAACACTGATTCTACTGGCAAAACAGAGATACCAGTAGAGTCTCTGATCTTGTCCTATCTGCAGGTTATGAATTAGAGTACTTTTCTAACTAGAGAACAACTCTGGAATTATAAGGTGTATTATTTTTAGCAGTTGTCTGACTGAGCTGGAGCTGCAGTCAATTGTAAATTAGTTACTGCTTTTTCTAAGGCAACATTTTACACACCAACTTCCAATGCAGCATTTAGTGTCTTTTCAAAAATCATAATCTACCAGTCATCTTTGCAGGAAAGGGAGGAAAGGGGAAATACAGCTGAGGAAAGGAATACAGCTTAGAAGAGACTTAAGATTTTCAGGTTTCTTGCTCAAAGCCTATAAAGAATAGCAAGGGGAGATGAAGAGGTCTGAAAAGGCACAGCCACCTTCACATACCAGCGGTGAAGACACTTACAGGCTCAAATAACTCATCCCTCAGAAATATGCCAACTCCCCTTGACTCACAGGGGTTGCTGGAGACTGAGGATAAACAGCATCTCGGAAAAGCAGGTCTGTGCTGCAGTATGTCCCTGTTACTGGCCTCAGTACCATAACTGTGTACAGTCAAGCTGCTTTCCACTCCCATCACCTCCTGACAAGAATTACTTTCAGACTTGAAACCCAACAGTTTCATCATCTCATTAAATTCCCTGTTCCTGGCTCAGATGTCTCTCATATGCATTGGTTAGATTACATCAACCACAAAGATCTGTCCACGAGCCACAAAGGATACAGCACAAAAGAGGCCAGTTAGAGATTGGATCGTCAGCTGCCCAAGTTTCTCCTCCCTTATTCACAGAAGTAGCAATGCGAGCTGTGTGACAAGAGATGAGTATATGCTTTGTGGGGTCATGCAGAAAGGGAGATACTACCAAAGCACCAAGATCCAACTGGCAAACACACCTTCCCTGACCAGAGCATCCTCCCTGGAGCGGAACGGGCCCTACACCCTCCTCCCACAACTGCTGCACCAGGCATGGCCAGTTAAGACGGGCTAAACCAAACCCAGGCAGGTTTTACAAACTGGAAAGCCTAAATGCAGCAGCTGTGAAGGACTTGAAAAGGCAGCTGACAAGCAGTCAACCAGAAGCCTAGCCAGCAGGATGACTGCAGGGCATCAAAACCCTACAAGTCTGTGTAAAGCACCTGTAGTACTGCACAGTGAGAACATGTTGACTGAAAAACTTCCCAACAGGCATTAAAAGATGGATAAGACAGACTGAACACACATCCCAGCTGACAAGTAGAGCTCAAATACACAGCAAAAGCAAACAACCATAGCAAATGTCTAACAGACACAATGGAAGATCACAGCCAAGAATAAAATGCATGATGTATCTAATTCCCTTTCTATGTAAGGAACTGATCCTGACTCTGCTTCCTTGTTCTCAGGCAGCTGGACCACACAGTGCTATGCTTGCTTCTTGCCAGGGTATCACTAGCAAAGGCAAGTGAGTGAGAAATCTTATCTTGAATCAAACATGTTCAACAGGAACTGAGCTGGGATCCCTGCCTTGTGGTTGGAGAAGTTGATATCATCATCACTGGTGAATAAAAGCCTAGGCCTGGTGCAGATACAAGTGCTTCAGGGTCCCTAAAACACCAAATGCTGACTATGGGAAACTGATCCTGGGAAGAAAACCACCAAAAGGTTCCAAAGCATACATGACTTTACCCTGCTGCATTTGGCATGTACGTATGTAGAGGAGACGATTCCATGCTTCACTACGTGTGTTTTGGATGCAGCCTTACTGAGCAGGAGTAAAAAGCAAAGAGTACTTAGGCAATCCTGGTACAAGGCACAGGGCTCTGTCAGGACCATCTCCTGCTGCTTTAAACACATAGCTTTGAAACTGAAGTTCTCATCTATCACTTGCACATTGCCTTGCTAGAAACAAAGCCACAGGTTTCATTTAAGAACGTAATCAGATGGATCGGGAAAGTTCAGAGAGGAGTAATTTTCAACCTCTTGTAATTTGGAAAATACAACAAAGTTGCAAACCCCACCTTCTCAGTGATTTGCCTGGAGAACATCACCGTGCAGTTCTCCTACACTCCCAGGAAGGCACATACAAAGAATCTCATCTCTAAAATGCCTTGGGTGCCACAGAGCTGTGCAGGTGTACCAGAGGCGTGCGCTTTCTCACACACCTGCCAAAGCATGTAGCAGCTCGTACAGAACAACGTGGAGATATTTGATACCTTGCAATTTTGTGATGAAAGCAACTTGGTGAATATTTCTGCAACATCTGAAAGATATAACTGTAGTTTTCTGAGTCAGAAGTTATACTCCCCTGTCAGGTCTGCTCCTAGGATGAAGGGTACAAAGGAGCTGAACATCCCCTGCCATGAAAATCACAGATCACAGAAACAAAGAGCGTCACGCAAAGGAACTGCTAAAAGGTGATATATAGAGTTTCCGTGCCCAAAAGCATTGAGATATTTCAAGGCTACAGTGTTAACACACTGCATAAGAACACTAATGCACTTAGAAGGCTGAAATATTGATCTCATTTTTATTGGCTTCTGCTTTGTTATGCCAAGAGCAAAGTTAAAATCCCCTTACATCTTCTAATCAAACATGCTACTTTTTTTTTTTTTGTTAACTCCCAAGATCAAGCCAGCCTGACAAGATTCCTGTAATTTTACAGGGGAATCTCTCCTCCCTCCACCCCCTTATGCTATCAAACATTAATTTTGTGAAGAATCTGCTACTCCACGTCACATTAATTTTGTGAAGAGTCTGCTGCAACGTGCCAGATCTAATTTAGTAACAACATTTAACCTTTTTTCTTAGGCTCTCGGAAGGCCGTGCAATGGAAAAAGTCCATCCCACGGGCAGAGGGATTAGCACAGTCTTATATCCTACAGTTTGGTATCCTGTGGTTGCAGGCTTCGTAACGGCCACTCACCCATGTGAACTATATCATGTGTCTAAAAAAAGTGCTGTCTCCACAGGCTTTGGCGCAGGGTGAGGCTACAGCTCTAGGTCGTGACATAGCAATTTACTTTTCCCTTCTTCTCACAACATCTAAAGTTCCAGCAAATATTCAACATCTAGCCAACGGGTTCAGAAGTTACTTGCAGTGTGATTGCATAAGCACACTTCCCCTTGGAAAGCAGGATTAAAATATGTTTAAAAAAAAATAAAAACATCTAAGAGCCCTACAAAAAAAACAATACTGATGACAACTGAGTTGCAGGAAATTAAGGTACACATAGGTGAAGTAGGTTAAACCAGAAAATAGAGGCCAGAAGCAGGAAAAAGACTCAGATTTCCTGTCTCTAACAACTAAACTTTAGCTTGAAGTGAACTTCCTCTTCTTTTTAAAACTAAGCAGATTATTTTTTTTTCCCTCTTTGCAACAAGACAGCATTTATTTCAGTATTCATTTATGCTGTTCAGTGTAAGAAACCCCTCTCAACCTAGAGGTCATTTGCAAAGAGCAGCAGCTCCTCTACAAGTCTTCAGTCTTCTTGGTTTTTATGTATTATATGCATGCACGTATGCACACATTTTACAGAAGCAGCGTCAAAGTAAATGATTGGTCACAGACTGTGCTAGAGGAAAAACACTTACAAAACCTGCCCATTCTAGTCCTTACAATTTCAGTTCAGATCTGGCAAGAAAGCTCTAGATGAAAATGACCCTGAAAGATATGATGACAATAATCACATTTAAATGGACAACATTTTGGATGCAAAACTACTACGGAAACTCATTTCATTTACCAGAAAGGATGAAAAACCAAAGCCTAATCTGGCTCTTCCTTAATTTCAGGAAGAGCCAGACTGCTCCCATGTGTTCTTTCCTCTCTGTCATCAGCTACAGTAAACTATTACTTAGTGCTCTTCACATTGCTCTGCATCAGGCTTCTTAAGAACAGAAAACACACTGCCAACTTTCACTTTCTATCTATTGCACTTAACAGCATGATGAACTCTGCTACAAGTCCCTTAAGAGTGGTCTGCTGAAGGAGGCCATGGGAAACAGACAAGAAAGGCACAAACCCAGAGTCAGGGCAAGAGGAGACATCTGCAAGAATTTTTTGCTATAATGTGGCCCATGCTATGAAAGCGTGGCAGAGCCCTGTACTGCATCATGCCCTGTATTTCAATCTATTAGCCTTCCCATAAATATATATATACACACACAGAAAAACACTATACACAGACAGAAATACGCCACATTTTTCCATTAGCCTTCCTCTTCTGATGTGTTCGTAGTTACAAGAGATTATAACAAGGATTGGCCTAGCAGTGAATCACCCTCAATAGCACACTGCGTTTTTACAACTAGAAATAGAAAGATCAGGGAGATTAATCCTCTGTCCTGGATGACATGAGGAGCCAGTGACAGTGAAAGCAAATATAAATAGGCAGAGAAGGCTCTCTGTCTTGCTGCAGCCCCCTTTGGTTTTGAAGGAGGCTCTGCCACCAAGAGATGCCTTAAATGTCATTATGAATTAAGTTAAACAAAGGCATCCCTTTTGTAAACCCTGCAGCAATTGGGAGAGGAGGAGCTCCCACTAATAATCCCCATAACATCACCTTTCCTCTCCCAGGAGGGTAAAGGCCAGGTTCAGCCCTGCTGCCAAGAGAAGCACGTACAGTAGCAAGATTTGACTGAATACTTCACTAATATTTAATTGGTGCTATAGAGCAGGTGGTACCTGGTGAGTCTGTTGCTTCCTGTACTGTTTATACTACTCAAATAATCCTCTACGGGCAAAATTCACCCAAAAGCCATGTCTAGAAGTCACGAACCTATGGCACTAGGAGTCATGGCAATACATGGGCTCCCACTGCTGTCCCTGCACAAAATCTGATGTAAGAAGAAAGCAGAACTTAAAAGCCAACTCTGGCAACAAGAACAGAAGCACATCCCCCCTCTTCAAGCTGCACCGACAGCACAGTGTTATTAGCAGTAAGTCTGAGTGACAAATTATTCCGGTCATTAGAATCAGTGCATCAGAGCCAGGCAAAGCCAATCTGTTTATTAAGAAATGTTGGGGTTTTTCTACAGATGCTCTTCCTTGCAGGCTCAGTACACACAATAAAGAGGAACCAAGTGGCTTTTTAAAAATAAAGTACATTTAAGAGGAAGGAAGGCACCATGGATTTGTATGTTCTTTTAAAAATTAGCAACTTGGTGTGTAATTTTGCACCTGTTTGGTTTTTGTGGGGTTTTTTTGTTTGTTTGTTGGATTTTTGGTGGTGTTGATGGTTTTTTGTTTGTTTGTTTTTCTTACCTTTATTTATTTTTCTTCTTTCCTGGTTTCTCACCCAAGATCCTCGTATCTTTCTTTCCCCTCTGTCTTATTCAGCTGACCCTTTGATTCAAAGGACAACACCCAGGACATGACAGCAATCAAGCTACCCAGGGAAGAACTGCTGAGAGTATTTTTACTCATTGCAGTGAACCTCTTATCCTTGATAGTGTGTAAATACATGATCTTAGTGAAACTGCAGCCAAACTGGGGGACCAACTCACCCTTAATGGTTTCAGGTCATCTGTTAAATGACACTCCTAAATCCAATGCCTATTTTCCCAAGGAAAAACCCTGGAACAGTTGTTAAATGACCAGTCTCACTTGCAGATTGGACTGGTGACATGCATTGTGTCCTCCTGATGCCTTTTGAAGCACACAGAGAAACTTTAAGGGGTGTCACGGTTTAGGGTCAGGGCAGCCCCTTACACCTATACTGAACAGAATTAGTTCTGTTTTCACTCAAACCAAGACAGAGGCATATATCTAGGCATACCTAACTGATACATAGGATTTACCTACCCCAAAATATACAATATTTATAGTCTGTATTGATTCTGGCCACATAGTCTGTAAGGTTTACAACTTGAGATTCTTAAACAAGTCTCCTGGGATAAAGTGCTCATCTACTAGTTGACTTGATCTCATGAAACTATGGTAAATTCTCAGCTGCAATTTCTCTAACCTATTAGTATTTTCTACCTAGTAGACATACACCTGGCATCAAAATTTCCAACACTGTTTTTGGCTCAAGTTCAATCCATCACAACATTCTGGCAGGTCTCTGGTTAAATTCAAGATGTGCCACCAAGCTCCCCTCCATGCTTCCAGGTATCAAAGGTGGACCCCCAGAAAGGCACCGAACCTGATAACCAGCTGGGCTTATTATAAGGGCCAGACATCCCCCTCGTCCCTGGGGAAAGATACTGCAAGCACTAGAAACTGCTGGTGGTTGGAATATCCCCTGGTGCTTGTGAGCTGTCTGGTTGTCTGGTGATGAGTTACACTTAGGAAGAACACAGCTCTCAAAGCATATCTTGAATTGCAAAAAGACTGTACTTTGAAGGACTCTTATCCATTTACCCACCCCAGAATAAACAAACATGATGTAATCTATTACCTGTTTTTTTAATTCTTCACATGAATGTGGTTAGATACTTTGATAAAAGACCCACAAAAATAATGCGTGAAGCAGTGAAAAAGAATCAGTTCTGGAAATTATGAGTTCTTTTGACAAGTGGTGTTTTCAGTAAACGTCAGACACCAGAACTAGTAAAACTGGCCCTAACTTAGCGAAGAGGTTTTCAAGGACCTGGAGCTGCACAACAAACAAAGGCCACCCAGAAAGTTTAACACCAGCTCTGCTATGCCAATGCAAGCTGCCACCACATCTCTGCAGTCAATGCACAAGCCAGCACAACAGAAGTCCCAGTAAACCCCGCATGAGTTCTGTCTCGCTATGGAAATTAATACAATGACTTAGATGTGTAGCTTACATGGTTCCCTCAGTTCCTGCAGCAGCTACCACTAGATGCTCCAGAGAATGAAGTGGGGCAGGCAGTAACTGGATAGCTTGTTCCCCAGCAAGATTTCTCCTCCAATACCTTATGCCCTAGTAGTGAAGTTTTTCCCAGCCCTGAAGTTTTCCATTTTATAGAGCCTTCTACTGCTTTGCTCTTCACTATTTGTCTGCCACATGCAGACACAAACCAAGCACAATGATGTCCAGGGTTCTGCAACCTCCTTCCTTCAAAGCCTATTCATTTTTTAAAGTAGCTTAACTCCAGCCTCTTAAAGAATATTAGTTACACGCTTCCAGAGAATCAAGGGTTCCTTACATTTTTAGGGAGAGAGGAAAGGCAGGACCAGAGCAAAATGAAACAAAAAAATAGAAGAAAGAGCAAAAGAGGAGGAAGTTTCATTCCTGTTTTCATCTTTCTTCGCAAATGGCCACTCCTGCTCTATTCTTGACCACTTCTGAAGCTGGCTATCAGTCCCACTGAGGTTGACTGCTTCTGAGGTGTGTGGCAGGAAAGACACACAGCAGGAGACTCCCTTTTCTTAGTCAGTAGAATCAATTCAGGACTTGAAAGAACCACCTACCACTCCTTCCTTGAACAGCATCACTACTAGGAGCTGCCATGCTCCTGCAGTGATCTGCCTCCCCAGCTAATACCCATGTTTGGAAGATCAGTAAGGAGATCAGTCTGGTAAAGAAGAGACTTCAGTACTTTGCCCAAAGTACGTGTGACAGCCTCAACACCTGGGAAGATTGAGTTCTTTCACCCTTGAACCTGGAAGAGTTGCGTGCCCAAAAGGTTAGAACCAAAATAACAGAAGCTTTAAAAAAAAGGAAAAGAAAAAGTCTCAACCTGAAAATACAGAAAGTCATCCAGCATGCTGAATTAATCTATATTCATAACACTTAAGACTGGGCAAAAGCAGACAGAGAACAGGTGGATTTTCTAGCCACATATCCTGAGGCCTGAAAAAGGCTGCAGCCTTTCTTCCAGTGGGACATCTTAAACCAGATAATTGCTTCTTTTCAACTAGTTTACCTATAGAAGTAAAACTGCTGACTAAAAGCAAAGTTAAAAAAAAAAAAAAAAAAGCACAAAAGAACCACAAAACCAAACCAAACTAACACTGTGACAACAAATATTAGGTAATTGGGATTTTTTTTTTAAGTTCACAAAGTCACACGAAATCCCAGTAAAGAAGCAGTTGTTCAGTAGTCCTATCAGTTTCAGCAGCCTTAGCAGAATCAAACCCTGGGGAATGTCTCACTGTCTCCCAGCAGCTACAGGGTTGCTTGTGGGAGTCTGGCATCGAACAGTTTGGGCCACAGCTGAGAGGCTGCCAACGCCCCTCAGCAGGTATTTTGCTGGGTGCTGGGGCATACCTTTGAGCCAGGACCTTCGATGTTTCCAGCAATTCTGATCCAGAGGCAGACTTGGCAGAACTTTGTATCAGTGAAAAGTGATGAGTGTTGACAGGTTTCAAAGAAAATATCTTAGGTTTGATAAAAAAAGTGTTTTTCAAAGAAAACTTCTTTCCTCTGAAAATTTTTTACTAGTGTGACTACTGGATCTATCTCAGCCTAATCTGACATTACTCTAGAACTAATTTCAGAAGCAAAAAAGAGTGCTGCTGCTTTAGATGAAGAGTTACTGCCAGACCAGCTCCCCTCTTCCACCTCCATCTTCCCTCCAAGATCTCTTTCTACCTCCCCTCAAACTCTACCTATATCATTTCTTCTATAGTTACGCTGCTGGGTTCGTTCCCGAATTTGCCATGCTCAGAAGTATAAAAGTCCTTCGCCAACTGCAGAGCCTGAGCCGCGTGCCCTCTACTACTGCAGTCTAAAACAAACTGGTTTTGCATTGGCACGTTGTAATTCCGGCTTTCCTTGAACTTCCAGAGTACTAAAAAGCGGAAAAGTTAAAGTGTTACAGTTCGGAAGAACTTGAGCATTAGTCTATCTGCCAACTAGCTCCACGAAGCATGAAGGAATTCTGACTATTTCTCAAGTCTGCCGTGAAACTTCACGATTCGTTACGAACCCGCTATGATCGGCACATCTTGCGTACAGTTTTATCTCTGGCATATCGTCGTTCCACACCGTTAACCGAATGCAAATTCGGGTACTGCTCCGAACCGGAGCCCTAGTGCAAATACAGCGCTTTTGCCACTCAGCTGATCGCTCTCCGCTTCTCCTGAGCGACACTAATGCTCCCGGCGTGCGCGCTAAGGCTGAGCAGACAAAGACGATGCAAGTGGGAAAGCCTCTTACCAGCGAAATTAGGTGCCGTTTCCTCAGCTCCGACAGAGGAACAGCCCCGAACTCTCCCGAGCGGAGTCTCCGCATCGGCCACGGACGGGAGGCTCCGCCGCAGCCCCCACCCCGCGGGCCAGCGGAGGCCACCCCCGCGGTCGCACCGCGCTCCCTCCGGCCCCGGCCGACCCGACACGCCACGGCGGCCGGTCCCACGGGGGGCAGCCGCGGGCCGGGCCACACCGCCCCCGCACAGCTGCCTGTTGCTCGCCGCCGGCACCGACCGGCTGCCAGGAGGCGCCTCACCTGCGGACCCGGACGGGCGAGGTGGCGTCCGCGGGGGCGGGACAAGCGGAGCGGCGGCCTCGGGGCAGCGCCCCCCGGGGAAGGCGGACCCTGAGCCGGTCGAGCGGCACCGCCGGCAGCCCGCCCCGGCCACCCCCGCGGCCCGGCCTTGCTAGCCCGTTACGGCGGCCCCGGCTCGGCCCCCGCGGAGAAAACGGCGGCGGCGGCGGCGGCAGCTTCCCGCGACCAGGGCGGCGGCCGAGCCTACCTTGGTGTCCCGCACAGGGCCCGGGCCGGCGGCTCCTCCTCCGGCTGCGGCGGCTGCTGCTGCCCATGCCCGCGGCCGAGAGGCGGCGGCCCGCGGCTCCGACGGGCCGGGAAGCTGCTGCGGGCTGGGGCACCCCCAGCTCTCTCGCCCGGCTCCTGTTTACCGCGGCTGCCCGGTCGGCCGGGCTGCCTGTCAGCGCGGCGCTCCGCCCCGGCCCGCCCCCGCCGCCATGGCCCGGAGCAGGACGAGGAAGCTGGGCGGCGGCAGAGCGCCGGGGCAGCGGTTCCCTCCGGCGAGGAGGCTGCCCCGGGGACAGGGCCTAGCCCGGTCACCTCCCGGTTAAACTTCCCTGCGGCGGCAGGCGCGGGGCCGCATCCCCCATCCCTGGTCCTCCGGGCACCTCCCACCCGAAACACGCCGCGCGGGGCCCCGAGGCGGGTGGGGGTGCGGGGGCCGGGCAGAGGCCGTGACTTACCGGGAACCCTCCGGGGAAATCCGGCAGCGAAGCGAGCGGCACCTCTCCGTCCTGAGCTTTGCTTTCACCTTACCTCTTCCTGCCACAAAGAGCGATGCTAATGTCACGTCCGAGGGGAACACAGCTTGCGGTTGAGCAGAACAGCTAAGCTAATTTCATAAGGTGCCGTTTAACTTTTTAAAATGTTGTAATCCACCTTCCTAAGGTGTTTTGTATTAGTTATTCACCTACTCACCTACATGTATTGATTTATCAGAAGAAGATTATGTAAACAAAAAGGGTCAAGTACTAAAAGGATGCTAGTGAAGTTTGCCCCATAGCTGTATCTGGGTGTCAGAATCTTTGCTGCTAATTTCCATTTTGCAAGTAGCATACTTCAGTCATTTCTTCCCTCAGAGGATTCTCCCCAGGAATGTCCTAAGGTATGCTGGGATAGGTGAACTATACTCCTGAAGTGAATTTTACAAGGAGAATGCCAAGGGAGAGATTTCCCCTGTCCAGACATAGTATCAATCCCACTTGGGAATAAGTGAAAAAGAACAGGAAGACAGGCAGCTTTGCTCAACTGTTTCTGGCAGTGCAGCACAGACAAGAAAGCAGATACTGTTAAAGAGAAAAAACAGACAGAAAACAAGGAAAGCTCCTGACGTGACATGCAAGTTCATTCATTAAACCTAGTCAAAGTTTTTCATCTCCTGAGTCTGCACTTTTTCACGTCAGTAATTTACAGGACTCTCGGGAGATTAAATTTACCCTTAGAAAAGAGTGAGAAAAGCGTAAAATGGCTAAGGTAACTCCTTTTGATGCAGAGTACAAAGGTAACCCCTTTTGGTGCAGAGTACAACCACTCCTTACAGAAAAATGACGTTACAATAGGTTTTCAGAGCACGGCAAAGCTGGGCTGAAATTCTCTCATTACATGTCCGAGTCAGGACCCAGCACACCCATTTAGTGAAGGTGGGAGAAGCACCACCCACAGAGCACACACTGTGTCTTCCTGGGACAGGGCAGGTGTGTCTGCAAGTCCTGCTTAGTCCTGTGTAGACTGAAGTCAAAACACAGATGGATAGACTGTACCCCTTATAAGACAAGGTCTGGTAACATGCATATGTGGTGCTGAATGGGGCTTTGAGCAACCTGCTCTAGTGGGAGCTGTCCCTGCCCATGGCAGCGGGGTTGGAACTAGATGATCTTTAAGGTCCCTTCCAACCCTGACAATCCTATGATTCCATGATAATCATGTCCCCTTGATAGGAAGTGTATCATAGTGCTGGCTTATAAAGAGAATCAGTTTCCATCCTAAACTGTGCTGCTGGCTTACCTTGGGCCACGGTGCTATCTCAGAGGGGGCTTTTTTCCTTCCTTTGTACACTCAGTCTGTTTTGTTGTAAGTTTTTTAAATTATCTTTTCAGGCTAGGATTGTATCCCACTGTGGGACCAGCATAGCTCACCACCCAGAATGGTGTGCCAGACTAGGAAAGGGGCCTGCAGACATGGCTGGAATTGAGATAGAAATTACACAGGAACGCGGTCACACAGAAGGCAGATTTTCCAGGCAAACCAGAGTAACTAATGATTAGGCCTGAATGAAAGAAGCTGCAGTAAGCAACCAGCATGACACCCTTAATTCTCAAGGGGAACAAAGTGCCTAAATCGCTTTGCAGATGTGAGCCTTCTCTGTGTTTTGTACTTTACAATCTCTCTGTTTTCCCAGAACGCTTGTCTAGTATTTTAACACAGGCTGATGTTTCTGAGTTAAAAGTCTCAGCAACAACGTCCTGAACAGAGGACTGCAGAGCTAGGACTAAAGCCTCAATGTGGAAGAACAAGCACCGCTGTGGAGCATCCTCCCTGAACGCCTCACAGCCCTCAGTAGAAAATGCAAAACAAAGACTTCACAAATGTTCCCTCCCAAAATTGCAGCTAATTTAAAAAAATAAGGAAGAATAAACAAGCTAAAGGCCATAGTCAAGTGGAAATCTTGAATTCTTCTAGCTAGCATTGCTGTTCACAATATGAGTAGGAGATACAGGGTTTTTAAAAAAAATGATGGGAACGGAACATCTCAACTTTGCTAACTGGATACCTCTGGCTCAAAGGTAAGAGAAAACCATAGCTGGGGAATACGCGCCTAGAAATGCACATCATGCTTAGTTAAAGAAACTGAGGGCTCTGCACAAAGAGCTGCCCTGACACCCTGCACACAGGATCTGGACTGTGAGCATACTCCCGTGGCCTGTGTAAATACTTGTCATCGAGAATATTTTCAATTCGTTTAAAGTCACAGCAGGAGAAGTACCCCTGTGCCCAGGAGACTCCAATTCTCTCTAGAAGCAGCACAGGTCTAGTGTACAGTTATTAAGACTATGCTTTTCAGAAATACTTTTACTCCTCTTAGCAGAAAGACCTGAAAAGTCTCCTTTGGCAAAAACCTGAAGTAATAAACTATTGTACAGCTGTACCCTTTTTTTTTTTGTGTGTCTTTAGTTATGACAATACATACAGTAGTTATGTGGAAAAGCATAATTCATTTTTTCCCCCAGATAATTATAAATGATCTTTTTATTCTACAATATCCATCTGAGCACCTGCATGTTTCCATAGCAACTCCACAGTACTTTAGGAGATTACTTTAGAATTCCACTGTGGTTTGGGTCTCAAAAGTTATGTAAATTTTCTGGGGAAAATCTGTTTCCAAATATAAATTAAAACTACTGATACCATATATTTAATGAGCTGTACAAGTCTCCTACGTTATCATTTTATGAAACTACAACACTTCCTTGGCAGCTTTTTGTACAAAACCACGCAATATCACTGTAGTCAGAACAGCCATTATGGACTCAGGGCTGGAAGCATCCCCAGAAGTCTTGCAGGGGGACATACTTATGCTGATGGTTGACTGTAAATCCCCAAAATGCACCCCTTGAAAGAATAAACAGGTGTTGAGCACCTTCATGCACTCCAGAACATACATGCTCTGCAAGTCAGCTCAGTTCCTTTACTTTCTTCCACTTGCATATCCTGAGCTGTGAGTTCCCCTAGCTGTTCACTCTCTTCTATGCATGCTACTAGAAGAGGTGAGAGGAATTTTTCCAAAAGTTCTCCAAGGACTCTAGCTTTACTGAAGGCGATCCCAGGGTTCACTCCTTCCTGCACTGTTGCTCTACTGTTTTCTGCCTGTGCTAGATGAATAAAATAGAGAAGGTAAGAGAAGGAAAAAGGGGAGCCTTAGAGGAAAGCGAAAGGAACTGATGTGAATTCAAGTAGAAAGATGGAAGGAAATTCAAATAAAGTTTACATCCTTTCTGAATGCTTGTCATTCATACAAAGCTGAGTTTAGCTTCTGAAAGGAAACAACTTACCTCTGTAAGATCTGGAATTCCTTAGAACCTGTTACCAATGTGCTTCACACAGCATTGCTTTTAAGTCTGCTCTACAGAATAAGTGGGAGCGCTTTTTGCCATTCTTTCCCTTAGATCATCAAGAAAACTAGATGCATCTTTCTTGACAAGTTTAGAAGGAGAATTGTTTGTCGAGATTGTTTCAAGAATACAGAAAGTTGTGTTTTCTTGATTCCCTCATGAATAGGAAAGGAGCAAGTACCACTCCCTTTCTTTGCCAGCCTAGAACATCAATGTAATAATGAGGACCGTTCTCACATGTGATGACCAAACGATGCTCGTGGTCTGAAAACTGTATTCTGCTACAGTAAATAGCAACAGCTTAGAACTGAATAAAATAATTAAGTTATGCATGAGAAATGTATGGCAGGCACCTGAAAGATGTTACAACACTGCTTCTTTGTTTGTGAGTTGAGAGGAGGAAGTAACTTCACAAGTGAGGCTACTCATCAAATATATACATGCAACATATCCAAAGAGCTGCAGTCACTGTAAAATAAACTATTTTTCTTTCTCAGATAATTTATCCTTGTGAGCCTCATTTTTGGTGACTTAGAAGCAGTGACCCAGCAGAATGCACTGTTCAAAGCATGTTTAAGAAAGCAGCTTTTACCAGAAAAGCACCAGATTTCAAAGCTTTTATCATCTTTAACAAAAACATCACCAGTTCCAAGTAGGTGATTTGCAGACATCTTAATAAGCGTACTTCCAAAGTGCCTGAAATTTATTGAATGTCCTTCAGTCTCAGATGCAGATATAAATTAGCAGTAAATACATTTTACTGAAACCTGGCTTTGAAAAAATCACTGGAACGAGATCATTTGAAACCCATCTCTAAGACAGAGTGGCATCAGCCATTAAAGTCTCGCTTGGAAAGCAACAGGAGAAAAAAGCATCCCTGCCTGCAAACCAAACTGTAGCCCGTCTCGCAGTGCGGTGATGCAAGACCCTTGGATCCTGTGTATTCAGCAAGGACTGCAGCCAGCCCTGCATGCAGCAGGTTTAATCTGGCATGGCGTGTGACGAACAGGCATATGACTACACACCCCAGCAGACTTCAGCAACTCTTCACAGTCATGTGAGGGTGCCTTTGAAGACTGACAAGATTGGATACAGCTCTGAATCTGTCTCAGAGCAGATAAGCTTTTGCAGTCATAAAGCCCAACCCAGGCCTCATAAACGCTATTGTCTATAGAAGTGTTAATAGAGATTTTCTCATTACTGAGCCTCAGAACTAAGGAAGAGGTTGGCAAATGGAACAAACTGACCTTTCAAGGTAATTTCTCTAGATAAAACTAGTTGCCTAGGTATGGGTGAACTGGCTCTAGGGAAATCTAATCAACAACATTAAGGTGTCACATTTGATTAAGGCTTATGGCACTGCAAATCATTTAGTATCCACATTAAAGAAAGGAGAAGTCTGTACCTTGGTCTCTTCCCTGTACCCCAATAAATTTAATGCTTATTCAAGACAGGATATGCTCTACTAGAAAAAAAAGTGTAGGTCAGCAACAAGTGATCCACTGGCAGAGGTCAGGTGGTACTGCAGCTGGGACCTACGACAGCTCACCATTTTCTCCCCCTATTTTGCAAAAAAAAAGAAAAAAAAAAAAAGAAGAAGAAAAAAAAAGTTTCCTCCTCTACTGATGAGAACTTGGAATTGATGAGAACAGTGTGCTGCACTTCCAGGTTTGTTACTCAGACCCTTGAGGAGTGTATAGAAAGTTATATTAACTTGCTCCCCACAAAACCCAAATATGCACAGGAGGAAACATTTTCTGAGCCCGCTTCTTAGCAGTTGATATTTCAGCTTTGTTTCTCCCCACTGCAATGAATAAATCGCATGCATCCAACATGCAGATGTGGTGAAGGCATAAAAATAGGCAGCCAGTTCCTGCGTAACAAAACCCAGACATCATCTTCCTCATAAGCACAGCTATTGTGCTGTACTCAGCTAGAAGTGCCCCTTACAGAGCCTTCCTACATGTTCTCCTCATACTTTAACTAATGCTATTTATATCCTGTCCAGACTACAGATAGATTAGTAACACTAAGCATTTCTATAGGACCTTCCTTGGAAGAAGCCTGGGCAGATATTTCACCAGGTATTATTTTAATCACAATTTTAGAGGCTTCCATTATAACTGTACCTCGAGCAGCTTAAAGCTAAGTATACAAGACAGTAAAATGGGAACCCGGGAACTGAAGAAGACAGAAGGATCTCTGAAAGTATACTGCAGGATTAGAGGAGATTTAGAGGACAGCAAGCATAATTAAGGCTCTGGAATAGCAAAGACAGTGAATTGCTATCATAAAAAGATGAGTAAGAGGAGATGTAATACAAACACAGAACATATTGAATATTCAGTAAACCCTGTTCTCCCTTTCTCATAACACTAGACCAAATGAATTTCAATTAAAAATGGTAAGAAATTAAAAACTACAGTAAAAGAAAATGTTTTTTCACGTTATACATGAATAGAAGTAAATGAGATTGCGAATCTATCAAGATTCAAAATAATTTTAGCCCTTTATAGGCCTCCAAATTAATATCATACCGTACACTGAGACAGCAGGTTCTTCACAATTCTGACCAGTTGTTAGCATAGGAGGTGAGATTCAGTGTTGAAAACAGGTCTTGCACCTTCTTTTCTGACCACCTGTTCTCAGAGACCGGATGGATCTCAAGCTAATCCAACATAGATGAATCCTGTGTTTGCCCTAAAGCAAACTACCTCTGATGACTGGCAAGACAGACAATGCTAAGAAGAAATCCTATCACTCAACTCTTAGTCTTATGATCATGTTTAACACCAAAGATACTTCACTATACATATCTGTGTTGTAACTTTGCACCAGCCAGTGCAGGTTTTTAGCAAACCACTATCATATCCCAAATATGTCCCATTATGGGCAACAGATCCAGCACCTGACATTAAGTACAGATTAGATTAATGGCAAATAAATCTAAGCCCTCTGTGCAAACAGTAGAAGGGAGAGAAAAATATCCTAATTATCTACTTTAAAAGAAATCATTCGTTTCTTAGGAAAAAAAACCCCACAAAAAACCCCAATCAACTAAAACCCCACAAAATAACAAAAGAACCCCCACCAACCAAACAAAAAACTCAGAGAAAGATGTATCAAAAGCTATGATTTTTTCTCTTAGAAAACTTCAGTGCTTTAATTTCCAACTCATCAACCTTCTTAATCACATACCATGTAAATCATACTATTTTCGTGATTAGGTACTGTTTTGAATTTCTGGTGCTGGGCAGAACACCTAATTTCAGCAATAATTCACCATCCAGATGTGATTAGAATACATAATCCTTGCGCAGTTATATATACACACAATATATATGATATATAGTAATCAGCCCTACTGAAGATGGATTAAAAGGGATTGAAAACATGGTTCAGGAATAAATTTCTGCTCCTGAAGACCTGTAAAGCTTCTGGAATTGCAAGGTCAGAGCAGACAAGCAGTAAGGAGTGATCAGTTTGAGCAGTTAGTGGTGTACACTCATACACCACTGAATTTATTCTATCATATCCTCACCCTGTATCCAGAATTAAAAAAAAAAAAAAACCAGTACTTGTCATTGAACAGTATGAAATTATGGGGAGAGGTAATACTTTTACTGCATCCAGCATAATTTCACCAGCAAAACACCTCTGAAATCCATACTTGCACTGTTAGTAGGGAGGAATAGAGGAGGGATCTCTATTCTGCAATACGTTATCTGATAGTTTACATCATAAACTAAGATGGTGCAGAGTCTAGTTGGAGGCCTGTAGCTCATGGTGTTCTCCAGGGGTCAGTACTGGGTCCAGTCTTGTTCAACATTCTCCTCAATGACCTGGATGTAGGGATGGAGTGTGCCCTCAGCCAGTTTGCTGATGACACAAAACTGGAAGGCTGTGCTGCCACTCAGTGAGAGCTGAACAGGCTGAAGAGTTGGGCAGAGGGGAATCTAATGAAGTTCAATGAGGGTAAGTGTAAAGTCCTGCACCTGGGGAGGAACAGGCCCATGCACCAGTACAGGCTAGGGGCTTACCTGCTGAAAAGCAGATCTGTGCACAAGGACCTGGGAGTCCCAAGTTAAACACGAGCCAGCAGTGTGACCTTGTGGCCAAGAAGGCAAATGGTATCTTGGTGTGCTTTGAGAGGGTGCCCAGGAGATCATTCTCCCCCTCTACTCTGTCCTAGTGAGGCCACATCTGGAGTATTGTGTCTAGTTCTGGGCTTCCCAATTCAAGAGAAATAGGGAAATACTGGAAGACAGTCCAGCAGAGAGCTACAAAGATGATGAGGGGACTGGAACATCTCTCCTGTGAGGAAAGGCTGAGACACCGGGAACTCCTTAGCCTGAAGAAGACTGAGAGGGGATCTTAGCAATGTTTACAAATATCTAAAGGGTGGGTGTCAAGAAGATGGTGCCAGTCTCTTTCCAGTGGTGCCCAGTGATAGGACAAGGGGCAATGGGCACAAAATGTAACCCAGGAAGCTCCATCTGAACACAAGTAAAATCTTTGTTGTGAGGGTGACTGAGTGCTGGAACAGGCTGCCCAGAGATATTGTGGAATCTCTGTCCTTGGAGATACTCAAAACCCATCTAGATGCAGTCCTGTGCAATCTGTCATTTAGTGTCGTCATCCCCCTGGGGTACAATCCCATGTTTTCAAGGCATTCTTCCATTCTTTATGAAGTGTTTTGAAAACCTTTGTAATTAGGAAAGGGAAGGAACGTAGCCTACTGCTGACCTCCTCAGATCTGTTCAGAGTGGGCTCAATAAGGGTCATAATGAAATAATCACACTTTTCTTATCTGTGGTTTTCTTCGTAAATCTCATTATTGGAAAAAACCAAAACTTTCGCTATTCTGAAATGCCTCCGCTGCCCCCTGGTGTCTCTGCTCTGCAGCTTCACACAGAAGGCAAACCAGTTCTCTGCCATAAAATCCCTATGTAAGAGAACAGTTATGCACAAATTAGCAGGACACACTTCTTGATGCAGTTATTTTGTAGATTGATTCTTACAATCATTTGTGAAAAAGATCTTATTACTAGGCAAGCTTCATCCCATTAACAGTTCTTTATTAAAAAAAAAAAAAGAAAAAAATCCTTGCACAAGCAGCACTTCAACAGCTTATCTATAGAATTTTGCATAAATGAGGAAGGCAAAAGCCATAGGCAGAGATTCACTTACTGGTAAGACAGGGGACACATTGAATTCTGCAGTTTTCTTAAACAGTACCTTGCTTTTGATGCAATTTTGAGGGCTCTGAAATACCTAACTGCCTTTGAGTCTTTCAAATAGGATGAAGCCAGTGGTTGCAAGAGAAACTGGTTACAACGGAGCTTTTTATTCATGGAACTACTTCGCTACTAGAAAGAACTTGGCTTGAGGAGTTGATTCACATGCAGTTGGATGATCTTTTGAGAAAAGAAACATACAGAAAGTCTTACTTTTGAAATATCATTCAATACAGAAATATCATTCTCAAAAGACTGGAAAAACTTGTTCTTTAACCCTACAACCATCTTAGTGAAACCTACCAGATGGAATGATTCATGAGGAAAAATCCTACGGGATCTCAGGAGGTCCTAAGAGCTAAAGTAGAGGACACCTTCTTTAACCTATGGCTGTAAATTCTAATAAAAAGGAAGTGATGGATTTCCCTCAAAAGAAAAAAATATGGCAAGCATCCTGTAAGCAAAGCATTGGGAGAGGACAACGGCCAGCTTGCTGAGATACGTTGCTCAAGAAGGCTATCTGATAAATTAAGAAATCTGTTTAACAGATTAACAGGCTAGGAATATAAAATAGATCAAAACCAGCAATAACCCAAGCATCATTAGAAATACATATCTCTGTCCCCATTTTATACATCTAACTGGTTTATCCCAGGTATCAGACTGGGGTCTCCATTGACATTTGTGTAACATATTGTGGTTGAAATGCAATTGCTCTTTTCTGCCAAAGGGAGTAGGAAAAGCTTTTCCTATTAGTTAAAACATTTTGCTTGCAAAACCTTTTATCTGTATATTTACTCAGGGGACATAAGGAAAAGAGGATAAAAACTAATATTGTGAACAGGAATGTCCCTTCGCCTGTGCGCAGGTACATGTACCATTGAATGCTACAAGCATAAGTAGCCTTAGAAACATTCAAATGTAAACTAGGAATTGAAACCAGCTGAAGAGAACATGAGACTTGGTAAAGTTCTTCTGAAAAAGTGAATACAGTTCTACATATTAAACCCCAAGAGTTGCTGTCCACGGTACCGCAATGGCTCTGTCCACAATACCGCAATGGCTCTGAACACACCTGCTTCACAAGAAACAGCTCAACTTCATCCTTCTGTTGAGCCTATCTTCTGAGTTTGTTTTTTTAGATGATAATCTTTAAACAGGACAATAGCTACAGAAAGGAAATCAACATTTGTCATTGTTTTCCACCCAACGCTCCAACCACTACAAACATTGCAAAACTACCCTAAACTAAAATCAAGGTAAGAACTACAGTAATCAGAAGCAGCACAGGCTCACACAACTGCACCATAGCTTCCCATGGCTCTCTTATTATGTGAATGCCCTTGCCCGAGCAACTGTGGCCAAGTACTAACATAGATACCACAGAAAGTGTAAAGTGCATTTCAAGATGAACCTGATTTACAAACAAATTGGAAAAACGTGACCCAACACAAAAGCCACAGGTGGAAACAACAACTTACAGGAATAAGCAACTCCGAAGCCACAGTTTAAACCCAGAAGATGGGGCCCCATTATGTAACCTGGACTTTAAAAGAAACCAAAGTGTCTAATTCATGATTTGCAAAAAAGCTAGAAAGACTTCATTTTTGTTATACAATGCATTACCAATTCTAGCCTTGTCTACAACTGATGATTGATAGCACAAGGCACCAATGTAATTACATCCCAGGGGACAGCAAACTCTATAACAGAGCTGGGAATTGCAAGCAGATTTTTAACACCATGGCCTTCTAGACATTTCAGAAAAAGGAAATATTCAAGATCCAAACCCATTTCTGACACCTCTGTAGCACTCACCCATTTGACACAAAAATCCTGGAGGTCATTCAACAAGAGATCAGCCTAGTTATGTCTCCCAGGTCCTCAAAGCATAAAAGAAACGTGCAAAAAAAATATTTGACAGGAAGGTAGAGAAGCACACACCAAAGTCATTGTTGGAACTTCCATTATGTAAATACTTTATGATACAATCTAATTACATGAACAAATACACAAAAGCTAAACATTTGTCTACAGCAGATGCATAGCACCACAGTGCACTGACTAATACTCAGAAAACCAAACCACTGAGGTAAGTTTACACAGTAAACAGTAATTAAGCCGTAGCACAGTCTAACACAGGATTTGGTAAAACCTGATAGCATATAAATTAGCAACTAAAACAGTTAATTACAAATGTAAGTGCTCTTAGGGCTGTACTACTAGTTGAAAATAAGACTGCCTGCAACACACTATTGGAGCAAGAACAAAACCAGAAGACTTCTGCACAAAAAATGTATTAGGTATGATCAAAATGAGGTATAATAAATATTTGGAGAAGCAACGTATGTAGAAATCAGATTATTACTACAGTGCATTTTCTGAGAAGTACTGTTGCGCGCTCCGTTATGCATTTACAGAAAGGGAGAGTCACAAGGGAGAGCTGACTCAGAGAGTTCCTGCAACACGTCTCAGTTACGGAGTCTTACTGAAATCTGAGTGTGGCCATTCAAATGCACAGCAAAATAATTTCCTGACAGCTGTCATACTTATGCAAAATTAGATTAAGTGCTGTCAGGCTTATTATTTTAGAATCATAGAATGGTTTTGGTTGGAAGGGACCTTTAAAAATCATTTACTTCCAACCCCCACTAGACCAGGTTGCTCAGAGCCCCATCCAACCTTGTCTTGAATGCATCCAGTGATGGAGAATCCACAACTTCCCTAGGCAACCTGTTTTAATTCCACTTCTTAGAAAACTTCTACTCCACCTACAAAAAGACCAGTATCTCTCTTAAAGTTGCTGAGCCTCAAATAAGTAATTGTTGGGAAAACATTCGTATATTTGCTCTGTTCCTTATTCTTCTGGCATCAAATATTGTCCCATGCTGAAGATGAAGTAAGAACTTCAGCGTACCTAGCACCCTCAGTAGTGCCATGTTTTTCACGTTATATGCATCTTTGTCCAGTAAGGAGAAACCTAGAGGTCACGCACACAGAGAGCTACCTTTTTACCTTGTCACTGCCCCAAACAATGATGTTAAAAATCTTTTTCCCAAAGTCAGTATTCTGAAAACTCCAGGAGGTTTAAGAAGCTGCAGATAGACTACATGAAATGGATTTCCTCGATGGATGATAATTCAAGTTAATTCTCTCCTTTTCAGTGACCTTTCCTTTTTTTAGCCCAACTTTTGATTGCCATGCTCATCCTGTTTGACTAGAATGAAGTATAGATCATTTTAATACCACAATTAACTAAATAGCTGAGGACTCTGGCAAGAAAGGGACCATGACATTCCATGGTCTAGATGCAATGTGAAGTTTCTTTTGTTTGGATTGTTTGTTGTAGGTATTTTTATTAATCTGTTTATACTAGAACACATGAAGCTACATAAGCTTAAAAAAATTTCATACATATTTAGGGAATGAAAGCAGAAAGGGTTTCAGAAGGTATATTCCTCCAACATCACTTTCTGCAGTAGCTGCATGCTCATTAGAGGTGTTTCATGCAATTGCCAAACTGCCTTTGTACCATATCCGTTGGAGGGGGAAAAGGCTGTAGTTTAATACATGCCATTTGTTGAACATCCATTCTGCCCTTGCTAGTACATCTGTAAGACTTCAGGAGGTTTACTTCAAGCACAGAAGTATTGGTCACACTAATCCTAACTCTGAGATACGAGCCAGTGCTTCTGGAAAAGAAAACAAACAAAACACCCCACTCTGTGTTGTTCCCCCCCCACCCCCAGCAAAGCCCAACTTCTGATGTAGGTGCATGCTGTAAGATAGCAAAAGTTATTCTGTTCATTTAGAAGAGAATAAACCAGAATAAAATGTAGTATTTATTAGAATTTCTTCCAGTAACAGCATTCAACATCTTAACAAACCAAGTTGTGAAGTCTTAAAAAAATCTAGGATTACCAAAAAAGTTAAAATAAGTTTTCCTTATATTTAATGGCAACAAAGGGGGAATTTTCTATTTAAAAACAAACTCGTCATATAAACAGTATTATTTTAAGAAAATGTGATTAAAATGATATGCAATTTTCAGAATGGATACAGTGTATGAATACCAATCTGAATGGAACAGAGGGGCGGGACACACTACCCCCTTAAAAATAGGCTATTTGAAGAAACGGGAGGAAGAAGGATCTCTCTAGTGAAATAACTTAGAAGACAGCACACAGTGGACAAAAAAAACGCAGGAGTACAGAAGACATTACAAGACACCCTCATTATAACACCCCCTCAAGTCTGGTTATACAGTAAATAAAGTTAGTAAAGTGCATCTTTTAAAGACTTGTCTAGTGAAATAGCTTTTCCAAATATAAAACACAACACAAGACGTGCAGTAACAGTTAAATCATAGTTTAAGTTTTTAAAAACTAATCTTTAACTTTTCATTCATTAAAGAAGAAAAGTTATAACTGCAGTAGTGTTCACATTATCCTTCAGCATGATGCATCCTCATGTGCTTTTATTACTTGGCAAATCTTTAAATATGGAGCATGGCAAAGTTATGCAGTTTAAGCAAGAGCTTCTCTCAATGTCATACAACTCCTTGCTGGCAGAACAGCCATATGCAGCAGAACCACGTTAAATTTTGGGAAGCTTTGGTGCACTAACGACGGGATTGGTCTCTTGCAAATACCTTCGCCCTGCACTCTTATAGTCGTAGGTGCAGGTGTGAGTCTCTGCATAGCGGTGTGTTGCACAGAAGTTGTTTCCACATCTGAAGAATCAAGAATATTAGAAGTTACAAGCTTTTAGAAGCTTTTCACTCTGACATTCGGGGAGCCCTTTGGCTTCATCCCATTTTGCTAACTTGACATAACTGCCTGGCTTCTAAGCATCCTTGACTGATAACATTAACTGTTAGGGTAATCAAAATGACATCTTTGTAACTGAATGTTGCAGTTTGGAGCCAACATTCTCTTCAGCTGGGATGTTGAGCAAGATCAATAATCCTGGAAAAAGCTAGCAAGCATCAAGCACACTTATAAACTAAGAATTATGGTCTTTGTTTTATTTTATTTCTTTTTAAAGACCTCATACAACATCATTTGGTAGAATTCAGAGGACAAAACCATGGAACTAAGATAATGGCATCAGGTGAAATCCACACAATGCATTTCAGTTCAGAAACACCACATCAAATAGATGTGTAGTTGAGTACAACTTCCGTCTGGAATAAACTCAAATTAGTCATTTGAGATGAATTAATACAGACTTAGCTGTAAAGACATCAGACAAACTACAGGGAACATGCCTTTCTATATGGCTGGATAAGGGTGCATCTTTCCAGTAACAGCTGCAATTTCAGTGAGTTAAGATTACAATTTTTGCCTTCAAACCCGACAGCTCAGCAGCTAAGACTCCTAACAGTAAAAAAACCCACACCCCATACTCTGGATGTTGTATCTGATCTGGACAAGTGCTTTAAGTAATGACTGATATTAGTGTCCTGTTGCCTGATTATTTTATGAAGTTGCTTCTTGACAGGAAAACAATGACATCATTCAAAACGAGATTTCTCTTGAAATAGCATTACTATTCCAAATTGCCATCTCACTATTAGACTACAATCCTCTATCTAGGCTTGTAATAAACTCTGCAGCCATTCCAGAGGCTTTGTCTTCCCAGTAATAAATTTACTTTTCTTTGGTTCTTGGTCCTGTAATCACTAGTTCTCATATGACCATTTTCTCTATTTCATTCATGTTCCATTCTAGTGAAAATTCATACAGTTGCTCCTTCTGAAACGAGCACGACCACTGCTCCTGGAGAGGTGCAGCATCCCCCCTTTTTCTGTGCTTCATTTTTAACATTAAGCAAGCTGCTTAGTTACTTTTAGAAAAGCCTGCAGCTATTTGCTCAGCAGAAAAGTATGCAGTGCCCAAAACTGTTTCAAAATCAAAACCTGAAGAGTCAGGAGGCAGTTCCTCACCCTGAAACTCTCCAACACAATCCCCCAGTGGCAGAGGGGGATTTTGCTGTTTATTGGCATGACCAAGATCAGCTTCAAATGTAGCTCTTACAGTGCAGCAGTTCCCAACCTTGACTAGCTCATGAGAAACGATACGGAGAAGAATGTCTCGTGGGAAACAATACTTTGAGAACCAAGATCAATACAGAAAGCAGGGTGGGGAGTTGTGGTGTTTGTTTGTTTTTAAGTTTCCAGTGATCATCACTAAGCGCCAGGTCTCGTCGTGCTGTCTGCAAGTTATGATTTGGGGGACCAGTGCTCTGGTGTTCTGCTTTTGAGATGCTCTAGATGCTCAAAGGTGACAGAATTCTCAGAAGAAACAGAACACAGGTAAAATCAAAAAGTTGTCAAATATAGATTTGTACAAATTCAAACTGTACAGCTGTGTTGTAACAGGGCCACAATCTGAGGGAGCTTTTCTCAAAAGTTGTAACAAGTTATTAGCAATATAATTATTGTTGATAAACTTTGCAGACCAATTTGTAGCAATTTCTCCTCACATCACTATGAAATGTCACCGTTCTTTTTTTGTAATCACATTCTTTATTTCCTGATATTTTGCATTCTGAGACCTTGCATTTCTTGATTTTCCTGGAAGAACACACATCTCAGCAGCAAAACAGGTACAACATTCCTGAATTTTAATTCCTGGAGTTTTGCTGAACTGAGAATTGCAACTTTTTTGAAGGCTTTGCTGTGCTTAAGGAATACCATGAAGTACAGCAAACCTTTTGGTTCATTCAGCTATCAATTCTAAACAACAGCTAGTTATACACTTAGCCTACCTGCATTCGTAGCTGGTTGCCAATCCAGTTTTCTTGCCACAAAGAAAGCAATGCTTTGTAATTTTCTTTTTTGCTTGAATTGAGCCATTCACAGGTGGAAGATGGGTTGCTTCGCCTGCTTTCAGAGGTAGAAAAACAGGAAAGACATTTTATTTTTTACTTCTGATCAGAAACTAGTTAAGTGTTATCTTTTAAAACCCAGATTCATTTTGCATTTCTTAGGATTCTTCAGGTGGGAACTCCAAAGCCTAAACAGAGAGGGAAAAAACCTCAAAGCCAAAACAAAAATCACACATCAAGCCTATGAACACCTTTGGAAGAGGCAGAACAATGCAGGACTTAACACCCATTATTTTTAACACTTGTTAAAAGTTCACATAAGCAAAGACTTATGAAGAAATCAAGAAACATCTCATAATGGTCTTCCCAAATGCAAAATGAAGACACAATGTGACTGGGAAAGCACTGCACACAATGGCTTTCCAAAGAATCAACTAGGCATTCAAGTACCCAGCACCTAGTATGTTCAGTAAGTTCTAGTATGTTCAGCTAATAACTCAAGTTTGCCAAATCAATACTGCAAAGAGCCTTGCTGGTACTCCAGAATTGCAAGAAAAGTACATTATCAGACTACAGGCCTCTGTTTAGCTCTGTGGTTTCATAAGGCACTTCACAGATGTTTGTAAAATTTCTGTACTTAAAAGTTTACTCTATGTTCTGCCCTGTAATTCTGGCTGTCGCTTTATTAACTGGAGAGCACTTACAGAAAAGCAATCTTCCTTCCCTCTGTAGAAGCAAGCTCTTCATCCACGACTTGCTTATGCATATTTACCATACACTAGGACAGTGAAAGTGAGCAACACAGCCTCTCAAACATTCTTTCAGTGCTTCTACTGTTATATTGTCAGGAAGGTCCCAAAAAGTGACCTCCTGAGTTCCAAAGTATTTTCTGTTCAGTGCATCTTTAATCCCAACAGTCATTTTTCAGCTGAGATACAGCAGGCTACCTTCCATCAGCCACTACACGTTGCAGGCACCATCACCAACCAGTGCTATCCCACTGCTACCTAGTGTCAAAAATTCCCAGCAATGTTTGTCCACGCTATCAATTTCATCATCTTAATGCATACTATTTCAGAAGCATCATCTAGCACAGTTTGTGAAAAGACAGAGCTTGAAGACAGGTTGAAAACAGTATGGTCCCCTGTGGACCATATTTCAACAGGAAAAACAATACATCAGTCCTCACAGTCACGGTCCCTCTAGCAACTACATGTAAACTGAATCTGTGCTTTGGCCAGTTATGCAACAGATCCATTACTAGCTACTCTTCTCTAAAGAGTCTGCATCATATGATGACACCAACTTTGTCTTTCTCATGTCTGAAACATTTAGAAAGATACACGTTGACATAAGACACCAGAGAAGTGTCTTCATCATAGTTCTATCTAAAATGACACAGATGATGATAGGCTTTCCCCTCATGCAGACATGGCTATTCGGGTATCCCTCTTCTACCACGGAATCTGGAAAGACAAACCTGTTTACTAATTGACTGACAATTCAAAGCTTCACCCCTAATTGTGAAACAAAGGCACAAACCACAATTTTAGCAGCTTTTGCTCCCACGTCATTACAATAACATCATTTTTCCTGTTGCAGTTGCTACTTGAAGATCTATCTTCTGGATCACTCTGTATATAGATCCTAAAATGTTGGAATACATGGCCTGCCTCTCTTTTCCTAAGGTTATACAGAAAGAAAAGAAAACCTGCAAACTGCAAGTCCAAGAAGTGAAGAAGAAAAGTTAGTTGTGCTGAGAATCTTTAGCTCACAGTATTAAGAGTTTTAAAAGTACTAATCTGGAAAATTCCATTCCTCCCAAGAGAATTAATCACAAGAAATTAATATTTAGGCACAACACATCCATTTTCAGTAGATGTCAAGCATTAAGGACTCCACAGTTACCAAACCCAGGGTAAAAAGAGTGATGCCCACCACAAAGAAGAAAAAAAAAAAAGAAGAGAAAATCTGCACTGTATTGGTAATCTTCAGTATCCATACCCTTACTGCTTTTCCTCACTTCTGTCAAAACCTTCTGGCTCAGACTGTAGTCCTAAAGGCACTGCTACTGATAAATTTGGCTCTGATTTTAGTACACTGAGAAGAATTCACAGAACTGATCTTTTGGAAAATTCAGAACAGAAACTCGTGTTTATGTCTACAGATAATATGTAGGATTCATTGAGCACTAAAAAGAGCTAGCAAAGAATCAGTTACATCTACCTAAGATCTGGACAAGAACTGTACGTTAAAGAATTGCTTAGAATATTAAAAGTTATACTGTGCTATAGAAGTATAATACAGCAAGGACTTTGAAAGCCATGTGCCTTACAAAGATAAATGATTCTTGTCTTCTATGTATGAGAGATATCACAAAAGATTAAAGAGTCATCTTTAATTATTAAAGTCACATTACTTACCTACTCTTTTCCCTACAGCTGCAATACTTCCATTCATTCCAAGCCCATGCGCAGACTAAAAAAAAAATTTCCACAAGGAAATTACTAGCAGATGGAAATGAAATGAAAAGTTAAGCAGTCTGATATCAGCTTATTTGAAATCAAAGTTTTATCAATCAATCAATATACCTACAAAGAGTCCAAAATGACTTCTGTACATAAAGCCTTACTCAAAATTACTAAGTCTCCCCATACTTCACAACACACCAAAACAAAGTACATTAGAGATCTGAAGCTAGGCACATATGGAGCCAGTCATGGGGAAAACTTTGGAATAAAAGACAATTAGTGAGCAGCAGGAGAAGTCAGATGACACTTCAAACACAGACACTCATAATTCTATCACTACAATAACCAATAATTCTAGCTGTGAACTGAACAGCCACTCTAATTTTTATGAAAAATACCTTCTAGGACCCACTCAGATAAATGGACAGTTAAGATACCAACAGGAATTCAGAAAACAGTTTAAGACTTAGGGATTTAAGTACACCTCCCCCTCCTCACCTGCCTTCCCTGAAAAGACATATAGACACACACATGGAAGTACAGTTTTCATAGTATCAGTACCAGAACAGACAGGAAAACTTCAATTTCTTTGGAAGCATTAGTACTCACTAGAATATATTCAGCAGCGCCATTTGAAGGAGCAGTTTTCCTAAAGCTTTCTTCCTGAAAATGCTTCAGGTTTGTAGGTAGTGCAATACCTGAAGCCTGAAACCTGCCTGTCCCACAGGAACTTTGTAGATTTCCCCTGTTTGCGCTTCGGGCCAGCGAAGCCAGAAATCCCAAGTCACTTAGAGAACTCACAGGTTCTTTGGATGCCTTGTTAGCCACATCTGTGATGTCCCTAGCCTCTGCTTTAGAAGTTACATCAGGTCTTTTGCCAAGTGACTCTACTTTCACATTATGGAATCTAGGAGTCCTAGAAAAAGAGGAGTCTGCCATACTACGGACTTCCAGTGATCGAAGCACATTGGGGGAGGCTGTAGATCTCAAGTTACCAGCCTCAAAGCATTTGGGTTGTGCTTGTGGTTTCAGAGAACTGTGATGTGCCACTTGTGCTGAATACCGAAGAGGTGCTAAAAACAAATTTTTCTGAGGACTTAATTCACGAGTACTGAGAAGACCATCCCCCATTGCTGCAGTGCTCAGCACTTTACTAACAGGTTTTCTGTGCTGCTCTGCAACGTCAGGTTCTTCATCTCCATCAGACAGTTCATGTTCTTGGCTCACCTTTCCTATGTCATATATCTCACTACACTGTTCAGTGCTTTTTGCTTCTGTTAACAAAGCAAAAGCATCTGTTTCAGGTAAAAGTTTTTCCTCTGTTCCATACAGCTCTACATTTGTTAGACTTGGAAACAAAATGGCATCCTCCTCACTTGTTGAAGTCACATTTTCAGATGCTTTTTCTGAATTTGCAGGCAGAGATGAAACAGGAGTCACAATACTATTTGTAGGCAGTTTTGCATTTTCTAGTTCAACCCGAGATATTTTCGGTGGTAACCTGATGCTACTAACTGACTGAGACCAAGAGTTGCTCTGCCAAGTGTGATCATCCTTAATGAAGTCATTAGCCGTGGATGGCATTGTTCTACCAGCAGTGGCCAAAGTAGCCAATGCTGAAAGTGCGTTTTGAGAAGACTCCGAGTGATACAAATTCCCAGGAGGAGGTAGGCAGGACTGTCCGATATGTGGGAGCACTCTTAGAAAACGGTGACGAGCAGCAGCCACTGAGCCACTAGATGGTCGAGGAGACACTGGAGGACGAGGTTTGACCTTGACAGTTTTCTTAGGCTATTGAAAAACAAAAAAACAAAAGCCACATACAACAACAATTAGTATATGAATTACAGTTGCATCCAAAGACCTGTCTGAGATCATATTGCCAGGAATTCAGACACTAAGACCAGAAAGAACCAAGTCTTTCTTTCTCTGCCCTTCCTTTGTTACTAGCTATCAGGATTTCACCCCAACATCTGTATAACAAAATAAAAGATTATAATCAGAAAAGGCTTTTTAGTAAATAGGCCACATGTCAGAGAAAAGAGGAAAAAAAAAACCAACCAAAAAAAGGAAGCCAGAGAGACAAAGTTATCAAGAAGATATTAGAGTCTCAAACAAGATGAGCAAAGACAAAGTATATTATCTTCATTTTACATCTAGGTAACTTTAACATGAACACCAACATAATGCTTTCTCTTCTGGGTAAGTTCATTCTCATGTTTAACTTTTCAGTTACAATATTTCTAATGAAGTTTCATTTAAGAGAAACATTGACTTTTACCAGAGCAGTACTCCAAAGTAATACTACTAAAAGTGTCAGAAGTAAAAAACCCAGAAACTAAAACCAAACCCAACCAAACAGAAACCCCCTCCATCACCCCACCACCCAAAAAAACTGCCCATGCAAATAAATCCAGAACAGTAGTGAATTCTTTGAATGTGGACAAGTGGATCCAAGTAAAGCCAATGTCCCACAGCAAAACATTTAGCTAATAGCGTTAAACAAGACATCATCTATCCTTGATCATTTCACTTTCTCAAGACAGCAGAGTATCTGACCTGCCTTTCAAAAAAAGCCAGCGTTAGGAAAATGCAAGGTATTTTATGACAAAAATTGAAATCACATCTTCACCTTTTTACTCAGATTCATGTTCTCCATCTTTGCCTTGAGTAGTTTCATTTTATTCATAGTAATTGAATTCTCAATAATCTGTTGGCCAGAAGGTGATGCCTCTGTCTCATCTTCATCATCAGCATATAAATTATAAACTGAACCACTGTTGAAAATAAAAGAAAGTTTGTGTTCACCTTCTAATCAAGTACTTTAATTCTGCTTTCAATGTATTCTCACAACTAGAAAGTCATATCCGTAGTTGATCTGTTGACAAAGCATTATGTAAAATTGTACGGAAAGACATTTCAAATCCATTTATTTTAGCACGTAAGCATTCCTTATAAGATGCTCACACAAAGTGACGATGCTGAAATCTTCTGGGAAGTTGTTATACCATATACAGTTGGTTCACACTCACTATATATTTCCCCCACAGAGGGGATCTCCAGTTCCACAAATGTCTCCTGAAGATATGGCCAAAGCTGTTAACTGTGTGACTCAGACAACAAGCTGATCAGTTTTCCAATTAACCAGACACTGGCATGGAAGACAAGTCCAAATTTCTATCCATCCTGAGGGGTGTTCTCACCATAAATGGAAATGGAGGGGTCACCCATGTGGATGTGATATTCTATTTCTCCTTTTCAAAATAAAAAACAAACAAAAAAAAATAAAAAAGGATCAGTTTAAGTTTCCAAAGAGTCTAACATTTGGAAAAAAATAAACAGATTAGAATTGCTATTCTCATGGCAAAACGTTTTAACTCAGTAGTAACTGAAGTTTATATCATCACATTGCCTTTTTCCCTTCTGTATTCTAACAGAATGCAAAAACAATGTTTTCAAGTCAGTATCTGACTGGTTTTTCCTACGAATCAATGAAGCATCAAACACTAATACACAGCAACATTTTACATTTGAACAAAAGAACCATTAGGAGTATCGAATCCATTACAAGCTGATACATTTCCAATACTGTATATAGTACATTTTAAAGCATGTTTTATTTCTTCTCTTACACCATCAGCATCTAGAAATCAAGATGATCAGGCCATTGCTCTGTGTAAAATGCATGCCTCAAAAATGATCAGTAGCTCTCTGAAGCTCTTAACACCACTGCTTGCCAGCCCTCTACCACAACTCAAAAACTTTCTTTTACTCGAGATAATAATCACAGTACTTATTTACACCTTGTCAGGCTTTAACCATTAACCAAAACACAGATAAAATAAAATGATCTGGAGAACAATACAACAAAAACCAAACCAATGTCTGATTTCTAAATTGTAGTCACTAAATTGTGTTCCACACACAAGCAATGTAACAAAAGCTGATAAACAAGTGCCTGAAAATGCTCTGTCACCAGTGTACCCACACATATAAACACATTTTAAACTGTCAGCATGGAGAACACCAGTATTCCAAGTGATTCACAGCCTTCCTCTACAAAGATCAAATGAATGATTTGTTCCCATTCTCACTTCCCTTTGCTGCTTTTCCTATTTCCCACAGTAACAAATTCAAAACTCATGATTTCTCTCCCCTACCCCCTTCCCCAAGATCAGTGTCTGCCTTAATAGTAAGGCTAATAAATGAACCCATAGAAAGCATGGAGGAAGAGACACGACTCAAGCTGAATGTTCTCAACTCAGGTGGCTTCTGGCCTAACTGGATGACTTGGCCAGTGACCGCACGTTTCTTAAACATAATGTATTTGACTTTTACATATGCTATTGTGCTTAGAAAGGCTTACCAAGATGCCTTGCAAGAGACAAAAGAGCCAGGGAGACCATTACACTTACAAATGAAAGTTCAAGCTCCTTCTGGCAATTCCTTGAATCAGTTCACAATATATGATCTAGTGTCTCTTGGGTTGGTTTGGATGTTCTTTGGAATTAAAACGTACAAGGGAACAATCTGGTAATAAGCAGGGTATTGGGGAGAACAGGAGTTATACCTGTATGCAGCCCAAAGCAGCACCGAGGTTCACAGGTCTTACTGACAACGGTGGTTTTTACCTATTCCAGATCTACACACAATACTGTTTATTGCTATTCACTGAAAAAGAGCACAGGAGGGGCCGAAAGATCACAGATCTAAAACATTTGTATCTTTCCTCCTCTTCCCCTCCAGTAATTGCATATCAACAATAGCTCTTGCTACTCTTTGTAATGATGTGGGAATTCAACCATGTATTTCATTCAGCCTGTAGGTTTTAAGTAAAGATCTCTTATTAAGGTTTATATGAGTAATATCAGTCTGAATATAAACACAGCGAATGACACTGAATATAATAAACCCAGCACAAAGCTCTTGATTCCACTCTGCAAACAGGAAGAAGAGTTGTGATTTAGTACAAGCTTTGGAGAAAATGCAGCTAGTTCCCAGAACAGGAACCCCTTTCCTTACAGTTGCGCAAATACTAAGTTCTTCAGGGGATTAAAAAAAGACCTACTCAAAAGCTGCAGTATAAAGACAGAATCTAATAATTTTTAATGGATACTATCAATTTTGGTAGCTTTAGAAAAAAGGCTACTAAACTGTCGACTACAAGGTAGTAGCTTGAGTGACATACTTGCTTTCCTGATAAGAGTACTTTGATTCTGGGACAGTGACTGAAACAAGTTTGGTACCTCAACAGTAGCTACTCTGAGGCCTAACTATGTCCAAAGCCTAGCTCTACTGACAATTATTTCAGTATATTTAACAAAAACAAAACAACAAAAAAACAAAAAACCCCAACAAACCCCAAAACAAAACACCCCCACCCCCTCCCACCAAAACAAAACCACAAAACCACTGCAGTTTCTCTGAAACTTCAGGCAAACGTGCTCAGGATTTTGCACTGCCAATGTACTATCTTCCTAACTAATCACTTGGTCAAGTCACAGTCATATGAAAACAGAAAGGTTATACCATGAACAGAAACGTTTATAAAACCAAACAAATGCCTTAAGATGGAAGAGAAAGTACTTAGCAAAAGTTTTCATTACTTTTCTTGCCAACTTGACTCTCCTGCAAATTGTTTCCTTTCAGAAAGGGGTAGAACATTGAGATTTGGCTTAAGCACAAGGTCAGCTTTATCTCACTCTATCGACCCACACAGTGATAGATGACAATTAACATGACCACTGACCACAAAGTACTATTGCGTTGTTAGGCCGCCCAGTCACAGTGTTTTTGTAGCCCTTAGGTCACACATCTTGCAATATTCCAGCTCTAGTTCAGATATTCTTTTGATAAAGTCAACAGATAAAGCTGAAAATTATACAGCATCCCCCTTTGAAGAATAATATAAAAACTAAAGCCAACTTTACCTCAAAGATTCAGATAGTGGCGTTAAAGTGCCATCTCCCCGGTCTACTACACGGAAGAAATTCAACTGATCTCCTTCTCGATAGACTAAGAAGGTAACTTGTTTGTTGGGTGATCCTTTCTCCCAGACTTCTTCTCTAGTGGGATCCATGTATTCAGCCATTTCCCTGATAGGGTCTTCCACAGGAACTACAAAGAGGAAAAAACAGAATCAGACCCAATTATTTTTATTAGTAGTATTGATCTGATCACCTTGGAGAGCTCAGTTCAGTTTACAATGGGAATTCCCACCCTAGAAGATATGCTGAGCTTTTTCCAAATGAAAATTATCAAGGGATTTCTCCATTTTCATTCCTCTACAGATGATCCAAATAATCAAGTTTATCATCAGACCAAAACAATGCCTGATTCCTACTAACCAGATTTTAAAAACTATTTGTATAATGACATTACAGTATCATTTTTTTTCTACAGGTGAAGAACTGCTGAATTTAAGACTTAATGATCCTATACATACAAAGATATTGATTAAACTTAGGGTAAGCAAAATGAAAAGGATGGGGCACTTGGTATGCTAAGGAAGATGGAAAAAATTCCCTCTGTTACATATTTTTACATTAAACTTGTAACTGAAATCTGCTTGTCTAAAATGCTTAGCTAAAAGAAGCTGTTTACAATTATAAGATGTTGCATGAAAACCAGTACATTTAACAGAGTTAACACCTACCTCTTCTAGTGTTAATAGGTCCACCTCGCATAGCCAGAACTAACTTCAGAGTGCAGCCTTCTGAAATGCTGTAAATAACATAAATGCCATAAATTCTATTGCTTATGCTAACAATCATTTAGAAACATTAATTGCAATTTCATTCTATACTTACTTATAATCATTCAAACAATAGTCATCCTTCAGTTCTGTATTATTCCAAATTAAGTGCTGCTGAGAGACAGGAATACCTAAACAAAACAAACAAACAAAAGACTATTAAACCTGGAGCTTGGTGAGAGTGCTTTGGGGAATTTTGCTTTTTGAAAAATGTAGGGGTCATGGAGGAGAGGTGAGAAAGTAGATCACAGGGGAAAGAAGAGAGAGGAAGCAGGACAAGGGCAGGCATTTGAGCAGCCTTCGGTCATAATATCCAGCCTCCCAAATATCACAATCATTTAGGTTGGAAAAGACCCTTGGGATCATCGTGTCCAACCATTAACCCTACTCTACAAGTTCACCCCTAGACCATACCCCCCAACACCACATCTAAACAATGCTTAAACACATCCAGGGATGGCAACTCAACCACCTCCCTGGGCACCCTTTCCAATATCTCACCAAAATAGTTACTAAGAACAAAGTTGATTTTCAGTGGACTTGTCCTCACACAGAGTTCAATCTTTTGGCTCAACAAGGGGTCTGCAAAAGTATTCAGTTACTTGAGGCTTATTGAATAGTTACTCTTTTCCAGTCACCAGACGATGGAGGTTTTTTTTTTCCTGTTACCTGTACCTCAGAGCTCTGTCTCTACTGAGAGGAGGAACAAGATAAAACTTCTTGATGACAGAACTGCTGAATAATTTAACACAGACTGATATTCTGTGTTCCAGTAAAGACAAAGTCACATTAAGGTAATCAGTGGCAGCTCTATTACAGTGATGACAACTGTACATTTTTATCACTACTTCGTTTGGAACTTGAAAGTCCACATGTACAATACAGTACCATAGCAGTTAATCAAACTTTGTACTGAAAACACTTACTTTGTTGTGAGTATTCTAGGCCATCAGAACATTTTATTACTTGTATTCAGTAATACTCATTTACAATTTAAGTTGTGGGACAGACTTAGCTTTTTTTATTAAACGAAAGTAACCATACTGAATATTTGTTCCTTATTAAAAAAATAAAATCTATATTCTACATAACGATTAAATTTGTTTCTTTTTGCCTGCACAGTCAACTCAGATACAGATGTAACATGGGGGTGCTGCTGGATGAAAAACTAAGTATGAGCCAGGAATGTGCACCTGCAGCCCAGAAAGCCAAGCACATCCCGGGCTGCATCAAGAGAAGCATGAACAGCAGGTCAAGGGAGGTGATTCTCCCCCTCTCCTCTGCTCTGGTGAGACCCCACCTGGAGCATCGTGTTCAGCTCTGGGACCTCCAGCATAAGAAAGACATGGACCTACTCAAGCAGGACCACAAAGATGATCAGGAGGCTGCAGCACCTTCCCAGTAAGGACAGGCTGCGAGAGTTGGCATTGTTCAGGCTGAAGAAGAGAAGGCTCCAGATAGCCCTTATTTCAGCCTTCCAGCACTTAAAGGGGTCTGCTGGAAAGATGGGGGAAGACTCTTTATCAGAGAATGTAGTGCTAGGATGAGGGGGAATGATTTTATGCTGAAAGAGGGTAGGTTTAGATTAGATATAAGGAAGAAACTTTACTGTGAGAGTGGTGAGACACATGAAGAGGTTGCTTAGAGAAGTTGTGAATGCCCTATCCCTGGAAATGTTCAAAGCCAGGATGGATGCAACTTTGAGCAACCTGGTCTAGGGAAGTGTCTCTGCCCATGGCAGGGAGAGGTGGGTCTTTCAACCCCCAGCTCCCTTCCAACCCATATCATTCTATGATTCATTCTACGATAATACACATGAAAAATAATATGCATAAGGTGGTAAAACCTGAGGTCTTCATACATTTTAACAGAATGCTGCCAGTTTCCAAATTTGAGATAGAATATAAACCAGGGCAGTTATGAAAGGGTGAGATGTGTCAGATCACACACACACACCCCAAAAAAAAACCCCAACCAAAACAAACAAACCAACAACAATGAAACAGTCAAGGCTAACAGGAAGATGGATAGCTGTCTTTTTTACCTTTGGAAGAAAAAAAAAAAACCACCACCCCACAAAACTGCCCTTCACCATGAGAAAGTAATGTTGGTCATTTTGTCTAGTGAAATACAGGTAATTAAGATCTCACTGTGCATTCCTGACATGAAAATGAATACTGTAATTAAAATGAAAATCTACAAGACCAAGAATTACTTTATAGAAAAGGTATAAACACTAGTTCAGAGACTAAGAAGCAAAAGCTCTAAATATATTTTCCAAAAGGTTACATTAAATTAACCTTATCTTACACTTTATTCTTTGCATTTCCAGATACTTAAAAGGAGATGCAAGTAGCAATGTTACACAGTAAGACTCCCCAAAATACATCTGGCAAGAGGGCAACACAAAGATCAGAGTCTTCCAAGCGGTGTATTCTCTGAAGTCCACAAGACGTTTATGAGGTGAATATGTTCACATAGTAGACTAGCAAGTGCCACTACAGTGATGACCATTTCATAAATGGTTATGTTTCAAGTCTGCAGCATAAGCAAACCAAGAACAAGCCAGCAACAGCCAGCAAGTCTACAGTGAATTTCTTTCTTGTGTTGTTTTGCAGTATTCCGATTACAAACAGCCATTACTGTCTCCATTTGTTACGGTTTCAGCAGCCTCCAAGGAGCAATTTCCAATTACTTTGAAAAACTAAGAGTATTTGTTTAAAAAGCTGGCTTGCAACAGGCAGTGCTGCAGTGAAACATGTTTTTGTTCATTTAACGATAGCGTATTTTTGATGAAATAAATAGATGAAAAGACTATCCTCTGCTGCAATAAGAAACAGAAAAATCATCACTACTAATTCCCTTTCTAAGAATTCTGCATTTATACATGGAGGAAACGTATGTGCTTTATAGGTTTAGGTGCAGGAAAATATGCACCAGCTGTCCCTTTTCTGGTTTGTAGTAAGGCTTTTATGAGCAACATTTGCACATGGGATCAGCATGTAAAGTTATCAACAAATGATACCTGCAAGATATTAATTCACTGTCCCCTCCCCATAAACAGCGTGTGACTGTACCACTGGCCTGCTCTAAATTGGTCCCAAGAAAGAGGAAAGCAGGTCAATAAGCTACATCTCAATGCTCAACTGGAAATGGGCTAGCCAGGTGGACATAGGAGGACAGAAGCATCTGCACACTATCTGTTGAAGTGGCTGCAGATGCACTAGCAATCTGACCTACTAAAATGAGGGAAGGAGAGAAGTGGGTACTGTATCCTGGCTCTGAATCAGCATATCGGATACACCTTTAAGCTTCACTCCCTTACTCTTCTTTCTGGCATGCTAAGTAGGTTCACTAGAGAAACTGATGTGGTCAAGTCTGACCCAGAAAAAACACCCTATAGATTGCAGAACAAACTAGATTTTATGTTGTGGGTAGAAGGTTACTATGTTTAAGCACACTGCAACACTTCAAAGTTGAAACAGCTTTCCTCCAGTATTGAAATTGCTGTACAGTTTCTTAACAATTACTTCTTGTTCCTGGTTACAGCGACACTGGGCTGACAGCTTTATTTACTCCCACAAACTACCTACACTAGGTAGAAAGAAGAGGCACAAAGGTTCACAACTTACAGCATGCAGGGCCATTTTCATAACCGTCAAACTCCACCAGCTCTGTTAGTGCAAATGATGGTCAGTACTGACCTACTCTACCCTGGGGACTGAAAAAAGAGACTGCAACAGTGACTCACCAGTAACAGAGCACAGGCTCACCACATTTCCTGACAAATGGGACCTTATTTACACCTTCCAGACGCTACTCTAACCATCTGATCTGGGCACAGGCTTGCGGGAGTGTTTTCCCAGCTCAGACAAGGTATAAGTCTTAAAAAGCTTCATGAACTTCTAAGTCTCTATCAGCACAATGCAGGCAAATGACAAAGCAAATGGCAGGCATAAAAGAAGTAGACATAAAAAAAAGAACGACGGGTTCTATTAAAAACTTGCTTCACTTGTGCAATCCACTTACTCCAGCCCTGACAGAAGCACAGCTATTTTCTCTAGTGAAAGCAGTAATAAATATCATCATGACATATTCTGAATTCACAGAATATTGAAAGAAATTACAACATCCAAAAGAAATCTGCTTGATATTCATTCAGTTCCTTTCACTTAAGGTGAAGCTGCCCTACACAGGCAGCAAAATCATGACAGCAAAAAACCCAAAGAAAAATAATAATTCTCATGATGAATTGAGAACACAGACATTTACAGGAAAATTACTGATGCATCTGTTGTTTCCTGATGAACACAAGCATTCCAAATTAAGATGTACTCTGAAAGCTAGGTCTACTTTTCCCCTTTACAATAATACAAGAACAAAAGAACACCTACATTTTCATCAAAAAAGGTAGATGTTTGCACATACACAGACCATAAAATTCAGTTGCAAGCAGCCACTAAAGAAACCACGACTGCGGTTTGGTTTTTTTTCCTCTTACTTTAAAGCTAGCTCCATAAATGTAGGCCTTAACACTCCACACTGCAAAATGTAAATTAATTCCTGCAAGTTGTTGCTGCTGATAATAATAAAAATACCACCAACACCAAACCCCAAACCTCACTTTCTCCCTTGAGACTCAATCTTATCTTACTGAACAAACATGTTTACGGGTATTATCAATAGCTCTTTAACAGATGAAAGAATTAATGCTACAAATATATTACCTGAATGCTCCTTCTATAAAATTCAATATAATAAATATTATAGGGCATTTCCCAAAGAAAAATGCTAAATTTTGTCCACCTCCACACCTACAAAAACTTGTGCAATAGACAAGAAGAGATCTTCTCAGTTTAAGGAAAAAAAACCAAACCCCAAAACAAACAAAGACAAAACCCCACACACAGACAACACCCCACACACAGACAACAAATGCTCTTCCTCTTTCAATTAAATCCTGCTCTTTTTAAGTACCATTCATGTGTTAAAGCTCAGTCTTCCATGTGATCCTGTCCATCAACACATTCAATACAAACAATCCAGAAGAAGTAAAACCAATGGAGTATGAAGTGCTGCTAGATTTTATGACACCAGTAGAGACAAAGGGAGCTATTTCTTCCCAGTGTACCATTTTTAAAGGATCATTCAGTGAATCTGAGACTAGGAGTGACTTACCCTAGGTAGCTCCAAAGGCAACATTATAATAGATCTAAATTTTTTGCATGCCGAGTGCTTACTTCTTGTGGAACATATCTGAGTACGAATACGTGAATCTCATCCAAACACACATCAGATCTGCTTTAACAACTAGACTCGCAATAAAATTTTAGATGCATTAGTTTTTCCCCATATTCTTTATGACTGAAACCAACAACAAATAGAAAGCTGGAGCTCTGGATTTTTCTTTGTAAGGTACCAGTGTCTACTACAGCTGTCTAAAGAAACCTTTTCCACATCAGATCATTAAACAGGAACCAAGAATGACAAGCAGTATCAGAAGTGTACAGAATTCCCAACATGCAATCCATATTATCCTTTTGTATTACAGTGCAGACAATCTGCAGCTGTTGATATTCCAGTTGTTGACAAAGAGCAGTTTGTCTTCAGTTTTATTATTAGCCTCTTACAATCAGAAGCATTGGAGACATTTGAATAATTTTGTTAACTTTTGATACTATTCTAGATTTTGTCTTTGGAGGAGATCTCAGGTCTTGGATCGTTTTCCCTAACTTGTCTTTTTGTACACTTTACATACCATCATCCTCAACACCCAGATGTGTCCATGCAGACAATGTGCATACTGGGGACCCTATGCAGTCTCCCAGCAGTGAAGGGGGCATTCTCCAGCCTAAAGTGCAGCTTAAATGAGAGATTCACATCCCACGGAAGTTGAGATGATACAGTAACAAAAAATGAGAAACCACAGCAGAGGCAGGAAGAGTTGTAAGCTTTCTGCTACCCATGCTAAATCACAACAGCAAAATTACTTCAGGATTTTTCACCCCACCTGGGTGACTAATTGCTGGAACTTGTGAACTGTAATAGGAACTTCTTGAGTAACAAAGTTGTTAATCAGTTTGGGGTTTTTTTTTTTTTTACATGCAATAGTAACCCCAAATGCAACATAAAATTAATTTACCATTTCGTATTTGTCCCCTTCACACATAACCAACCAATCTGTTTTCATTCTGCCTCCCATAAATCATATTAATCACGACATTACAGATATTTTAGCTTCTTTCTGGAGTAGCATGGTATTGCGACTGACTTCTGACAATTCAATGATAAGCACCAGTGAACCCTTATCTTCTGTGTTTTAATGAAATTTATTTAATTATTAAGTCTATACAACAGGCACCCAAGCCATTAATTACCTTATCATCCTATAAGCTACATGTCAACAAAATTCTGAATAAGCAATATTATTACTTTATTATTGAGCTGTACTTCTAATAAGAAATTAAGATACTTTTGTACGCTAGGCACATCCAGGCTACAATAACAAGCTGTAGGTATAACTCAATACATCTATTCACAATGTCCTGGTTTGGGCTACAAGAAATTCAAATTCCTCTTTCTCACATCTCCCACTGGTTTCTTCATGCATCCTTTAAAGCTCACTCTTTCACTTCTGCCCAGACAGCCTGCCTCCTCCTGTACTCCATTGCTTATACACCCTTTTAATTCACTTTTAGTTAGCACTCTGTCACATATCTGCTTGCATCTCTCCTCTGCCTACATTCAGTAACGGAGAAGAAAAACTTTCCTTTTCTTGTTTCACCTCTAGCCTCCAGGAGCATCTCAACACACACTCTAACTTGTGATTAATTACGGGCCATCCACAGGAAACAAAAGCATTTCCATGTACCTGCAATAATATAGCTACACTGACGTAGGCTCTAGTTACCTGTATGGTGGAGCTTCTACCCTGTGACCTTATTAACAAAAAGTCACCCCTATAATTGCAGTGCTTCTGTGTTTTAAGACTTGTGCCAGATACTTTTATTCCCCGTCCATTAGTGCAGATCTCTGCAAGAGGCTGGAGAGTGTCTTAGATGCAAGTCTGAAGCATCATGTCACACCTCCCAGAGGGCAGGTTCCACACTGACAGAAGCAGGAAAATCATGTACAGGTACACTGGGGAAAGAGTGCATCCCTTTTCTTAAAATCAGTGGCTCCAGTACTCTCAGCTTTTACAACTACACAGCTTTTTAACTCCACCAAAGTGAAAAAAAGGATGCAATGCTTCCAGATATGTATTACATATTTTGAATCACGCTCTTTCATGCAGGATCAGTCTCGTCATAGAGCAAAAGGGGCGAGAGAGAACTAACCTACACCTTTTGCCCTTGCATTAGCACCAGGTCTGGCCTCATAACTTAAATGAGGCTTTCTTCTACAAGATGGGCCAAGTTCATCACTTCAAGACAAAGCACTGCTCAGTTAGACCTCTACCAGCAAAAGATCACTCACCTAAACACAATTCAAATCAGCAACTTCAAGCTCCCTTTGGGATCTGTCTGCACTGCAGTTGCTCTTGTGACTGCAGTATCATAAACAAACCATAAACTGAGTAATCTAAGAAGCAACAACCATAGCACCTAGTTTAAGATATGCTGAGGGTTGCTATATAGACATTCTGCAAGAGTCAAATTTCTAGTCTTGCTAATGAACAACAGAGAATCTTTTCAACACCAAGAATATGATATCCCATATAATATCAAATCAATTAATGATTTACCATAGACTTTTTAAGATTCATCTTAATAACGATACACAGAAAAAAAAGCAGGAAAAGAAAACAAGTGCAAAAATACTCATTTCAGTAAAGCCTAAGCCATGAACTCATAGGAATAGGAAAGAACAGAAAACCAATGAAATTCCAATTAAACCTAAGCCATGAAACTAGCACCTAACTTATAGATCTATCACTGAAGAAATAATTTAAATTATCTGGCTTGGTTTTAGAAATTATAATTTGTATAACAAGACCTCTAAAGTGATAACATTTACACTGAAACAAGAGAGAATAGTACCTTCCAGTCTTTGAATTTTAGCTTTCACAGAAATAACTGTTTCAAAGGGGGAAACTCGCAGTTCAAAGCATGTTCCTGTGAGTGTTTCAATGAAGAGCTCCATAGTTTCATAAAAAGGAAGCTTGTAGTGAAATGGTCCCATATTATCTTCATTGAAAAAAGGAGGCTCTTTCTTGTTGGCCATTACAAAGGATTTACAACTTCCTTGTAAGAAGATCTGTCAGGAAACTACATTCCACTTCTAGCCAAGTCAGCTTTGAGGACAGGTGTGGTACACTGCTGTTCATGTTTGGGATTTTTCACCTATAAAGCAAACAAGCATAGTTCTAGCAGCGTCTGAACGTAGCTGTTAAAGAGAGCTTCAATTTATTCTTGACGAACAATAACATAGCTATTAAGAAGCAGTAAATTACTATCTAGGTAATGGAACAGATAACCACAAACGATCTTTGTAACATCAGTTTTTGGACTCCAGTTTCAGTCAGCATTCCAGGTCCTACCTGCTACTTTTATTATTTTTATTTTGGTTCCAAGAGAGACACGACAATCCAACGATATTAACGCCCAAAGCCTCATGACAGGGGCTCGGCATAATCAGAGCTAGAGAAAAACTCCAGAAAGACATAAAACCGGGGGGGGGGCTCGGGGAAGGCAGAGGAAGAAACGGCAGCTTTGCCCCCACCCCCGGCAGCGCCGCACTCCCGTGGGTCTGGTCCGGCCCCCACCTCAGCGCGGCCCCTCGCCCCGGGCGGCAGGCCGGACCCAGGCCAGCGGAGCGGAGCGCCCGCAAACAAAGGAGCGAGAGCAGTTGCGCCACCAACACCCCCCGTCCACCACCGTGCCTCAGGGCGGCCCCACACCCCGGGCAGGACGAGGGGCGCCGCCGGCCGTGCCAGCCACACTCCCAGTCGTCCCCCTTCCCTCGAGGGACGCACTTCAGGCCGGCAGAGCCGGGGGAGCGAAGGAGTCAGAGCACCGCCCCTCTCCCCTCACCGCGGTCGGCGTTGCAGCCGCTGGGCCCCCGAGGGAGCAGCGCTCCCGAGAGCCCGGAGGCCTCCGAGACGGTTCGAAAGGGGAGAAGGGATGGTGGAGGTCTCGTCTCACCTGCCGCCGCCGGGCCCGCTCGGGGGAAGACGAGGCTCCTCTCCCCCCGCGCAGCCCCACCCGCCGCGCCTCACAGGAGCTCGCCAGCCCCGGCGGGCCTCATGACAGCGGGAGCCGCCGCAGCAGCAGCAGAAGCTTACGGACCGGGGAGCCGCCCGCGCCGGCAGTGGCTCCCCAGCAGCCTCCGCGCCTACCCAGCCTTTATGGCATCCCCGCCGGGCGTCCCGCTGCCAGCCAATGCGATGCTCGTTCTCAGGCCGCTCATCCAATCAGCTCCCTCGAGGGGCGGTGCTCCTGCCGCCGCCGGGGGCGGGTGTCCGCCGGGCCGGGCCGGGCCGGGCCGCTCTCGCTTGTTGTGGTCGTTAAGACGCGGGGCGGTGGAGCGTGCGCGGGGAAGGGCCCGGATGCAACAAAACGGCGGCCACGTGACAGCCGGCCCCGACGCCGCGGCGGCTCCTGGGACTTGTAGTCTAAGGAGGGCGGGGCTGACGGCGGCCCGCGGCGTGCGACGGCCGGCGTCGAGGGGCAGGCGGGGAAGGGCGAGGCTGGGGCAGGCGGGGAAGGGCGAGGCTGGGGCGGGCGTCTCCACCAGCTCGCCCCGGCCCAGGCGCTGTCTGCACCCCGTGCAAAGCCAGCACTGAGAGCTCGAGAGGCGCTGGGAACTAGCGCGGCAGCGGGATGACCCCAGCCCGGACGCGGTCCCGGGGCAGCCCCGGCTGTTCTCAGGCACCTTGACTCAAGGTCAGCACTCGCCTCTGCTCCTGCTTCAACATAAGGCGGTCAGGCCTGTCTCCAGGAGCAGAGCTTCCCTCAGGCGATCGCAGTCTTTCAGAGAAACGCTGGAGAAAACAAGCTTAGGTTATTAGGAGGTGCTAATTACGTTAACTGCTTTACTTTCCATTTAGGTTTTAAATTATGCAAGACTTATCCTGACTCTCGCTGCGAGTTTTCAGGCCTAACAGCTTTGCCACTTGGCACAACTACTGTGTTTTTTCACGTGCATGTAGCAGAGGAGGAGCTGTCCGACAAGGGCACTGACCAGCCCTGGGCCCTGTTAACGCTGGCCATCCAGCTTTGCCCTTCCCAGAAAAAGCAACTTTGGTTTATCAGATTGCAGAGTCACACACCAAGTCATAACTCAGTTTAAAAAGCCACCTCACAGACTGAGCCCTCCCAAAAGCAAAGTGCCTAGACCAGGATTCACAGGATGATACAGGGAGTTAATGGAGGACCATGCATTTTAACAGAGGGAAGAGACTGCCCGGGCCAATGTGGAAGGAGTTGTGAGAGAGGAACGGTTTTGTTCTATACCGTGGTGCAAGCTTCTATCATGACCTTTTCTCTACTGAGATTTCACATTAAAGTTTAAAAAACACTTTAAGGCAGGAGCTTTTTTTTTTTTTTTTTTTCCTTCTACTCTAACAGCTTTTGGGCCCCAGGGTTCTTGGCTTTTGAACAGCACTCTCTGCAATGCTAATATAAGTTATTAATGTAAAGGGCCAAGACAAAAGGAAGATACAAAAAAAAGAAATAGAAGAAATCACCATCTTTTTCCTCTTTCCCCCATTGTATCTTCAAAGCCCTTCTAAACACCGAAGAAGTCCAAAACATGTATAAGACATACGCAGCAGATGTAATGCCTATAAATAAAGTGCAAGCGCTCTCACTGTAGACACCCATTTGCAAATAGCTCCCACATTCCTTTCCAAGCTGCTACTCCCAACTTACCCCTCGCTTAACATGAATCATTGCTAGGCCCACCTATGGTGCAAATCAATACACGATGTTTCTTCTTTATCCTTTCCAACCTTTCCTTCTGCTTTACCCTCATTAGTGCTAGATGCTTCAGCTGTAGTATTTACTGTGCCTGATAAAGTAAATCCAACTTGAGAAACAAGCACAGATGTCTCAGAATAAGGGCTTCAGTAAAAGCAGGAACTGCTCTCAAAGAAGTCCTCAGATCACATCCTTTAAATTCACAGAGAGCAGAACAGTCTTAGAAGTTGAAGATAAAGTAGTACATCGCTATCATAAAAACAGCACATCTAGTTTTAAAGTCAGAATTACAGGCAGTCACTAGTAAAGTAAGGGAAACATTTATGCCTTTGCTCTGCTTGTGTACATGCAGGAGAGCAAGTGTGTGCCACTGGCCATCAAGTACGGTTAATGGCATCAGTTCCAGAAGGGCAATTGAGAAAATAAAGGAAGCAAGAAGGTTAAGCCAAATGCATCAGACAGTTAAAAGTCTGATTCCACAAAATAGCACCTCCTGTAAATGTGTTGCAGGTGCAAAGGAAAGCAGACAGCAAGCCTAAGGGCACAAGCAAGCCTCTGAACTAAGGTAAGCACATATGCTTGTTAATCTGGAAATGACCAAGCACGGTCAGTACAGATGGACTTCTTGTGAAGTGTTATTTGCAAAATTCCAGCAAATCCAGGCAGGTGAAAGATACAGTTTAGTGGCTTACAGCTTGCACAGAAGCCAGTGTTAGGTTTCTGTTGTTTTCATGGAGCACTAGGTGCTCATCTGTAACTCACTTTCTGACAGAGAAGTTTTAACCATTTTTAGTTTTATAGACCACGTTAGCTGCCAATATGAAATACCTTATCTCTATCTGGTGTCAAGTCCTGCACCAAGATTTGTTAACTGCTTGACTACATAAGAGGAGAAGCTGTATGTTGTAACAGAACCCAGCCTTACCCTAACATTAGCTCAGTAGGTTGGCAGCTGACCTGGACAAGGCATGGTAGTGGTTTTAGTTGTTTTCAAGTCATGATGCAGATGTTCTTATCAAGTGGTAAAGAGGAAAGTAAGGCAGACAGACAGATCTGGTTTAACAGACTCCATTTACTATTTATCAATTATTTTCTCTATAGATCTGTTCAATAAAACAAACTATACTTTGTATAATAGATTACTTCATTGCAGGTATTGCACAGGCTATATTCATCTGGGCACCACGGAAACAAGATAGCAGGAGGTTACTGTCTTTTTTAAAAAAATATATCATTTAGTGCAATTAGACCCAGCACAGGAGAATACTAACCATTTAAAATGGGTAATCTTATTTAAATATCCACAGCCATCTCACTTAAGCTCTACCGCATTAGAGAATCCAGAGTATTAGTACTGGACAGGGCATAATGAAGGAAGGAAAGAAGGCCTCCTCTCTGCAACATACTCCCCTTGGCTACTGGCCTCCAAAGGCATTCAGCGGGTCATCAAATGTGCTCAGTGTCTTGCTTTCAGATTTTGCTTCTGAGGCTGCTTGGGAAGATTTGCTTTTGGGAGTGGGTATCTTGACTTGGCTGCTAGAGAAGATATCATCTACAGGAGAGAAAAAAAAAAAAAAAAGATTTTAATGTGAAGTGATTGCCAAGGACATTCTGTGATAAACAAATGCTTTCCTGCTGCTTGCAATTCTAGATATAAGGACATATGTGGGAGCTGTTAGCTGCAAGTCAAGAATATTTTTTTCTTCTGAGTAGAACAGCATAATACTTGTACTTTATAACATGTTCAAACTGTCATAAGCATTTGAGAAGTACTAATAAAGTAAACCTTCACAATAAATTCCATAGTGCAAATGCCAGATAACATCCCTCTTATCTAAAGTGTTAACATTAGAGGAACCCGAGAGATCCAAGAGCTGTCAGGTTGTTGTCAGAGAAAATCAGAACAGGAAGAGGTGGTACTTGCTAGCAACTACTGTTGTGACATCCGCTAGCCATAGGAGAGCCTTTAATTTACAGCACAATAAGAACATAGCATAAATCACTTGAGAACAGACACAGCTAAGATGCAAGGAGGCAGACAGCAATGATCGCCATCCTGCTGAATACTCAAAAAGTCTGTCTACAGTCCTGAATCGAGATCTCCCACCACCTTGATCAATATAAGCATTTCTGTTATGAATAACTAGGACCACAAAGTGGAAAAATATCATGTTGCTATAAAAGCAGAGTTATCTCCCAAGGGATAACAACAGATAAAAATGAAATCCTCCAACCCAGATACCCCGTGCCAGCTCACGGACCTGCAGTTCATGCTGTGGCTAGCACTGCTTCTGTCTAGGACTGTGCTCATGGAAAGAGATGGAGCTGTTACCATACACATGCTGAAGTGTTCCCCTGAGATTTCCTGGGCATGCACAGTATGATATCTCTTCCTATATGCTCAGGTTTTAAATTTAGGACACTCAGATCATGCGGTAGGATTATGAGAGGATAAAAAAAAATGACAAGACAGATACATGGATCACTAGTGATTGACAAGGCCAGTATAAGTAGTACATATCTGGTCTTGAATCCCTGTCAAGAAAACACAGGTCTTATACAGAGGTTAGTAGCCATTTACTAGTCCAGAATATAAAAACTACTATTTCAGCCTTCAGCATGTATCGTAACCTTGAGCAGAGGCCTAGCACGAAGTGGCCTACTGCAATGTGCTTGCCCTTCTCTTTGCGCTACTTCTTCCACTTCAGCATGTGTCTGTGACTGTGCTGATCATAGGGATTACACAGGGGTAATCCAGGACAGCATTTCAGCACAAGAGCAGTTTAGAAAGGCAGTAAAACAGAGTAATCCCCTAATGGCTTCACTCCAAAGCAAGAAGCTATCATCACATGGATTAGGTTCACCGCAGAGGGGAGGTACAGTGAGTGCTATAAGCAGTAGAGATATCACTCCCATTTTATGAGAAGACCAAAGAAATAGGAAAGTTTTGTCCAGGGAAAACAGTATTTGGCAATGCACAAAGGAGCTCAGTCACCATTTTGCAGACAGGCAGAGGTGACATCAAGATGCTTGTGTCATCAGCCATAAGGTCACTGAGGAGGCTAGGAAGATAAAGACCTGAGAAAGTTTTTCTAATACTGCCACAACGAGTCCAACACAAATGCAGTAAACAGCCACTTAGCCACCAGAAGCTGTGGCAGGATAAAGGAAAGCAGCCTGCAGTCTACCCCTACCCCTCCAACCTACACCCAGGTTTTATATTTTATTTGCAGCAGAAAGGAACTCCTAAGACAACAATATACAGCCCTTATCAAGTGATATCATGAGCATTGAAGCCAACCCTTAACCTGAAGCGTAGGCAAGTGCCAGTTCTACCAGCAGGGCATCCTCACCTTCAGGCAGCCCTCCTTCCCCCAACATGAGGTCTGAATTTTTGTGCTGAAATATTTGGAAGGTGTATCTATTTGAGAAATGCTTTCATTTCTTATATGGTACGTGAAAAAATGTAAATTATTAAAATAAGGTATTTTAATCATACAATACATATTCCAAATACCTTGCCAGCAAACATTTAAGTCTTCTTTTTTTTGTATCAGTTGAGAAGGTTTTGAAATCTCAAGACGTTCTTTCTCTGGCAAGTTTCTAACACGTTTACAGACATCAGCCAGGTCACTCCATCAGGCTGAAATGCTTAACAGCAGTCCAAGCAAAACAGTGATAAGTCAGATTCAATTTGAACAGGTCAGGAAGAGTGAAGACTGAGAAGAATCGAAGCTGGAGAAGGGAATTTTTTGTCTTAGGGGAAAAGAAATACATGCAATCCCCAAGAACTGCTATAAACAAGAAGAGCTTGAGAACAGACACAGTCAGGGATCAAAGGGCTTTCGATACCTTCGCTGATGAAGAACAAGAAAGGAGTGTGCTTTGCATCATTTCACATTACTATATGCTGCTTTTTCAAAAATTCTACATGACAAACTTTTGCTCTCAGGTGTAGCATTTATAAATTGTTCTGAGTATACATGGATGTAAATAAAATTCTTATGGGCTTCAAGGTAGTAAATAGAATAGTGAAGGTGGGGTGTGAAGAGATGTTAATTTCTTCGTATCAGTGATGCAATTGAAAAATCGAAGGGCAAATTGCAACAGAGTATGTATTGCAGAGCCATAGCAACATGAGATTAGTCTCTCACTCCAGACAAGAGAAATTTTCTAATTCCCACAGGTGAGAAAATCCCTACAAGAATTAAACTATTCCATCTCTTAGAATATTTTTTATACACTCTCCTACTAAACTATTTAAAGGTCATGCTAATTCTACAAATCTAGGAAGTTCTCATCCAAGGTTAAAATTCAAAGATGACCAGAGATTTCAGAGCAGTTGAAAAGTTAGAAAAGAAAGTAAGGGGTTCTAAAACATCCTTAATGAATGCAACTGGGGACAATATTACAAGATTAGCAGCAAGACATATGACACTTACCCATATCATCATCAAATATGGATTTCTGTTCCACCTTTTTCTTGCTCTTTTCTTTTGGTTTTACGGTGAGATCCGCAAAAATATCAATGTTATCATCAAACAGGTTAGTCTCTAGCATTTTCTCTTTTGCTTTGTTCATTGGTTTAATTGCCTCAGTAGCAAATATATCATCCTTGGAGCAAAGCATAGAGAGATTATCAACACACTTCAAAAGAATGGTCAAACTATCTGAACAAAGCAGCTGAGATGTTTAGAAGACTGACAGCCTTGGGCTTCTCAAACCTGAGAAGTTTAAGCCCCTTTTCCCCATGGAAGACTCAGCAGAAGTGCCTTAGTGTGGGATTGTGTGCAGGTCAAATACAGCACACAGAGGTTTGTATCAGCTGCCCAGCCTCACAACTTTATTCCTTATTTAAAAGCATTATTTGAGCTGCTGTGCATTGAACAGACAGCTAACAGATAAGAACCAAAGACTATATTACTCTGAAAAAGGTCATGATCATAGCTATAATGTCACAGCACATTCAGTCACAGGCTTGCTCTGTGTTAAGGCTCCACCTTTTAATCCATTCTTCCTAATAAGGGGGTGAACAACCAAAGAAAGGGTTTCTCTTGTCCAGTAGCAGAGCATGATGGACAGTTTACTTCACTACCTATCCTGCACGCCACATTATACTCAGCAACCTCCATTAAGCCTGTGTTTAAGTGGGGGGAGGGGTCCACATAAGGCCCTACAGATCAAAAAGACCAAGGTGGAAGGCTCAACCATTACCTCAAAGATATCTTGGGCAGTGGGGTCAACTGCTTGCCGGGCAGCAGATTTCAACTCATTTTTTCCAGTTTTCTGACAGGTGAAGAGAGAATCTTCATCTTCCTCCAAAAAAGGTTTAGGGCTGCTTTTTGTTGAAGATTTTTGCTGTACAGGCTGGAAGAGATCATTACTGTCCTGATCACCTAGAACAGACAGATCAGGCTTTTTCTCCCTGCCCTTGAGGGGTTTGTTAGCCACACTGACTGGCATTTTCTCCTCTAACTTTGATTGGGCAGCTGATCTGGATGTTGAGCTGCTTGCAAAAAGGTCTTCTGATTCAAACAGATCATCCCCTTGCCCTGTGGATTCCATAGGAAGGAGTTTGTTTATCCTAGCAGACAAAACACTGCCATGAGCTGGTAGTGACAAGCCAGAGAGAAAGCCATTTTCCTTGGACTCTGCTTCAGTAGCAAGAGGCTCCTTTATGTTCACTACTGCTGATGTCTGCTTTGGTTGAGAGAATGGTGGTTCTTTAGCATTATCCACCTCCTCACTCTCTTCAGACTCTTGGGCAGCTAGACGGCGGGCCATTCTACTAGGAGGTCTTCGTTTTCCTGTAACCTTGATCCTGGTCTGCAAGAAAGGAGTAAAAGCAGAGCAGGGTTATAGAGAAGGAAAAACCCAGCACAGAATACAGGTTAGGATTCCTGTTATGTTTCCTTGTAGCACTGACTTCACAACACTGCAATTAACATGTATTACCCATCGCATCCCAGCACAATGAGACTCCATTAAATACAAGTTCTGCTCACAGCTCTGGTTTAAGCAACTTAAACAGCTACGTGTGCATTTAAACAAATGCTCAGTTGGGAATCTTGAGCAGGCAATGCTGACCAGACACTGATTTAGGTTAAAGGGAGAAACGTCAGAAATCATTCATCATCATCTGAATATCATCCATTCTCCCCATTTTTCATAAAGGGGAAAGACAAGCAAGTAGGACATTCAAGCTTGGAGTAGTTTGTGGCAAGGTTCAGAAAAATAACCCAGGACTTTTGATTTGTTGCTCTCTGGTCATTCCACACCAAGCGAAATTAGGGTACAAAAGCAACAGCACTCACAAGTAGACAGACACAATACAGGTCAGCAAGCCACTCTAGCCCCTCAGCTTTAGAGAATACCTTAGTCAACCTGACAGTTTGCTAATCCAGGGGCTTCTGTGGTGCTTCTGTCAGTCTGTCCAAGCCATGACTACTTATGCTTTCCATTTAATTTCATTTTACGCATGGCCTGCTGCAGTTCATTTTTCTGCTGCTTTTAAACAAATTTCCATTATGGCCTCTACTGTATACCACATGGACAGGAGTATTCACACAGGTAGGAATCAGATTAGTAGAACCTCCTCTTCCCTTTTCTTAATTGCTGTGTTGGACTAGAAGGACAATCTGCATTGACATGCTGTAACACAGCTTAAAGGAGCCGTGTGCTTTTGTCAGAATCATTGTAGGCACATCTGCCTTCAGAGCGTGGGGCAGTATTGATCAGAGTGAGGCTGGAAAACAGTAAAATTATGATGGACGGGAGATGCACTTCAAAAAAACCCCAAAAACAAAACCAAAAACCCCACAAAAAACAAACCAGACCAAAAAAAAACTACATGATCCCTGCTCCATGCACTGTTCTTTGAAACTACAGCCAGAACGCTGGGTATGTTGCTTTGTTCCAGCCTTTGGAAGAAAAGTGCATTGGGCCACATATATTTACAGCTTGAACTGAAACTCAAAAGGCTCAAGAAGCAAGGGCAGGCCAAAATTAATCACATAACCTGAGCCACAAAAAGTATTCATTATATAGTTACTGAGATGATGCTTCTCAGATTACGCCTGTAAAGAAACATGCATCATCACTATGCTGAAATGAACATTCAAGGTTGACTATATGCAGCTACAGGAGCTCCATTCTTTGACAAGCCTTCCTATTTGAAAGTATCATGATAGAGGGTTTTTTCTGTTGTGCAGGACATGCTGCTATTGGAAACAACTATGCCTACACAGGAATGCATTAGTGTGATGTACGAGCTTCAAAGTCATTTGACATTAAGGGGTCACATCAGCCACTGTGGTGACAGCTGCTGTGTCTTCCGAAGTCACATCTGCTGCTCATCTAGTAATGAACAGCCCCAGCAGCATCAAGGAAAGAAAGAATCAAAGTTAATATCCTAAGTTATCTTATTCAAATCACTGCTCTTGGGAAACCTAAGTGATTAATAAAAATCATAAGCACCTAGACCAAATCTTAAGTATGTGGTTCCAGTTTTGTTGTTTTTTTTTTAAAGAACCACTAGATCTTTAATGAGAATATACTTTTTGCAGTTCATAAAGTAAAAGGTATGAATAAAAACCAAGTGAGTCAGGAGGCAGAGATCTACCATGTCAAAAACTGTAACACTTTCCATGCTGTGTGGGTTTTTTTCTTTAAAAAAAAGTTGTTTGAAAAAGAATTGAGAGTGATGGTTTGGGCATAACATTTTTATCCACAGAGGAGGTAAAGGTCAACCTACAGCAACAACAGCAGCTGTCCATAACATTTTATTTATGGTTTTAAGGTTGGTGTCTCCTGAGACTGGGCAAGATGTTATGCAAAAATACCTTTAACCTATAGGAAAAACCACTGTATTTTGGGAACATATACATGTACCTTAAGAAGGCACAGAAGCAGGCATATGCATAAGTCAGAGCTAAGAATGTTGTAGCCTTGACTTTCGCTTCAGCGGTCCGCAGAAGTGAGAGGGGATTACACTTCTGTATCTCCATTTAGATTCAGATAGGCCACATTGTTAGCAGAACTTACATACCAAAGCACAAACTCCTACATGAGAACAGACTATGTTTTTAATTCCCCTTTCTATCCTCCTAAATACTAAGGTTACCTTATTGGCACTGTGTAAGGTATCCGCTTGCATAGGCTGATCAAAGCTTACACCTAGTTCTTCATTGTTTCCTGCAGCAGAGAAGGCTTCACTGTTCTGTACACCCTTGGGCTCATGCAATGGAGTGTCCAGAACTGGTAAGGGGGACATTACACTGGAGACCTTAGGCATTGCACCAGGTAGTAAGGCTGCAGGGTTAATAGCTAAGTTAGCCTACAAAACAGAGGAAACAAAAACATACAAACAAAACCAGATCACGTTATTACCACTCAAGAGCAAGTATGGCTTCAGAGAGGCAGCAAGGACTAGCATATATAGGCATTCAAGGTCTACAGGTGACTAGCCTTTCTCACACCTACACACTTCCATGTCTCCTACATCCTCTGTCTCACTAAGCCTGCGGAGTGCTCAACACTATTATTCTGTGTTAAGACCAACAGCATGGCCATGTTATGTCAGGTCAAACACCCATGTAGCTCAGTATCCTGTCTGAGGACAACAATAGTTCTGACATCATGTGTGATACTGTGATACACAGTTATTAGTCATTTCATGTCACAAGAGGGACATAAGCAAGACCCCAAAGCTTTACGAGTCTCTGAACATACCCCTAAAAAATCTCTAAATATACTTAAAATAGTGCTGAGAATAGCAGGTCAAAGACAAGCCCACCCTCTGCCCCTTGAGTAAATAGTGCTGTTCAGAGTCAAGTCTGAAACAGGAGGGGAAAATGATATTAAACATGCAATACAGAAAAAGTAACAGAAAATATGCCATCTGGAAAAAAAAACAAACTGCAAGAGCAAGGTAAGGAAGTAAAAAGATTTTGTTCAGGGAGAGACATCAGTGAGGCAAGGAAGAGTTTTTTGGGGTTTTTTTTGAAAGTCAAAAGGCTAGTAAAGTTAATTACTTGTAGCTTTCCAATCCGAGATGAGGGCTCTTTGGTTTTAATGGGAACAGGACCTGTAGGTTTCTGCACAAAATTACACTGGATTAAACAAGTGGACAAGTTATCAACCAGACTATAGTTTGCATTTTAATACATCTAAAGAAAGCTGCTCACCGCTTACCCACTTCTTCTGAAGATACGTTATTCCATTCTACCTCCTGAGCTACAGTCACTCCATTTTCAGCTTCAGTTCCCCACATGTCACAGCCCCATCTTCATTATCACATTTCATTCCACCCTCCTTCTACCCAATATGATACTTTGCCAAAGTAACCCAACAACTTCCATCTTCTTCAGGTCACACACAACACCAGTTAAATCAAACTGTGACAGCTACCCTCCTGCCTTTCTTATTCCCACCCCTAAGAGACCCTGAAGCCGTGTTGCCAGATTACGATCTAACTAACTTTTCTCTTTGGGACTGGCTGTAACAGGTCCACAAACTTCAGTGAAGCCCACACAGAAGCCAAGAGGAATACAAAGTTGTACCTCTCAGCCTGCAAGGAAAACAGCTTCAGAGAAGTGAGCACTCCTTTATAGGAAGCAGGCCATCAGTACCAGAAATAAGACTGAACTAAAAGAGCAAGAGCAGTCGATCGGTCAGAAGACTTGGGTAAATTCTAGGACTCGGGGATGAATCAAATCAGCCAAGGTGCTCTTCCCACAAGTTTGTAATTTACGTGGTTCTGTGAGATAAGGTGTGTATGTTGCTGGTGGTTTGACAGGGTAGCCAGAGCTCCTTCACCCAGGTTGAAGTAACTCAGGGTTTGCAAGGGTTAGGATGCTGGTTTGGGGGTCTTGATGGCATGACAGAGGAATCCTAGTGTCTGAGAGATCGTTCACTTAAACATATGTGGTGTTCAGCTGAATCTTGGACAGGCTGAGATCATTCCCATACTGGGCTGTCAGTAGCTCCAAAAAAAGGGAAGAGAATTCTGGTTCTACACTTCAAGAAATACTTTACCATAGAGGAATACAGGCTAATTAGTAGCCCTACAAACTTGCTTTGTGTTCCTCAGCCCAGGGGAGAAAAAACAACACCCACCCCCCTACAATGAAAAGCTAATCTACAGATGGAAGTCCAACAAGCAGCTCTGGTGAGGCACAAGCCACAATGCAGATCCAGACTGCCTCTCCCAGGGACCATTAGTTCTGCAGCATTAAGGACAAGAACAGTCTTGTCTGCAGTCGTGTTTGCTCACCATAAAATCTCCAAGATAAGATTCTAAACAGCCACAGATGTGCACTGCATGCCCTGGTCTCCTTTCCAAAAAGGTCTATCTATAGTTTAAAGATTACATGCACTCCAGCAGATGCTGGCACTTCAGAGAAGAATGAAGAACAACCCATTTTCAGTCTAAATGGACCTGAGGCATAGTTCTTCACTGCCTTGTACTTTGCCCTTATAAGGGAGTGGACAATGAATAAAACACTGTATCAATTTCATTTAAACTTCTTACTAGTAACAGTGCACCTGCTGATAGGAAGAGGCAAATGTGGCCATGCATTGCCACTAGTGAATCCAGGCATTAGTTTTGATCTTTTGAAAAAGACTTATTTAAAACAAAATGATATAGCATCTTTACATGTTGTTCAAGGCACAAGATTTAAGTACTTGCCTCTGTAGTTACTGCCTTCAGAGCTTCATCTTTTTCGGCACTTAAAGCATTTTCTAGGTTACTGCTCTCCAAGGAAGGGCTAGTACTGGCCTTAAGTGTTTTCTTCTCAGATATTTTCTGAAAACATTAAGAGCAGAAGTCAGCATGAATCAGGTAAGAAGCATGGTCTGGAGGAAAAAAAACAAACCCAAACAAACAAAAAAACCCCACAACAACAAAACAATAAACAAATCAAGCAAAAGTTTTTGAAATCTTGCTTCTATCTGAAACAAAAAAAAATAGCCACATCTTTTGACCCTGCAGTGCGCAGAAGGCATTGCCTTTTGCCTCCGCATTCCTTTAGCCTGCCTCGAACTTTGCTGTTTGCTCATAATAAATAATGAGTTTCAGGAAACTTCCAAATGCATACATATTTCCTCATGCACAGGGCAGCCAGGAAAACAAAAGCACAAAGCTAGCTAAGGAACACTGCTATTTTTATGTTTCAAGCAAACAGGTTCCAAATATAGCTGCCAAGCACTAATTACTTATTACTTACTAATTATCCCTTCCACAGTCTTCAACGAAACTGTTTCCAGTAACTACTGCCAGTTTTCTAGCCTAACTTCCAGCTATAGACATGAAAAGAGACTGAAGCAAAAGCTGGCTTCACTTTAATTAAGCTAAATACATTTAGAGTAGTAGTTTAGGATGAATGTTAGGACTTTGACCTCAGACTACCTGTAATACAGTCTAGTTCATTACTGCAGTTGCTCACCCTCTAAAAACAATCCAGTGATCACATGGATTTTAACACTGCATTCATTACTTTAAATAAAACCAATCTGCAGAGACTTTAATTACGTAAGTCATAGAGCAGGGCTCATCAGTCACAAATAAAATACAGGAAAGTCGTATTAGCAACTTAATAAAACAATTAAAAAATGAAAACTCTACTACTCTGATTTCTGCTCACATCTGTTCTTACACCTAAGCCAGTCCCAGAGGTACACAAAAAAAAAAAAAAAAATCCAATTCTCTCAACCCCACTTTTTAGGAACCTAAATCATCTGTTTGTTGCCTTTGTCTTCAAGGTCACAGTGGCCATGCCTAATCTCTCAAAAAAATTTGAGAAGTCACTTCATTTCTTGTGGGAGTACATACGGAAATAAAAAAAAACCAAACCACCTTGCATACATGTCTTTTCAATGTCTTTTATACAAGCCATTTTCAGTAGAAGAACAGATACCAGGTTTGTTTTAGCGGTACCAAAGAGATCATCCTCATCATCATCCCCAAAAAGCCCTCCTCCAGATGATGTCTTCAGAATACGGTTTGCAGACTAAAGAAACAAAGGATAAAGAAAAGATGTGTCACAGATCAAAAGCACATCTCCTTCCACCCAGGATGCCTGAACTGATATTAGCACTTGGCCCTCACTCCCTGGAAATCAGTGATTTCTAAGTTGTGTTCAAACAACCAACACCAGTAGGCTGCATGCTTCACAGAATGTTTTTAAATAGCAGGCTCAGAGGAGGACTTTAACTCACCGTCGACTTCTTGGGGCTAGCAAAGAGGTCGACATCTGGATCATTGTCCTTCTGAAGTTTGTGACTGAAGAGGAGCTCTTCATCTTGAAAGACTCCAGTGCTTTTGGGCCGAGTACTTTTCTCAGAAGCCTGGAAGGAGAGGAGAAAAGTCCACACAGTGAGAAACTCCCTCCTTAAGGAGGTTATTTGACTAATGCTAAGGCAAATTACAATTCACCCGAGGCTACCCTACGACCCTGGTACAAAAATACAACTTGAACTGCCAGTTATACATTTTACTCTGAGCAACTGTGCAACACTTACAATGTAAATATTTGTATTGATAGTTCAATTTGATGAGAAGACATTAGTTAAAATGTATCAGTATCTGTTGACCTAAGATCCAGCTGCTACTATTTACCTATAATGCTTCCTTAGAAGGAAGAGGGGAAAAAAAAAATGCTTTCGGTATGTTGTCATGAGTATACAGTAAGGTTACATTTCAGCAAGACTTCTGTGCCTTGATTTTTTTCAGCTGACTTTCAAAAAGCAAACCACCGCTGAATGTCTAGGTAAAGGCCAGCATCTGTGTTGCACCACTCAGCTGTCTCTTCAGGAGCTACACAAATGAAAGGATGCTGAAGAGCATGACTGAATGTCCAGTATCATAATGTCAGACTCGGAATCCAAGCAGCAGGATCAGTAGTCATAAGAACAAAGCTAAGTTCTCCCCTTCCCAGTTCAAGTCTCCAGAAGCCCCAAAGGGCCGTCTACCAAAGCTAGCTTCCAGTACACCATTTCTGGTCCATGCACTCTGTCATACAATTTTTAGTATTGCTCCATTCTCAGTCTCTGTGTGCAACAGCTTTAGATTTAGATCAAAAGCCAGGTCACATTTTGAAGCACTAGAACTGCTGTTTATTCCTAGATAGATAAAAACCTAATGCACATCTAAGAGTATCCACACATGAAACACATTAAGTTAAGCAATTAAAGTAGCACCTTTCAGATTTGTGTATCAACATCATCTATTCTGACTTCTGCATGACAATGCCTTTTAACATGTTAATCACTTTGTGACTGTTATATGCTGACAGCTGAGTACTTTGAAGAAAAGATTTGAAAGGATTTGTACCTTCCCAAATTCACAGGACAGATGTGGCTTCTTGCACATCTCACAATGTGCCTCCTCCTCAATAAAACAAAAAACAAAACCCAGGATACATCCACAAGAAGTAAATAAGCACTCAACATCCATTTTAACCCTGAATCAGCTACAGATTTTTTTTTCCAGGAGTCATCTATTTCCTTCAGTTCCAGGGATTTCCAAATAAAGCTTGTACAGCCTTTAGGGTAGACAAGTTACTTTACACGGTCACACTAAGATGATGGAACCTTGTGGTATAGTGTTGTACGCAGTATGTACTTTTTGACATGACTTCAAGTTTACAGAAAAAAAATTGTTACATCTGAATCATACAGAAACAAGAACATTGCTATGGAATCAAGGATATTGACCCTGAAGATGCAAAGTTTACCTCTTAATGGGGTATGCTGTACCAGGAAAGCCACACAGCAAGAATATGGCAACTGGAGGCTTTTTTGAAAAAGTGAACACATGTACTTGAAAAACAGATGCAAGATAGAATTAAGGTGATTCTTGCTGAAGGTGAGTCTGCAGGCATGTACCCACCAAGCAAACTGCAACTATATAAAGAAAATAAAGGGATAAACCACAAGGCTTCAAATTCCACATCTTTTAATTTCCTAGTACCTCTGACCTTGAGGGGTAACTGGGTTCTGTACAGAATTTCTTTTCTTACTATCATGAAGCAAAATGCTCTTGACTTCGTTTACAAAAAGGGATTCAGGATCATGGGGGAAAAGAAGGAATAATTTCTTACCCCATAATCTGGAAGTTTAGAAATAGAGAAAGATTAGCCTCCATGACATGAAGGAATAGTAAAAGCAAAACCCTGCCTAGAATAGCAGAAGTAGAAATACTATTCCCTACTGTTCAAGAACTTCCCTAGACTCACCACACCAATTTCTTCTTGTGCATTTTTAATGCCATCATCCTCTTCCTGTCTCTCCTCTTCCTCCTCCTCAAACAAGCTTAACACTTTCTTAGCTTGGGTCTTGACATCTTTCTCCAGAGCTGGTGGTGATGTTGCAAACAGATCAGAATTGCTGTCTGGCTCTGAGGATGTTGCTGCAAAAGGCTGCAAATTAACAAATTCAAAAATTAACTTAGTTCAGGTTTGCCCCAAAAGAAGCCACTAAGCTTTCTTGGTTAAGTGCTAGCAGTGGTCAGAGTTCTGAAATCCATTACCAAGCAGACAACTGTATTCAACTCATTTTTCTTATGTAGACAGAATAGCAACATGCATATCAGCAAGAGATAGTAGATAAGGAATAGAACAAAATTTATGACTCAAAGAAACATATTTCCTCCCATACCCTACACTGTAGTGTTGTTGAAAAAGCAGCTTCCTGCATAAGATCATCTTCTCCTCCGTATGTTAGGTTGCATGTGCACCACAAGACTGCATTAAGCACCTCTGCCATTATCTCTGAGGTGCCTAGTTCCTGCAACTTGGGATACTTTGGAATGGGCAGCACCACCTGAACCTTGAACGTGCTCATCACATCTGCTGGTAATTCCCCAACGATCACTCAGTAAGATGATGCTCAAAATTAAGTTCTGCTGAATTTTCTTCAATAATACACTCATTAATACACATTGATAGAGTTCTGTAACAGTATTGCCCAGGAGAAATTCACAATCCTGAAAGCCACACCTCCAACACCATTTATAAACTCATCAGACAGTATGTTGAAACAGTTACTGGGTTTGAAACAAAGCCTACATATTACGATAGGCTATCTTTTTAAGAAAGGCTCTGTTCATCTGAATAAAGATTATCCAACCCACTCTAGTGGAAAAACAAAACAGATTTCCCTCTCAAAAAAAAAAAACCCACAATTCTCTCTCTTGTATATCAGCTGGGAAACAACTTGGCATTGAAGCTATTCAATCAATTTGCTGTTTGACTGGCAAGTGATTTTGCTAGAGGGAGACAGATTTATTTGTTTCTGGGCAATAGAAGAGGCAAATCAGAAAAATAATTCTGTTCCAAAGAAGCGCTGTCAGATTGTTTTCTTTAAACCGAACCTTTATCAAACTTCAGCTTAATGTAAGAAAATCCCTCACTTTTTCCTTTGTTTGCTGCCCTGCAACATCTGTTCCTCTAGGCACCGGAACTGCTCCAGGCTCTTCTGAACACCACAAAGTATCTTCTACCTGGTTAGACTTTGCTGCTTTACATGGCAGATCTTCCTTTTCCTCCTTTTCTTCTTCATTAAAGAAAGACGGTGTTTGTGCTGGTTTTACTTTCTCCTGCAAAATTAAGAGAACGTTGGTGACACAAAGTTGTTGGGTCTATAAGAAGCATATGCTGCTGTGGGATAGCAGAGCTTCAGTTTGTCTTCTGCTGGAGTCTAGGACAATGACAACATGCTTGACTTCTACTTCCCTCACATGGGATGTTCTAGTTTGTGACTTTTGGTTTTTAGTATAATAGGCTCTTGAATCTGGTTAAGAATGCCAGAAAGCAGCTGCAAGCTTACAGTGGATGCACTAGGATTCTTGTCCGGTTGGTGCACCATCTCCTGCAACTACCAGCAGCTAGACTGTGGCTTGCCTGTTTCTTCTGTTCCCAAGCCTATTATCTTTATAGGCCATGACAGCTGTTTTCCTTGTAAGCAGAAAGGGCAAGGCAGGGAGAGGGGATGGCACATGCACATCTACAGGAAGTCCCACCACAGATACAGCTGCATTAAGCTTTTCCAACTCCCGCTCTCAATTCCAAAGCACAACCAGACAGGCAGTACAGTATGGGCTAAGCTCGTATTACAGAGGATAGCATAAGCACCCTCACCAGAGGGACAGTAAGAAGCCTGTAGACCCATCTGAATCAGCTTGGCTTGAGGTAACACAAAGGGTGAAGCCCCAGCTTCAGTTAGAATTAAGCCATTTATTCCTTTTAATGGTATTCTATGGTTGAGAGCTCTCAAAACATCCTCAGGAAGGGCTTTCAGCATAAACCAAACAAATTTAGGGCTAGTGGTCAATAAAATTTTGAAGTCTCTATTAGGCTGATGGTAATAAGAAGTTTTACTTGTAAGAGTTCAGTCTTTTCTGTTCCTATTTCCAATTTGCTAAAACAATCATTGTACAAAACAAGTTAGACTTACATTCGGTACCTAACAAGGAAAAAGATTTATGTAAGTCTAAAACCACTGAGTGTTCCTCATTAGTTTTAAAAGAAAGGGGAGGTACCACTGCAGGCTTAGCAGCTGAAGGAAGTAGTGTTGATTGGGAGCTGAAGAGCGATTCTCCACTAATAGCATCATCTTCAAACAACAGCGATACCTTCTGTGGCTTTCTTTGGCTGCAATGAGAGTGAGGAGAAAGTGGAAGATTCAGTGCAAGTTTCAGAGGCTGTGCACTGCATCCGTTTAAAAGTATCACTTAGGGCAATCACTTGCAGCAAGTGGTCCCAGATACAGGACTCGGCTTCCTCACTGTCTCAACAATTCTACCACCCTCCCTTCTTGCCAGCACAGATTTCTGCTTAAGTGAAGATAAAAAGAGGTCAAGAGGATTTTATACCTCAGGCATGGAAATGGAAAGCCTAGTTCAGTGGTGGAAAAGAAAATGATCAACCATAGATACTAAAGAGGTAAAAAAGAGTCCAAATCTGTCCATTCCCACTCGGGCACCTCTATTTCCTACTAAGCAGCAGTAGCAAGGGACAACGTTTGCAATATGCATGGGTCTTTCTGGTTTTGAGGGTGCTGCTGGGCTGTGCCACTTCTGAAAAAAAGTGCCACCCACCAAGTCCATCTGTCCCCCACCACTTCCCCTCCCCTCCCAGCACTGTCACCTGTCTTTAGTGATTGCAAATAAATCCTCCTCATCCTCTTCCTCAAAGAGGCTTGTCTTCTTCATAGCTTTAGCCTGACTGACAGTGCTAGCTGGTTTTGCAGGGTCCTCTTTTCGGTCATCTTCAGAAGGAAGTTTAGCTGGCTTGGAGACATTCCAGTGTTCCTTAAAAATAAGGACCCTTAAGTTTTCTTTTGTCTTGGTCAAAGCCACTATCCCATCTTCTCTGTAAGGAGCTACCTTTCAGCATTTTGGCAGTCTTTGCATTTCTCTACAATTTTACCTTCCTGCCTTTGTGTTAGCTACTGTAACCTGACATAGCTCAGTCTTTGCAGAGGGCCTGGCCACCTTTTGGTATTTGCCCAGCATAACAGGGTACACACACTTTACTGTTACAGCTGCTCTTGACAACCGAGGTCAGCGTCAACTGCAGTCACAGGAGTAAGGTCACCCAGTAGAACCTGACCTGAGCAACTTCAATAATTAGCAAGTTTGATGTATGGGAGTAAAAAAAAAAAAAACCAAAACCCATAAATCACAAAACAAACCCACATAACAAAATAAAACAAGACCAAGAAAAAAATCCAGACACACACCCAAAATACCTCATTACTAGAGTGCATGATGCTGCACTTCCTCAACTTTCAACCACAGTACTTTCCCCTCCCTCTGGAGCTAGCATTTTATCAAGCCTACCCCCTGAACAAGTAAAAAAAATATAAACATATATATATACACATTAAAACATTTTCGGACTTGGAAGAATTTTCTGTCTTGTGTGTTTTCTTATTCCCAGCATTGCAAGCGTTTTGCCCCATTCTCCACCTTTATTCATCCCCTTTCTGAAAGGGACTGTAACCATGTTGAAGTATGAACTTTGTTTATTTTACATTAAGATAAAAATGTATCTAAAGATATTACTACTACCCACCAAATGAGCAATTACAGGACAGGTAATAAAAATCAAGAGTAACTTTGGAGGTGGGGGGGCTAAGAAGAGTCTGGATCTTATTCATGTGAATCAATTTAGAGACTCTCCAAACGAGAGTTTAATTTACTTAGTGTCTCTGGCTTTCATTTAAGATGCAGGACAGCACCTAATCTATCCCTAGAAGATGTCTGCTCTCTGGAAAGCCTAGTTATTTGTGTTTCATTTTTTCTACCCCTAGATTAGAAAACAAAACAAAACAAAGCCACAACACACCAAAACTCAAGCAAACAAAAAAGCCCACCAAACACCAACACATACAAAAAAACCAAAACAAACAACCCACCCCAAAAACACAAAACAAAGAGAACCTCACCATATATATATCTAGAACTGCTAAACTTTCCATATAGAAGTTAAAGCAGTAAAAGCAAACTTATTTTCCCTTTTAGCACTTTTAAGTCAGATTTGTTGGCAGCAGCCTCCATTGGCTATCAAGCTTTCTACAAACTACTTTGAAAATACTGATTTTTCTCTTCCATATGATTTGTTATCAGAAGTCTCTTCCAGATGACTTCTTGGGCCAAGAATCAGACAGCTTCCTCAGCTGCAAACAAGTCACAGGATTGGGGCAGGCATAGCACATGGACATAACAGAGTTTGACTCTGGTTTGCATCTCACCAGTGTTGTGCTTTGCCCAACATAAAGCCCAGTAATCCCTTTCAACCAAATCTTACTCCTCAGTACCTCCTCATCACTGCTGAACAATAAACTGGACACTTTCTTGAGTGGCTCTGACTGCTTTGGTTTCTCTTCTGGGGGTTTTTCCTGTTGTTTCTTGGCAGGTACCACACCAAAGAGATCCTTAAAATTAAAAAAAAATGTATATATTAAAGAAAAAAAAAAGCCAAAGCTAACAAAGTTCACTGAGAAGTCATGAGCATGCAAGACACTTCCTATCCACTTCTTAGATGAGTAGGATAGAGAAATGGTGCTCCGTGAACACTTTTTGAGGACAATTTCAAATGTGATACAGTATTTTGGTACAGGGAATTCTATACACACAGCACTTGATAGACCAGAAACTTTTAAGTGCACAGCCTGGTTTTGACCCACAGATGCTGCACCATAAGGCTTGACCAGTAGCCAAAAAACACCACACAGCAATTCTCTTGCACAGCAGCTAACACAACAGGGCACTGTTTCTGCAACTATGTACTGAAATAGAGAATGAATTATATTCTGAGAGGACAGGAAACGGGCAAGCTGAACCACTACCACAGTGCAAGAACCATGACTTTTCACCTGAAGATATTTATGCAGATTATTCTATAGGCATCAGAATATGCATAAGTATATGTTCATTTCACCACCTAACACTTATTTATGCTTTTCTCCACTCATGTTAAGCTTTGTGACAGATACCACAGACCTTACCACATTACAAAATGTTTCATTATCCTGACAGTTGCTTCTGAACAGCCCCTAATCAGAAAGGTGAGCTGAAAGCAGCCTCCACTCAAACAGGAAACTTTGAGTTTGCAGAAATCTTCTATCTTATGGCTCTGAGCAGGCCTCCTGGATAAGACTTGCCTCAGGATAAGACTATGGGGTAAGTTAACTCACCATGAAGGCCAAAGACCCAGAGTTGAAAGCTCTTTGGAGGGTGTGTGGGAGGGAGAAGAGAGTAAAGAGATAAGAAGAGCCACCAATTAAATTTTGTTAGGTTTCTTGCACAAACTGTACTCTGACCTCAGTTTCTACACTAGCAGCCACAATTCTTACACACTGAGAAGTGAGAAAAAAGGAATTCACCAGCCATGCCAGAAGAGAAGCAAGAAGTCATCCATATTACTAGGTACCACAGGCCAGGGTAAAACAGATTCCTGAAGCCCAGATCAATTCTATTACTCAGTGTTCTCTAGTCCTATCAATCAGGGGGATAACATCCTTCACATTTAGTTCCAGAAATGATAGGCACTGATTGCAAAATACTAAAAAGACACCAGGTAGTTGCAAGAGTCCCTGCTACCTCTCTCCTCCATAATGCTGTCCACGTGCTCAGAACTGCTACACATGCAAGATTGATTTAGTGCTCTAAGCTTGTAAAGGGAGAACTAACTTCGTGTTGTAAACTTCTGAATATTTCCTGCTGCATTTGCAACAGGCTGTGAAGGAGGGTTCCCATACACAGACAGTATCAGGAAGTGTTACTTACCTCTTCATCATCATCAAACAAGGAGAGCGGAGCTTTTGTCATGGACTTGCTGGTGGGGAGAGATGTAGCTTTGGACTTGACACTTTTACTTGATGAAAACAAGTCCTGTGCAAACCAAAGAAACATCACCTTGCAAAGCAATACTATGCATTTGAGAACTTTAAATAGGACATTCATGTTTCTCCTTTTAAAAGAAGCGTTTAGTGTGCCTATGAAGTAGGGAAAGACTGTCTTACTCAAAAGCACCAATCACCTACAACTCCATAGGGATTTCCCTCAGCTTTGCAGATTGTTAGCTGGAAGCAGAGGACACAAGATTATACATATGCAGTCTTTTATGATTCTTGCTCTTGATTTCCTGATCTTTCCCCTCCCCAGGTGTTCAATTTATGCCTGTGCATACCACATGAGTTTAACACTCTGAAGATAGGGAAAAATGTTCCCAAAGATTTCACTCTCAGAGCAAGAAGGAACTTTCAGGATGGCTGGGAGTAGATGCATGGATGTCAGAGCTCCCCATCCTACAGATAAATTCCCAGAGGTGAGTGGACTGAATCCAGGGTCACTAAGGTCCCAAGGATTTCTGTAGGGCTTTATTAAAAAGATACTCACTTCAGAATCCTCCTCATCAGAGAAGAGGCCCCTCTGTTTTCTTGGAGGCGTTTCAGATAAAGACTTGAAGTCCTCAGCTGAAGACTGTTGGCTCTTTAGGACAAATAAAGATATTGCATCAGAATTCATTTAATGATTCAGTACGGGCAGCCACATCACATGACCCTTTCTAACAGGCAGTGTCTCAGCAGTTGAAGGGACAGAACACAAGCTTGTCACCCATGGGCTGAAGTCCAAAACTCATGTGCTGAGTGAGTTCCTCATATGCAGCCAGAGCTATGCACAAGTGATTTGCATGTCTAACCATCGACCTCCCTTCTATCACCATCCTTCTCAGCAGAAAAATGTGTGCAGCAGCTCATGCCAGGCCCCCTCGTGAATTAAACAAAAATGAGTGGGTTTTGTTTTTGTTTTGTTTTTTCCCCACAAGCTGTGTTTTGTAAAGGAAGAAGGCAATTAGTGCCAGCCATCATTTCCTGCATTAGCACAGCACAGCCCCAGCCTGCCACCAGCTACATTGCCATTAAATTCAAAATGGTTGCAGACCCAAGCACTACTGTCAGCAAGCTTGGAGTATAGAACAGCCCTCACTTCCTGACAGAGTAGGAGTGGTGCTGCTGAATCAGTTCTCGTCCTCTCCTCCAGGAAGGCCAAGTGCTATGAGATCAAAGCAATGGCATTGGATGACCTCATACCATCACTCCCACTCCACTGACCATGGATACTCTTGCACTACACCAGAAACAGAAGCTGGCGTTGGCCATTGTGCTCAAGTGCTTCTCATAAGGCAATATGGAGAAAGTCCTACAGCAATTTGCATTAGACATCCCCAGCACTGTATGCTTCTCTGTCCAGAGGGAAGAACAGTCACTGTAGCTTATTATGTTTAAATAATCCTTGGACAGCAAAAATGTATAATATATATTCAATCTCTGCCATAAAAAACAAAGAGCATTACTACTTTCCTCAAGAGACTGCTCTGAAAACGAAAGTGAAGTGGGCATGAGGAGACTCTCATAACTCTGTACAGGTGTCCTGAGGACAGCATTTAGAGCCTTCTACAACTTCAAGAGTTTTCAGCTGAAAACAGATCTTAAAGATATTATTTACACTCGTAAGTATTGTATATGTTTAGGTAGAACTGTGACATCCACCTTCCCCTCCCATAATATATACAAACAGTGTCACAGAACTGTAACACCAGTACTTGAGTCAGGCTGGTTTCATTTCAGTCATGAACTTCATAAACATTTGTTTATTATCAGAGGCTTCTCATTTCACTCTCATTTCAATCCTGCCTCAAGGTTCTTCCAATCACTGCCCACACAAGAAAAACCTCAAATAAACACAAAGTTTGAGAGGCAAAAGGCACTGAAGGATCCCCGAAACACTCAGGTCGTGGAAGACCCAATGAACCTAGTCCTGTTTCCAAATACGGCGCTTCCACAGTGTCGTACATGTAAAGACCACTTCAGCTGCAGTAGTAGGTTCTTCCTAAAACCTTAGCCATACGATCCACTTAGACATCATTACCTTTTTTTCCATGACTGTCTCCCTATGGCTTTCTGTTTCTTTAGTTGTGCCAGCAGCCACAGGAGGAATGGCAGGTTTTTCCTTGAATAAGTGACCCTCTTCATCATCATCAAAGAGGTCAGCTGGGGACTTGACTGCATTAAGAGATAAAACAAACAGGGAGTGACAACAGAATAACAACTGCTGAACAAGAGAAAATACCAGAGCCTCAAAAGATGCCATGCTTCCTTCTTTCAAGATAACCAACATCATGATTCTTTAAAAAAAAAAAAGCTAGACAAGATCTCAGAGAAAAACACCACTTACCTGAGAGACAGAGATGAAGTGACAGAGAAAGCAGTCAACAAGCACTAGGGTAGAGTCAGTTGGCACCTCTAAAGGCAGTGTTTTGATTTTGCTTGGCATTTCTAAAGGCCTGGAGCCTGCCAACAGGGAGTGTTGGGCACAGAAACTCAAGTCTGATTAAAGTCTGTAACTTTTCCCTAATTCAAGCCTAGATACTGCCCTAGCAGTAGAAAGAACATCCTAAGAGAGGAAGGTCAGTAGAGAGCATGTACAAATAAAGTAGTCCCAGACTGCTCTGAGGTAAAGAAATGCTAATAATGAAGAAAAAACAAAACAAAAACAAAAAACCAACAACCAAACCCACAAAAAACAAGCAGAAGTAACAGTGATGCAGGTCGGAATTTTGTAACTCATTGATTCCTATCAGTCTGATTCTTGATGACCTTTAATGTTTAATCTTCCACTGCACATACATACAGGTACCTGAATCTGGAGGCTTTTTACTTGGTCCTGCAAAGAAGTCATCATCATCATCAAACAGAATAACTTTCTCAGGCTGTTTAGGAGTTTTGTCTGTGCTCAGTGCTGCAGATTTCTTGTCTTTTCCAACAATTACAGTGGAACTAAACACATCACTTCCTCCTGCAGGTCAGATGGAAAAAAAATCCCCACAAACAAACAAACAAAACAAACACACAGAAATCAGTTATGAAAAAGCTGAACTTGTGCCATAGTAAGTGGCGCCAGGCAGTTTCCATCACAGCAACTTTTAATGTGCTCCTGCAACAGTGCTGCATCAAAAGCATTAGCTAGAAACTTCCTGATAAAGCCAAGTCATAAACAGATGGCCCCTCACTCTCCCTGCAATCACTTCTTCCTCAGATGTGCTCACCTCCCCTAGAAGAGCATCCAGGTGCTGTGTTAAAGCTGGAAGACCCAGTAACTTCGCACTGTCCTCTCTATGGACTTCCAAAACCAGACTCCTACTTTACTAACTAGTAAGCCACATCATTGTGGACAAATAAAAGCAGTAAAGTGCTTGAGGAAAGGGAAGGACAAGTGTCAGACTTCTCCCAAGAAGCTGCACTTTCATGTAAGACCACTAGCAGTACTGCAGTATGATGCTGAGTTTAAGTCCCTAGACTCCCGAGTACTTCAGATATGACAGTGATGAACTAGAGTAACCTGGTAACAACCATTTCTTCAGTATCTGGCGTGGAAATGTCTGGCTTCAGTGATATGTGCATGTAAACAGATTGTCTGCAAACACTTTTAGCAATTTTGGTCAAAACTGGCAGCGTGGTTCTAAGCCTGTCTTTTTGCTTTTTATATACAGATGCTCGGAAACAGTGGGAAAAAAAAAGACAGACTTTAACTGAAAGTTTGGCAGAAAGTAGAGCAGCATCTATTTGGTTAAAAGTCAGCAGACTGCATGAATTTTGACCAGTACAGCAGCAGTTTATTATAAAAAAAAAAGTGTATTAGGCAATTAGGAAGCGCTACAGGAATGACACGAATACAACCAGGAAAGTTGATAATTAAACATTTTCGAGTTCCTAAACGAACTGTTCACTGGGAATGTGTTCATTTTGAATAGCAAAGTCTCGTTTTTTCTCTGGTGACTTTAGCCTATCCACAAAGTTACTGAGGGGGAGCCACCAAAGACTTTCAGTAGATGCTACATTTAACTTAATTCCTGATGATCTAGAACTGAACACTGTTAAAATGATGGGAAATACACTACTTAAGCAACAGTATATCTAAGAAAGAGAAAAAGATACAGAAAACCTTTACCTGTTGTTTTAAACTCTGCTACTAAGTCTTACAATTATGTAGAATGACCACGGCTGATGTGTGTCTTTGGTTCTGGATTAAAAAGACTCCATTTGTATATGTCCTACTCTAAAAATCATGCCGACTGAAGGCTCAGTCATAGTCTCAAAACAGGCCTTTCTTAATAAAGGGCAAAACTTAAGGTAACTCAGTCAGGTGAAGACCCTACATAGGAACAGAAATCAAAGTCAGTTGATTCATATATACTGGTTACGTATTTTCCTCTTCATTTCTCATCTTGGAAGTCCAATAGGAACAGGGATATTAGTCCAGTTCTTTTTTTTGTATTTGTTTTTAGCTCTGAATTATATACAGATCCTTCTAATCAAAACTACAGAAACAAGATTAGTCCTATTTACCTGTGTCACAAAAATACAGGATCTTGAGATTTAAAGTGTTTTTCTGCTAATCCAAGGGAATATGATCAAATCTGAAAGATCAAAATGCTCTTCCTTCTCAGAGTACAGAGGGAAAGTGTGACTGTAGGCACTGCAGACTCAAGCTGCATAATGTCAGTTAAAGTAACACACATCCTTCAAAGTCCATAGCACAACACTGGAAACTGACAGCTGCTAATATCTGTCATCAATCATATCTACCTTCAGAGTCCCTACAGGATTATCCACAAAGCATGCTGCAGTTCAGGCAAAAACAGGTAGAAGGACCTGTATATGTCACTAAGCATATGATCAAGCAATGCAGTGCTGCTGTATTTGGAGAGTTTTCTTCTTTAAAACCTTCTCAGTAGGTTTTAAAGAAAAGAGCATTTTGTGCATGAAGCAATTTGCTATTGAATGAACCATACCTGGGAACAGAGATACTGCACCTGCAGGAACTTTCTTTAAGGACTTTGAAGAGGATGCTGAAATCACAGGAAGTACAATACAAATGGATGCACTTGTTTTATGCTGTCAAAGCCTTCAGAATTCTACCATATAAATAACAAATCTTCTGAGTTCTGGTTTTTGGCTGGTTGATTCTTTTCTCATCAGCTCAGAACTCTTCAGACACTCTCCTTGAACTTCTGGGTTTTTGCAGATATACAAAACAGTCTAGCTATTTTTCCTCAATTAAAACTTCACAAAACACCTCTACTAAACTGAAGCTTATACACATGATCTACATTTACACAACCATTATTTATGAGAGTTCACATCGACACTTGAAACAAAATGGCTTAGTCTCCCAACACCTACCTGAAAATTCATCAAACACAATGCTTCAGCAAAATCATCTGCAGTACCAAATGTGTGCTAAGACTCCTTAGGGGTCTAGATATGCAGCTAATGGGAAACTCAGAAGGGCATTAACCTGCAAGAAGAAACCTGCACTCCACTTAAACCCACAACTGCAAAGTACTCTTCAGCCACAGGAACCCAGTGCATGCAGAGAGCTCTGCCAACATCAGTAAGGACATCCTTTCAGCTCCAGGAGAGTAGGGGCGTGTAAGGGATCATAGTGAACACACACATTTAAAATTCAAGGAAAATACAGCTATTCTCTATTAAGACAAGGGAGGAGAAAAGACTTGGCAACAATTGCTTCCAGACTTTCTAGTTTGGAAACAAACCAGTCTAGCCACTAGCAGACATAAATCACAGGGGGCAACAACTGGTTCTTACCTTCACTTCCTGGGACTTGCTCCTCTCTCTCTCTTGAATCTTCTCCTTTCGGTGCATCAGCAAAAAGATCGCTCTGATTGTAGATGAAAATGCAAAGAGGGGAGAAGTGGTGAATTTGGTTTTTGTAAAAAAAGACAGCTGCTGAGTTTTCCATGCAGATTATCCACTTCTAAGCCAAAACAGAGGAGGTAACAACTGTTCCCTTCTCAAAAAGGTGTCTGCACATATAGACTTAAACCTAGATACTCAAACATTACCTTGAATGCATACTTCAGAAGAGGAGCTTTCTGTGTTCTAAAATTTAATTTATACTGATTATCAGTCTGTTTACTGCACAGAAGAAATTACCTTTTATTTGCACATCTTCAAGAGCTTACACCAATCTACAGTTGTTTAGGTCCTGATTACACCCTTTAAGCTCTCCTATTGAGCTTATACAGTAAGGTTTGAAAGAAGAGTTGATGTCAGGACAAGCATAAAAATACTCCTGAACTTCATGTGGTTAAGATGAATGATTTATATTGTTGCTAAGGAGATGCTAAGACAACAGTGTGGTGCAAAGATATACATTATAGCTCGAAAGCATTGCAGGAAACTCCCACAAAAGTCCTTGCGTTCAGGCTGGAGTTACCCTCTGCAAATTCTCCCTGAGAATCACAGCCTGGATTTCCAGGAAACCTCCAGCTCTTGTGAGAGCTGACCTCTTAATTTCTTCTAAGTCTCCCTTTTATAGAAAGTTGGTAACAAAGGTTGCCTACCTGGAGGCTCAAATTGCATGGTCTTTGTATAAAACTCTGTGGGAAGAAGGCAGCAATACCTAGAAAACATTAGGGGACTGAAGGCCTGCGGCAGGGATGTCAGTGATTAACTGAACATTTGGCAGTTACTGTTTGCCTGTTAACCTACTCTGGCTGCTTTGTTAGAGTGAGGCCGTCTTGGCTGACCTGCATCCACAGGATGACGAAAGTAGTCTTGGCAATAAGTAACCAAGAGGCTCTAATGATAGCTTCATCTGAATTTGCACTGACACAAAGCTGGCTAGCACTATCATAGTATTTGCTGTTGGCTGCCACTTAAAAAGAAAGTGTGTTAATAATTTTTTCAATAAAAGCTGCATTTGAGTGCAAAGCATTGCACAGAACTATCCTCTTCCCTCCATACAATGCTGCTGATTGATGCTGATTGGCTATATTCTAGTAGATTGGTGTGGTAAGCTTGAGGTCAGCTGTACATGAGGCCTCCTTTCAAATTTCAGTTGTCTCCAAGGAACACCTGGCTTTTGTTCTAGCTGCAGGGAGGAACACAACATCCCCAACAAAGGCAACAGTCTGGCTACTGTTCCGGACTCACCTTGACTATTACCAATATGAGCTGTGTGACAAAATCAGAGGCAATCATTTGTTTTAGACAGCTGTACAATCAGATTCTTAAAACTTAGCAATCTCTGACATTCGGTTTCCATCCCCTTTCACATGCACAAACAATGCTAAAATAAGGTCAGAAATTCACTTTGTGCCCACTCCTTCATCAAGTCACAACTAGATACAAAGCACAAGAGTAAGCTTAAGGTGAACTTTTCTGGCCAGCACAAGTAAGCTAGGAATTGTACAATAACTAAAGGAAAGAACGCAGTATAATTGCAGCTGGGAACTTTTAACTGGGGAGACAGAGAAACCCAACAGCATCACTGTCCAGATATGGCATGTAAAAGAAGTAGGAAGGGCATCATGTTCTCTTTCCTTTCAAACTTTTCCCACACCTACAGAGACAGAATGAAAAAATCCGGTATTTGGGCCCCTCACTAGGAGAATATTGAGGTGCTGGAGCATGTCCAAAAAAGGGCAACAAAGCCAGTAAAGGGTCTAGAGAACAACTCTTATAAGGAGCAGCTGAGAGAACTGGGGTTGTTTAGCCTGGGGACAAGAAGGCTCAGGGAGACCTTATCACTCTCTACAACTACCTGAAAGGGGGTTATAGCGAGGTAGAGATTGGTCTCTTCCCCCAGGTAACAAATGATAGGACAAGTTCCACCAGTGGAGGTTTAGGTTGGGTATTAGGAAAAATTTCTTCACCAAAAGGGTTGTCAAGAATTGCAACAGGTTCCCAAGGAGGTGGTTGAGTCACAGTCCCTGAAGGTACTTAAAAGACATGTAGATGTGGTGGTGAGAGACATGGTTTAGTGGTGGACTTGGCAGTTACAGCTGGACTTGATAATCTTAAAGGTCTCTTTCAGTCAAAGGATTCTATGATTCTACTCTCACAGGCATTTTAATAGAAATCTGCTGGTTTCAAATAAACTGTTTCCATTTTGTTTACAGATAAACATGAGGTGCTGAGTAAACTCTGCTGGAATTAGAACCTATGTAATATAACGCTAGAACCACACTTTCACCTCTCACCAGCACCACTGCAGAAGAGAGTGCTTTGTGTCAAGGGCCACTACACTTCTCTGTTTTTCCACTGGAAAATTACACCATCCCACTACACTTGAGTATTACCAGGCAAAAAAATGCTGCTTCTCCTCCCTGCCTCCCAGAGGTGGGAATTTGTGGGGATCTTCTGCCTTGTTTTAAAAATGGGAACACACTCAGTTTCTATCTCCTCCAGCATTCTCACCTCTTCATCGTCAAAGAGACCTGTTCCACCACTGAAGAGGCCACCCCTAGAACCAAACGGTGTGAAGTCTTCATCAGTCAGCTTAGGAGGCTTGAAGATGTCATCATCTTCATCTACAAATCACAAGAGCCAAGAGCTGTGGTGGGACTGACCAAGTTTCAGGAAAGGAAATTAAAGAGACAACCAAAATAAAAACGGGTTTGATTCAATCCTCTCTCTTTCATAAACATGACACATATAGAGAAGCTTCTGCATGCAGATTGGGTTGTATGTGGTTGCTCCACAAGACCACATTTAAGGAGAAACTCTCACTAAGCCTGTTTCTAGCCTTGTTTCACATGCACATCACATGCTAGATTTGTTTACACACTCACCTTGAAGGATGCTCGCTGATATCCCACCCAGTTTCTAAAGTAGATGCCACAATTTCCTAAGCAGCATCTTACAATCCAGTCCACAATTCAAAAACAAGAAATGAGGATATCCTACCATCTGATGGAACTCTAACTTCCTTCTTCTCTTTCAGGGTTTTCCTTGTTTTGGTCTCTGATGACAGGGCTTTAAGAAGAAAATTTCAAAGCAAAAATATAATAGTCCACCTTTACTTGTAGCCTGTGATCAATCTATGGCAAAGGATGCCTAAAAAATAATCTAAGCAAGCTGACCTATATGCTTTCATATGAATCAGCCCACTGAAGCAATTCTACAAAGTACAGGTTTAAAATTAGCACTTAAAATTGTAATAGCCTCATTCTGTCAGGCACTATGGGTTCAACACAGTTGCCCACACACAGATTAGCGTCATCTGAGGTGCCAGAGAGCAACACAGCATCCCAGATGGTACAGATCCCACACAGAGCATACAGAACCTTTGAGTATCTCAAATGGCTCCAGACATATTAATTATACCTTGATTCAGCTACCAAAAGCAAAGCCAGAGTTTCATTTCCTCTGCCCCTGCCATCATAAGGTTATTTCAATAAACAGATGATTTTCCTGTAACCAAACAAGGTAAGTTGGTAGGTTTTACATAAGCTTGTTTGTTTGAAACATGCAAGAACACATAGACACACTGTTCTTGACCTGTAATTTTAAAAGCATGAACAGACAAACAAAGCAGACTCATAAGCACTTGCCAACTCAATTTCAGTCAGTTGTTTTGAACAAGAATAAGTACTTGAGGGAGGTCTCTCCCTTTGAAAGTGACACAAAAGCAAATTCAGTATTTAGAAAACAGTAACAATAAGATCCTCAAAATGCAGTATATTTAATCCACAAAGAAGAAAACCCAAACCACCCACAGCACAAAAGAGCAACATTCTACTGCTTGAGGGGTTTTCCACTCTGGAACTCAAAGAAAGACTACAGTAATCAGTGCCTTCCACGTACTTACCTGAAACAGGGGGAAGTACATATGGTCAAACATGCAGTTGTGCATGTAGAGGGAGAGTCAGACTGGAGATAAAACTTTCCCAAAAGTATGTGTGTTTGAGGAGTGACCTGTCTCACCTGAAAGCAATGTGTTTTCAACTATAACACTCAGTGAATTCCACTTCAATCCTGTAAGTTATGTCCAAAAAGTTTCTTAAAACACAAAATAGTGTCTTTAATTCCTCTTCTTCGGCTTTCACCTAATACATATTAAAATAACATATCTGTGTAGCTTCACATATTGTTACACAGAATCTCCTGTCCAACTCTCTCATCCCACTATCTCACAAGCACTTATCAAAACTAAAGAAATAGCTTACATGAATGTTCTTCATCCTGTTTGACTGATACTTCTCCTTTGATTCGGGCTGCCAGTTCATCTGCAAATGATGTCGGCCTCTTCTTTTTCTGAAGAGGAGGGACAAATAACAGCATATTCCTTATATACAATCTGGTTACCAACTAGATGCAACTGCAATTATATTACTGTATTCTACAGCCTCACTTGTACAATGTCTGGACTTGGATTGAAGCCCTTGGAGGAGGCAAACCAGATTTCTATTAAGAAAGCAATTAAAAGAGCATGCATGCATCAAGAGGGAAAAAAAAAGCCATTTCTAATCCCTTATGATCATACAATTTAATGTCACCTCATTTTGGGAGCAGGACAAGCAAGAAGCATTTACCACACACAAATGCAATAAGTAACTTCTTAATGGCCTTCAAAGATAGCTTTGATGCCAGCTTGGGGTGCAGGAATCCCCTAGTTTGAAAGGGGTAAAGCTGTAAAGCCTGAACAACTGTGTGGAAAGACCATGCAAGTTTTTACAGGCCTCATCTACAGGATCCCATCTTAGGTAACTGAGAGCTACCAATATAACTCCTGTAAGGAGAGCTTTTTTTCTTGCAGGAAGTCAAATCTCTCCCTCCATGGAGGCAACAATTACTTACAGGCCTTGTGCTTTCATCTAAGTCTCCATCCTCATCTTCCTCTTTTTCAGAGTCAAAGAGATCACAGCCATCATAATCCTCTTCATCACTCATCTGTGCTGTCCTCTAAAAAATAATAATACCTTGTTATGCTATCCTGAAGTTGGCACACAAAACAAGCACAAATGTGTATCTGTTTAGACAAAACATACTAATCAAATTGAAAGGAGGGAAACATTCCCTGAGGCTGGGGTACTACACAGCTTTTGAGAGGTAAGGAAGGAGTGCCTCTAGACCCAAGCAAGTTGCTGCACTCTCTAGCATACCCCTGTTCTGTGGCACCAAACACTGCTGGACCAGAGACACAACTGAGGACACTAAGACTCTCCTCACAAGCAGGGTACCACAACTATACACAAGTCTGAGCTGCTTTGGCTGTGCTGCTTCCCTTAGTTTATGAACTCCTCTCCACTAGAGACCTAGTATTTAGCCTTAACTCAGGAACACTGTGATCATCTAGTTAAAAATTGTATCACTTTGAGCTATTGCTAAGGTGGATAGCAGAATGACAGACAATACATGCCCACATCCTGGCTTCAGTCATGGCAATAAGAAAAAAAACATGAAAAAGATGAAGCGAATAGTGAGCGGGGGGATGGCACGGACAAGGGCCCAGAAGTGAACAAAACAGCTAACAACCCAAAGATTCTTGTTCATCTTAAAACACACCAGGCATACAAAGTTACTCTATGATGGTGAATACAGCTTAATGCAAGATCTTAGTGACATTGTAACACTGGTTTCTTAATAGTGCCAAAAGAACATTTCAAAGAGCATCCCTTTTTAAAATTAAGTAATTTCAGATTGACGATCCCCACATAAAAGTCTGTTTCAGTGGCACATCTAAACATGGGTAAGATTCCTTCTCCTATACCATTAACTACCAATGACTAAAGTCAGGCTTGACTTTTTCACTCTGAACATTTCTTTTCCCTTTTCATTCATTATCCAATGGTCATACTTTTAAAACATTGAACACTACTCACATATTTTGATTTCATGTCATACTCAAACTGTACTGTTCCTGCGTAGCAAGTTTAGAATTTTAATTATAGAGCAAATAATCCCAGAGAAGCCTAGTTTTCCTCAGGTAGATTCTCTGAATTCTCATGTCTCCAAAGGAATTCCTGAGGAGAACGCACATCACGCAATGCCATCCCACATACTTTGCATCTAATGATGGCTTGCAAACAAGTCTTTATGCCCAAGCCAAGCTCCATTTCACAACACTACTATCTGTCCAGGACAAGCTTCCCATACAAAGTTATACAAATCCAGCTTAACTAAAATTTTTAACAGTTAACAGTCTAGAGCTCTTTTCTCCTCTTTCTTGAATCCTCACTGTGTCACAAGAGGAAAGGCTTTCAGGTATGTACCAAGGTGTCTAACCATACCGTCTTTTGGTCATCTTCACTAGGGTTCCCAAATTCATCATCTGATTCCTGGAACAAAAGAGACCCAAAGATAAGTATCACACTTTACTTTGTCCAGTGGCTACAGGAGAGTGCTCAGAAACACTGGACTTGCTTATGTTTGGACATTCAGATCTCTTCATCGTGACCTGACCAAGGAATTGTTTCCCCAGTGCTGAATGGAGCTCTCTACAAAGTCGTTAATTTAGCAAATAAAGCAAGCTCCACCTGGCAGTGCATTTCAGTAACTCCAAAGGGATTTAACTTTAATCGAGCAAAGACACCAAAAAGCAAACTCCTTAGGAAAAAGGGAATACTTCCATAGCACAGTTACAAATCATACATCTGAGCCAAGGCAGGCAAAAACATATCAAAAACTGACAGTCCAATGCAGAGCAGATTTATTAGCCAAAGCCTGGAGGCATGTTAGTAACACCTATTTAACTTGTTCCTCTTAGTCTCCTTCCCATTTTTTTTAAACTGTCATTTATGACAGGTTTGTTCTCCATAAATGCAATTTTTGATGAAAATCTATTTTGCTTCACAAAGTGAAATTAGACTGGAATAAAACACTTCAGTTTGAAGCATTCTACTATAACAGTATTTAGAGCCAGTACCATTTTATTGCTTCTCTGAAAAGCTCTGCAGAAGAAACTGCTGCGTAGGAATAATAATGAAAAGCACATTTACCACAACTGACATAGGCAACAGACATTGAGCAATATTATCTTGCAACCCCATATAAAACAGCAAGGTAGGTAATGGCCTCCAACACAACCAAGAACTCATGAATGCTTGTGCAAAGTAGCTGGTGCTCTGTCACATGTCACTTACCTCTTCATCCTTCTCTTCACTATCAATTACACTTCCACGATCACTATCTACAGATCCTTCTATTATAAAAGAAAACAGAAAAGTTAAGATCAGACATGCCATCCATACACACAGCAATGTGGACACCAGACATACCAACAGCAGCTTCAAAGGCTTTGTGAAGAGAACTAAACATTAAGTGTAAAGGAGAGTGTATTGGAAGTGCTTTGAATGCTGCTGGAATTTTAACTTACTGCATTTCGAATATGCAGAGCATATGTTACTGAGAAATTACTGTTTTGCATACCAGAAAAGAGGTTGTTTCAGCATAAGGTACATATTTTTTCCCCCAACTAATTACAATGTGAATCTAAACATCCAAGAACACACACAGTATAACTCAGGCCAAAGCCTTAGATCAGAAACTCGCATATGAGTAGAAGGTTGTGCCAGCACATACCTTCACTAGAGAGATCTCCAAGGCCAACATCATCTTGTTCCATAAACTGCTGAGAGCCAATTAAGTAAGGTAAAGGCCTGTCAATATAGAGATCCTGGAAAGAGACAACATCATGTTTTTCCGACATCTTGGAACAGCACTACACTGCTGCTGAAGACAGAAGTCTTACACCCCTTGTTTTAACTCAAGGAAGGTACATGCTTATTTAAATAGAGTCACACCAGAAACGTGCTTGAAGTCAGCATGCAGCTATGTGGGCCATCTGAGGTTTGCTCCTTTTAATAAAGGGAGCTACTTCTATTCATGTGGTCCCAACTGGTTTTCTAGGTGTTATCTAAAAGAAGAATGAATATCCTTGCAAAGACTTGCAGGCATGAGTCTCAGCCCAAGTTCTGCACCTAGAGTTCTTAATTACTTGGGAGAGTAAAAGCCACCTATGAAGCTATAATTTGTACCTAAAAAGCATGAAATTTGAAGATCACACTCCAAGCAGAATTGAAGCTTCCCTTTCCAAGTTTACTGCAGTCAAGCTAACTCCCTTTAGGGTGAGATACCATAAAGCTAACCCTAGCAGTTGCTAGACAAGCAGGCTACACAAGTTGAAGCTCAGATAGGAGCACTCCTTCAGATACAGTCATCAAAAGCTCTTTTTAGGTAACAAATATCAGTCTTACAGCAATGCAGTGATACTGCTCACAGAAGCAAAGGGCAAGTCCAACAAAGCCAAACACAAACCTATGCTCCCAGCAAGAACAGGTCTCTCTGTACCTTTGGCTCAAGTATCAGTTCCACCCTTTCATTACTTTCTTCCTCTTCCGAGTCAGAGTTGCCTGCTTTGATGTCAAGCTGTTCAAACGCGCTGTCCAGAACTTGCAACCCATAATTCACTGCTTCTTGGATTTTGGGGATCAGATCAGCTTCTTTCTGTTCCCGTGTCTTTTCCTTTAGTAACAGGAACAACACATTCTCATTGTATTTTACTCAACACTCAATCTCACTGCAACATGCACGCAAAATTTTAACTTCGAATTAGTACAACGAAAGCTTTTTCACTATCTGCAAGAGAAAGACCTTCAGAACTGGTTTTAGCTTAATTCATCTTTATCACTCCCAGAAACAAAGATGTTCTAAATATCCACACCAGTACAGCACTATCTTATTTTTACTCCCAGCCCATCAAGGGAACATTTAGGGTATAATACACCTATACTGTAAAATATACAGAAGGTTCTGAGTTTTTATCCCTGGAAATTGCAGTCCCAAGATTCTGCTTCCCCAATTCATTACCTCTGCATCCAGTAAAAAGGTCTAAGGCTTCAGTTCTCTTGATGAAAACACATGCATAGCCATTTGAAAATCAACACACAAGTCTCATCTACTGGACACAGTACTGAACTTGGAGGTTACTACAATGTATGATAATTTGTTAGGGTCTCCCCAGTGCTACTGTCAGCTTTATGTTTGAATTACATAGACTATCCAACAGAGAGACTTTGAGAACACAGGAAACAGTTTGGTTTGTAAGCTGTAAATACTTGTAAAATAAATTTGAAAATCAGAAGGTAGACAGCAGCTGCAAACATACTGCCAGCACTCAAGGCAGCTTAAGTACCTGCTCTGTTTTGTCTCCAGCATCAGCTTTGGGAATAGGCTCCTCCACTTCCTCATCATATACTCTCTAAAAAGTCAAGGAAAATTAATTTAAGTGAAAACAACATACTGCTGTGGGGGCTAAACCACAGGAACAACCAACAAAATAAAAGATACTGTTAATGTATGATTAATTACACATTAATTCATTACTCATTTAAAAAAAAAGAAGCCATGGGTGATGCCAAGCATCTTCATAACCTTCTTCATGAATTGAAGTCATCATCCTGAAGTTACCATCAGACAGCCTCTCAAGCCAACTGTGGTAATTCCAGAAGGCAAATGTCACTGCAGTACTAGAAGACAAGTTGACCATTTAACTCTCTTCACAACTTGACCCAAATGTTAGAAAAAGCACTGCTTTAATGCCCCTAACATAAAGTTTTTCCCAAAACTTTCAAAGTCAAACCTAGGTTTACTTATGGGCTGTCTGTTTCTCTTTCATTTTCTGTCATTTAATAGTTTTCCTTCTTTAGCATTCACCCTTCTCCTGTACTTACAGAGAAGGTTCACATCCTCCCTCAGTCTTCAGTTTGTTCTCATTATCCCTCCCATCCAGCTCTTTTAGCATTCTTTTGTAGGATCTGCTACAAGGAGACACAGGGGAATAAAAAGTCTCCCTTGTACCTGCATACCTAAATCCAAATCTCTCAAACACAACTGTGGATATCCCCTGAGAAGAGACAGATCTTCACATTATCTAAATTGAGAATTAGAAATGAGGACCTATTTCTGTGAACTTATATTTGAGAACAGTTTCAAGCACACAAGACTTAAGACATTTGGTGCAAGCTGTTCTCAGCAGAATCATTATGCTGAACAGCAAAGGTAGGCCAGAAAATACATTACAGTTCTCAAAAAAAACAACCCAAAAAAACCCACCACCAAAAACCCCCCCAAGAGAAATCCAGATTTCCTTTGTCTTCTCCTCTGCCAACATCTTTTCAATAGAAGCATCATGGCTTCAGATGAGACACGTGTGGCCTGAGAACAATGCTGATCAAAATAAAATACCCCATAAAACTCACAGTGCTAAAAAATCCTCCACAGATGTGAAAGACTAGTAAAATGCTACATCTTAATCATACACCTGCTCCTAGTGATACAATGTTCTAAGAGGCTTTCAAGTCTAGCTTTTACCTTTCTAAAGGAGTAGTATTTATAAAGTGGGAACATGAACCAATAAATAAGCTTATCATGACCAAACATAACAGACAACTGACTGCAGTCCTACACCTTTAATACCAACAGTTTTTAATGTAAAATAACACCAATGGGCAAATTTACGTGATTGTGTACCATTCCTCATCTTTAGACAGGGAAGTGAAGCCAAATGCTGCATTCATGCTATCTATAAAGACATACCAAGACATCCCAAAGATCCCGACTCACTCATAGTCCTAAAAACAAAACTCTGATCTCCGTATCACATATAAACAAATAAGGAAGGTAACTCAGAAGAGGTAAAAGGGAATCTGTCAATATTGGATAGTGCATCGCTCACAAAGGAATTAGGACACCCTTTGACAGAAAGCAACTAAAACTCAATCTGTGAATTACCATCAGACTTGACAAAAAATCAAATCACTTCTCCACGTTACAGTAAGGGAAAACACCAGCGTGTGAAGTACAAGCTTAATGTCATACAAGAACATACTCACATTCTCTATGAACTGTGTATTGGACAACATAAGAAAGTCATTGAAGACATTATGAAGGCGACAGTCTGTGGCTTTTGTTTCACTAATCAATCCATCTACTTGCTTTTTGATTTCATGAGTCCTGGAAATGGTTTGCTGTGAGAATTCTTGTAGAAAATGCAGAAGCTGTTTACAAGAAAGGAAAGCAATAATCAGCACCCAGTTTTTTTTCTTTCAGCACCGTTTCATGACACTGTCAGAGTTGATCATACATTTCAACTGAGCATCAAAATAAACACAGTTTACACTAAAGCAGCCCCACATACACCCAGGACCAGATCTCATCCTACTCCCCACTTCGTTCTGGCATTTCCTTTCGGGCCAACTTCTCATTTTAGTTTTCTCACCCGGAGCGGACGATTAAAGCAGGGGAGAACCGGGCGATCGCCGGGCCCTGACCGAGGCTGCTCTGCCGGCGCTCCGCCCGGAGATGTCCCGGGGCCTGCCGCCACAGCGCCCTTCCCGAGGCAGGCCGCCCGACCCCGGCCGCCGCTCGGGCCAGCGGGCGGCAGCACCGTCCCGCTCACGGGCCCCACCGACACCTCCCAGGCTCCCGGAAGAGGCCGCGGACAGGGTAGCCAGCGGCCCACGTACCCCTCCGATCCCCCGGTCCCGGCCGCACCGCTCACCCCGGCGTCCGAGGCCAAGGACCAGCTCTGGCTGCCCTTACGGATCTCCTCCAGCGACCAGGGCCGCTCCCACACCGGCGCCGGTTCCGCCGCGTCCCGCGGGACCCCGTTCATCTGCGGGAGAAGGACAGTAAGCCAAGGAGCCGGTGGCGTCGGAGGCGGTGCCGCGCCCGGCCCGCCCCGGAGCTCACCGTGACCTCAGGCCGCGCCGCTGCCCCCGCGCCCGCCGGCGCCATGCACCCGCGCGGCAGTCAGCTGAGCGCCGTCACGTGACTCGCCGCCCAGCCCCGCGCGCGGGCAGGACGGCAGGGGGCGCGGCAGCGCCGCGCGCGGGGGAGGAGGGTGGGCAGGGCCGTTCTGCGGCCCGGGGTGAACCCCGACCCCGGGCGGGGGCTGGGCAGGGCACAGAGGCGGCCTCTCTTCCCCACGGGGCTATGGCAGCCGGAGGCCACTGCTGCCGGGAGCGGCCCGGCCGGGCACCCCAACGTACAGCTGCCCCCGGCCGAGCGGAGGAGGCTCGGCCTGCTCCCGGCCGGGCAAGGGCTGCTCACGGTCCCCCCGCGCTGCGCTCCGTGGGCTGTGAGGGGCCGTACCTGCCAGGCGGGCATGGAGAACCAGAGCGGGAGACCCAGCTTCGACCCCTGCGGCCGCTTCAAGGGTCTGCGGCAGCCCGCTGCTGCGGGGTAACGGAGTCGGGCACAGCGGGGCCCCGCTCTGGCCCGGGCCCCGAGTGTCCGGTGGCGGCAGCAGCAGCAGGTGGAGGCGACACGGCTGCAGCGTTCCCTGCGGGGACTGGCTCGGTGCCCCGGCCTACAAGCAGAGAGGGACCCCTCCCTCCTCTGCTGTTACAAGACTTACCTTACAAGTCTGATTTAAACTGAATTGACCTATATAAACCCACACCATATGCGCTAACGTAAATAAATACATAGTGCCAGTCACCAAACTGGGATTCACAGCCGGTTGTCCCTGGTCATTTACAGGTAGGACAACCACTTTTCCCACTTTCTCAATGAGTAATTTCTTCCCAATGAGTTAAAAAAATCTTGCCGTACCACTGTATTTTGTATGTTCTTTATTGCACATGAATTAACCATTACAAGTGAATTAACCAGAAAGGAAATGACAACAAAGTCATCTGCTCTTTCAGCTGGTTAGCTAAATAATCTACTGGAAATTGTCAATTTAGATCAGCCTTTGATAACAGCACATGGAGTTTATTTATTTATTGCACTTGACTACACTGATACCACAGATCATGTAAGGAAACAGGGCAAGGGGGGATGTAGTTCTTACTTGGGTTCTCAGTTTAAATAAGAAAAAACACTCAAGATCTTCAAATACTCACATATTGACTTTAGTAGCTACATTCAGATACTTGAAGGATATTGCTAGATTAAGGACATAGGAACTTCTAAAAGCAAAGTAACATCGTATTCCTTTTGATTCTGTTTTCCTGTGATTCTATAACAACATACCATTACTGAACTGTCTCAGAATTTCAACCATAGCAGAATTTAAAGGATTTTAATATACTGATAATAAAGCGCAAAGTAGCAAAGTACAAGCAGAAAAATATTAGCGTAGGCTAGTTTCACAACAATGTCTTGAGCAAGATTGTTAAAAAACACACAGATGGAATTAATCTAAAATTATTCTCTAAGGCTTTCAGTGTTTTGCCTTAGTTACTGCCTCCGTAACATTAAAAAAAAAAAAAAAAAACACAGAGAATTTTGCCTTTAGTTACTTTTCTGTATTCACTGACAAGTGGAATAAAATCTTACCATTACGATTTTGCAATCAGGCAGCTTCAGGTCTGGGGGTCTTGCAGGTTAGTTTCAGTTAAAAAAACCAACCAAACCCCAAACAAAAGAAACCCACCACCACAACAAAACAAAATAAAAACCCAAACAAACAGAAAAACCCAAACAAAAAAAAAAAAAAAAAAACCCAACAAAACCACCGAAAAACCAACAACAACCCACAGCAATATAGAACCTGAATGTTCCCTTAAGGAAATGTTTCAGTGTGATACATAGAATAGTCTCCGAGCACAGATGGTTACGAATGACACAAAAATCCGCTTTCTAGAACACCCGACCAAAACATTATGGCCATGGTGTCCAAAAGCATTTCAGTCCTAAAATTCCTTTTAGAGAGGAATTCAGACTTCTAAGGGTTAGAGAGAAGATAACAAGAAAAATCACTTGCTGTACCCCTCAGAACTTTCAATAGGAATATGCAATGTAAAGGTATCAAAAATCACATATGTCATCAGGGACTAATCTGCATGTTAAAAACAGAATACGTAAGACTTCCTAAAGCTGAGCTATCTGATATCCCTGCTCACAGGAATGCCTTAGCTCTGTGATAGTGCTTCCTACTTCCATGCAGCCATGAGATCTGTGTCTGTGCAGCTCAGATTACCCAGTACCTTCCAGAGCAGGGCGGAGTGCTTTGTGCTTCTGGAATCAGTTTAGGGGACAAGTTCTTTCCTGCATGGCCACGAGGATAGAAGTTACAGTGAACTGGTGTTCCTTGTACCAGTCATGTTACATGTCTCAGGCAACTGCTCAGCCTTGTGCATTTGCAGCACTGTGAAATGAGCCAGTGGTCTTTTGGTGGAACTCTGGAAGGCTGCAGTGAAAGTGTTCAAGGTGGGCTCAGGCAGTACAGTTTCTGCAAGGTCCTTGTGGATTTAGAGGTGGGCCAGAGTACAGGACATAAAGGGTTTGCATAAAATATGTACAAGACAGATTTGAGAAACACATCACATACGACAGTTGCTGCTCTTCTCTGCCCTCCATTTTCTGGAGAAGAACTAGCACAGCATAATGGGATGCTATAGTTAAGCAGACATGGTGCAAGAGGAAACAAACCTTTATGGATATTTTCCTGGTCCTACTTCAGTCTACTTTTTGCAGTGTTGCCCCATGTTGATAAAAACTACTGCTGATCCTGAAATTGCTTTTTAGGCCTGTCTCAAAATTTACTACCCCAGACTGCTGCCAGACCATAAATCCTCCGGTTAGTTCTTATAAGCCAACACTCAGAACTGGAGACAACGCTAGGAAAAGCTGGCTGACAGTGTGAATACTTGCTTACCCACAGGCTTGGCAGCGGGGGTATGCCTGAAATTACAGCTAGGTCTGGGATTTCCCAACTGAGCTGGGGATGCAGATGTAAACATGTGTCTGTAGTTTGCCTCCTCAACCTAGTACTGAAATTAGCAGTGTTTGGGTTGAGCAGCAGGGGCTGATCCTGGCACATTTAGGGATTCTGTGCCGTAGCAATCTGGATGGCTTTCTCCTGGCTTATATCCCTAAGATTCCTTCCTGTATGAACAAGGCATGGAATGGGAACAAAAAGCAGAGGGAGGGGTACTGCAAACAGTTGAAGTTAACCAGACCAAAGAGCTCACTGGGACTCCTTAAATGACCTGTTTCAGCAAAGGTTGTGTTAGCCTAAAAGCTTGTCCTTTATGTCCACAAAGAAACATCTGTGAACATCAGCACAAGAATCAATTACAAAGCAAAGAAGGAAATCCAGTATTTTAAATTCTTGCACAAGATGACATCTATTCCTTCCCATGGACTTGGTCTCCAGTGGGTACCCGCAATAATTTCCACAGCTCCCCCTAGGATGGCACAGAACTTCTAGCAGCTGCAGAATGGCTGTAAAAGGCTAAAGTCAAGATGATGCGACCTTGAAAGTAATTTGGAGGCCAGTATTCTGCGCTTGTCACAGCTTACTATCTTTTCACAACTTCTGCAGAGATGAAAGCAAACATTTTCATTTGAAGTGGATCCTGTCAAACCAAGTAGTAAATTGCTTTGTCCCAAAAATACATGTATATCATGATAATGATAGACCATATAGCTAGCCTGGATAATGTTTGGAGGTTTTTCCTGTGGGTAAAAACTTTGGCAGAAGTACTGCTTTCTGTTGCCTTACATTAGAAGTGCTAACAAAAGCTCAGACAGTGCATTTATAAATAAGAGAATACCACAGCCAGTTTTCATAATAGCTAACAGAAAGTAAATATGTTTTATAACCTTAGAACAGGATGCAAACAAAAGAAAAAGTATCATACAGGAAAGAACCCACAGTTTGTGCATTGTTCTTCATTTTCCCTGCCACTCCTTGTTCTCATGCACAGGTGGATATCATATGGCTTGGGACAGATATGGAGAGGTGTGGTTGTCCAAGTCTTGCAATTACCAGAGCTCCCCATCCTCCAAGGCCTCCTAGCACCTGCATTGTCTGCAGGCTACAAAAGGACTTGTGGGTGATGAGTAAAGTCATGCCTCAGTCTCTGGTGCTAGAAATAAATACACACATGCTGTCGTTGGACCAGCACAGGAGCCTGAAGCCCCCAGAGGTGCTTTCTCTCCTGGGTCTGATCCTTCCTTGATCATGAAAGTTCATCTCTCATGGTAAAATCATGGACTTGGAGAATGGTTGTTACCCTGAAGTTCCCTTGGTGTGAGGTAGGAATGCCTAATGTGTGAGGAATGGGGGAATTTGACTTTTGGGGTCTATCTCTGTATTCTTCAGTCCTTCACAGACAGGTAATAAGCACTGAAACTGGAATTCTCTAACACACTTAAGGGAGTCATGCAAAATCATGTGTCAAGTCAGTATTGTAGTGAAAAAAATAGAAAAGCTCCTGAATCACAGTCCCATGGTTTTCTACTACTGTCTTTATCAAAACTTTGAAACATGACAGTCACAGGAATAGTGAAATAGTGTTACCCTCCCACTTTTGTAAAGAGGTCAAGAAATTAAACTTCTCATATCAGTTGATAAAGCAACACAGAGCCATGATGACTGTGAACTTATGTTCCTGGTTGGATCAGACTTTCATCAAGCCTGTTCTTGAGAAAAAGGAGTGGCTCCCCTGGAGACTGCCACATGGGAACTGCCCACATAACTAAAGCTAAGGAGATACTCTAGTGATGTGTTTGGTCCAAGCCCTAAAGTCTAATCTGAAGGCTGCAGAAGTTGTATATTTTTTTTTGTCTGTGTGACTTATGTGCAAATATTTATCTGCAAGGTATATACTCTATGTAATCAGCAGTGAATTTTGCAAAATACTTGTTCTCTCATTAAGTATTAATCTAACATGAGGGCCTCTGAACTCTGGCTCTGCAGGATCTGAAAGGGAAAGCTTTTTGATGGAAAGTAAGAACATAGAATTATAGAATGGTTTGGGTTGGAAGAAACCTTAAAGATCATCTGGTTCCAACCCCTGCCTTGTAATGGTCAGGTTGCTCAAAGCCCAATCCAGCCTGGCCTTGAACACTTCCAGGGAGGGGGCATACACAAATTCTCTCAGCAAACTGTCTAATCTAAATCTACCCTCTTTCATCTTAAAACATTACCCCTCATCCTATCACTATAATCCCTGATAAAGAGCACACACACACACACACACACACACACATACACACACACCCCCCGCCCCGCACTCATCTTTCCTGTAGGTCCCCTTTAGGTACTGGAGATGTAGCTGGATCTAAAACTTTAGGAAGAGGCTAAATTCTTTCAAGGCAAGATCTACATATCCTGAAGGAGGAGGTTCAATTCAGCCTACCACCAGACAATCAAGAACTCATTGTCAGAAGAATAAGGTGTTCTGCCTAAAAAGTGCTTTGAAAGGAAGAACAGTTTTACATTGAGCTCTCTATGAAAAACCATAGGCATAACATTTCCTGTTAAGCCCAGGGTGACCTGGGGATAACAAAGCCTAGACATCATAGGTGAAGGGAAGGGAATGCTGGAAAACTGGTGCAAGCCATAGGTTGGTGCACATCATCTGTGCTTTCTCTACACTTGTATGAAACCCTTATATGCAGCAATCTGAGACAAAATATAAAATCATTGCAAGCAATGCTTAATGTGACAAATAATTACCGAGTCTGGTTGTCTGGATGGTGAAATAAATTGTGTTCACTTAATCCATGCTTTAGAGGTTTTTTTAGATTTGTAGGAATATGATTTTTTTAAAACTCTGTAAAGCATAAAATCTCTATTAACAAAAGTGGTTCTGAGAAGAATTTAAGGATGGTAAAAAAGACCTGGTTTATATCTAGAACAAGACAGTGATTAAGACAGCAGATATTATCCCTGGATGTATATAGAATGTGGTGGGTTTGGCTGGGGCAGAGTTAATTTTCTTCACAGTAGCTGATATGAGGCCATGTTTAAGATTTGTGCTGAAAACAGGGCTGACAATACAGGGATGTTTCCATCACTGCAGAGCAGCACTTACACAGCATCAAGGCCTTTTCTGCTTCTCGCCCTGCTCCACCAGTGAGTAGGCTGGAGGAGCACAAGAGGTTGGGAGCGGACACAGCTGACCCCAACTGACCAAGGGATATTCCAGATCATATGACTTCATGCTCAGCGTATAAAGCTGGGGGGAAGAAAAAGGAAGGATGTTCAGAGTGATGGCGTTTGCCTTCCTAAGTAGCTGTTATGTGTGATGGAGCTCAGCTTTCCTGTAGATGGCTCAACACCTGCCTGCCAAGGGGACATGGTGACTGAATTCCTTGTCTTGCTTTGTGTGCATGACTTTTGCATTACCGATTAAGCTGTCTTTATCTCAACCCAGGAGTTTTGTAGCTTTTACTCCTCTGACTCTTCCTCCCACCCCACTGAGGGGGAGTGAGCAAGCAGCTGTGTGGGGCTTAGTTGCCGTCTGGGGTTAAACCATGACAACAGGAGAGGCATTATGTCCTTCATAGTATCTGGTGTTATTTCCACAACACTTACAAGCTTTCATACCTTGTTCTGTAGTCAGATTTGAAATGAGATACTGCCAGGTTGGAGCCTGTTCAGAAGTGAGTTACAAGGATGAAAGGAAATCTGTGCTACACAACTGAAGACCAAAACCACTGTACTCACCTAAGAGAAATTACAAGCTGAATTGACACTCTGTAATCATAGACACGAGGAAGATTTTGATGATAAGGCACTATTATATAGTATGCTGGAAGCAAAGGATAAGACAGGAAAAGTATTACATTTTCTCAATGATGTAAATGTGATTTTCCTGAAATTAAAGTTATAAAACATGTAGCAATTATATCAGAACAACATCAACAATAACAGAATGTCAGGTGTATAGTCTGTAAATCTCAGTGCTTAGGAACTTTTCATTACTTATATATTTATTTCTAAAGGATGATCAAACCTGCACAGATTTCAACTCCAGCATTTCTTCCAGGAAGGTCATGGGATTATGTCATTCAATGTACTCAGTTTTAGGTTGTTTTTTTTTTTTTTTTCTCCTACTGAATTCTTTGCATTAAATACATCCAAAACCTGAATTAATCATTAGTAATACTTAGAAATACATAGTGCATAGGAGGAAATGAATGACAACTTTTATTGCCACTATTTCAAAGTGTTTAATTTACTTTAAAAAAAACCCCAAACAAACCAACAACAGCAACAAAAAAAAAAAAGAAAACCCACCCAACATTATTTTGAGCCCGCAGTTATTGAGAAGTTGGCTCATATGAACCACATGAGGGTCAACAAGGCCAAGAGCAAGGTACTGCACCTGGTTCAGAGCAATCCTCATCAATGCAGTCTGGGATTGAGAGCAGCTCTGTGGAGAAAGGCTGGTGGATGAAAGACTGGGCACGAGTGGACAATATGCGCTCTCACCCCAGAAGGTCAACCATATTCTGGGCTACATCAAAAGAAGTGTGGCTAGCAGTGAGAGGAGGTGATTCTGCTGTTCTACTCCACTTTGGAGGGACCTCACCTGGAGTACTGCATCCGCATCTGGAGCCCACAGCACAAGAAGGACATGAACCTGCTGGTGCAGGTCCAGAGGAGGGCTACAAAAATCATCAGAGGGCTGTAACACCTCTCCTCTGAAGAAAGGCTGAGAGAGTCTGGGTTGTTCAGCCTGGAGAAGAGAAGGCTCCAGGGAGACCTTATTGCAGCCTTCCATCACTTAGAGGAAGCTTATAAGAATGATGGGGACGGTTTTTTTTACCAAGGTGTGTTGTGATAGGACAAGGGGTGATGATTTTCAAGTAAAAGAGGGCAGTTTAGGCTAGCTGTAGGGAAGAAATTTTTTACAATGAGGATGGTGAAACACTGGCACAGGTTGCCCAGAAAGGGGGTAGATGCCCCATCCCTGGAAACATTCAAGTTCAGGTTGGACAGGGCTCTGAGCAATCTGCTATAATTAAAGATGTCCCTGCTCACTGCAGGAAGGCTGGACTAGGTGACCTTTAAATGTCCCTTCCAACCCAAACCATTTCATGATCCTATTTAGCTTGCAGTACAGCCAAATAATATTGGATTTGTCGGTCCAAAGTTTCTAAATGCAATCTTGAAATCATATGCCAAATTTCCTGTAGCTGGTGATAAATCTCTCACAGGAACACATTTCCAATTGCATGCCAGTATATATAACAAAATTTTTATTTTTGAAATATAGGTAGGGCCACAGTCCCTTATTTCATTCTAAAAAGAGGTTGCAGGAGCAAGAGAAAGCAGAGTGTTTGATTAGCACTCTGGAGTTTATCTCTGCTTGTGTAAATATTTTGCACAAGTAAAAGCAATCATATACTCTATCAGTTATTCAGGTCAAAGCCTGAGCAGTCCCACAGGAGCAATAGCTTTTTGATTTGAGAGGAAATGTGCTTATTGTAGTTGAGGAGAATCAATACTTGCATTTCATCAGAAAAGCATTTCTTCTAGTCATAATGCTTCCAATGAATACAAAGTTCTGTGTTCAGTCTTTTACCCAGGCCAGCGCTCTGCAGAATCAAACATTTTTTCATTTCCAACTGGCAAAATTCCAGTGATTTCTTCAGAAATTTCAACATAAGTGCATTAGAGTAAACTTTTTTTTTTTTCCTGCTAGACTTGCTCTATATAAAAGCTCCATAAAATATTTGCTCTCAGATTCCACGTAAAGCACTTGCAGAGTTCTTCTGGAGATTTGGAGCTCTTTGGAAGCCAAGCATTCCACAATGGTAAGTCAAAGGTTTAGATTTAGGAGGAGGGGGGGAAAAAAAAAAAAACCAAAAACAAAAACACTTATGTTGAAATTTCTGAAGAAATCACTGGAATTTTGCCAGTTGGAAATGAAAAAATGTTTGATTCTGCAGAGCACTGGCCTGGGTAAAAGACTGAACACAGAACTTTGTATTCATTGGAAGCATTATGACTAGAAGTCATGCTTTTCTGATGAAATGCAAGTATTGATTCTCCTCAACTACAATA
>JANVCC010000106.1:1649662-1766716 GCA_025345505.1 Todiramphus chloris collaris | reverse complement strand
AAAAAAAAAAAAAAAAAAAACCACCCAAAACCAAACGATGATACAGATAGCTCCCTGCTTTAAAACTGTAAAAGAAGGGCACTTAAAAGAATCACCTAGTTTTAAAATATGGGTATATTGTACTAAAAAACTGCAAGTTGCAGTGAAAGTAAGGCACCTTTGTGAAGGTTACTGTGATTTTTTTGTTCTCCATTTTGTAAATCTTTGCAAGAATCTGTACACATGTATCTCTTGTTCTTTCACTTGCTGTCATCCTTTTCTCAGAAATGTTTGTTAAAATATTCAGAATTTTGTAAGCTTTTAGGATCATGCTTTTAAACTCTACACATGTGAAACACAGTTGAAAATACAGTCCCTTTACAGTGAAAAAATGTAATACGCAGTGTATTTTGTCTGGTTTTTTTTTTTTTTCCTTCCTCATCTACCAAATTGTGTAGTGGTTCAGCTCTTCAAACCTCCAGATGTGTTTGCAGAATCTGAATCAATAGTTAGGTAATGCTAAATATATAAACAAAGCCCTATGGCCTAGTTTTCCTTTAATTTATGCTCATGTGAGCCCCAAAGGTACAGACATCAATTACTACCTTTAATGAGGATCTCAGAAAGTTTTACAGAAAAGGTAGTAGTTTCTGTAATATATGTAGATTCATAAATAAAAGGAGAAACTGTCATCTACTTCTTTCTCTGCCTCAGCTTTCCTGAGGGCTTGTCTGTATTCAGACAAGACTTAGTTGAACAAAATGATCTGGTACCTCATTCCACATTAATTTACCCATTTTCAAAGGCCATTAAATCCAGTTTGGAAGATTCTACTCTGCAGAATCACTAGTGGTGTCCCCTTTTTAAGGGAGTAAATGAGTAAAAAAAATATATATATATTCCTTGAAGTTCCTTTTTCCCAGACCACCCAGTACAACACAACTCTGATGTTTAACAAAGAGCCCTTGACATTAGTGTAACAGTAATCATCTCTGCCATGTCTAATAAAGGACACTGTTTCTGCCAGTGCTTTTCTTATCTGTTTGAGATTCTCTGTGCTCAGCCTCCTTACATGTGGGCCCTTTACTTCTAACTATATGTTACTTAGCTGATGTATCCTTTGGTTGTTCCAGCATAAAGCCAGTTCAGACAGCAATTAGACACTGCAGGCTTCCCCTTTTGTCTCTGTTTAGATTCAGTGGAAAGTCCAGAACTTTGGTCTTTAGAGACAGGATCATGCACATGTTCATCTGACTGTCATTTCTGGGAATAGATAAGGACAAGTATCGGAGCAAACAAAGGATAAAACATTGACAGAAGACAGTCCAGCACAGCGAAAAGAGGATTTTAGTCTTTTCTATGAACACATGAATGACATCAGTAAGACCTCTGGTAGAACTGGCCTGTGGTGTTGCAAACACCTGAACAAGTTTGGAGGAAAGCCACCACCAAACTCAAGATAGGTGATTAAGATACAGCAAGCAGTATCCCAAGCATGTTGAGATCCTCTGTGGAAAGCTATGATTCCCTGAGGTCCCAAAGCCCCAGAAAGCTGCACAACACAGCCATACAGTTCCATGCCAAATACATGTGGAGCCTCTGCAGAGACCAGCTGCAATGTTACATCCTACAGCTTCACGGAACAGAGTTGCTTAAAGTTTTACTCTGGCTAGGAACAACAGAATAACACAGTTTAAGAGTTAAGTCATACTTCTTAACTTCTCTCATTCTGGCTATGGTGCTCAGCATGGCAGCTGGCTCTATTCTACCCCAAAGCTTCAGGAACTCCAAATCACAGAATCACTATGGATATTAAACATTACATCCTTCCTAGACCACTCCTCCTCCCTTTCACTGCACCTTAAATGTCCCTCGGCCCTGTAAGAAAGCAGCACATCAAGGATTAAAATAACAATTTTTTTTCCACAGCAGACAGAGGAGATTCCCCTTGACTCATGAACTACCCAAGGTTCAGGACCTTTCAGTGTCTTTTGACATTCATGATTCAAGTAAACCAAGGTAGACAGCAGAGCTGCCAGATACACTGCTGTTTTAAACCCCAGTTTCAAGTAGCAGCCGCCTCTGGAATTCAGAATGGTAACTTGGAAAGGTCTACTAATTATATAATCTTTTCATGTTAATCTGCAAGTGCTATCAAGAAAATTTAAATAACTTTCTTCATTGCTTCTTGGTCTCTCACCATTCCTAAACTTGTGCCTTAAGTTATCCAGTTGGAGCAATCCCTTCCTTTCTCATGCTTCTGCAGTCCCTCTATCCCAGTGTAACTGCCATTACAAAGTTATGCAGGTGTTTTCAAAAGTGTCCTGGTTGTTCAGCAGGTTCCAGCAGACATCTCTGAAGAGCTGTTACGGATGTTTAGTTGTTGCCACCACTAGGCAAAAGCTGCTGCCACTGCTAGACAAAAGGAAGGGTGAACCATGACATATCCAGACCTGTGTGCATGTGGTTTGACAAGATGTCTCGTGAGCTGCCAAGTGGGATGTACAGCACTGGAATTTTACCCTGAGACACTGATTTGTGTCTCTCTTCTTTACCCAGCCACCTATATGAAAAAAAATGACTGGAATATAATTATATCTGAAATCTCCATCCCCCTGCCAAATTTGGAGCAATTGATGTACCCAAAAGTGAGGCAAAGGGATGCTATACAGTGATTTGCTAGAGAAATAGCTACACCTACCCAAAATCAATAAGTAAAGCTCTAATAAGTGTCTGATGGGGCTTTCAAGTGTATAATAATATTGAAGCTTTTTGTGATTTCTTGATATTAGGCTTTGGCAGGGAGTGATGCTGCTGACATATTTCTGTCATATCATTTTGTCTCTTCCCACCTAAAGGAAAAATTCATCAATGCAGTGAAATAACTGGAGTGCCCTTTTCCAACATTTTCATGTAAATATAAGTTTATTTCTAATTTTTGCTCCAGATTCAGTGGCAGCTTTTGAAAAACAAAGATAATCAAAGTGGAATTCAATTCATGCCACTGGCTCTGTGTCTTTTTTACAGAAGAACATTCTGGCTTTCCTTCTTGCAATGGGCATCGCAGTGACACTGAGTGATGCATACTGCTTTACGAAGATTAAAAAACCAGGGGAGACTAACGAAGGTAAGAACAGGGAAGATACACTTGATTGTTCTGTGGTAGCTCGGCTTTGTGTGCAGCTGCCAAGAACAGCTCAAAACACAAGGGTGGGGGACGATATCACAAAGACATGAATAGGAGGTTCCAGCACCAAGTTGCCAAAAATAGGGAAAGATAAATTCTTCCCCTGGACTAGATACGGTTGCAGCACTATTAGTGCTATTGGTGATAGGTTGCTATTGCTATTCCAGCACATTGAGCTGGTGCAGGAGTTGAGAGCAGTTCTGAATAGAGTCTGGTACCAGAGGACAGACATGGTCATTTGGTTGCTCTCCTTCATGCCAGATCTGCCACACTGAAGTTGTCTCTAACAAATAAAAAACAAACAAATTCAGGCTCTGAATTTTAGTCTGGGTAATAACCTGGAGAACAATATGGCTTTTACTTTACTATTGCCAAGAAAAACATTTTCAAAAAACTTGAAATTATCATGAAACTCTTCAACCTGTCTTACACAGGCTGCATCCTGAATGGGAAACTATACCCCTTTGGAGAGATTGCACGGACAGAAGATTGCCACAGGTGCAGCTGCAGCCAAAATGCCATGCGTTGCTGCTCGCTGTAAGTTTGACCTTCTTACTAACATAAGAAAAGCACAGCTTTCCATTTCCTGGGAATAAATGAGTTTCTAAGAGCACTAGAGAGCCTTTCCTCACCCACGTCACAGAACTAGGGCAAGCCACATACGGCTTACGATCATTTGGGTCCTTGGCTGTATTTACCTTAGTTCACTTCCTGCTGACTGGGAGCAAACACGGACACTTCCAGACCCATCCTTTCGGTGCTTCACTATAATTCTGAGGAACTTGTGAACCCCTCTTACACTGCAGTTAAGCCTTTCCTTAGAAGGGAAAGTAGAGGTAGAAAGGAATTCATTTCACAAAGGACTTGAGTGAGGCTCCTCTAAAGGGCTTATGATAATCTGAATACCTTTCTGAAGGTGCTTTTCTCCAGTGACTATTCTGTCCCTAGAGTGACAAAGCTCTGCTCTAAAGTATCTATCTCCAACATCCTCCTTTCCTCTTACCCTGCCTTCTCAAAGGACCAAAATAGCTTGATTATCATCATTGCCTTGGCTGAGGTAACACTCAGTCTGTCAGGAAACAGCTACCACTAACAGTAACAAAAAAAAAAAGAACAGAAAGAGAGACAAAACAAGCCAGGATCATGTTTAGGTCACCTTGTAGAGTGTTATGCTAGAAATCCCTGTGCTAGTGCTGAGCATACTGGTACATCTACACAGTGCAGTGCAGTAAGTCATCATATGAGGCTCTGGAAGCTGTAGCTTTGTGGCACTCAAGCTAGACAGGGTGGTCTTAGACATCTCTGAAACTATGGCTAACTCAGCATTAATTCAGGCTCTAATCACTAAACCACTGAATCTTTTATTGCTTTCAATCTAACATTTGCTTTTTCTTTGCCAATGACAGCTTCCATACTCCTGTCAGTTATGACAAAGAGAACTGTAAAGTTGTTTTCAACAATGAAACCTGTGACTATGATGTGGTGCAGAAGAGTGACCCCTCAAAGAAGTGTTTCGTCTATGCTAGTGTGGGCTAACAACCTACCTGCTCTGAACATCTCTGCACTGTGGAATTCCTCCCCTTCCTACAGATGCTTTGCCATCACAAAGAAGCTCAAAGATGTGGGAGGTCTTGTAAGAGAGTACTTCAGCAGCTCATGTCTAATCTCCTAATTGTTCTAATTCAGTATACGAGAAGCACAATCAGATACATATTCCGTCATTACTTGTATTGGTAACACTGAGCTTTTCTGAGTACAATAAATCCATGTGAAATATCCATAAATGCTTCAAAGTTATTATTCCTTTTATGTAATAACACATGGTGATGTCATGTTCTTTGAGAAAGGAATACATTTGCCTCACTACTCCAACATGCCATGAACCATTCCCCTGACATAAGCAGCTCCCATTTTGTAGGTTCTGTTCTAGCCTAGGGTTAGAGCTCACCAGGTATCCATTATCATTTGGAAGAGATGTGCTGTTTGGACCGTGCTGTACAATACCTCCTACTCAGGGTACACCTGAACTGCTGCAGGAGTTTTGGCAAGACCTGTGCTGCTAACACCCATGACCTCTGAAAAAACAGTGAGGATGAAAGATCATAATCCTTTTTCTCTCCGTCCCCCACCTTTTTTTTTTTTTAAATATTCTTTTCAACAAAGTTATCATCCAATAACAGCAACTGTTCCTCTCCATTGTCCACTCGGACCTGCTCCCAAGAGTCCTTCCCCAAGCTCCACTCCTGAAAAGTTGCACATACCATGTGACAGTAATGGTTCCTGTCCACAGTGAAAAAGAGATCTAGATCAGCCCCTGGAGACATGGATTCCTCATGGCAGCAGAGCTTGAGGTACTAATAAAAGGCAGATGCTCTCCATCTCTCCTGTATAAAAATTCCCCAGGGAACATGGAGAAGTCCAGACAGTGTTTGCCTTCAGAACTGAATCTCCCAACTAGCAGTTGGCAATATCCCAAATCTGCTCACGTATAGGAGACCAGGTAACAATACTCTCTGAAACGCTGCTTCTACATGGCCTCCTCATTTCAGAATTATTACAAAACCACATTGGCCTTCAGTTAACTGACTGCGTATTACAAAACCACAATGCTCTGCAGCTGTATGGTCTGAAAACAACCACACCTTCCAGGAAGAGAGGACTGTTTAATGGTGCTCTATAATCACAACAAGCTTGTTGTCTTGTAAAAGCTGAGCATTCTTAGGGCAGGGATCATCCCTTAGACCAAAAATCAATTTTTAGCCTATATTTATTCAGCAGGGGTACTTGCTTCTGGAGACAATCCATCTCAAGCTCTGTAAGCCATCAGTAGAATCAGAAGAATTTAACATGGCGTGTTTTCTCTGGCTTTGGTTTTGGTACTTTGCCTATGAACATTATTTTAAACTTTCTTAGGGCTTCACTTAAGGTACATCCTTCTGGGAAAAAAAAATTTCCAAATAGTTTGCAGTCACTGGCATTACATACTTCTCCTTTTAAAGTTCTCAGCATTGCAAGCTGGATATCAGTCAATAACACAATTTCTGTACAATTGGTTCCTGCAAGGCTGCAAGAATATGGCAGGATGGGATTAGAATGTATTCAGCTTTTTCCAGTATAAACATTTACACGTGCCTTTCTAAAATCTGACTTCCAGTCACTGATTTAATCATGACATTCCTCTAAACAGCAGCATGTGGAAATGAATGTTTTCACATTGTTTAAACTCCTAAGATAAGCTTTCTCCAAAACCTTTTTTTATCCTTCAGGAGAGGAACAGTTTTGAAACTTGTCCTGACTGACTTTTCCCCTTTTCTGCCAGTTCATATCAAAATTACACAGAGCACAGCCTCAGCTGGTACCTGGAGAAATGTTTTCACTTACAGAACAAACAGCTGTAGCTGTTTAGGGGAACTAATGTTTTGAGCATGGAGATCCAAAGACTTCCTACCAGGTAATTCACAGAACTGTTGAGAAAAATTGTTTTTCATATTATTTTCTTTTTAATCCTAGTTTTATAAAAAATAAACATTTTCATGGTTAACAAGTGACTTGGAATTTCCTCATGGATTTTTTTTTAATTAAAACCATTAAGTGCACACATGGAGATTAACATCCAGTTTGTTGTAGTCTAGAACTGTGCCATGTGATACTGGAATTAATTCAGTATTCTAATTTTTTCCCTACCAGAGTCTTACAAATTAAGGCTACATTTTTCTTTTAAAACTTACAAAAATCAGTTTATTACCTCATAAGGTCACATTCGTGTTCTCAATATTAGTAGTTCCTCAGTAGGGTTTCATATGTTAAGCGTTTTACATAGATTTAGTTTGATTTTAAATTAAATTGAATTTCATTCTACTTACTACCTTATTTGGACCTTTATTAAAGGTCCAAATATTAAATAATATTAAAATTTATTTATTTATAATTAAGTGCCTTATTACCTCCTGAAGTCCCAAGAGTTTCTGTAGACTTTAGGTGCCAGTTTTCTTACAGATGAAGGTGACTTTCTCAGTGGAAGATTTCCCACTTACTGACAGCACCAGTAAAAGCATGAGTGACTGAAACATATTAAAAAAAAAAAAAAAAAAAGAAATCTAGCACAGGCTTTGGATCTCGTGCTTAATATTTTCTTTAAGGTTATAGTTCTGGGAAGAACCAGCACATTTGACCTGCATGATTAGCACATCCTTTCATAAATTATCTGTAGGTGGGGAAGCCCGTCTTCCTCTGCAAGGACACCTCCTCCGCCATATATACTTGAATCAGAATCTGAACAGCCCAGCACAAACAAGACCAGACACTGGACAAGCAACAAACTGAATTCTGGTGGGTTTACAAGGACAAGGAAATGTAGAGAGAACTTACCTCCAGAGAATAGTCTGGCTTCACTGAGACACAGAAATTCCCTCCAGATGTTTTAAAAATGAGTTTCATTATGCAATTGGGTTTTCTATTGCCAGAGTAGCTAGCACTACTGAAACAACTTCTTTCCCTTTAAATAAAATAATTTTAGTAATGAAGCTCAGGAATCTTGAATATCTCTTGCTATAAACCAGAAAGTCTGTCTACTGAAAGGGAAAATGGCTAAACTTTGCCACAGGTAATTTTCCTTTTTGTTTGTTTGGTTTTTTTGTTTGTGGGTTGCTGTTTTTTTCGTTCATAAGATGATTGAGCTGCAGGAAAACATGATGCTACATGACTCACTGTTTTGAATTCTTATTATTGTTATTCGTGTACCACCAAAGATGATGGAAATGTGTAGGGCAGAAACACAGTGAGGTACCAGTTCAATTTTCCATCCTTAACAGCAATTAAGACACTTGTTGATCACCAGCCAAATTTCAGTAACTTCCTCAGAAATCTCAGCCTCCAAACCTGAAATATTCTTGTGCTTGATTTGCTGGGTAAAACACTGAAGAATAAGGTTTTGCCATTTATATATTTACCCCTGCAGGAAATACCAGGCAGACCATACTAGAGCTCCCTAGAAACAACACATTATTAATATCAGCATAAATTTGATACTACCTGGAGGACCAAAGACATGCTTCCAACACCAGTGTGGTCAGAGCAGAGTTCACTGTTGCAGCATGTAAATTCCACCAGTGGTAAGAACTACAGCAACACTCCCACCAGCCACCCTTCCTATAGCTAATTCCTTAAGCCATGCTTCCAACAAATAGTCTTTGCTTATTCATAGACTTACAATCTCTATTTGCTTAGTCAGGATCAGGGTGATAAGATCTGCTCTGTTTGAAGTCACTGTGGTTTTTTCATTTCTGGAATAAGCTTTTCTGTAATTTTATGATTCACTGAAGATTTCCAGTATCTTTTTATTACCACATGGCTTAAGTTGAAAGTTAGAAGCATAGAAAATACTACATTTCCCATAAATTGGAGATCTCTTTTTGGCTAACTGTTACTCCTTGTCCATGTGGATTTACTGCCTCTGGCCTTCTGTCCTCACTGCTACAGTATTTGGGGCTATCACCCTCAGTGCTAATCGCACTGCAGAGGGGGAGGTCTCCTTGCAAACACAGCCTGGCATTTGCAGATGATACTTTAGATCTTCTTCTCTGTCTGTGTCCCTTGCTTGGCACTAAACCTTCGTCTGGGGATCACGACCTAACGGGATTTTCCAGACTAGTTGAGGAATTACCGGGGCCTTAAAAAAAAAAAAAAAAAAAAAAAAAACCCCCCCCCCCCCCCCCCCCCCCCCCCCCCCCCATTTACACCATAGCGAGAGGGATTTCTGCTTAAATGAAGTGTTTCTCTTACCACTGAAATTGCAGTGAATTAGAACTGAAATTTGTCCCAGGAATAGACACTCTGCTACAGATGGAAGGAGATAGGGGTATTCGGATCAGGGGAGAAATGGCATTGCTGTCTCCAGCTTGGGCTTCCCAGTTTGAATTGAGACCTCAGTTCAAATGTTTACTATGCCCCATATTACGTGGGACAAGTCACTCTTACCCTTTGTTCCCCTTGCCTGTGAAATTAATTACCATTATTTGCTAATTCTTATGCCAGGAGAGAATTCAGGACATAGAATTTGATGTTTGTGGGTGTATGAACCTCAGTGTTCACAAAAGTGTTCCCACCAAGATAAAACTTCCTTCTACCACATTTACCACTGTTTCTGTGTAAACAATGCACTGTATATTTTAGTGCTGCTTGCTTGTGCTTTTCCTTGAAACATTTGTTCTCCCTCTCATATGAATGTGGCAAGCTTTGTTTAACAATTGTAAAACCAATGTACCTTATATGTATCACTGTTAGTTTAAGGTCAAGACAAATTTATTTGTAAAATTGTGTTTACTTATGATCTGCGAGCTGATATGCCTTATGCTTCCTTTTGCTTTCCTCTCTCAATTACAGTGGCTCAACCTACTGGATTTAATGACTGGATATGTAAACTTATCTTCCCTAAGGAGACCTGAACTTATTCTCTCCCGAAGAAAGCTGATCCCTCCCAGGAATGCGAGTACTACTGAAACGCTGGGTTAAGAAACAAGGTTCCTGAACTGCTTTCATTCTAGTGCATCTCTTCTAGCTTTAAGTTGTTCAGAGAATAATTTTTTTCATAAGTATTAGCTAGTTCATTGTTGTTGTTTATTTGTTTGGGGTTTTTTTTAATAATATTACTGCTCTGAAATCATGCTGCCTTTCTCTCTTTTGATTGTCTATCACTGAAAGATACGGAAAAAACAAGGCTGATAATCTTGCATTACTGTCATAATCTCTGTGGTTGAGAGAGAGATGTAACCAGAAATCCTACACAAAGAATAAGTAAAATAGTGAGGTAAATCTTCATGAAAATCCTTGAGATTTTTACATGCCTTAGGAAGGCAGGATAATTTGTTCATCAGCGTAAGTGGAAAGAGGGCACAGAATTGGACAGGGCACTGATATTATTAGAATGCTGTTAGTAAAAAATAAACCAATTGGAAGGACAACATGAGATTTCAACAGAGCAAAGTGTGTTGGAGATACCCGTTCCCCACACAAGTAAGGCACCTATCAACCTGTACAGGAACAACATGAAGAAGAAACTCAGCATACTATGAGCCATAAAATTACCTCAGTAGCCAATATATGAATGGACTATCTACATAGAGTTTGCTGCTCTGAGTGGTTTCAGCTCCCTTCTGTCATCCTGAAGAAAGATTTATCCAACCTAATGAGTTTAAAAGCCAGCTAAGTTGTCCCCCTGAGTAGTGGCCTCACTGTGACATGCATTGTAATAATACTGTCATTCGCACCCAGACTTCCTGAGTCAGCTCTCAGCTCTGTTTGGACAGAAGATGTTGTATTGGGTCTAACTGAGCTGGAGTTAATTTTCCCTGCAGCAGCCCTCCCAGTGTCTGTGCTGTGCATTGAGAGCTGGGAAGGTGCTGATAACACTCCCCAGTGTTGTGGCTCCTGCTGGGCAGGGCTCGCACAGCACCAAGGCTGTTTTTCCAACATTCCACCTGCAGTGGGATGGGGTGGACAAGATCTTGGGAGGGAACGCGACTGGGACAGCTGACCCAAACTGACCAAAGGATATTCCATACCATATGGCATCAGCTGAACAATAAAAGCCAGAAAAAGGACAAGAAGTGGCACCCTGTTGTCCTCCAGAGCAACCACTACTTGTTTGGAGCCCTGCTTCCTGGAAAAAAGGGCCAGACAGCACCTGCTGATGGGAAGCAGAGAATAAATCATTGTTTTCTTTTGCTTCTGCATGCACAGCCTTGCTTCACTTTTTCATTAAACTGCCTTTGTCTTAACCTACAAGATTAATCTTGTTTTCTTCCTCCAGTTCAGCTGAGAAGGAGGGGAGGGAGTGATAGAGCAGCTTAGTGAACATCTGGCATCCAGACAAGGTCAAACCACCACAGATATGGAGTAACCACTGCAACTTGGATTTGAACCTCTACTCTCAAAGCTACACAATAAGGCAACACAACTGGGCAGTTAGTTTAGGTAGTGCAAACTATCCAGCCCTAGTAATAAGGGGAAGACTTCTTCACCTACCAGTGCTACACAGTTTGAAATATATAAGCCAGCTAGATTAAAGCTAAGCAAAATGGGCCTGTACTTGACTTCTTTACTATCAAATTACTGTTCTAGGCACTTGGAAAATGTGTCCACTCCTGACATGCACAGCCTCTGCAGAAAAGGGACCATTTCACCCTGGTTACAAGGATTAAGAAAGAAAATACACTATGCCTATTTTTCTACAGAGGACAGCAGCATATAGGTCTTCTACACGACAGAAAACTGAACAAGGAAAAGAAGTGATTATCTAGGACACTTTTCTAAGGGCCTACAGATGCCAGCCACTCGCTACAGAAACCCTGCTTTACATGCAACCTTTCCAACCACAAGAGCCTTCTATCATCTTCAGCAAATAAACAGAAAATCTGAATGATTGCTCAAAATTTCCCTCTTTTAAAACCTAGATGGTTCAAACTATGAACGCAGGGCAAGTGCTAAATATTCCTTCCAGGCTTGAAATTCCTTTCAAAGCACGTCCCGTAACTGCCTTCCAGATCTGGTTTGTCACAAAAGCCACACCTATTTGTTCAGTGTCTTTTAGAAACAAACTTTCCTGCATATAATTGGCTTATTTTGATAACATCCACCCCATGAGGTCATTTTGCAGGGACCTCATTGGAGTTATTAATGCACCTTCAGTTTGCTCAAGGACTGATAGAATAAATTGCCTCTCTATGTAAGTTCTCTGAGAAGATTAGTTTCCTACAGGCTGTTTCCTCACTGAAAGCCTCATAATTCTGCAAGAATGGTGAGTCCTTACATCTTATACTGTAAAAGACCATGGTAACTTGTTACAGATTTCAGAGGCTTTGTTGGATTTCTCAGTACTTTGAGACCTAAGCAACTTGGAAAAAGTATAAAAACCTGTATTTTGGGGGGGAGGGGTGTGTGAACAGCAACAACCAAAACCAAAGGAACAGTCAAACAGGCACAGGCAGATAAGAAACTTGGATAAAATAGACGGACATCTCCTGTCATGTATATGCTTAATAGGACTCCAGCTAAGGCTTTTTTTTAAAACCTGTATTCATTTACATGTGATGTTTGGAGATAATCTCTTTGTCAGCAGAGAGCAGCTCTGTTGTGTCTCAACCTAAAATTTGCCTTAATTTTTGTGAAAAGATTAAATAATTTCTGAAAAATCAAACTCAAAAATGTTACCTTGACTTTTACTCATTTGCAGCTTTGTTGCAGTTCTGTGAATTTTAACCTGTCCTGCAAAATAAAGTACTAGTTTTTCCTCCTCTTGTCTCTCAGGTATGACTTTTTATAAGTCACCTGTTCTCCTCTGTCCAAACCAAACACAAATACATACAATTTCTGTGTATATGTATGTCATTGTTTATTCCTGGTCTACCTTTCCTCTCTTATCAAAATTTTTTAATTCATGAAGGCTAATTCCATCTTCAAGTCTTGTACTTATTTCCTACATATCCCCCAATGAAAGCTCTTCAAACATTTCAAACTAATATTGAAGGGTAAGAGACTAGCTGAGGAATTTAAGGTGAACTTTCAGAAAAAGCTGCTGACAAAGGTTATAGAATGTAGAATTATCTAAGTTGGAAGGGACACCTGTAGGTCATTTGGTCCAACCTCCTGCTCAAAGCAGAGACAAGTCTTGAGAGTTCAACTTTAGCTGAAGTCCTTCAGCTTTTTCCTAGTCCTTCAATATCAGGGTGAAACATCCAGTGTGTTCTTCAGACTCCAGGGAAGGAGTTTTTACAGCTACGAGTGTGGTTAGTATCAGAAACAACTAGTGACCAACAAGGACAAGAAAAATTAATGGGAAGCAGAAAGGAATAGAACACACTCCTTTCACAAACAGTATCTGGGTCTACCTGTCCTGTGTCAGACAATGCTTTATTTTAACAGCTCAGAAAGACAGACTGCTCCCCCACCCCAATACTCTGCTTTCTGCTTCTTCTAAATGGTTCAGTATTCATGATTGCATGTTGAAGTGTCTAAAGATCATTCATTGCATTTTCATTTGTAACCACAGTGTATTTTCGTATTTCTAATGGTAGTATTTATCATCAACACATCTTAATAGTTACTTAAGTGTTGATACTAATTATGTTTTCTTGTCCAGAAAACCATTGTGGCCTGTCTTCTTGTCCTCACCGTTACTGTGCCACTGTCCAATGCTTCTTGCTTCCTTCAGCCTTTGGACCCAGAGACATCTGATGATCAGAGCGTAGGTAAGAAGTCAACTGACCTTAACTTGACAGACATCACCACAAGCACTGTCTGATTTTATTTGTCTGTTCCATGCAATTTATCAGAGTTTAGAAGTAAGTGCAAATAGTGGAGAGAAACCACTAGGAAATAGAGAGGAAATGAGGAATGGAGACTACAGAATTTATATGTTATAAAAAAAGAAGGATTTCTCTGAGGAACATCACACAGGCCAAATTACACATGAATTTTGTCCAGGGAAGTAGTGTATGATTAGTTTATCTGCCTGCGTGAAATAGTAAGTCATGTTTTCACGATGGCAGCATTTTCAGAAAGAATGGCCTTTCTTTATGTGTGTGTATAGTCAGCACAAAGCAGGAAACAAAAAAGTGTTCATCACACCAATTGATTTACTCTTTAGTTGTAATCCTATCCCAAGGCAACTTCTTAAGTACAGAATAATTGCTCCTCTTGATTCTGGGGTTGCTCTTCCTGAACACAGCTACACTATTAGTCTGTAGACGAATGGAGCTACAGGAAAATAAGCACTCAAAAAAACAAACATGTAATTATGTGGACACAAGAAGAGCTGATGTCTGCCAGTACATAAAATAAACAGAATGCCCTCAAATAGAGCTCTTTCTGGGAAAGCTAGTGTTACTACTAGAAAAATAGCATTTCCAAAGAAACAGAACATATTTATAGGCACAGACATAATCTAGAAGCCCAGAATCCTCTAATCTCTCTTGTTATGTGTTCATAAAATCCTGCTTTCCAGATCACTTTAGGAAGTCTATTCTGTGACAGTTGGACAGGAACTTTATATTCAACATGTGCTTTCTTCCTGCAGCTGAAGACTGGGAGAAGTTTTCCAGGCAGATTTAGTCTTGCTCCAAATAAGGAGATAACAGTAATTTATGTTAATGAGGGGGAAAGTCAAAGCCTTTTCTTAATTCTGACTAGGTCTGTGCCTAGCTGTCCTTCTGCTGAGTGCTCCAATGCCTTTACTTAAAGAGAAGCTACACCAGGAAACCTGATGCTGCTGAGAACCACAGGGAAGAGTGACCCAACTTCTGTTAGAATAGTTCCTCAGCCTTATCTGTTGAGGAACATCTGTGTTTGCCCAAGAGGGATGTTTATGTAAAAAGCCAGCAAAAATCCCACCTATTTTGTGCAAATAGTGGCTGTTGGTGCAATAGGCCTCACACTGAATTCTGCTTGTGCGCTACTTTTTCAGGCTGTCGTGACTTGAAAGGACAGCTGCATGTATTTGGGTCCAGTTGGAAGACGCAGGACTGTCTTGATTGCTCTTGTTCCAGGGAAGGAATGAGCTGCTGCACTAGGTGAGTTCACAGCAGCAGTGGGGGTTTTCCCCTCCACTGCCATGATACAGCACAAATCACTTTCTGTCACACAAGGGTCCCAGACAAATGATCGTGACGCTTCTCTCACTTCATATCAAAGCTATGCCTTAACCCAACACCATCTTCATCGAGAATTCAAGAAGTTCCTCTGACAAGTACAGCTCATGTTTAACAAATGGTTCATGATTTTTAAAAGACGACCTATTTCTTCTTGAGGCTAAGGCTTCATGCAAGATAATGATTCAAGGGAGAACATGTAGTTACTTAGGAAATTTCCACTGCTCCTAACCCAGATCTTCCCAAAGCCACAAACTGCCTCTCTTTTTCTCTCAGAAGCAGCTCAAGACATGTTGGCCTGTCTGTAATTTTTCCTATAAAGACACCCAAAAATTCATGCAATTCTTGTTTCATGCTGTGGCTGAAGAGAAAAAACAGTGACACTGAATAGCAAAGAAATATAACAAACATCCCTTCAGTGTAAATCAGATCACTAAACTACAACTCCCTCCTCATCCTGCTTAAGCAGCAGGCTAAACAACATTTTCTCTGGGAGCTCTGTGTGAGCTTCCTTTTCTGCTCCTGCACACATCCTCAGTACAGCCTTTTCATACTAAAAGTGTAGATATCATCTGAAATGGAAGCTATTTACTACTTGGTCTCATCACCTCTTTATATTTCTTTTCCCAATGACAGCTATGCAACACCAGTTGGCTACGATGAAAAGAAGTGTATAAGCATTTTGAATAAGGAGACTTGCACTTACAAAGTAGTGGAGAAAAATGATTACTCAAAGGAATGTCCAGTCAATGGATGGGTGGGTTAACAGAGGAGGACTGTTGATTTGGGCGATATTTCCTCTTTTTTTGTTTTAAAGGTGTTCTCTCACAAATTCAAAATCACTGAAAAACACATCTATTGAATGAAGTCTAGTCATAAAACCAACACATAATAAAACTGTATATCTACACACAAAGATTCTCTTGGTTTCTCTGTCTTCTGCTTCTCCATGAAGAATGAAATTATTCCTTCCTTGAATACAGAAATGAAAGCTGACATTTTTAAGCATCCTCAGTAACTGATAAATTTACTTCTTCTCTCATCACACTTCAGTGTCAGGGAGTATATTCTGTTATTTGTGCACAGTTCTATTTTAAAACTGAAATAAAATCTGATGAAGTATCAGAAATTCATGTGGCTTGTTTTCTTCTGTGAGGATGGAAATGTAAAAAATTAACCTTAACAAAAAAAACATGGGAAAGAAGTGAAAAGCAATTTAAACTTTCTGAACACTCTCTTTTCTATGATAATGTCTTGTATGATGATCTTTTAACCTACATGGTTCCCTGAAGCCTGCCCTTCCTATGATCTGAGAGAGCCACCAGCTGCCCGGTCTAACCCAGCACCTACAGCACAGGAGACCCAGGCCTCAGTCTGGGGTTTTGATAAAAGTTCATTTATTCAGATTAAACTTTTAATATTTGAAGTTATTAAATTGGCCAATAGACAAGATTGTGGCTGGTTGGAGAAACTGATCTGGTCTGGGGTCAAATAGGGAAACAGCTCAGCAAATCCACACACAATAACTGAGAAGGAGACAGATGTCAGTACAAGTTCCCCCTTCTGGCACTGCTTCATGTTCTTTATGAAGTTGTTCAGCTGCCTTTTCCCACAAGTCACTGTGAGCATCTTATGGGGGAAATAGAACACGAAGACATAAGAGAAAGAACATATCAGAGCTTCTGTAGTTCCTTGTTTCAAACTGTGGAATGAGCACATATCCTGTTAGCAGGGCCCAGTCCTGCTGTCTGCAAGGGCACGGCAAACCTCAGCTTGTGTCAGCCTTGACCGCACATGCTCCTGTGGGCAATGCAGGATCCTAGGAACTACATCCCAGTGTTTTATTCTACCTCTGCTTCTCTTTCTCCTTCCCCAGGAAGGAAGCCCTGCTGGTTACACTTTTAGTTGCTTTCCACATACCCTCTTGAAAGATGATGTGCAGTGATGTACTTGATGACAACAGTTTCCAAGCCAACGCTGCAAACGTAACTGTGCAATATTGTGTCTTGTGAGACACTGTGCTCATCAGCAACTGGGCCATGAGCCTGTTTACCTGCCTTTCCAAGCTTATGCTAAAAGAGAGCATATTTGAAGGCACCTTCCAAAGACATCATGCCTAGCACAGTCTCCAGCTCTTCGGGGTCGAGGCTAGAGGAGCTGGAAATACTTTGGGAAACTACAGCACCATAGTGTGTGGGAATCCTAGGGTTGCTATTTCCAGTTTCTGCCAAAGGAGATGACACAGGAAGAGTACCAGCATGGATGGAGAGAGACTTTCTACAAAGGCCTGTGACAATAAGGCGATGTGTAAAGGCTTTAAACCAAAAAAGGGTATGTTCAGATTAGACACAAGGAAGAAATTCTTTACTATGAGTGTGGGGAGACACTGGAACTGGTTGCCCAGAGATGTTGTGGATGCCCAATTCTTAAAAGTGTTCAGGGTCATGTTGGGTGGGGCTTTGAGCAACCTAATCTAGTTAAAGATGTACCTGCCTATGGCAAGAGGGGGCAGAACTAGATGTTCTTTAAAGGTCTCTTCCAACCCAAACAATTTTATCAATGTCTTTCTGTCTGCAAGAGACTACCATGTTCAGTTCTAAGGTATGTCCATAGAGAACACCAAGTCTTAAGTAAACTTAAGACCAAAGATTGGTGACCAAAGATTTACTTCCTTTTTTAAGGCCAAGTAAGTGCATGCATCCAAATTCCAGAAAAGCTAGCCTGAATTGGCATTCCTACATGATCCAGACCTATTTAACCACATTGTAAATCCACTCAAGAGCTTTTTGCCAGTACCTGCCAAGTCTTGTTATGATATGTGGATTTACTCTGCTTGCTATGCAGCAGTAGGAAAGATTCATTTCATGTCTAATTCAAAAAGCTTCCAGAGAGCTGTTTGCTCTCCTCTTATCAGCTCCAGGTTTCAACAGGGAAACAGATGATGTTACCTACTGCATCTAGTTCTGGAACACCAAAAGCACAGCAGGAACTTGTCTCCCTTTTGCAACAAGGAGTCTAGCTGTGGAAGGATGACAAAACCCTCAAAAAAATCAAGAAAGCAGAGACAGAGTATACAAAGCTCTACTCTTCCCACTTTTGCCAAGTGATGCTTTGTCTTGGCATCTCACTAGTTCAACACACAGAGCTACAGTCCCATAGAAAGTATATATCCCTCAAAACTTTAGATCTTAACACCACTAGCTCCACATAGTGGAAAGGAACTATTCACAGAAGTGTGAATTATACTCGATTATCCTGACACATTAAAAGTTTAAGAGACTCTGTAGAATCTCGGGAGGCAACGTAGCCCAGGCAGAGAAGAAGAGGTTGTGAACTCTCTTCCCCCTATTTTCTGTCTCCACCTGGCAACACAGAGGCCTCCTGCTAGCCCACCTAGAAAGAGAGGCAGTTTCATATAGCTGGCCCTCTACTCCGGATAATTATTTTCAAGACAAGTCTTTTGAGTACTGAAAACATGTTCTTGCCCTAAAAATGAAATCTAGTGTTTATCCTACCAACTACCAAGCCTTTTAAACCAAACACCGTAACACATATAAATCTGATGTAAGATTTTCCTATTAAACCGTGTTTATCACCTAAAATGTCAGTGAATGGGTTTTGTACCCATTCATGTTTTGTTTGTTAAGATTTTCATCCCAATCTTAAAAATAAAATACAACTTAATCATAAACAAGGAAAGTGCTTATCTCATTTACATTATGCATACCAAAGAAGATAGATTTACAGTTCACATTCTGCTTTGGGCCAATTTAAAAAAAAACCCCACACCTTAGACTCAGTTAATGACAATTTTGCTTGTTCACTTTGCTCTTAGTTAAATCCTCTGTTGGCATTCAGGAAAGTTTGTGTTGGCACCTTCTGAAAGCCTGCAAGTTTCTGTTCAAATCTATTGTTGTTTGCCTGTTTCCCTGGGCCAAGCTATGGTTTATTTTAGGGAAAACTGATTGGCTTTAAAACAGGTATTTACATGAAACTCCAGAACACACAAGTTATACACCAATCTAAACCACTCAGCAAGACCAGGTTACTTTAATACCCCAACCCCCCAGAATTCTGTTTTCACTTTTCATTTCTTTCAGCATGTAAGTCTCAACCACTGAGCCATGCTTTTTACATTTCTCCAGGCTACACTACTTTTGCATAGTCAATACTTCAAGTAGATCTCCATTAAGGAGAACTGATCAAACTGCAGTCCTTTGCCACCATGAGATGATAATCTCCTTCAAAATATCCTAGTATTTTCTCCACTGTAAGAGGCTTCTTCCATTGTTACCCCGTCTTGGTAAAGATGGGGCAAAACTACAGAGACAGAAACAAGCAATTTTATTTATCAGCTAACTATAATGGCTCAGAAACCATGAAAGAATTTGTTCCCTAAGCTGTAAAACACAGAAGTCACTTCAGTCTGATCTGTGAAGGTCAGGGTAGCTGGACCAGGATGAAATTTCATCTTGGGACTGTGTAGCTTCCTTACTGTGCTACCCTGAGCCAAGTGATAAACCCATTAGAGTACAGCTGCTCCCTGAGGCACTCCCTTTTTCTGTTTTTAATTTGCAACTTGCTTGATCTCTAACAGCACTCTGCCTTAGTCTCCCCATGTCCTGCACATGGAGGAAACTTCCCAGGGGCTGCAAGAACAGTTTTTATTGGAGTGCTTTCCTGCTCTTGCCCTGCTCCTGGACAAAGGGATGCTGTCCTGCACACCAAAGATGATGGTCGAGGAGAGGTTAGCAGATGTCTGGCTTAGTGAGGTATTCATTCAAAATTCTTGAGGCTCCTTAAGTCATAGACTGGATTATTTAACAGAAGTCTGTTTTCCAGCTCAATTGCTCCTATTTATAGTATTTGGCCATGTAAGGCAGACTACTGAACAGGTTCATTCAAAGCATAGAGCACTGTCCTCTGATATTAACAGCAAATTATACAAACAGTTTAGGTAAGAGATCAACCCTGCAACTTTGTTATGAATCTCAGCAGAAACATTTGTGAGCATAACACCCAGAAGGTTGTCATTTGGTTTGGCTACACAGCTGGCTTCAGGTCTATATTTTTAGGCTATAGCTACTGTTGAGTAGCCAATATCCCACATTAACATCTCCTTTAAATGGACACTCTTCCATCTCTTTTCAGTAAGAAGGTGTTCAAAAGTTAGAACGACCAAAATTGTATCAGAAATGGAGAGTGGCATTCTGGTATTCTTTACTTGCTGCTCACTATTGGCCAAGAACTTCAGAGAGGACCTATGTTTTTTTAATCAAGCCTAATAGGAAGTATCAGGAGCTTGACTGAGCAAATTGCTGTAACAGCCCAGCTACATTAGTACAGCTTGTTCATGTGCAGATATGACAGCTGTGGAACTTTCTTTTTCTGTTGTTGATGAGGGGTTTTTTTTTGTTGGTTTTTTTTTTTTTTTTTTGGTTTGTTCTTCATTTCTCTCCTATAAACTCACTAGTCTCTAAATGGCATCCAAGTTCTGCCATGGTGTTCCTGTGCTGGAAGGAGTGCATGTACAAGTCAGAGCTATAGAGAACAAGGAAACCTAGATCCTGATTCAGCTGACAGACTTGAGCTCAATTTGTTTGCTCCAGTGAAGTTTAAGAATAGAAGTGGCACTTTACAAGTGTCTGTATATTTAGTCCATATCCAAGAAGATATCATGGATGGGACTGGGTAGTTTTAAGAGTTTTTTCTGAACTTGGACATTCTGGCCAGCCAGAGTTACTCTTGATACAAGAGAAGGAAAGCTTAGCAATAACACAACCTCAGTTTCGTTCAGAAGACCAATGTATTAGCATCCCCAATTGTTAATGGAGGAAAACCAGAAGTTTCCTCCTGTAGCATAGCAGCATGAGCTGAGTCAGATGTGATGGTATGTGAAAACATCACTAGGGATAAAAGGAGAAGTCTAAATTTAATTCTGAAATAGACTGGTTGATAGAAAAAAAAAAATAGTGCTGGGGTCAATTCAGTTTGGGAAGAGAAGTGACTTTACAAGCTTTTTTTAACAGTAGAAGCATTGATAGGCCCAACCTTGTGCTTTAAAACTTGTAACCAACTCTTTCTTACAAAACTTTCAAACTGCAGTTGTATTTTAGCTATTTCTGGATGTACTGCCCTTTTTACACTGTATTTTTCTTGCCTTTCAAGAATGGACAAGGCAAATACCAGAAAGTAAATTCCTAATCCTTTGAAGGACAATATTTACCCAGTTGATAGAGGTTTTCAACAGTCCATGCTAGTAACTGTACTTAATGTCAGCTTCAGAAATGCATTGCTGTGCATTGTATTAGTGCAACATCCTTTAACTTTGAAGGTAATAAGCTCCATTTGTTAACTTTACATCTGCTTAGGTCTTAAGGTTATAGTCTTCCTAAAGATGTGGGTACAGTCATGACTAGAAGTTCCTTTTGCACTCTGTCCCCCAAGTTTTCTAGTCAAACTCTTCAGAGGCACTACTATCAGGAGTCAAGATGAAGATGGAGAAACAAATACTTGAATACCAAGTTAGTCTGTGCAACAATTCTTCCACGCCAAAAAAATCCAGCAGCTCAGATCTGGTCGCTGACTGGAAGGAACACAAAGGGCAGAACATGTCAATTCAGGAAGTGTGTATGTAACCAGCTGCTGCCATCTTTCTACTCCAGCACTAATTTGGGAGAAGGATATCAGGAAAACTGCTCTGTTGGCTGCCTGGACACTACACCACACTGACATCATGTAATTGAGTGGCAAATAGACACATTTGAAAGGGTACAAATGGGCGCAGGAAACATTGGCAAGAGCAGCACCCTGTCTGCAATAGGCAAAACAGGGCATGCTATTTTTAACATAATGCTAGCTCTCTAGAGCTGCTACCAGACTTCTCTGACTTCATAATGTCAGGTAGCTCTGGCGTGCTTGAGAAGGGGTCAATACATGATGGTTCAAAGGTGCCATTGCCAGGTCTAAATGAAGTCAAACCCACCATGGCAAGAATATGAAGACAGCAGCTTTGACTGCTTAAGCCACCATCTAGTAAAATCCTATGATCATCATCCAGCACTTGGTCATCTTCACAGAGCTGCTACTCCTCTGGTGGCCTCTTTAATATTCTCTTCAGCACCTTTTTCAACTCATGCACAGTTGTCTTTTTGGCCTCAGTGAAGATTGTTTCTTAACGATTCAGTGTCACAAGACAGCAATGGCCACTACACAACCACTATTACCCTAGGACTTCCTGCAGTCCTCTGTCACTGGGAAACAGTCCTCGTAGTGAGAAATCTGTATTTTCAGGAATAGCTGAAGTCAAGACAGAACAGTCATCAGATGAATGGATCCAGTGGGGACAAGGAGAGGAAAAAACCCAGAACACTAGAGGAAGCTGCTATGCTAGACAGACCAAGATCCTCACCATCTGCATAAGCAGAGCTATTAAGTACTTAATTGACTTCTGTGTTCCTGGTTAGATACCATCTAGTAGAGAGCTTTTAACACAGTTAATGAACACTTGCACTACTTTAGCTTCTTGCCTGAAAGGGTTTCATCATCAGTTTGCTTTGGGTCATGTGCATCTACCTGAGATCCCAGGAGGAGCCAAGCATGCAGCTCTGACTGCACTCAGAACAGGAGAACGAAGCACACAAAATGGGCTTTGTTGGTTTCTAATCAGGCAAGAGATGAGGACTTGCCTGGCTCCTTCACGTACTCACTAAAGACAGTAAAGGTTATATATACAAAAGTGTTGAGAACTGTCATGCTAATGGTCAGTGTTAAGATATTTTAGCCTCCTACCGCAGTTCCAGGAAGCTGTCAAGATATTTCATTGCCTAATGCCAATGTTGATAGTGAAGATTCAGTTTAGGAATAACTCTTCCTCAGAGTTTGACTAGGGTGGAAGAAATGCACACAAGAGCAGATTAGGATGGGGAAATTAGCTTAACATCAGCTTAAAAGGGAGCTGTTCAAAACCCAGCCATTTTAGGAGTACTTTATGGTAGCACCTGTGTAGTCACTTGTCACATGAAGAGCAAGTAACATGCAAGAGGCTAAAGGCTTACTTCATCTCCAAAATGCTCGAGAGAGTCAAGAACATCTTCCCAGAGCTGTTATTACTAGTTCACGGAAGAGTTTATGGCCAGCATGAGGCCAACTCCCATCCCTGCCCACAGGCACCAAGCACTACTCCCAGCCCTCGGGGAAGAATAGTTGCACTTCAGCAGTACGGACTGCTCTTGTCTTTGGGATGAGAGGGTTAAGGCCCAGAGGTTCATAAACAGTTGCTGCTCCCCCCACACCTCAGCTGGAATCCCCTCAAGAAGTGGAGCAAGACACTCCTCTGGATAAAAGCAAGCAGTGGAAGTGTCAGCTACCTCCAGGTCTGCACTGCTGAAAGAAGGCAGAACTCTCACTTGCTAGCTTGGAGGGGGGAGGGAGTGTGGAATATTTACCCTTGTTTTTCTCCGCTGCCTGCACTTTGATATCACTGGCACATGCAAGCTTTCCATGACAAACCTAGGCTATAATTAATCCCTTGTATGGTCATTAAAGCTAGATTACACCGAAGATAGTAACAGATGCAATAACTCTGTTCTTCCAGTGTCTTCTTCTAACAGGAAAACAGACACTGCTATTCCAGCCTGGCAGATCCCAGTACATCCATCCCCGAGAAGTGACCCAGGGACATTGTCACCTAAGTATGGCCAATAACTGTCTCTTCATGCTCTCCCAGGTCGGACATACAGATGTCCCTATTCCAGCTGAGGTTCCCTGTGTTTTGCAATGTGTTCTCCAGAAGGGAAGAAAGGAGCAGAGAGATGCCACGAGTGCAGCATAGCCAAAAAAACCCAAGAGGCAGCCACTCTGGACTCAGTTTATGCAAGGGTCAATTCCCTCTGCAGGCAACTGGAACATTGAGATCTAAATAAGTTTACGGGTTGAGACCCGAACTACTCCCTTCTAGTACCGAAAGAAGGAAAAAGTAAAGTTTACCTCTCTTCAGAGTAGCAGGGATGTTACACTGCCTTGGTGGTATGTCACTTTGCTGGGCACTTTAAAGAAAAAAAGCCAGGCTTTCTAAATGAGCAGCAGTTAGAGAACTCAATTTTTGCTTCAAAAGGAAGAGTGTTCAGTGACACAGCCAAGCTGGACAAAGGGGAGCACGGACATAGGCTAAAGAACTTGAAGTAGTTGGAGTTTGAAAGAAACAAATCCCCCAAACTTACAAAAGACCCAACTTCCATCTGACACAGACCAGTAAAGGTGTGAATTGGTTGGGAAAGAAAGGGAGTTAATAGAGAAAGGTCTTTGTGAAACATTCATTAGGGAGACAACTTGGGCAGGATGCATTTGCATAACTTAAAAGCATCAGGAAATCAATCTTGAACCCTTCCTGCAGAGGAAGAACAGCACCACCCAACCAAAGTGGTGGCCATGATGATGCTGCTACACCCCTGAGAAGTAGCAAATTATTTTCTCACTGACAAGGGCTGGGTCACACAGGTGGTGCTTTTGGGGAAAATACCAATTTTCATTAAGTCCATTTGTTTTCCCAAAAGTTGTACACGCATTAGGTAGAGTCCTACCTAATGGCTCACTCCTACAAGTTCAGCTAAGAATGGGGGCAATTAGTTGTCAGGGCCAGAAGGAACATTAGTTTCCCTTCTCTAAAACAGATTAGCATGAATCATTTTGAAGTCATGTCAGATTTTTAATATTGAATCCAGTTCTGAAGCCCACTATAGTGTCTAGTAATTAAGCAGCATATTAATGTAGTTTTGAATCAGGAAACACAAGGTGAAGCAATAGACATCCAGCAGATTGTGTCTAAAGCCACTAAAGGCTGCTGGAGAAGTATTTTCCATGTGAGCATGTTTTAATCAAATTGTAGAACTGATACCCTAGTCAGAGTCTTGGTGACCTGGAGCCACCATCCAGGCACCCCTCTGGTTTGAGAAAGGATTGCAGCCCAGACACTCCAACTCCAGGCATCTCCTTAGAGAACTCAGAACCCTTGTAATTTGCAAAAGCTTCTCAGAGCAGAATTGCCTCCCTGGCTTGGCACAGTCGTTATTTTAGCCAGGCCACTACATTATTTCACCAGTTTAGTTTGGCAACTTCCCTGACAGACACAGGAGCTAGATAAACATGGGAAGGCAGTGCTAGATGTTCCTGTCATCACTTCACGGACCTCAAACTGAGGAGACCCATACATTAACTGCTTCCATACACCCACAGCCAATGAAAGAACTTGTTTGTCTTACATTAGTAAGCCCTTCCACCACAACAGACCCCCAGCTAGGACATACGGAGGGAAAGCAGCAAGCCACCATAGTCTTCACATCTCAGCAGTACTTAACCTTCTCACCCATCACAGCCACCAGCTAGGCAATCTAAGCTGTGACAATTTAGCCCTCTCTTAACAGAGGAGCCCCTGGAGGATACTTCCTTAACACTGCAGCCCCAGAAGGTAACTTCATTTACTTCTTCACAACAGAGAATCCTCTCTACTCCTTTGTTACCCATTTGACATGGGAAGCCTTGTTTATCTCAAGAGAAAAGTTCCAAGCAGGTCAGTAGTAACATGAACAGAGGCAGGTTCAGGCCCTGCTCTGCTACAGATGCTATGGACAACTCAATATTAGAAGCTTTCATAAGCATTTAGTTTCTTCGTTCTCAAGTCTGGAATCCCAGATGCTTTAAACCCCCTCACTTATATAAGGGGAAAAAAAGCACAGAGCTTGCTGTTCAGTATACACTTCAGGTTAAGGAGATAGAGCTGCCAGGCATTCCTGGTAGCAACAGCCTTAGTCACACTACAGTTTCCCATTTTATATGTATATTTTATACTTTTACCTATCTGAGAAACAGCAAGAATTATAAGCAAGTTATTAATATAGCTATTTCTCTCCAAGGAAGAGAGGCTAATTAATTAATGAAGTAAACTAATCATCTTAAGTAAGAGAGTAATTTAGAATCCACCCTGCCTTTGAAGGCAGAAGTAATTTGTTACATTTCCTTGCAACTATAGTTTCATTAGAGATATTTTACAATCTTAACACTTCTCCTCAAGGAGCAACACAAGATTTGTTGAGAGTTACGGCAGGGACAGGGCAGAAGTGGGTCTCTAGTTACACTAAGTCCTAATCAAATTGTTTCAGAGTAAAACCAAATTTGTATTACATACTTAAAGTCTTAGTAGTGTGAGAGCTATGCTAAGTTTTGATCTTGTTGCCTCTAATTGCTAGAAAAGACAGTAAATCGTTCCCTTCAAATAGAAATTCATTAATTGAAGGATTACCAGAAGAGGAGTATTTTCTCAAGGAACTTCATTAGATACCACAACCATTTCTTACAGCAGAACCACACACAGCCAACAGCATAATCTTCCAAAATCACAAGGTTAACACAAACCTTGACAGCTGCACTGCAAGGCTAAAAGCAAAATGCAACAGCAGCTCTAAAGCTTCTTGCTGAGTAGACATAAGCAAATAAACAAAACTTACACAAATCAGGTCCTCCATCACACCAAGCAGCAGCTACCTCCTTTACAACAGATCCCTCAAGAACTCACACTTGTTCTACCACTGCCCTTTATATTCCAGAATCACTGCCAGTGCAGCTTTGCTTTCTCTAGCTATTTGTCAATCAGTGGTAGCTAACGAGTTCATCCATACCAATCAAGGTGTCTAATTAACTCTGAAAGAGCCATACTAATAAAATTAATGCAACTAATTATGCTGGGAATCCTCCGGTAGCTTTTAAAACTTGTTGTGCCTATGCTCCACTTCAGTAAAGCATTGAATCCCTACAGCCCCTGATGCAGCTGCAGGGATCTGTGCTAGTTTTCCTGGCTGGTTGTGAGATGCAGCCTCACATACTGTGTATTGCTACAGTCTAATGGCACAAAGAACTGGACGCCTAGGGCAAGATATGTATTGAAAGAAATATCCTCATTTTAGTGTTGCAGAAACAACACTGCCATTGGTGTCTGATTCCAGCTGTGTTAGAGATGGGACATACATATGGTGAAAGAAAACTGGAACTTTTTCTTTCTTTGCCTCCCTCAATCCTTAGCATCACTGTTGTTGCCATCATGTGACAATCATCCTGACTGTTACAGTGAATTCTGGACTGAGACAATGCACAGCTCATCTTGCTTTTGCTGCCAAAAAGGTGCCATCTGGTCATGGTGATCTGCCTCTCTTCCCCAGGCCTGGATTTGCTTCAGCAACTGGGAGACAGAAAACTGCAGCTAGTCCCTGCAGGTCACTTAATATGGACAAAATAATGTGTCATATATAAAATAATCTAAATTATAATAAATCAGTCTGAGAACAGTGGACTCTCCACACCACTGCACTGTATGAATGGCCTGTTCCATATGTGGAGGTGATCTCCTTGTAGCAGGTCAGCTGAACAATAGTGCCCTGCTGCCTCGCTTAGCATGTGCCCTTTCCCCACTGTTCCTTGATGGCCTGCCAGATCTGGACGCATAGCTTTCCATGGGTCAGACTCTTCCACTGACACCAATGCTGATGTGGAGTAACTACTCTATCTATTGGATTTTCTTCAGATTTACAGCAATCAGCACAATGGAGATCAAGATGTCAATGTACATCAGAGCACAAAACAAGCCTTTGCAACACTTTTTGAAGTGCCACCTTCTGATTGATGACTGGAACAGGTTAGAGTGTCCATTGGCACCCAAGGTGCTCATATTTACATCACCTCCTTTTGCACTGACCATTGTTTCCTCACTGTATATAAATTCACATTACTCCTCATTATGAAACGTGAGCAGCCCATGCAAGTATGGTAAGTTAACAGTTTATAGCATGTCTGTACGTACACCAGAAGGATTTTTTAATCTGAGTTTATTGAGGGTAGTAGGATTCATCCTTAATTTTCTTCAAGTTAGTCTGCTAAACCTTCGAAAAAAAGCACTTAATTTTAAAGATTCTGGTTTCTTTTCTAGAACTTCTTGCTGCTCTTTTGCTTGATCCTTCTCTTCTCAAGTACTTTGTGTGATGCTCGCTGTTACTTTAGACCAGCCAGCAAACATGGTAAGAATAGAAAATATATTAGACATCCCTGAAGCATTAATTCAGAGATTCAAAGTATATTTTTTTTTCCCCTTAGAAATGTTGGAATAGTATAATATGTTATTTGCTGCAGAATGATCCAAGCAGGTGTGTATTTAGGAATCAATCCACCTGGAAGCATCTCTGGACACACAGAGACTTTATCCTGTTTAATAGTTAGCCTCTGAGCTGATGCATAACTGAGGTCCTTGCCCAGGTGGCAAAAAAACATGTACTTTTAAGCAGCATTGATTAACCTGAGTGAGGTACCTGACACTAAAATCAAGGTAAAGACCGTGCAGTGGGTGTTTAAATTTAGTTTAACGTAGCAAGTTGAAGTCTAGCAAGAATTGAGAAGGGGGGAGAAATTAAAGTCTAGACCTGTATGTTGAATATGAGAAAGGGCAGGAAGATCCTACTGTGGTCACAGGTAAGGCATTTCTCAAATCCATTGCAACAGTAGAATAATATTTCTGTGGTACGTAGTTGTTACCACTTTATCATGCTCTGCTCTACGCTCATTCACAGTTTGGGAGCAAAGCCATGGTATCTTTTCTGCAGAGCACTCAGTTCAATTCTTCTCTGGTGTGACACTACAGAAATCAGCACATTGATTGCTAGTTCACGAACATAAGACTGTGGTCTATATCTATTGATACATGTTCATACCAATATATTGACTATAATTTTCTGGTGTTTGCATGCAGGGTGCCTTTCAAACAGAAGTCTCTATGTTTTTGGTGCAGTATGGAAGACTGAAGATTGTTACCAATGCAGGTGTAAGATGAATGCAAAGATTTGCTGCAGCTTGTAAGTTCACCCAAATTAGTGTTTGCTTATTCAGGAACTATTTTGAATGTTCAGACTTAAAAAACCTCACTGAAATGATGCATTGGAATTTCATACTTGCATAAGCAAAATTCCTCTTCCTGTTAGCTCTTATTGTGATCAAGCAGAATAATCTGGCAATCACATGGATTTCTTTGGGAAGAAATGTTTTCTCCAGCACACAGCTCTTCCCCATCACTTAGTCCTTCTTTTGATTCTGACACTAACTGGCTGTATGGTTTTCTTTAGCCTCTGCTTTCTTTTCCTCCTATTCATCCGCTTGTCTCCAGACACCTAAACACCCCACAACACACATGTGTGTGAGCTTCTGCAGCTCTGCACTAGACCAGTGGCCTGCCTGCAAGCATCTAATCATCCCAGAGCTGCTCCACATCCTCCCCATCCTGCCAAGAGCCCACCCTTCTTGTTTATCAAAACATGACACACATGCCCTGCTCTGCTAATGTGCTTTCTAAGTCTTCTCCTGTGTTCCTGCCTCATGGATGGCAGGTGATACATCAAGAAGACCTGTATCTTCCTGAATATAGTGTCATGAATTGATTATCTCCCCAGAAAGCTGGAAAAATTCTTCTTGAGATGAGGGAGAAAAGTCCCACAAAGGGTCTGTGAGGAAGGATACAACCCAAGGAACACTTGGTGGTAAATACTCCTGGTTGTCCTCAGCTGTAAGAGAGGAAGAGTCAGTCCTGTGCTGAGAAGAGGCTCTGCCTGGTGGTACTCATGCTGGGGCAATTCAGAACTTTTTAAATGGTTGTTATTATCAAGAAAGTCTTAGTTTGAGTGGGGAAGACAGAATTAATCCATATTTTGCCTCGGTATGGTAGTTTATATCAACCCATAAAAGAACAACCAGTGACAACTGCATTTAAACCAGAACATTGGGAAAACACTTCATCTATTAAGAGCCACGATCAGAGCTCCATATTTCTCCTATAATAACTCATAACACTTGTATTAATGGAATCCATGAGCCAAATCATGATGTAACTTGCTCCAGAATGGCTGTGGCTTGGTAAATGTCCTTCTCAATCTAAGTCTTGGCTGCTGATTTTCTCTTTGCTTTTCTCAATTACAGGGTTTCAGTCCCCAAGAACTATGACAAGGTGAACTGTGTTGGCCTATTCCATAAGAAAAGCTGTTCCATCCGAGTGGTGAAGAAGACTAATCCGGACATAAGCTGCAAAGTCTACAATGGAATTGGTTAAGACCACCTGATGTTTTTCTCCTCTTCCACACCTAGCGCAGAAGTTGAACGTGCTCTGTATTTCTCCTTTAGAGGAAAGCAGCAAAGCAGCATGGTTTCAGGAGGAATAGGTTTGCCTCATACCTTTCACATCTCTAACTGTGCCACATCTCATTTCTGACACTAGGTGGTTTGTCTTATAACATACACATTTGTAACCAAACTTTACCACAGATAATTTTGTGACTTCTGTTGAGATTCAGAGTTAAATAAATTTTCACATACATCAAATCACTGCTTTTCCTTCTAAGTAGGCACTGATTGGTCTTGCTGAAAACAGAAGAGTTCACAGTGTCTGTAAATGTTTGTGAATCTATTAATTTGGAAATCATGTAGATTTTAGAGTAACAGATATTACATAAATTGTTGTCAGACAAACAGTTTCATTATACAATTACACTCATCGACATTCCCTCAAAGACACATATACTGGAAGAATGGGATGAAACAAAGCAGAAAAGAGCCCTCTGAAAGCCTCTGCCCACCCTGGTGCCTTTTGTAGGTCAATCCATTAGTGCAGATGCACAAGGGAACATGTTCTTCAGATAACGACTGGTTTGTTAAAATAAAAAAGGTAAGCCCATGCCTAAGAGTCGAACCTACTGCAAAGAAATGCCATATAAATAGCTCTGTAGCCCTCCATACCAGGGTAGAATTTCCTGCAATAATCTTATTTTGACCAAAGTCCACTGACAAACAACCCCATGAAAGCTGTTTGTACAGAAAACCTAGACTATAAAACATTTAGCCAGCAGGCTTCAGGCACTACACTGTGCCTGGTGCAAAGTCCGTGAAAGTGTTTTATATGAGAAATATCCTATAAAACCTATTTAGATAATATTTAGAGCAATTATAAGAAGAACACTATACAGCTTAAAAGGCCCAGATAAATCATTTGAGTGTGTTCAGTTTATTCAATACTGACATCATAGATCTTTTCTTCATTTGCCTTTTCTCCTTGTTGAAGTATATTACAATGAAATATTTCAGCTGGTGGAAACAACAACTTCTTAATATCTGTTGTGGAAAACCACAGTCACATGGTCTCTTTTCAAGCACAGTTCTGAGAGTATACAAGTAGAAAACCTGTACATACTAAGGAAAACAGCTTACCAATGGTTAGAAGAAAACATATCCATGGCTTCAGGTACTACCAGAAAGTCAATAAGGTGATTCCAGGAAGCAGATGAAATAAGAAATACAACTGTAGCTGCTTAAATCTCTGGATCTCAGGATTAGTTAGAACTATCTATTAGTTAGAACTGTAGCAGCAGGGATGATATCCTCTTGTGCCTTCTTGGAAGTAATGGAGTGAACATCCCTGGAGCTGGCTGTGACCCATAGACACTGGAGAGGTCCTCACTTTTCTATTTGCTGAGGGTAGATTAGAGTATGTCACCCTCTTATATACATACGTATGAGATAGAAATAGTATAAGAGGTCATGCTATCAGCTTCCTAAATCCTAGATGCATTTATAAGGGCCTGCCTAGGGGGTCCTGAGTAACAGGACTACTTGAAGATTTTTTAAGCAGTTCAGAAAAATCACTGGGAGGATACATCAGTTTCATAGCTTCCCCTATGGAAGGAGGGTTATGAACAAATTGGAGAATGCTGAAAATGGTTAAAATATCAATTCTGCTGCGGAAAGAGGTAGGGATTCTGACAAAATAGAGCCAAACCAAATTTGTGCCATATACCTACAAGGATGCCATGTAGATCTAATGAGCTTAGCATGCACGTGGACTATACACTGTTACATTGGTACATCTCCTCTCTATACTTTTGTCACTGAGTACTTAATACTATTCTCTGTGGACACCTTTTGCTCACTGTTTAACAGTGCCAGAGAAAGCAGGACTCCAGATGCTAGACCACAATTAGATTTGCTAAATGTACTGTAGGAGAATTGGCCTCTGTAATTCCATGCTCAGAGGAAAGAAAGAGATCAAGGCTCTATCAATGAAGGTTGATATGACTGAAGATCTGACAAAAGAGCACTGAAGGAGACACTCGAAGAGTTCAGAGTGCAGCTGTAATCCCACTGCTGTGACAATATGGTCACTCCCAAGGGAACACTCAATTATACCCAGTGAACGTTTGTAGAGACCTTGCTGTCACCATAACCACTTGTAGGAAGGAATTATTTGGCCAGAGCAGAGAGGACTATTTCCCCATACACCTGTACCCCCTTGAAAGGTGTTGTCTCCATGGAGTGCAACTTTCTTATGTAATAAACTGCAGAGAAAATAGGACACTTTCCCAGTGCCTTCCCATAACAGGAACACATGCTGTGGACAGAGAATGGCAGCAAGCCCTCTTATCGCTCTGTAAGTAGTAGGACAGCCCCATGCCACGCCAGCTACAGTTTCTTTACTCCTTTCCCTATCAACAGCAAACAGGGGCTGGTCCATTGGTTGCTAGAATCAATGCAAACCTACTGATATGCATAGTAACAGCCAGTCTGGCCAGCACATGACTAACAATAGCTGGGATTACACTAATTCCACGTTGCTCGAATCTGGACATGTTTAATTTCACTATACAGTGGGGACTGCTGAACCAGCCAGCTCAGGTACTAGCATCCCTTTCAGCAAGGTGCTGAACCAAGCCTGCAAGACCCACCTGGTTGAGGAAACAGGCATCTGCAACTTTGTCTAGCTGCTGTTCTTACTACAAGCTAGCTCCAGTATTGTCCCCTCTATACAGTCCAGACAGCTACTGCATGGCATCTCCAGCACCACCACGTCTCTGGGTTTACACTCAGTGGCTACCGTGCACATCTAAGTCCCAGCCACGTGAACCACTGCAGGGTTGGAATGACCTAAGTGCTGATTCCACTTAACTTGTAACAGTAAGAATTTTCACCCTGTAGTTTGGACATGATGTGAAAAGAATATGTGTGTAATAGGACTCAAAAGTAGTCCCATTTACCTCATCAAAAAAATTGCCAGAACCTTGCTACAGCAGTTCATCCCAAAAATCTGCCAAGAAGAAAGTCCCAGATGCCATAGCAAAATATTGGTGCTGAAGTCATTTCCTGAGCCCTGGGTGGCAGAGCCCTTGAGCAGTCTTTCAGGAACAGTGCTGCAGCTGGTTTTTGTTGACTTTAAGAAGAGAGCAGATGCCAGTTTGCAATCTCTGCCCAAATATCTGAATTGAGAAAATAATAGTGACACAGCATATCTTTAAATGTTTGGGAGGTGTGAAGATAAGGCTGGATGAAGAATGCTGCAAGCTGATGTGGGGTGGGAAGAACAGCTTCACAAACCAAAATATCCCTCAAATAAAAGCACTGTCTGTTTCCTAGTGGTTTCCCTCTCCTTTCTTTAATGTTTTGAACAGCAGAACAAGTAAACATATGATAGCTAAATTAAGGAAGAAACAGAAGTGACAAGGCCAGCTAAATAAACCATTTCAGCTTTTCTGTCTCCAGTAAGATAGGAAGCTCCTGCTTCCTAAGAATCTGGCAAGAGGCTCAAAATCTGTGTGGGCTGATGCCTTCTCTGCTGGAGCACAGAATTATGTCCTCTTCCCTAACCAGATCAGGAAGGTCATCTCCTTCAGAGGTGCCTGGGTAAAAGGGAAATGCCAGGCTATGGGTTGCTGGTTCAAACTATCTGGTGGATAAAGCTCCTGAAAGGAGTTGTTTTTTTCCCAAGTAATACAAACCAAGAAGCAGCTCAATCATGCCCTGAAGAAAGAATCATTAACTAAGGACAGCTCTCCAGTTCACACCATTCATTACAGATTCCAGTTTCACGCTTCTCAGCACTGTAAGACGTGAGAAATGCCAAAATACCCTAGAAAGACCTTAAATATTCCTGTTTCTGCATTATTTCTCTAATGATAAAAGGTGTCAGCTAAACTCTTGAAGTATGTGAGCACATCTGTAATAGCTGGTACCAGAAAAAATGAAAGAAAGAATACAGTACAAATGAAACCTTATTTTCACAGTTAGTTTAGTCGTAAAGAGCTTGTACTTATTTTGATATTGAAGTCTTTTATTTCTGTTGACATACTACATGCCTACAAATGAAAACACATATTTGCTACTACTTATCACACCTTTAGAAAGGCCACAGAACAGCACTAGCCACTGGATTAGATAAGTAATTGACCATGGTTTAAAACACACTTTAAGTAAAGATCAAAATCATGTTATTTTGAGATAGCCCTCGGAAATAGTCTGTGCATTTTTCCAATGCAAGAGAAAAAAATGCAATTCTGATTTCTGCCTTGGTTTTCATGAGAAAGACCGGGGGGGGGGGCACAAATAAAAATCAAAGAAAACTGTTACTTCTGCAAATCCTTCTTTTCCTCTATTTCCAACTTCCTCCGCCCTCTGACATTTCTGAGTTCTTTGCTTGTGTAACGGTGTATCTCTGCCTCTTTCACAATGTACGGGCTTGAAGCCTGAATCCTTCTAAAATTAAATTTCACTATCAGTCTGTGACGAAATGGAAAACTTGAAAAAACTGATACTTTTCATACATATGAGACAAAATTCTCTGAGTCCTACAGAAATCGTGCCTCAGCAAGGAGAACAGGCTTAGGCTCTGTTCCTATATTTTGTCCCTTTGCTTTAGGGTGCTTCCACTCAAATCCACACTTCCACGTAGCATGAGTGCATGCCATGCTTCAGATAACTTCATAGCTCTTTGCTGAAGTTGCTGTTCCTCTCAAGTGTCTGTGGAATTCCCATATCTATGTAACAGCAGAGGGAGCCAGAACTTCAAAATCAGACCATAATCATAAAGCAGAATTCATTGGTTAATCTGAAGGGAGGGAAGGAGGGGGGGGGGGAGAGAAGGAGAGAGATGCAGCCCAAATTACCTAGAGAAGCAGTGACAAGAGCCTCTCTTCTGGATTGTGAGGACACAGAAAAGCTTCCTTTGCTGCTACAAGATTCCTTACTTCTTCCAGGATAGAAATGTGCAGCAACAGCATTGATTTTCTCAAGCAGTAACAGGTAAGAATTTTCTAATTTATCTATTTCAGACTGCCAAGACCTCAGATCTCCTTACTGAAGTTATCACTTCAGATTGTAAAAATTTATTCGACTTTTACTTGAATGAATGACAGCTGATACTATCATTGGTAATACCCTTTCTGCTCAAATCTTCCTCTGCTTTGGATAATGACAGATTTCTGATCAGAAAATGTTAACTAAGGATCCACCTGGAACTTAACCTAAGATTCGAGGCAAGACTTATATATCAGAAACTTTTAAGGAACAATTACTGAGTCATTGCTACATTAATATGATCTATAGCAACAAGACTTAGAACAACATAAGGATATGGATTACAAGCAGTTCAATTATGATTCTTCATTCATTTAACTATTAGGGTAAACAGGGGATAATGAAAATCATTCAGTTAGCATTTAAATTCCAAAACTGAGACACTGACAGGGATATAGAATGTAAATTCAAGAGAAACCATGGATTGAAAGTCTTTATGCACTTTTAGTTCCTAAAAGGAAAGAATCTTGCACCATCCTTCAGTTCCATTAAAATGTTGTAGATTTCTTTATGGTTTTAGAAAAATACAAAAACAAGGGAAGAAATATTAAGTCAACTTGATCCCAAGTCCACTATAATCAGTGTGCTCTGAATCCAGTCACAAGACAAGGAAAACAGTAATAAATACTTTGTTCTCTTTGTATGCTTTTGGAGGTCTTGTCCAACTCTGACAAGAGACTTGCCTGCTCTCCTAGACCTGTATGGCACCAAGCACAAAAGGATCTATTCTCTATTAGTTTTTTAATACCATCATAATAAACATTAATATAATTATTAATGGTAATAATTTAGCAAGAAGGGTTATAAAAAAAAAAAGAGAGGCCTTTGCTGTTTACCATCCAGCTTTAATTACAGCGGAAAAAAAATTGCTTTTAACAATAAATGCCTAAAAAAAAAAATTAAAAAAAAAAGTTTAAAAAAAGGAAATTTTTGAAAGAAAAAGAAAAAGAAAAAAAAAAAAAAAAAAGAGAGATTTTGATATGAATGCAAAGTTCTGTTTCATTGGAAACAAAATAATCATGATCAGTTTCTGAGCTTTTTTTCAGTAAACCAAAGAGCTTGAACCACTGTACAAGAGATGATGATACCAAACATGGTGTTTAACCCAGTGAAGCCTAATGATTATCTGGGTTCTTCCTCCTCTGTCTGATTCAGAAAAAGCATTTGAAGAGACACCTTTCATCTTCATGGAGTGTTCATAGCATGGGTCCACTGAACCAGCATTTTCCACCAAAGCAGGTGTCTGTATTAGACAACTGGATCCAATCTAACTTGTCATGAAAGGCCCAGCCCTTTTCTCTACTAAAGAGAGCTTTGAAACCTTTCAGAGTGCAAGAGGGAGAGGGCAGCTTGTTGGGGGATTTTGGGGTGTTCAGGTGTGCTCCTTGCCACCTTGTGATGTGAGAGAAAGCCTTCCTGGTTACCACTGGTCACTAGAAAACATCTAGCCTCTAAGACTTCCTGTTCCTCACCCAATCTATTAAATTTCTGGCAGTACACATCACATCCATTCTCCAGATATCCTAACTGGCTGTCTGCTAAAGTGCCCATTACAATAATTTATGGATTCCCCATCTCCTTTGGTAAAGATCACCTTTGTAAGTGTTTCTGGGTTTTTTTTTCTCTTGGGTACAGGACAAGTCACAATGGCTATTACTCTTAAAGAATCATGGACTAACTACCATTATTCAGTCTGCTGACCTGCTAGTCACATTTTAACTTTGTTAAATCGCTCCATTTTTTTTGGTAAGGTTGTTATGGATTTAACCAGAAAATAAAAAATTGGAATAGATGCTTTTGCAAAACTGATTTCTGTGAGATCAGAGGTTAACTTGTAATGTTATAACCTTTCCTTCTGAAAATGTGCAGATGTGAGAGGGGTAAAAAAAAAAAAAAATCACATTAATAACATCTCTCAATGTTATGTAATATATTAATATATTAATAAACACAACTTGTGTTATACCCTAATTATGCAGGTTTTATACATTTTTAACATATATAGCTTTTTTAATGACCTAAGATAGCTGCTCCCAATATTTTGGCAACACAGAGTTAAACAAAGATGAAGAGTCCACCATTAAAAGCCATCGTACCAAATCCCTTATGGATTTAACGTTGCTGTGGGATGCCTGTGCATACTCAGTAGCGGGTTTCCTCTTTTAGTTAAGTGTTGCCTTCGTGAGAACATGTAATGATAGACAAATGATCTTAAACCTTTCTCTAGGTTGTAAGGCAAAATGGGGCAAATCTATTTTACTGTCAGCAAAAACAGGACACCACTATTAGTTAGTCACTGCCACCTCAATTAAAATCCGCAACATGAATTTTGGACTTCTGTTAAACCTTTCCACTGCTCCTTTGTGTTTAGCTTGTAAGAGGCAGACAATAGCTGCTTTACTAGAGATAACTGCTACAACTCTTTAAATGAGTGTACAATCACTTTGTGCCTTTAGGAATCACTTTACTCAGGAAGTCTTGTGGACTGAAAACAACAAACACGGCTTGAGCAACTAGTTAAGTTCTGAGCTAGACGAGCAATTGCTTGTAAGTACCAGATAATGAAGTCAAACACTGCAAAAATTTTTTTTTTCTTCTTTAAGTTATATTTGTTCTGGAAACTGGTCCACACTGTCCATCACAACTATGGAGACTAGTTTTTAACTACATGGAGGGGAATCATCATGATTGGCTTTGCAAGAATAACCCACCCTTTCTCAGTCAGCACATAGAACACAGCATCAGTAGTAGTCCCTTGCTTTATCATGACTCCAGGAAAACAGATTTTATAGGGGTTTTCATAGAATGTCTTCAAGTCCAGATTTTTCTGAAAAGAGCAGTCATGCATTAGCTTCTTGGAGCTACTTATTGTCTAGCAGCCTCCTTGAAACCCACTGAGGGTTCCATTTTCTTCCCTGACCTTTCTGTGCAGAATTCCCTTTCCTTTGAGGAATTTTTCCAGGAAATACAGGATAGAACTCTGGGGCAAGGCTTTCAAGCTGACAAGTGAGAGTTTTCTTTTATTGAGACAATATGAGTGATCATTTTTAGCATAGAAGGCTGTGTTGTTCAGCAAGACAAACCTTTCAAACCTTGCCTGCTCTTCTGCCTTGCTTCCACCACAGACAGCAGAGTGATGAAAGGCTATAAAAGATGAAAAAGGGGAATCTAACACTAACATTAAATCTGAAAGCTCCTTCTCTTTTTCCTTCTGTATCTTGCTAATTTGCAGTAGACTTGTGTTTTTAGAGGAACTATCTCATGCTGCATCAATTAGAGTGGATAACCCTTGCTGTTTGAGCATGTTAGCTTTGATACTGACCTCTTCCCCGAAGTTCAAGGATTCTGAATAGGATTACTCTTTTCCTTTTAAAAACAAACAAAGAGGCAAAAGCAATCCAACTTTCCTCCCACCCCCAGCCCCCACCCTGCCCCAGCAAACTGAATTAGGAGGCATGCTTCTTACTCCTATGAGCCAAGTAAGTATTGCTTCACTTTCTGGAAGCAAAAGCTGGTTTTTTAGCCCATAAAGTTTTTGTTATGTTTTACTGGGTAATCAGCAAGTCTTCAATACTGTGAGGGGACTAACACCCTTGTTCCTCCTGCATTGGTTATTCAGTATTGTAGGTAACATTTGATTCACATATCTACACAGAGTATGTACGCATTGCTTATTACTGGCTTTGAGTGCTTATGAATGGCAGTCAGAAACCTTGAGATAACACAGCATTTGGCAGTGACTAACCTCAAGAATCTGCCATCCAAGGATACCATAATAGGACACCTAAATATAAGGTCACCACAACATTTATTTTTCTAGAACTTTTTACATTATAATTTCTGGAATAAAAGATATAGAGAAGTATGGACCTAGGTGATCTAGGCTCTGACTTTTCCCAAGACATCAGGTTGGCAGGCAGTTTTAAGTACTGCACAGTACATCACAGGTTCCCATTAGACAATGGGCAACTCATGTCTCCCCTCCCTCTCTCAGTCCCCTTACATGTGATACGAGGGTGATAATTCATTACTTACCTCTGGGCAGTACCATGAGAATGAATGCCCAGGAAACGCTTGACAGCTTGTGGGAGACACCATCGAATACAAGCTCTTAAAAAGAGGGAGCTCCTAACCATACAAAATGCATTGCAGAGCCTTCAGAGATGCTCTGTAGCCCCACCACATTTGACATCTGCCACAAATGCACAGCCATGCTCTGCCTTTGGCATTCCTTTTGGGAGTTTGCCCCTTAAAGCTGTGGGATCTGGCTTCTGCATTTCAGGTAGCTCCACTACTTTCTTTTCTTTTGCTTTGGTATTATTAGTTCTCCTCACTGCTGCCTCAGAATGTCCAAAAGTGTCTGGAATACTTGAGAGGGCTTACTCTGGGGGGCACAGATGTTTGTAATAACTCAGCACACATTTTTTCAAGCAACAAAAGAGAACCATGTGTTTGTTGTCAAGGATACTGTAGCTAAGGACACTAGGCTGGGACTGTAGTAAAAATCTCATGTGTTTATTTACAGCAGATCTGTTTTTCCTGTCCAAATGCCAAGACTGAGCTCCTTTGACTAGTACCAAATAATACTGCAGGCTACTGATCACTTTCCCTATTTCATTTGCAGCATCTTCACTGGCCAGCAATCATTCAAAGCTAAGAATTTGATTGATGTCCAGTAATTATTCAAAGCTAAAAAACTGGAGGATGTTTTTTCATTCTATATAGATTTTCATACTGAAACTGACCTCTATACTGTACCCATATCTGCTTATGCAAGCCATACATCATCATTGCCTGTTCTTTTAGTTCCAGAAAATAAATCAATCTATTCGCAGAGGTTAACACCACCAAAGCAAGTGGGCAGAAGGAATCATACCTATGTCCAGATTTTGGAAAATTTCCATTTCCATCTTCACTTAAGATTTAAACTACTGTGGAACTGAAAGATCAAAAGGAAAAAAAAAAAAATGTTGTATTTACTTGTGTAACTGTCCTGACTATCTGAGACAGATGGGTACAGATATATGACAAATAGACATAGATATATACAGATAGATAAATCAACAGGTCTAGTAAAGCAACAAAATAATAGATTGTACTAGTTTTTGCTGATCAAGCAGAACAATGATCACAAAACATCATTTTTAGTTACTGTACACTATTGCTTTTGTTAGTTCCTGAGAGGCAACATCTCTAGAAGCAAACAGTGATTCAAAAAGAGGAAGACAAGACAAAAAAAATAATTGCAGTCTGGTGGATGCTTTTTTGTAAATACTGCTTTATGCATGCAGTTGCTCAGCAGTAAATGCTACTCAAAGTGATAAGCTCACTATACCATTTTATTTTTGCATTCATAACTTGACCACTTGTTTTTTTCTGAAGCTCAGAAGCTTTTCACAACCCCACAAACTTGTTTGAGTGTCATTTTATCGCTGATGAAAGGGTCATGCAATGGGAAAATAGTGTTGTTCCCCAAGTATTTATTTACTTTTCACATTACAAGCCTTTGTAGAGCATCAAACTGCCTCTGGCCTAAGGAGAACTAGCAGAGTCAGGTGGGCTTTTTTCTTTGATTTCTGGATATGGAGAATTTGGACTCCAGGGTCAGGATTATAACGGAGGCTCTGCTACAGCAGACCACAACAGCCTCCCAGGAGTCATCCAGTAGGGTACAAGTAATCCTACGGCTGAGATTTCCAAAACTGTGCAGCCCCAATTAACTCTATGACTTCATCTCTCTGAGATCTCACTGAAAATCCCAGTTTAGGGCTTGCAGCAGTGGTTAAGAAGCACACCCAGCTTCCCATGAAGGAACTATATCCAGAAGACAGCAAATACTATTACAACACTATCATTATCTTGGTTTAAAAAAAAAGCAAAATTATGCTGAGGAAGAACCGATAAGAAACTTCCCACAAGAAACTACGAGACTATGTCAAAAATCACCCACTGTTAAAGCCAAAATCAAGAGACTAGGCTATATTTCTGATAAACCCTCTGATGGCTGCATTAGACAGAGGGATAGATCACGGGCACTGGAGTTCGTCCAGAGTGGAGAAGCAGGAAATTTGGAATGCAGTTCCCATGACCTCTCACATCTGTGTAGAAGCTGAAAAATGTTGAAAAGATTTTGAATTATATTAGACTTTTCCAAAATTGTCCCATGTTACACCTTCTAAGGATACAGGCCTGAGTTTTTGCACAGTGTTTGTCTCAAGCAGGTGTGGGTTCTGGCTGCAATCAGAAATGCATTTCACAGATCACCTCACATAAGATATTTTAGTGTTATCTTTATGCACCTAATATGTCTTACTTTTCACACAGATTTTCAGTTCAATTGAAGGTAAATGCAGCCCCACAATGTCTTCTCCTGAGTTTTGGATCAGAACCTTGCAAAACCAGAATTGCACACAATTTTTACCCCAAGGTGTGTTTAGATCCAGATTTCTTCAATCACTGCTTTACTGCATTAGTGATGTTCAAGATGTAGCACTGAATTAAATGAAGTTAAGATGTTCTTAAATCCATGGGACAACCTCACATCAAGTAAACACAGTCATAATTCAATACAGTTGCACAGTCTTCCATACTACAGTTTATCAAAATGTTCCATTTTGTGGTCTAATAAACTATATAAAAGGGAGCTGCAGAATATACAGAGAATCCCCAGCATTTGCTTCCCAGTCTCCCCATTCCCCTACTCTTCTGACTAATTTCTTAGCATAACTAAACGATCTTTTTTCCTTTCCTTTGCAGATATACCCAGACCTTCCACACCCAAACGGAACAGATAAATCCTTTTTTAGCCTGGTTCCAGAAAACCCAGTTCTGTTTGACCACCTTTTTGGATAAATATTTTGGGGTCCAGGATGAATAAGACAAGGGCTGTTAATGATGGTTTTCCTTTCCTGAACAGTAAGAACTGGAGCTCAAACCGAAGCTTCCCCATGCACATTTCCAATCAGTGCAGGAATGTCACTGACCTTACTGTCTTTCTAGCCACGTCTTACAGCTTGGAGACTGTCCTAGGCATTGTGGGAAACATCTGTCTGATTGCTGTCATTGCCAGGCAGAAGGAAAAGGCCAATGTCACCAACACCCTAATTTCCAACTTAATAATTTCAGACTTATTTATGTGTCTTGTCTGTCTGCCTTTCACCGTTGTTTACACCATGATGGACTACTGGATATTTGGGGAAGTCATGTGCAAAATGACCTCTTTCACTCAGTGCACATCTGTGACAGTGTCAATTCTTTCCCTCGTCCTTATTGCTCTGGAAAGACACCAACTCATCATAAACCCAACTGGCTGGAGGCCGAGTATCTCCCAAGCCTATCTAGGAATTGGAGTAATTTGGATTTTAGCATGCCTCATGTCCCTGCCCTTTCTGACCACATCCATCTTGTCTAATGATTTGTATGAGCAGCTCTCGCACATCATGAATTTCTCCAGTGACAAGGCCATATGCATCGACTCGTGGCCTTCTGAGCAACACAGACTTATCTACACTACCACTTTACTGCTCTTGCAGTATTGCATCCCACTCTTCTTCATTATACTTTGCTACTTGCGTATCTACTTACGTCTGCAGAAGAGGAAGGACATGTTTGAGAAGAGCGAATACAGCAACCGAGCAGTTCAGCTGAGAAGGATAAATATTTTGTTAGCATCCATGGTTGCTGCTTTTGCCATTTGCTGGCTACCACTGCATGTCTTCAACACTATTGTGGACTGGAATTACAAAATCATTTCACCTTGCCACCACAATCTGATCTTCTCATTGTGCCACTTGGTAGCTATGGCTTCTACCTGTGTCAACCCTGTTATCTATGGTTTCCTAAATAGCAACTTCAAGAAAGAGGTGAAGTCACTGATTCTGAGTTGCCAGCATAACTCAGTGACTGCATCAATGGAAGAATATGATCATTTACCTTTATCCACCATGCAGACTGAAATCTCCAAGGGTTCACTGACATTGAACTGCAGACATAATTCTATCTAGCTAGTAGAAAACATGTCAGAGGGGTGCACTGCCACCACACACCGATTATTACCTGTAGGTATAAAAAGCAACTGGTGATGCCATAGCTGGGATGTGAACAGGAACCTGCTATTGCCTGATTTTTGGAGGAACAGGTAAAGGAAGGTTGTAAAAGTATACAGTAGCTCCTACAGTACACAAGTTGTTCGTGTCATTGGGATGGTACAGACTTGAAGGAAACTGGGCTGATACGTACATCGCTTCTCTAACAGATCAGTAACTAAGCTGTGGCAGCACATAGACCAAGGTGGGGTTCATCAGCCAAGCTCACATCTGTACCATGACTGTCATAGAAACCCAGAGTTCCAATTTCAGCACTACAGGCTGACAAAAGCTGCATTGGAAAGAAGTGACACTCAGATTTTCAGTATTAGTAAGATTGCTATGCATGGCTGACACCAGTGGAACAGATATGTAAATATGTACATTTTTGTGCTTTACCAACTCTCACAGCACATTAGGTAACAGTAATCTTTCATCAGACAGTTCACAACAAAGAAAATGGATGTTTGTATGAAACTTCTCTGTCATAGGGGCTTGGGAATAGCCATTGTCTCTGCTAGTAGGGACACAGAACAATGACCCTGGTATGTAAATAAGACAGTCACTTTTTCAGGGATGATGGCAAATGGAAACTTTACTCAATGCATTAAATTCTTAAAAAACATTGAGATGATGCTGATCACTATTTTTAAGCAAAGGAAAAACAATTGCATATCTCCAAGGAAATGAGTCTGGTTGACTTCGCAATTCCTGCTGCTGTCAGCTACAAAGCTCTGCAATGCTAAAACTGTGTACCACGCTAGTACAAAGTGGCAGGACTACTGGAGTTGTTTATACCATCAAGCCTCTTAATTGCAAAGTATCTCATTCATAAGATCAGAACAGGCATAAAAACATGTTTGTAGAAACTGTGCCTTTTCAGAGTGGTTAGACTCCCAAAGACATAAGCATATGTATGGAGGCTTTCAAATTCCTATTAAAATAAACACAGATGTCAGATTCCAGTCCCACTCACTGGCATCAGCAACAGAGATGGAGCTGAAGGTCAATGAAAATACACAAGTGGAATCCATGTCACATTCAAGCCAAGCTACATGTAAATAGTAGTATCGCCAATTGCTCTACTAAGCAAGGGTCATGTTTTTTCCCCCATCTGTGGTATTTTCAGCCTTTTTCCACAAAGCCTACCAAACATAAACTTATTTTAAACTGTGGAGCCAGAGACACTGCTCGATGACTACTGAGAAACCATGAAGTAGGTATGCCCAAGAAGCCCGTACTGAGGAACAGATTAAAAAAATACAGCAAGTATAAAAAGACCAACCAGGTCGATGCAAAAGAAATATGGAAGTATATTCTGTCCTGAGTTGCTAAAGTAACCTTAGCAGAAGACTGGACTAGGCAACCACCTGAGTTAATTTCCAACCTGAATTATGCTATGATAAGTAGTCGCTACTTGTAATCAATGGGTTTGTGTTGAGTTGAAGCTATCCAATGTAGATCTGCAAACAGATAGAAATCCCTTGGCTAGAAGCTGTCTCATTAGACAAATCTGCAAATAGCTGATGAAAAAATTCTTCCCATACTATAGTCTGACAGGCAATATGGATGTTGGACTGACTATGTGAAACAAAACCTTGTGCTAGAAGGTAGCAAGAGATACCAACAAGTAAGAGATGATATCCTCAGCTGTCAGAAATGGGAGTTAATCCCTTGCCAGGGGCTGGGTGCACAGAAATTGGTGGCAAAATTTCAACTTGGACTTGAATTCTTGTGTACAGAGTCTTAAGGCAGAAGCTGTTTTGATGCAGCCACCCTCCCAATTCTGGGCAGAATCTGTATGTCTCAGTAAGAGTTCCTGTGCAATTACCTTTTGTATCTTCCTCATTTATCTAGCAAGATATTCTTGCTTCCTTCAAATGGACTTCTGCTTCCTTTTTTTCTTCGTTTCTTGCCACAGTACGATAAGAAGTTGTTTCTCTTGATTTGTTTGTACACAAAGTGATTTGTAGACTGTACATTGAGTCTAGTAGAAACACATAACAAGACAACACTCATTTTATCTTATATGCAGCTTGAAATTTGCTGCTGTAGCTGAAACCAGAGCTAATATAATCATGCAATGCTACACTTCTCCTCCTTAGCTTGATTTATACCAAAACTGTGTCGTCTTATTTGGAGGTTTTAATACTGCTTAAACTTTGTAGTAGTTTTGCATTTGGGATCGATTTCATCCAGTTAGCCTCAAGTAGTTTTGCCTAGTTTCCTGCACTTGTTGTAATTCCAACATTTAATTAACTAAGATGTGTGTCAAGCTATGATAACTCTGCTAAACAAACCTAGAACATTATCTGATTTATAATATTAAGTTTACTTTTCAAGCACCAGTGTTTTAAATGGAAATATGATTACCATTAGAATATGTACTTCCACGAACATGCCTTTATTGTTGGTTCTAAGTGAAACCTTTTTGATAGAGCACTTACAGTATGTTAGAGGCCTTCCACTAGATGTATATATTGGCATCATGCATCAGTTTCCAGTTCTTTCTGCAAATGGTAGAAGTATCCGTGGGACTTGAGCCTTTAACTGTAATTCATGTGGCCATTTGTATCCATAATCAGAAGTAAATATATAAAGTAAGCAGACCCAGCTTTACAGTAACTCAGCCAGCCATAAACAGATGTATCTTCCTGCAGTGATTAAGGGAATTGTCAAGTTTGGAGTCAAGTATTGTTTATTGCTAACAGACTGAACTGGATAAACTAGAGGAATGAAACACTAAAAGCCACCAAAGTGCACCAATATATCTAACTGCAAAAATGAAGATCCTCAGAGCTCCCAACCAGGTGCTGCCTATCCGTCTACTTACATACCATCCTGAGGTACATGTTTTTCAACCTCTAAAATTCCCTAGGTAACTAAATAAACTTTAGAGTAAGCCCAGGAAAAGAACATATCCAAGTTCCCGAGGACTAAATATCTATGTCACGTGTAAGCCCTATCTTTATTTACACACTAGTCATCCCACTGGCACAAACAGCTATACAAGAAAGGTGCCTTTATCAGCACTGCTTCATTCTGTGTGGCCATCAAGACTTAGGCAGCTGTACACAAACGCAGATGATATTATGCTGCTAGTCTAGCAACTGTTCCCTTTGAATGCAAAGGCACCAGGCTGGATGCAGTTATGGCTGCATGGCTGAAAGAGCCATTCTATTTGTCACTTTGAGGCTATTAATACAACCAAAGGGAGCTGTGTCTCTGTGCTCAACAGAGGGTAACAACAGAAACAGCTTACATACATTTTATCCATTTGTAAATAACAAATAGGTTATGTATCTAAGAAGGATCAAGCATTTTTGTGTTCAGTGTGTACAGTGATGCTTTTGAGTATGCTTTTTATGAAGTTCTGCTAGTGACTTACAAAAGCAATGTTGGAGAAATATGCAGGAGTTGTGCAAATCGTGAGTTCACACAATTCTAAGACTTTACCCTGTGCATTTTTTTTTTTAAGGCTTTTTATAATCCTGCCACTTGTGATATGTTGTAAGAGGATCATATGGTTTTCAGAACAAGAAAACAACTTATTTCTGTGATATAGGTGGCACACAATGGGGAGTCTAATAATAACAAATAAAATAATATTGCCTGTGTTACTTCATTTGTCTGTGCCTGCTTCTGTAGAATGGCATAATACTATTCATAGTATAAAGTACATAAAATTTATTTCTCAATTCATCTTTATCAAGAGAAAAGAAATTATACTGTATAAGTCACTGATATATGAAAGATTAATAGCTTGATGCATTATTCCTAAGGACAGACAATGGTACAGCACAGCCAATCAAGGAGGAGAGGTTAGTATCAAAAAGCCAACACGAGACACTGAAATAGTCCAATGCCAAGACTCATCTCATCTTCAGACTTCACAGATTGCATGGGAAATTGAGCCTATGCAACATACTGTCCTGAATGCTGACCAGAACCCCAAGAAGAAAGTAACCAAGACTGCCAAGATGAAAACCAAGGTGGGACATTTATCAAAATTTTATTGAATGTCAGAAATGTTTTGAAATTATCATGTCAGAAATTATTACATTTATCTGACCTGGGTTACTTGCATCGACAGAAAGTAAACCAAGGTACTAGAGATGACCATAGGCTCTGCTGTAACCAGGGTATGTTTATTACAGCAAGACACACAAGGTAAGAGTGCAATAGCAGTATCTGTTACCTGCCTGGCATGTTATGTCATAAATGGGGTATAATCATGAACAGCGATTGGTAATGATATTGTGACAGCAGTCAGTCAGGGTCTGATCTGTAGGTTTCACACTTACATCTATGTACACTTCATTTGCATGAAGCATGACTTATTGTAAATGACATCTTAAGACATTCTTTTACTTTGACCTGTGTGCCTTCTTGCAAGGTCACCTGACATTTCTTTTACAGGCCATTGTTTTCAAATTTCTAATTCATTAAATACCATCCCGATTTTCAGGCCGCTATTGATTTGAATGGAAAGTGTTGTTGCTTAGCACCATGGATAATCTGGATTTATATTTTATGAGCATAAACACCCACATAGCTTTTATGACCTTCCTGCACTTTCTTAGTTAGTTTTACAAAGTCACTTCTTTGAACTCAGGAAGTCATAAAGAGAATAAGCCTAGGATTTATACTTTTGTATAATGCCCTTTCCTGCCAGGCAATGCCCCTTTGTCAGAATTGTTCTATTGCCCTTGCAGTAAATGCTTAGCAAACATGCAGCCGAGTAGCAGCACACAGATTATACAATGGAAACGTGGGATCAGATAGAATTCCAGAGACTATGTTTTTAAAACTTAAACTGATGAGACTAACACTCATCCATAAAAATGCCCAGTTAAACAGTGTTATAATATTCATCCCATATGATATAAAATACTTTGTTCAATACCAATTGATGTTAGAGATACCAAATGATAATATAGATAGCAAATCATATAATACAGATTACCATCCATAATACTAAAACAATTTAGTCACGGTACACAGAATATGTAGCACTGCCCTTTTTTTTCCACTTTTTGGCAAAATATGATGGGTTATGTTAAACAAGGTGACATAATAATAATAATATAAGTATTTTTCAATAGCATATCACAAACGAAAACAGACTAATTTTATTAGGCCTAAGATGCAACCTCTGGCAGTAGAAAGATTTTTGTTAGGCAAAAGCTATGATGATATACAGAACATGAAACTTGAACCTTAACTATTAAAACTAGGGCTATTGTTTTGTCCTTAAAGTCCCAGATAAAAATGACTGTCTTTTGAATATAATTTTAGCACATGAATTGCTGTGTCCTTATCCAGACTACAGGAATACAACAGGAATGCCTGTTGGCAGCTAGTGGGCAAATACTACTATATCATTCATAAATATTTGTCTTGATTCCATGTTATTGCAAGGTGACTGCACTCAGAATGCACTTGTGCCATGCTATGTTTGTACTAAGGTAATGAGCATTGATTCATCTAGTTGTTTGGCTGACTTAATGAATAAAAAGAACTATATGTACACCATGTATTTCTTTAAATCAAGTCAGATTGTAGAAAAGTTCCTGATGCCCTGAAGACCAACATAGCCACTTACTGAAACACAATGCATTCACAGCAGAGACAGATGAAAATTATTGCAAAGCTCTACTCTACTAGGCATGTACAGAAATGGATACAGCCAAGCAAAGAGCTTTGTTTAAACTAGTGGCAAAAACACAGACTGCTTCAGAAGCATAATGTACATGTATCCCCTGGGCCTCTCTTTTGGAATGGCTTATAGGATTCAAAGATAGCAGAAGCTGGCTGGCATGATGGTTAATATTTTTAAAGCTGATCAAATCATATAATGACACCAGTTCCACTTAAAATTCAGTGTGCACTCAATTCACCAGCAACACAGCTATACTGCTGCAAATTGGGAAGTGTGCTTTCATAATAACCCACATTTCCACAACACGCCATGCAAGTCCCACATGACACATCATAATGCCCACAGGCATGCACAACTTCACTCCAAGCAAGCTCATCTGCACTATCAGACCAAAAGGTCAGCTATTAAACCTACAAACTGCTGTCCCTCAGAAATAGTCCATGAAACACAGGTCTTAATAGGATTAATACATTCTCCATGGATTGCAAGGAAAAGCTTTGTGGTGGTGTGGTTGTATTCTGTGTTTGGGTGAGTAGCTTACAGATAGCAGGGCAGACAGGTACTAAATAAGGAGTATCTTCCTATTTGCGAGGAGGAAGCAAAGAATTATTTGGCCGAAACAAAAGAAGGTGTTCTACCTGTACTCAGAGCAACACGCAATATATTTGCAAACAAAAGCCTGATCCAGCACATACTTAATTCTTTGCACTGCAAAATGGTTATATTACATTCCAGATTAGCAAAGTTTAAGATTTAAGTGAGGACATTATGAGGCTTTATGACTCAAAACCTTTTCAATGACAGTTTTTCCACAAACCACAATCCATTAGCACAACAACATGCAACACTTTCCAATATTAAAACATATATAAGATGAATCATAAGACTATATAATTTCCCAGGATCTAGGCCATGGGACAAGTGTAGACTATTTATTTTAAAAATCATTCATTAAGAAAATTGTTTCTCTTATTTTGGCAATTTCCAAGCAACAACTTAGAAGGATGAAAGGCAGTCCCTGATTCTGCAAACAGCTTGAATGCAGTAAGAAAATTTTTTTACTTGAAGTTATGTCAGGAATAGGAGTAGCTTGATTTTAGACTTTGTATTATGCAGTTCTTCCTAGGTTAATATGTTAACTTTACTAGAAAGAACAAAGAAACAGTACAGTAATGATAAACACTCTAATACACACATAAATGCATTATCATGAGTGGACTGTAAGTAAATAGTATGGTTTGGTGCAGAACAGAATGGTATGGTTTACCATTAGTAATTACCATTACCAAATTACCATTACCAAATTAGTAATTACCATTACCAAATAGTATGGTTTGGAACAGAACAGCTAATTGCTTCTCTTAAGTATAAGAGGGAGGAACTCAGTATCAGCTTTCACAAATAGAATTCATGGGATAGAGGTAGTAGCAGGCATCCCTGCATACAGAGGAGTATGTGAGTGTAAGAGACAGATTTAAGTCATTGACCTTAGTCTCTTTGTATCTAGGAGACTAAAATTCTTTTTTGTTTTTAGATCTGAAAATAAATCAATTGATGCTCTTGCTATGATTCAGCCATCAGTGAGACTGGCTGCATTAAGTTTTTCCTCTATAGTTTGTTACTATAATTAGGGAATGAAAATTACTACTGTGGTGATTATTTTAAGCATGCTTTTCAGTGGCAATCTCACATTTTATACTATGAGTGAATGATGTTTAATATTTCCTTTTATCAGAAAATACAAATTAATAAAAGGTATGGGACCAATAAGTAGTACCAGCTTCCAGGAAAATGAATTGTGTTTTTAATAACATTTATAATATCTATTCAGGAAAACATTGGCAAGGTTTTTAATAGAGGTTTACAAATCACTACGTCTTTAGGAAAAAAAAATATCTGTGTTGCCTCCTCTGTTAACATGCATTAATTGTGAATAACTACCAGCAGCACCTCCTACAATGAGTTCCAGGACTACTGGTGCCACAGAAATAAAGCGTAGGCAGCTACAGAGAACTCCATTTCCAGCTGCAAGAGCACACTGACTTGGACACCATCACATGTTTTCCTACACACCACAAGCTTGTACACAGACATGCACACACATTCAGGGCTGCAGACACAGCCACGGAGTACCTGCTGTTCGCCACGTGAGACAGAGACGTGCAAATAATTAAATCCTGGGAACAGAATACGCTAACAAGTTAGGTCAGTTTACACCATACCTTTCTCCTTTCAGAGCCTCGAAGGCACAGGTAGATAATTTCAGTTATCTGCTTGTGCTACAAATACAGCTCTCTGCTACTGCAGAAGCTGCGCAAGGAAATGAGGAAGGGTGTCGCATCTCACATGCACTGCCTATACATTAGCTACTCATCAGACATATGAGAGCACAGGGGAAGGGTACTGCCTTGCCCAAGCTCTACCAACAAATGGAGCACGCCTTTGGGGAAGCACAGGCTGGCCAGCACCTGTCCTGCAGAGAGTGGCAGGGACTAGGAAGGGGAAGAGCTCATGGGTGATGGTGAGGCCAAGGGGATTCTGGACATGACCACAGCAGGATTTAGGTGAATCAGGAAAGTGGCACAAAGCAGAGGTCTAAGGTTAAGAGCTTTGAGGATCCTATTTTGGAATATAAGAGCCCGAGCTCCATCTGAATATAATAGCAACTTCAGCTCCAAGGTTACCTGCCAAAGTCCTGCTTAGAGTTCATACTTGAGCAGGCACTGAACCCAGTCTTACACCAGCACACTAATCAATAATCCACTTCCACCTTCACCATACCTGAAACTCTGAAAACTGCAACACCAGCATCTTCAATCCGGAACAGAGTCAGGGAAAAAAGGCATTGAACAGGGAGGTAGGGCTGTACAAGGTGACCTGAATAAGAATGGGCAATCACACAATTAGAACAGCTCTTCTTGGGGAGTTACTTGATTTTAGAATTAACTTAGTTCGAATGAGTTCATATCTTGCAGACTCTCTAGTACTAATGAGCCATCCAGTCCCTGAGGAATATGTATCTTTGCAAAACATACTTGATGGATATACTTTAATGCAATTTTAATTCCTATTTGATTAATCATTAGACCTCTTAAACTGTACCTAAAAGCATACTTGGTTTATGTATGTTCTGACTCCATAAGAAGAGTACCCAAGAGGTATAAACAGCTGAAGACAGAGGCCAGGTTTTTTTTTAAATTAGCTAACATCAGATAACCGATATTCCTGCTTTCAGAGAGAGACCGTGCAAGTCAGTGTGCCAGATACAGGCATCATAGAATCATAGAACGGATAGGGCTGGAAGGGACCTCCAAAGGTCATCTAGTCCAGCACCCCTGCAGTGAGCAGGGACACCCTAAACTAGACCAGGCTGCTCAGAGCCTTGTCCAACCTCATGTTGAATATCTCCAGGGATGGGGCCTCAACCACCTTCCTGGGTAACCTATTCCACTGTTCTACCACCCTCACTGTAAAGAGCTTCTTCCTGGTATCCAATCTAAATCTACCCATTGCCCCTCGTCCCTTCATCACAGGCCCTTGTAAACAGCCCCTCTCAAGCCTTCTTGTAGGCCCTCTTCAGGTACTGGAAGGTCGCTAGTAGGTCTCCCCAGAGCTTTCTCTTCTCCAAGCTGAACAACCCCAGCTCCCTCAGCCTGTCATTGTAGGAGAGGTGTTCCAGCCCTCTGATCATCTTTGTGACCCTCCTCTGGACCCACTCCATCAGGTCCATGTCCCTCCTGTGTTGAGGGCTCCAGAGCTGGATGCAGTACTCCAGGTGAGGTCTCACCAGAGCAGAGGGGCAGAATCACCTCCCTTGATCTGCTGGCCACACTTCTCCTGATGTAGCCCAGGATGCAATTGGCCTTCTGGGCTGCAAGCGCACACTGCTGGCTCATATCCAGCTTCTCATCCACCAACACCCCCAAGTCCTTTTCCACAGAGCTGTTTTCCAGCACCTCACCTCCCAGCCTGTATTGATAGTGAGGCTTGTTTGACCCAGGTGTAGGACCCTGCACTTAGTCTTGTTCAACCTCATGAAGTTCACTTGAGCCCACCTCTCCAGCTTATCCAGGTCCCTCTGGATGACATCCCATCCCTCCAGTCTGTTGACAGCATCCTCCTCCCTTCCCAGCTTTCTCCCCATCCACTTGTTCATCATCCTATGTGCTGTGACAATATGTTCCAGTAGAGCCGGGAACTGAACAGATGAACTGACATGCATTTAAAAATAACACTCAAAACTAAAATCTAAAAAAGAAAACTTGTTATTTTTGACCTTGTTTTCTCATTGATCCAGTTAATGCTGTGTCCCTATAAATAGTTATATAACCACAAGTAAAGAGACAGTGACCTTGCAACATGAAAACAAGCAGAGAAGGGGGAATGCTGGGGACTGGCATTTCCTAAGCAAGCTTCAAGTTCAACATTGTTCCTAACTAAACCCTCAGTCTCTTGATTTTTTTCCTTATCCATCCTGAGGGGAGTGTGATCAGAACCTTCACAGAATCACAGTACAGATGACAGAAGTTCAGTTTGGAAAGGACCTCTTGAGGTCATCTTGTCCAACCACCAAGCTCAAGCAGGGTCACCATAAGCAAATCACCCAGAACATGCTGTGGACAACCTTGTTCCAGAACTGTATTCTTGCACATGCAAATATATCACTGCCTCAAGCCACAATTGTGTTTAAGACCAGGCTGGATGAAACTTGGAGCAACCTGGTCTAGTGGGAGGTCTGCCTGCTCATGGCAGGGGGGTAGAACTAGATGATCTTTAAGGTCCTTTAAAACTCAAGCCATTCTATGAGTACCTTGCAAATACCTTTGTGATTAAAATGGTTTGTTTCACTTCACCATTTATATTTGTTGGAGGCTTTTACTGGTGGGTACGATATGAAGTCCATTGGTCTCTCTCATTTGTCAAGGTATTTGGATGTAATGACATGACAGACAACATCAGGAGTGAAGGTTGTGTCTGGTACTTTCACAACAGAAGGATCATGCTTGTCTTCTGCTGCTTTAAGGAGATCATCCCTGCAGGTGCTTAAGCAGTGCTGGACTCCAAATCTTTAGGGAATGCATTGGATGAGTCTGATCAGCAAAACATCAGTTTATCTTTTCCTCTGCTGGGGTCTTATTTTTAAAAAGCAATTTTTTTCCTAAGCTGCCCTGATTAGATAGTACTAATAGCATTAAGCTAAATTGGTTCCTTGGGAGATGTCCCAATTAAATGGCTATCCTAATTAAGCACATCCTGATTAAGCAGAAGATCCTATAATTATAATAATAGCATGTAATAAAAATTGGCCCATAGTTTTCCTCCGACAGAAAGCATTTTGCAAGCCTTAGTTACAGGAACCACTTCACCCAGAACTGAAACACAACCAGCTCTTTGGTAAAATGCTACATCTGTTTAACAATGTTCAGTAGAACTAAACAGTCTTTCAGAGCAGGAGATGAAAAATTCTACACCATATCAACAATGCAGACAATGTTATGATAAGGCAGAAGGTACTTAGCGTATGATTTGGGTGAAATATTTTGACTGTCCTTAGCAGAATTGCTGTAGTATTTACAATTGCTGAAAATGATCCCAAGTGCTAACACAAAGGTTTAAGTTCCAAACTAAGTGGAGGAAAAATACCCCATGTTGACCTTTTGCCTTCTAAGTTCTGGAAAAATATCTCATTCCTATATTGACACCATGGACTTTTCTCAGCTTACAATACTGAGGAAAGTCCAGCATAAGAAGCCAGGTACATTCTGGTAGAAGTACAAATGAGAATAAACTAGCAAGTCAGTTTTCTGCAACGAGCTGTAAAGCTGAGATCCTGGCCCTCTGTTATTGCAAAGGTACGTGTTTTTTTGAGTGCTACTGGGTGTTTTGGATACTGTTAGTGTTCCAGCTTGCATAATTGTATTTGGCTGGCTCAGTTCCTTTCTGGACCACAGTGAAGTATAACAGCCTCATTTTTCAGTTTGTCCTGGAGAATATGTTAAGTAACTCTCAGTAAGCAATGAGAGTTGGATATACTTAAAAATGTTTGTTCAGATTTGTATCAAAATTACTTCTCTTTTTTTGCTTCTTAGTGAAGAAAGAGCAGAAACAAGGAGTGATCATGTAACTCAAATGCTCAGAAGCATCAACGGATAAAAACTGATTGAATACATACATAAGTAGCTATGAGGTAGTAAGTTATCAATGAACAGTAAAGTCCACCACAAATCATTACTCCAGGGAGTATGTGTGACAACTCTACATCTCTTCAAATTGTCCTGCCGTTGTCATGTCTGAGCACCTGAGTGCTACAGAAATATTGCAGTTTTTGTTTATTCAGTATCAGCTCCATATTGTGTGGATGTAGTCTTTAAGCTATGCACTGTAACACTGAAGACCAGAGTCTGCTCCTTGCACAAACTCAGCAATATTTATAACGCAGGTGCACAAAGTGCACTGAGGTGCTGCTCTCCACAGCATCAAGGTAGATGCCAGAGTCCATCTTCTGAGCTACTATTATAGCATCCTTTGAAGAAAACAGGGGTTGCTCATGCTACTAGATGACAAGACAGTGCTGCTCTTCCATCATTACAGTGAACTCATAACACGAGGCAGCTATGAGAAGCACAAATGTGTTCTGAAGATGCCCAGAGCAACTTAATTGCAACACCCAACAAGTGTTGGTGTGGACCTCATGCAGAATATGGAGTCCCACACTAAGGGGAGATTTACAGAAACAGGACAATCTGCAAAGTAAAATTGCTAAGGTCAGAGAAACAGACAATTTATGCACCAAAAATGGATAAAAGAGCTTTGCTACTGAGTCTGCTATTGTCATCTGTGTGTGCATCAGGTAAATTAAATCAGAGAGAAAGAAAAGACAGTTCAGGTAAAGGAGCAATGTTAGCATGGAAACAAGATAATGTAGGGCTTGAATCTGGAAGGTTTTCAGTGAGGTACCTCCTAGCCATATAATGTTTAGGAATAAAGCCTGCTTAGCTAGTAAACAAGCTTACCTGGTGTTGTAGCAGATGGTAGCTGTGGATCAGCTCTTACAGTCGCATGCACTGCTGCCAGGTAGTTGCAATACCAGACTGGCCACCACAATCTTATTGCTAGGCTTGCTTGAAATCACCTTCCTTTGTACCAGCCTGTAAAGTCACTAACATCTGCCTGCCTTAATATGTCTTTCTGTAATAAACAGATTAAAAATTAACGGTTTTGCAGAAGCTACTTGTTATCAAGCTTCCTCAAGATGACATTAACTTGGGCTACCCTCTTCCCTTTTAAAGAAGTAGAATAAATCTTTTAACAGGTCACAACAGGACAGCAATCACTCCCTGATCCCTTCAGGAAAGGGCAGAAAACTATCTTTTGGTTGAAAATATACCTTGAAGCTTCTAGATCAACAAATAAATATCTCTATAAGTAATAAGTGTTTCAGAAGAGGATATATAGAAAACAAACACACAAAACCCACAAAGAAACAAAAAAACCAAACAAACAAAAAAATGGGGGGTGGTGGGGAGGAAGAGCATAAAAGCCCCCAAACAAACAAAAATAAACCAAAAAACCAAATCTCTAGCAATAAATACTCTAGAGGGAAATGCAAGAGGCTTCAGCAGTAAAGGCAATACAAATTTCCTGCCTCTTTTCAGCCTCACCTTCTCCAAGAACTTACTTAAGGACCCCCTGTCCAGCCCCTTAAATAGCATAAATGAAGGGCAAGTCTTCTGGGTCCCTCCTTAGCAATTAACCCTCAATCAATTATCTTAGATTGGAATTAGATGAAATTTGATTTTCTCACCTCTCCTTGCCCTGATGTCTCAGGTGGTGATTTTACACTTGTGTGTTCCCAACAAACTGCAATCAATGTGCTTCCTGATTTAACAACAGTTTGTCAGCATTAAAGATAGCAAAAGTGCGTCATACTTTAAAAGCTACTTTCTGCAAAATATGGGGCAATTTTTTGCAACCATTAGTAAAGCCCCACAACAATCTTGAAAGCAGGGCAAAGGTTATGGCAGATGAAGTGGCAGCTACCCCAGCAGGGAAGGCTGGAACAGTTTTGTATTTTATAAAGCCTATTTCCATGCAGTCAGGACTTGCCCAGCCTTTGGGAATTAACATCCAATTGAAATAAAACCAGATTTTCAGCTACTGTAAAACAGCAGAGCTCCATGGGAGTCAGTGAAAATCTTCACTTGTGCGGATGGAAATCACTTCTGTAGCTCTATGAAGTGATTATCACGGGGGCAACTGGGCCAAAGCTCAGTCCCCATCCACGCCTGGCCAATTTTGAACCCTTCTGAAGTAGACTTAATTAGCAGGTTATTTCATTCTTCATTTAACTGAGGCATCCTGAATTGGGAACAAACAGGTCAGCAAATTTGCTGCGGACACAAAATTGGGAGGAGTGGCTGACACACTGGAAGGCTGTGCTGCCTCCAGTGGGACCTGGACAGGCTGGAGAGCTGGGCGGGGAGAAATCTAATGAAATATAACAAGGGCAAGTACAGAGTCTTGCATCTGGGAAAGAAAACCCCAGGTACCAGTATAAGTTGGAGACTGACCTGTTGGAAAGCAGTGTAGGGGAAAGGGACCTGGGGGTCCTAGTGGACAGCAGGATGACCATGAGCCAGCAATGTGCCCTGGTGGCCAGGGAGTCCAATGGTGTTCTGGCATTTATTAGAAGGGGTGTGGTCAGTAAGTCAAGAGATGTTTTCCTCTCATTTTTCCCTGGTGAGGCCTCATCTGGAATATTGTGTCCAGTTCTGGGTCCCTCAGTTCAAGAAGGACAGGGAACTGATTGAAAGAGTCCAGCACAGAACCTCAAGGATGATTAAGGGAGTGGAACATCTCCCTTACAAGGAAAGACTGTGGGAGCTGGGTCTCTTTAGCTTGGAGAAGAGGAGACTGAGGGGTGACCTCATTAACGTTTATAAATACGTAAAGGGTGAGTGTCAGGAGGATGGAGCCAGGCTCTTCTCAGTCTCAACCAATGATAGAACAAGGGGCAACAGGTGCAAGCTGGAGCATAGGATGTTCCATGTAAACGTAAGGAGAAACTTTTTCACTGTAAGGGTGACAGAGCACTGGAACAGGCTGCCCAGGGAGGGTGTGGAGTCTCCTTCTATGGAGACATTCAAAACCCACCTGGACACATTCCTGTGTGACCTAATCTAGGTGATCCTGCTCTGGCAGGGAGGTTGGACTAGATGCTCTTTCGAGGTCCCTTCCAGCCTTTATCATTCTGTGATTCTGTGATTTTTCTACATATATATCATCAAGTATATCTGTGTTACAAATTAATTTTGTTCTGTCAGAATAGAGATCCTTCTCCACCCACTGTAAGTTGAGATCTCCTCAGATTTCCTTTCCTCAGTGATTCCATGACTTCTGAGAATTTTGTCCCTATATTATTTTGTTTCTCAAGGAACCTCATAATTTGGAAGTAGCCTTAACAGTGCTGTCCACTATTCAAGTGGACGTGCTGTTTTGTTCTCCAAGCAATATTTTGTCTGACACTCTAAAGTCAAAGTTTGTTTTCTCCTAACAGTACCACTCTCGTAGGATAGACAAAGGCTAATGTTTTCATTATTATATTACAAAAGACGTTGTGCAGGCCCTGTTTTCTTCAACAAGCCTTCTGTTAAATTTTAAGACCTTCAAAATTTGAGGTCAATTTTCCTGCCTGCCTTACAGACCTTTGGAAAATGGGGCCCCAGTCCTCCATGTGCTGTGACAAAATTATTATTATTATAGCAGTTGTCTTGGGAAGAGCCACAAAAGACTAGAATAAGCTTTGCTTCTGAATTGAAACCTCAGCCATCATGAACTGGGCTTTCAATTTGTTTTCCAGTGACCTGGGTTCAGATTTTGGGAGGCCTGGTGCTAGGCATGCTACAGGTGGCAAAGCCCATGGTTCTCTTCTGCTCATGTAGACTGAATGACTGGGTGCTGCTTTTGTTTTGTTTAACTGTCTTCAACTTGTATTATCTCTGTGGATCATCTCTGCCAGGAGTGACAGACATATGAAGTTTATGAATTAGTCACAGTGTATATTTTACCAGTATTACCAAACTTACAAATGAGACTTTAAGCCACCCTTAATGAATGCATCTGTTTTTAAAAAGCCATTTAGTGTACCCAGACAACAGCAGCATCTTCAGATCATGCAGCCTGGGATGTGTCCGAACAGAAGTAGAAGCAGGCTTCATATTGCAAAGCTGTCCAGTCTCTGCCCTAAACCATAACCTGTGGGAATCACAAACAAGAGAAGCTGAGCTCTCAAGAGGGTGGTCAAGACTGCAGGGGGGGAAACAACTCTGAGGATTGTGTCTTGGTATTCACAGGAAAATCATTTAGGCACTTGGAAGTAAAGATCTTGTGTTCCATATACTTACAGGGGAGAAATGTAACATAATCCATAGGAAAAAGCAGGACCCAGGTAGAGCTTGCACTGGCAGATCTTTCTGGAGGGTTCCTTCATGTTTCTGTGATTCAGCATCTACTTCTGTCTCTTTACTATGACGAGCACTTTATACACATACATTTATTTAATATTAGAGGTGCTTAATGTCCACACCTCTTATTAAAGCCAATGGGAAAAGAAAGTCTCTTCTCTGACCATAGGTCATTATCTTGAGATGTTAACTGAACCCCAGCAATCCAAGATAACTTCAGTAAAATCCATGGTGCTTGGTTCTAGCATTTAATCTGCCCAGGCAAGTCAGATACCAGGATTGGAGCCCAGGCAAGCTGGGCTTTTAAAATTCACTTTTAAAATGAACTGTTTCTGGAGTAAGGTTTCTATTTCCTTTGCACGCAACATTAATAGCCACATGCTAAAATTAAGAAGAAACTTGAGTGTGTTTTCTCAACTGGCTTATTCTAGAGGAAAGTGGGAAATATTTTAAGAGCTATGTTGCAAGTTCAGTCTGAATGTCTTGACCCCTGGGATTATTTAGCCTTAAACCTGAATGTAATGACTTTACTCGGCTCTGAAGATAGAAATGTTGTGTAGGACCTCAATATCAGCACAAATTTTTGAGACTTCAGAATATAACGTCTCCATTGATCATCTGGTGAGGGAAGTATCATAACAAGTGTTATAAAAATGATTAGTGGGACAGTAGTAAACTGACTCACAAACAAATATTTCTAAAAATAATTTTGGCTTCTCTTTAAAAGACTGCTGGCTCTTGCAAAGCAGGACCTGTGATGTTGTCAAACTCTCAGTTCCTAGTCTGGCAACTCACAAAGCCAGTTGCAGACAAGCAGCTATTTAACTGGTGTGTGGGAAAGAGGTCTTGCAGGTTACTTGTTACATTGCCACATCAGCAGGTAGCTTCACGTATCAGGTCCTTATAGGTCACTTTTGTACCAGAGGAAAAAGGTAGGCATGACTAACTTCATTTTACATTAGTTACACGTCCTTGGGAAGGGTTGGTTACAAAGACAGATGATTTGAGAGTCATGTGAGATAGTCCAAGTATCAAAATGCAGTTCCCAGAGAGCAACAAGCCTCAAGAGCTTGTTTTCAGTAGACAGAAAAGTAAACTGTGCCACAGATGTATCCAACAGGGTGGCAGGTTCCTTTAGAGCTCAAACTGCATTGCCTGATTCGAGGGGTATCAAAAGGCAAACAAAGCTGTACCACCTGGTGAATCCTGCCCTGTATGTTCTATAAAAATTACTTACCTTCCAGCAGAGTTGTTATCTGTCAAAATCTCCAGTTCTAGGAAGTGACGATTTCAATTTATCCAGAATACAGACAGCACAGGGACCATGTCAGCACAAACTTCCACTTTCCTGACACCTCTGTGGTTCTTACTCTGGGAACAGGATACAGATCTATCTTTTCCTGCTCCCTTTGACACTCATGTCACCTTAGGATAGAATCCGATGAAAGTTGTTTGAAGACTGTAAATGTTTACCTGGATCCACAACTAAAGAGGAAGACACAGCTGGCAGGGTACCAGCCTTGGACCTTGGACCTCTCAAGATGCAATTTTATTCCTTTCAACATGGCAGGTTTTCTGTGTGACAACAGGCACAGCCAAGCACTGCTGCAGGGAGTAGCAACAGTCCCCATATTCACTCAGTTCTATGCTCTAAACCAGAGGTGGAATGTAACAGGACTTTACACACACAAGGAATTATTCAGATACCACAGAGAAGTTGTGTAAATACCTCCAAGTAACAGCAAGAGATGTTTGTTCTGCATGATTATCATCATGACATCCAAAACCCACCGCACCAGATTAATTTATCAGCAAGACACAGTCATAAATACATGATGCCTCTCAAGCACTGTGACATTCCCTTCCTGCAGATGGCTGGAAATGTTCTTAGATACAATATTTGCAATTAGCTCGCTGATGAAATTAGTGCTCTGAAATGGTTAGTTTTATAGATGTCCATGTTGCTCCCTCTGTGGCTATTACTATTAACCTCTCGGAGACTCTGGCTGAGAGCGCTTTCTCAGGACTGTAATATTGACAGTGCAGGTCAGGAAGAAACAGCTCAACAGAAGCAGAGAAGTGGAGTCCCCAGGTAGGTGATTTCCCTGGGGCTCTGACAAACTGTGTGCTAATCCCTGTTCGACTGCTGACCCTGAACCAGTCATTCACCTCTGTTTCTGCCTTAGCAAAACAAGGACAGTGTTATTTACTGTCTCCCAGTCCTCCAGCCCCTGACAGAAGACATGCTCAGAGTCATCAGCTTTCCCAGTGGTCAGTTCTGGAACCTCCTTTTTGCATGAGTAATCACCATTCCTGGCATGTGCTGCTCTGCTCTCTCATTTACTCAGCAGGAGATTTTGGGTCATGTGTTCAAATCATTCAGGAAAAATCCCTCCAACTATTACACCTGAATTCTCCCAGAAAAACAACCCCAATGCACACACTGCTAAGGACACTTGGCCCTTACCTGCAGACTGGAAGCACATCAGTGATGGAAAGGATCCATCAGGAATACAGGGACCTCATAGGTCACATCAGGGATCCTGGAGGGTCCCATGCATCCAGGACACAGTTGTTTCAACCCACTTTGTCACTGTTTACTGCTTTGTATTATCAGAATGTGCGAGAACAGAGTCTCTTCGATGGAAAGCAAACAGGAAACTCAGAATTGAGATGAAGTGTGTAGTCCTATTCTCGTTGTACCTAAGACCATCAATGTCTCGGGCTGTTTTTCACCTTTCACTGACAATAAAGTAATTTTTTTATAAATAAACAGCTTGTTATCTGAAAGAGGACTGGGATGAATCATAGCAGAGACATGAATCAAAGAGGACTGGCATGAAAAGCTCATACTCATTTTTGAACACTTCATTATGCCCTGATAAATTGGCAGTGGCTTATGGTTCTATCAATAGGACATGATCCCTGGAAGAATGACACATTTCCGAGAAATCCTCACCAGGCCCAAGCATGCATTATTGATGAGCCGGGAGGAAATCATCTGGGTCTTGCTACAAACCCAAGGCTTGACTCTGTTTTGCTGGAAAGTCTGCCAGTCTTTTTGATTATGGCTTCCTTCTGAAATAAAGTAAATTTCCCCTGAGACAAAGGATTTAGTTATAGCACTAAAGCTCAGAAGACCTGTACTCTCTCCTCGATTCTGCTTCAAACACCATGGGTGATCCTGGAAAAGACATGTTGAAAAGGTGCAATGTGAAAACCCAAGGAAGGCAATCCAGTTGGCTGACTGGCAAGGCCTTACCCTTCTTTCCGTCAACCTCATTGTCACCCCTGTAATGGTACCTGCAGTCTGATGATCTGATCAGGGCAGAGGTCTGAGCCAGCAGAAAAGGATGGAGACAGGTTTGTTATTACTGAGTCAGGTAAGTACCAGAGTAAAGGAAATACATCAGGTCTGCTAGGGTAACAGGAATATAGCACAGCAGCTAACCTGTATCATCAAACCACATCCTAAACCACCTATTTAGCAGCTAACCTGTGTCATTAAACCACATCCTAAACCATCTATTTTCACCTTGGCTAGGTTTGTCACATGCTTCATACATTGTGTGATGTTTCTATTTAAACTCAACCTTGGAGCTGGAGCTTCACTTTCATGCACACTTGTGCAACCACACAACAGAGCGTCACAGGGATCCAATCTAAATTGTATGCCTAGACATCATAAATACCCTTTAAGCAGTCTCACAAAAAAAAAGAAAAGCATTCAACTGCTGCAAATAATCTTGGCTATCCAATAGCACTCACTCTTCACTGCAGTATTTGCAGACCTACTTTGGAGAACTTTTCCATCTTCTCCTGTTTCCTGCAGGGATATTATCTGTGTTTGTGAGGATTCAATTAATGCCATTGATGTGGAATGTTGTTCCATTCATCACCGGCCACTGCATCTAATGAATAGGATAATCTAATTCTCCCCAAATAAATATGACACCAAATTAAAAGAGTTCATAAACAGCCTCCAAAATGGAGTGAGTTTATTTCAATTTATTGGCTTTTAAATTGCACTGGATCTCTCAAGTACCAACCTAGCTATAAACAAGTCAGTGACAGAGTTTGAAAGTTTATTATCACTAATATTTGCCTTTATTTATACTAGAATTGAGTATTAGTATTATCTGGAAGAACAGCAAAAGGAAGGTCATCCAAATGCCACAGTTTTTAACCACAATTTTCCTAAGCTATTGAGAGAGCTTTAAGGCGCAATATATTCTAGACAATTATTTCTGCTGTGTTTACTGTCACTGAAACATTTAACAAAGTGGTTATGACCTATCATTAGAATCATGTAAAAAGTTCATCAGGAAACCAGAAAAAAGTAGCAATGCCTACTGGGTACTTGGATAGTTTAAGAAGAATCTTCTCCTTCTATCTTCCACCAAAAAAACCTCAAACTAACACTTCTTCCAACTTTTTGCCTGATATAACTTTATTTGGGAATCAGCTGTTAGACAAATGATTACATACGTCAAGACAGATGATCTCATAAAGCTCTTCTTTGAATGTAGACTGGTTTTCAATATTGTACATTGTCTGACCAGCCTTTCCAGAATACTTGGCAGGAAAAGAGATACGTAATGTGGCTATGGATTTCTTACAGGATGATCTGGATAAAAGAGGAAGGGAAAGGAATTGTAGATTTTGTGTGATGCTTACAAACTATATCATACTGGAACACCAGTTTAACTCTGGGTAGTATCTAGTGCTTTAAGAGAAACAGGTCTGGTGCTTTACTGCTTAAAAATCCTATTTATTTAACAGCTTCTATTATGGAATCAGAACACTTTCCTGAAATTAATAAATTTAGCGTCATTACAGACAGTCCTGGGAACTAAAGATCAATCTCTACCTGGCCTTTACAATTAGTCCATTACTCACAGTAACACAGCTCTAGCTCAGAAATCCAGAGCTATCACGTCTGTAGAGCAGAAAACTGCTTTGTGCAGGGGTTTTCTTCCAGTCCCAGAAGCATGACAAGCAGTGAGGAATAAGTGGCTTTACCATAGAATCATAGAATAGTTAGGGTTGGAAAGAACCTTTAAAGGTCATCTAGTCCAACCCCCTGCAATGAGCAGAGAAATCTTCAACTAGATCAGGTTGCTCAGAGCTCCCGTCCAACCTGACCTTGAATGTTTCCAGGGATGAGGCATCAACAACATCTCAGGGAAACCAGTTCCAGTATTTCAACACCCTTTTCCTTATATCTAGTCTAAACCTACCCTTTTTTAGTTTTAAACCATTACAACTTGTTCTGTTGCGACAGGCCCTGCTAAAAAGACTGTCCACATCTTTCTTATGATCCCCCTTTAAGTATTGAAAGGATGCAATAAGGTGTCCCCAGAGACTTTTCATTTATATAACAATTTTCAAATACATTTTTTCATTTCAGCCCTAGACTCAGCCTGTAATACTCTGTGTGCATAGCATGGACTCGGAAACCTTCTTCTGCTTTACCTGCAAGCAGAGAGCTATGGCTGGGATGGTGACTGCACTGAGATAACCATGAGATCATGTTGTATTTAAGCAGTAATTACTTGAATTAATGTGAATGATATGATATTATCTTAGGGAAAGCAGTAGGTCCATTTATTTAGTAAGAAATCCTATTTTGAGTCTAGGATACCATATTATTGAATAAATGTTCTGGTATTTTTGGTTAGGGAAAAAGAATTCTAAATAGCTAATAAACTTCTGAACAATAAGCTGTGTTCAGAGTTGTTCAGCATAGAGTACGAACAAGTTTCTGCACTTTCCTTTTGCTACTTTTCTGCTGCAAACTAGAAAGTTGATAAGGACTTAGCATTTCTTACAAAAATATTTCATATTCGTATGTCATAGTTGCTTCCCAGATAAGTAATGAAGTAAGATTAAGGTGAAAACCTGGAAACTGTGGAAAACAAAGCCTAAGTCACTAAGACAGGAAGGTTGCAAAGATGTTGGATAATGCTGATACGCTTCATAAGCTGTTCAGGAAGTTCTGGAAAGTCAAGAAGTTGACATCAGCTATACCTTTCCTTTTTCTTCTTGTCTAGGCCTTTTCAGATCTGTTTAAACTCAGAATTTATCCCCCACAACATTGATTGAGAAGATTGCTAGTGACATTTAAAGCAACAACTCTTCTCTCCCTTTTGAAGGACATCAGCCTTTGTTATGGCTAAAATAACAAGGGATCTGTGGCTTAAACTAAACCAGAAATTTAGGAGATATATTGGAAAGTAAATATAAAATATTCCAAGACAAACTGAAACATTCAACTTTCTCCCCTCCAAAATGTCATGTTTCAGCTTCAGTCTAATGAAACCTTTCAATAATTGTTTTTCAGCTTGAAATAGATTAGTTGCCATTTTAAATCAATACATGGAAATGTTGACTTTAATTTTTTCTCCTATTTTTCTGCCTGACATTATTTTAAAAGCTTGGTTACATTTCATTTATGTCTACCAAATGCCATTTTTCAGTGAATATACTACTGTCAATAACATTTTGCCCAGTGCTGACTCTGATTCTCTGCTTCCCTAGAACATTGCTACACATGACTCAGTTCCTGCTTGGACTGTAACTCAATTTCAGAGCTCTGAACTCCAAAGAGCAACATCTATAACTCCAAAGAGCAATTTCAACTGAAATCCTAAATTCAATTACAGATTTGTGTTGCATTGCTCACTATTTATTTATAATATTGTGCCTACAACATATCCTGTTCTTCATTTCCACAGAGAGAACAGCACTGGTTCCTCTGTGTAATCCAGAGCTATTTATTTCTCCAAATGTTAGATCTCTGCAAGTACAGAATCTACAGACATCTGCATTTCTTTCGTAATAAGTACTTTTTCCTAGCCAGTAATGCAGGAAAGATTTGTCAGGACTATAATACCACTTGGATTTATCCATATGATTTATATGTCATAGGAAAATATCATCATATGCATTCTTCAAATTTCAAAGAAATACTAAGTATTATGGAATGAAGTCCCTGGGAGATTTGAACTCCGATAGCAATGACACCCTTAAGTGTCAGGCACATAACTTTTGGTCAGAAATGCCAGTCCTAAGCCTCCAACAGACACAAGCAGTCTGGGGCATGATACTAATGCACCATGGCTAATTTAGGTTTGGAACAGAAGGGGATATTGGGAAAATAGGGGTACAGCTTGAACAAATCATGCTTTACCCCAGAGAGCGGCCCAGCTTGCCAAGGCTGACTATTCTGTCAACTTGTGGGAGGACAGTCAGATATAAAACCTAAAGTACAATTTTTTTCCTGCAGCCTAACATAAGCTTTTTATGAACAATAAATTCTCCACTGGTACTTTCTTTGAACCTCAGGGATGAGTCCTTTGGGTTCAAGTGGATGACATCAGAAGACCAATCAACAGCTACTTACAAGACCAGTATTCTTTTCAGCGATGGGAGTGATGGAGAATCAGAATTACCTTGTTTACCTGTGGTCTGAGAAGACCTCTGCACTGTTGGCCACCTTGCCAGCAAAATGGGCTCCTTCAAGAAAGCCAGGCAATAAGCCACAACAGTAGGAGACTCCATTATCCCATCCAGATGCCTGTGGCAGGCAGTATTTTCTCATGACAGCACGTTACATGAATAAATCAACACTAATTTACCATTAATTTATTAATTTAAGAATAAAAAGTAATCAGCAGTTTTCATTCAGAAAGGCTCCCATCTGCCCAGCAATAAAGATGCCCTACACTCAAGCCTCCCTTCGGTCCATCCCAGAACAATGAATGGGGCCATCCATGCTAGCACCTCCCCTTACTCCCTGGGACACTCACTGTGTTTTGGCAAACCCACCCTCTGTTCTGAAGAGAAGTGCTCTCTGGGCTGCCTCACAGATGCCCCAGTGCCAGCTCTGGTGCTTCAGGCAGGGCTCTTTCCCTGCCTCACCTCAGCCCCAGCCCAAGAGCTTACACCACCAAGGGGCGCCTCTGTGCACTGCTGGAGAAAACAGGGAACCAGGAAGACTGAACATCCTTCTCAGATATGACTTCTGCCCCCTTAAAGTATATTTGTAAGCATGGGGAAATGGGAAAGAGATCTTCCACTTTGCCCATATTTGTTGTTCTTTTCTTCCACTTCCTGACAGGAACAATTTTAATTTTTTTTTAACCTCAGGTTGAATGTTTAGATATATTTTATCCAAAAATTACTCCAAACTGTTGCAAAACAGAAATACAAGTGAAGCCAAACCCATTCAATCTTTTCTTCTTTGTGACATCGTAAGCAGAGCCTGTGGCTAGCCACTGCCTGGGGATCCTGTGGTCACCCTTCTGGTTTTCAGGCCACATTTGCACTGCAGCCATGGGAGAATTAAGCAACACTGTATCAGGTCAACTGTCTCTGGAATAGGAGCCTTCAGGAGTTAAATAACATTTATGTGCATTGGTATCATATCTGGAAGATTTTTGTTAGTTTTGCCAGGTGTCAGGAACAGAGATAGTCGTTGCAGTCAACCGTTCCTATGTACACCTAGGGGTGAGCTGAGCAGAGAGCTCAAATACCTACACCCCACCACGCTGTCAGTTAGCACAGCTCCTGCCATGAGTGCATCATCTTCAAGGACACAGGGCAGCTACCCAGTGAGGGACAGCAAGGTGGCATCAGTGCAGGCGCTGGAGACTCCCCGCACACTCCCCATCTTTGTGCAGCACAGGAAGTGGAAAAAGACTGCCTAGTCCCAGGCATTTTTCACACTGCCCTTGTTACCTTTTCTTTACTGAGCTTTTATCTTGATTTTTGTGCAATAAAATCACGTTAATTAAACTGTGAATAAATAGAAAGGCCCTAAGTCAATATTAGCATTTGGAAAAGACTGGTTAGAACAGCTTAGGAATTGATTCCACTTTATTAAAGCACCTGTTCACCCAGGGAACATTTTAGCAGCAATCAATATGTAATTAAATATTTATTGATGTTTTACAGTTGTTTTGTTTCCCAGCAATTTTGGTGATAGGATCAGCTTCCCTCACTTGTTCCTCCTTCCCAGCTTTACTACTGATCTCCTGTGAGCCTATTGGCAATTCACCTTACATCACCCAAGCTGTTATTAATAAATTGGGACCACAACCACACAGAAACAGCTCTAATCCTAACCCACTGTGCTAAACACTGGTCAATGAGAAAAGCCAACCTCTAACCTGAATAACCTGAAAATGAAAACAACGGGGGCTCTGAGATGATATAAGCACAAAAGTTTTGATGAAATCAATAGATATCACTGAACTAAAATACCTTTGAAGAGCTGAGCTTTCATTAGTCTTTTCTAGTCAGATTTTAAGTCCCTCAGAGCTGGGTTTACTTTTCGTTCACTGCCTGTCCAGCTTCAGGAAATGTAAATGTTGGTGATACAACCGTATAAATCATTCATGCTCTCTGCTTAGGCAATTACAAATTCTCATTTGGCCTTTCTGAAATAATACTCCAATCATGGGTAGAACGGCTTATATTTTCCCTAAAAACTCATCGCACAGGTCTGGTCAGAGGAGAGCATTTCTGCAGAGGCTCTCGGCTATAGCAGAGCTCAGAGGCTGCAGGGTGAGAGTCGTTAAGCTGGAGCCTCCGAGGGGACAGCTGGCAGCCAACGCACCCTTTCATTACAGCTTTTAAAGCAGCTGTAAGGGAAAGCGTGCGTTGCTTAAAAGGGACCAAATCTCACCACGCCACGCCTCTTCTGCCGCTGGAGCCCTGCCCTTCACCGAGGCGTCTGGGCAGTACCCGGGGAGGCGGGGGTGAGCAGGATGCTCTACGCGCTGACTCGCCCGCTCCGGCGGAGTCCGACCTCGGCCCCCGCGCAGCGCGGCCGGCACCCAGCAGGTGGCGCTGTAGGCACGGGCTGCTCCGCCGCGGGATGCCCACCGACAGCGCACCAGCGCCGGAGCCTGCTCTCAGGAACACCAGGGGAGGGCTGATCATCACTGCCAGTGAGAACAGCGGCTCTCGGAAGTATCAAGAGGGTCCTCGGGCCGGCAGAAGGCACCTGTGATTCCTTGTCCTTTAATGCCTGGAGCTGGTCCATGTCCCCCAAACCTGAGTGAAGAACCTCCCCTTGATGCTCCAATTTATTTCAGTCCAGGTGAGTAATCAGGATACCTCTGAAAACACACGAACTTAAAGGATCAGAGATTGAAACCTCCTTCTCTTCACGTTCACCTGAGGAATGCAGATACCCTGACCCCAGGTCTGCTGCCTGGACTCCCTAAGACTTTTTGAACTCACCACTCTCACTGCACTAGTTCCTGCTCATTTCAGCAGTGCAAGAGAGGAACCACCCCTCTGCCAGAAAATTCACCCACCGGATAGAAAGCTACTTCTCCGAACATAATGGCTTTGCATTAATTAGACATTAAAATGAGTTGTTTTAAGAGGGCTACTCATTTAAGAGAATCATTGGTCAAAGCAGACTCAAGCCTCTCAAAGCATTTCATTCTGTTCTGTTCTGTCTCTATCACTGTCCAAAGCTGAGGCCTCACTCAGCAAGTGGTAGGTGCAGTCATGGAGGTGAGGAGGAACTTCCAAGGGAATCCGCTGGCTTGTGTGAAGTTACTGTGAAACTAGGAGCAGAAACAGGTCTGCTCCCGAGAGCAGGATATCCTATATTCACCAAAACCAATCTGCCCCAGTTTTGATTTCCCTACAGCCTGACATTGATGTCACGCCCTGAACTTGCCAGTCTCCCCTCACAGACACACAAGCGAGAAGGAAAACAAGCACTAGGCTTTCAACTTTCACATGCTTAGAGACAGTTTGCCTCTGCAATTTCCTGCTCCTTGGGGAGTCCCCGCTGAAGTTATGCAGATAAGGCAGTTAAACCAGCCCCCCTAAGAATGAATTCTCCCTTCTGACCCATGCCCTAAAGCCTCTTTAATATCTGGGACTCCTTCCAGACTCACACTGCTAGCATCAAATGGCCAGCACTGTTCCAGCTTGTTCTAGTGAAGCTAGCAAAGCCTTAGGACAGTCCTAGCTTTCTAGAGTTGTTCAGACTCGTGAAACACTTAGAGTTTAAAAAAAGCCTTTAATTTCATGTCCAAATGCCACACTTTACAGTGTGTTAAAAGAGAAGGGAAATTGCACAGAACATAATGAAAACAAAAAAAGAAATATTCCCACTTGTGTTTGAAAAACTGCTGGGGAAGTGAATAGCTTTTACTGTGTAGTAAGGATTCACATCCTTCGGAGAGCTTTGGAAATCTTGACTATTAATGTGCTCTTTTTCTCCCCTGTTGGATCAATGGAAAGATTTTCTGCATGTATGTTTTCAGACCCTTGTTCACTGTTAATTTTCTCTCTGTATCCATTTCAACATCTTCCTTATAGATTTTGTCACTCACTGCCACAGAGATTCAGCAAGGCTGTCTTGTAGTCGCCACTGGTGTCATCCTGACAGGAGAAAAAAAAAAACTTAAAATGTGAACATAAAAGTTCCTTTACATGCTCTGAGTGCTGACTTTGTCAGTCTGTGGAATATGTCTACACAGGAAAAGGACTTTGGAAAGAGCCAGACTTCAGCAGAGTTTCTGCCAGCCGGCACACTATCAAAAGTGAATGGAGAAATGAGGCTTGTAGTTGCCACCTGAAATAATATTTATAAAGTGCAATTCTTTCCTTTGGAATCCAGGTGAGCACCTGATCAGGACTCCCTCCCATAGAGTGGCACAGACAAAGTCAGCATAAATGAAAGCAGCCAAGCCTGTTGTGTTCAGATTTTATGGCCCTGGGTATTTGTGAAGTGTCACTCCCGCACAGGAAGGGAAACAGCAGTATAGTTAGCCCTGACATGTAACTTTTTTTTTAAAGCCACCAGCATGGTCATTTTGGTCTAGAGAAGCACTCCAGAGAGTACCATTAGGTAAAAAATTTGCTCCCTTTGAATGTTTTGTGACAACAGGTGTAAAGCCAGTTCCACTTCTCAGAAGGAATGAATGTTCTGTACAGACCCTTGAAGAATGATCATTAATCAACATGACAGACACTGACAGTGTCAATTAGAAGAAAGGGCCTTCATTAGAGAACCAGACTTCCCATGGAGACTGCTAAGGATAGAGCTTCTGTGCCATTTGCACTTGGGGAGAAGAATGTCCCAGAGTCCTTAGGACAAATGGTAAAACCCAGCATTTCAGCCCTAACAGGGGAGGATCATTCACTCAAAGCTGAAACTCAAACCTCAAAAGCTACAATAAGCTTTGACAAGGTTCAGTTTCTAAACCTCTCTTACCACAGCTTAGACTAGGCCTTCTTCTGGGATAAATCAGCTAAAATAATAACCCCAAACCCCAATCAACAACAAAACCAAAAAAAAAATCCCAGCACTGTTTTGACTTATATGTCGTGTGACCTCCGTCTTGAAGTAGTTAAGGATAGCAGAGAGAGAGGAGAAAATGGTGCAGCAGTGTGGGAAAGGTGTAATGGGTAGAATTAAATCAATCTAGATTCACCTAGGAGATCATGAAGTGCACAGATACAGTCTGGTCCATGAAAAATCTGGAGTGGCCTCTCGGGTTTGGCTGTGCCCAAGTCACAGAGCCTAAAATCTGACTCACCCTGTGATCATATATGTCGCTCAAGGAGATGATGTTAACAGACCTAATGAAGAAGTACTATGATCTTAGCAGAAATGACATTTTTATTGAAAACAACCATGGAAGAATCCCACAGTGCTGGACAGGTTAGGAATGTATGTGATGACAGCTAAGAACCATCATCAGGATGCTACTTACCAGAATCATACTGGAGAGAGACTTTCCTGCAATATGCTTGAATTCAGCCTTTATAAGATTTAAGTCAACTTCACTTCGAGAAACTATCACCCTTATAAGGGTGTTATCATTTGTACCAGCCCCCTGGAAATGACAGATATATCAGTCTGTGACGTTAGTGGGTGTTCAAGGGATAAGGTGTTGCAAACTGATCCAGGACAGGAGAAGTCAGTGTTCAAATATTGTTCTGCAGCACATCTGCTTCTCTTTCTGGAGGGCCAATTCCCACCCTCCTCCCAGGGGCCACTGTCAATACCACAAGCCCACCATGGAAGTGTGCTACAAGTATTTGCACATGTCAACTGCAAAAGCAAACATGCTACAGAGTTGGGAGCTGGCACTGAATACGTATTTTCCTCCTGCAGCATCACACATGCAACACTTGACTTCAAGCAGTATTATTTAATCACAGGAAAATTAAGATTATGTTGATAATAAAAATAATGTCACCTCAGCTTCACAAAACTGGGAGAGCTGACATCTTTTACATAACTCTTATGAGTTACAGGGGCACAATCTGCATATGCCTTATGTATCTCCATTTGGAACTCTTTCATATTATACTGTTATTGAAAGAGTTGCTTCCTAAAAAGAAAATACTGTGGTCCAGTCCATTAAATTAATATTATGGGCAAAACTCCACTATAATCAACCTTCTAGAAAAGCCTCTTCCAGAAGTTTTGTCCATGTTCCAGGAGGCAGGCCTAGGTGCCTTGCAGACTCCTAAAGCAGAAAAGTGAGACTCCCTTGATATCTCAAGCCTAAAGGGTACTTTTTTACCCAAGGGCTTTGAAGGGATTCTGCTATTACTCCCAAAGGTAACACTAAACTTGCTGGATTTCACCAAAACCTCAGCTCTTCTAATTTGAATTGGTGGAAACCAGGTTGCAAGTTAAGTCCAGAAAGGAATTAAGTTACAGTGAAGAGTTTTACCTTCAGAGCATGGTACAGCTTCTCTGCAAAGTAGCAATGGACATTCCTGGTGCATTTCACTAGGCAAACAAAAAGTATCCGTAAGAATCAATGGTAATTCCAGTCCAGGGCAGCAGGTTACAGAGATTCAATATGCTTTCTGTTACTTCAGTGTGCCCCTAGTATCTGAGTTTATCTTACCTAAGAAGCATCCTTTACTTCCTACCAGATATATATATATAAAAATAGATCCATCCCATAACAGTCAACCGCGGCAGAAGAAAAGGCAGCAAAACTGAACAAGAGAAAGGGAAACATAGCCACTTACCAATAGCCAGCATGGCATCCTCAAGTGAACCATGAGTTTCACTCTTGATAGAGTCTTCTATGCTCTTACCAGCCAGTTTCTGGTATTCTTCAAACACTATTTGAAGCACAGAGAACTTCAGTTTTTAACAAACAACTGCTCAGGCATTTTGTGCCCAGTATTTACAGGTACTGCTTGTGCTAAAGCAGTGGCTATATTTGCAGCAACTTCAGGAGGCTTTAGTCAAGCCCAGAAATCAGCTACAGAGAATGGATGGCAATGTTCACAAAAGCCTAACCCATCCAAGGGTCTTAATTCCCTGCCTTCAGTCAAAAATACAAGTTCAGTCACCTCATGTTCATTTGGAAATCTGGCCCATCATTGCTGGCTTTAACCACAGAAATGAAGCTGTCAACAGAAGGTTAGGCACAACCCTATCAGTTGGTCTTGTGTTTGTTAATTTTCCTAGCTTTTTCCTAGCAGAATAAAAAATAAAATCTAGGACTATGCTACTCATGGCCCTTGGATGTTAAAATGGTGAAAACAGTTTGGGAAAACATTATTTCAACCACATTTAAAAAATAATAAAAAACCAAACCAAAACAAAAAAACCAAACTCGGAAAAGATGAGCAAAACACAGGTGCAGATTCCAATATATTTGAACAAAAGCTCAGCAACAGAGTTGCTGTTCACCTTACACACTCTGGGGTTCAGATATACAGGTCTCAGAGTTGATTTCTTGCTTTCAGACTAACAAAGGAGAAAAACTGCTATGTAATGCAATGGACATCTTAATGAAGTTTGCTCAGCATTCAAGATCAGGTACCTAAATATTAACACTCAGATACTTTGAGGAAAAGTAATAGAATAAACAGATGCATAGAACCTTCTCAACTCAAGCCTACTCTTGATATTAAAAAAATAAAATAATTTTTAAAAATTGAGCTGCAACACTCAAGTTTTAAAGATAAACAGCTACAGGCTGCTGTAGTACAGAGGAAATTACTTACTTGGTGATACACTAGGTCTCAAAGACTGGTTGCATCCCGACAACCACTAGTTAAAATCCAGTTGTTAAAGGCAGACACAGCAAGACTAGAGACCACTTTTTGTTTCTTTGTTTTCTAAGTGATGTTGGGACATTGCATTTGAGACACAAGAGGGAGCTGGCCTCCAGGACCTAGGAAACAGCCTCAGAACATCTCAGCTTGAAAAAGCCCAGACATACCTAACTTACCAGCAGCTAAATTTACCAATTCAGGTCCAGCTGATTTACACACTATTTGATATTCCTGGGTTCAACTGACATAATAAAATCCATTAGTCAGAGCCTCGTACCACCTCAGAAGTCTTGAGATGACCAAGTCAGGTCTCTGCTACACAGGGCAGTGGGGAGCTGAGGGTTCCCATAACTGGATCTGGGTTAGTGTCCTCCCTCCCAGCATCCTCTGATGCCCTCAGAAGAACCTGGGGCAGAATGCAGGGTGCATCCCATGATTCTCCAGTGCTGAATAACTATCTACTTTTTCAGTGTTTTTTCCCCAGAGGAACCCACATCCAAGGGGTTGTGAGTCCGTCCACTGCATGCTCCTCTGGTTGGAAAGGCACTCTCTTGCTCTCCTTGGGTTTGCACAGCTAGCTATACCATCCAGCCATCACCACTGTAATGGACTCCTTGGTAAGCCACTTGATTTTTAGCAGCACTAAATCTAAGCACTAAGTTTTCACAAAAGCTGCTGGCAGCTTTTGGTCACTGAGTAACCAAGGATTAGGAGACAGACTCAAGTTTTTCTGACCACCTGATTCTCCCATTTATAGCCCTGCCTCTTCTTTTTGACTAACTACAGAGGCTTGAGAGCGTGGGCTCTGCTCCATACCTTTTAGCAAGTGTGTGGCACTCCTTGTGCACAAGATGGTTATGAACTGTATCTCATCAGTGCCCCGTATCTTCTCCCCAGCAGCATAGAGAGTCTGTAATTTAATGCACAGTTGTTAGAGAGATGCTCTGTGTGTGCAGCTGGTAAAGGAACAGAGTTTGGCTTAAGGCACTGCTAGTGTAAAGGGGTTTGAAGTAACTTAAAACACTGTGTCAACCAGACTCTCCTAGAAAAGCCTGTCTTCTAGTCAAATCGGAGCATCCACTATCTCCACCCTTCCCATCCCTCCTGCTGCAGCTGGAACAGACAACAATACTCTCAAGGTTTCTTCCCTATTCTTTGCTGTCCCACTCCACCATACTCATTTACTTTCACATATCAAAAGCAGCTGAACCCAAGCCTAGCTCTTATCACTTGTCTTTGGAACAGCAAAGCTCTGCAGTGCAGGCAATATTCAAGAACTCCAAATTACTTCTGCTTGTGGACCACCCCTCTCCAAACTATTATGGATCCAACTCTGCTGGCCAGAAATCTGCTGCCCACTGAGGCACTCTGAAGTTCAAGGTACATGGGATACAGGCAGATGACAGGTATTTGAGAGTACCTCTGCATCCTGGACAGCCAGTGCTGTGTCCACATAGAGAGTGGCATTGTCCCTCTCACCCTGTGAGAAGAAGAAGAAGAAGAAAGGTAACCATTTTGTCTCACGAATATTCTTCCATACATAAGGATCACAGTGTGCATTCTGGGCAAAGATCAGTTCTCCTTCTCAGCTATCTATTTCTGCAGAGTACTCAAGCAGTGTTTCAGGCAGCACGAGTGCTAACTCCTTCACTGAAAGGCACTCTTCCCTAGCATTACCTGAAGAAGGCAAACCAGAATCTGTTCAAGGTAGCCACTTGTTTCCGATTTTATGTCTTCTTCCAGATCAGAACCGTATTCTACCCAAGGAAAAGAGAAGGACAAGGGAATGATTTGTTATTTGGGTGATATAGTCAGGAGATTACCAGTCACCCAAGGATACACCATAGCCTGACACTAGTCAAGAAGGTCATAAGGGAAAAACACAGGGCTGAGTCATCGCATACCCTCAGTGACACTCAGGTCAGCATGTGCATCTGACTGAGTCACTGATGTTCAAGGGGTAAATACAGAGCCGATGTTAGAGATGTAATTAAAGGGACCATAGAGATATCAAATATTTATAAATACATTTTTGATCAATTTCCATCTAGAATGTATTTAATGGGGAGGGGGAAAAAAAAAGCCAAGTGCATAGTTATGGTTTTGTTTGCATTCTGACAATAGCCTGTGTGGCCAAGCTGAACCAAATTTGTGATTTGCTGCCCTTTTCCTGTAGCTGGATGGAGATCTAGAAAGGGATTTTCAGATTCTCTCAACATAGTCATGTTCTGCTTGCCAAGTTGAAAGCAGAGCTAGGTTGTACCTTCTTACATTTAAAAAACCCATTTTCCTACTGACAGTAGTAGCTGGTAACACCATTCCTGCTGTGCAATCAGGCAGTCACACATTACTCTGACCGCAGAAATCAGAGCCCCGGGCACTTTACCTTCTTTGTATGCCTTGATTATCTCTTTGATCTGCGCTTTTGTTCGGGATGCCAGGATCTCTATAATAACACCTTCACTTGTTCCCACACCCTTTAATAGAAAACATAGTGGAAAGATAAAGGTGGAGAAAGGCATCTAGTCATGGAGCGTGATTTATTGCTAGAGAAGCATGGTCAAGTGAGGAGCTGGGTGGCAGCAAAGTATTAGACTATATGCTGAGCTGTGAGAAACTCGTGATGAAAGCTGCAGACACAAAGCACATTTGGTTTGAACACTTTCTTTTACTGAGGTGCCTAATTTGTTAAGGATAATTTTATGTAACCCTGCACTTTTATAATGCATTTCTGGATTTGGATCTTTCTAATCTTGACAGACAGAGTTAGAGGGCTGTGAGGAAACTAATGCTTGCCTAGTCAGTCCACCTTTGTACCATTTTAACAGACCTCTCTGCATCTGAAACTTGAAAAGACACTGTATCAGTAGGTAGGATCCCAGCCAAGGCCAGTTTGGACCTTGTACCAGCACTCTTCTGATTTCTTACAAGTTTCATGTCTCAGGTGGGGGACAGAGAAGTAGCTTTGTGTCAGCTTTGTCTCTGTTCAGAAGAGGCACGGCAGAAAGCAGTGAAGAGATGTTTAACTGAAAACCATAATGTGTGGACCATAATAAACCATAATGTGGCAATGGATTCAAGCTCAAGTACAGGAAGTTCCAGCCCAACATGAGGAAGAACTTCTTTACTGTAAGGGTTACAGAGCACTGGAACAGACTCCCCAGAGAGGTTGTGGAGTCTCCTTCTCTGGAGACTTTCAGGACCTGTCTGGATGCATTCCTGAGTGATCTGCCCTAGTTTTGGTCCTGCTCTGGCAGGGGGGTTGGACTCTATGATCTTCGGAGGTCTCTTCCAACCCCTAACATTCTGTGGTTCTGGATGTTCATTCCTTGCCAAAGAGGAAATTAGTTTTGCCATTGCCTTCCCTAGGCTCTATGAGACATGTACGTGCAGAAACTCTCATACAGCCCTAAATATTAAAGCAGCATTTTCCCCCAGAACATGCATTAATAGTACAATTAACTATTTCTCGAAGGCTATTGCTAATAACAAACAATCGTGTAACAGTTCAGTTATTACAACTTGCATTAATAAGCACAGTTACAGGAAATTAGTACGATATATCTGTGCTAGTACTTTGATAGCAGCATGCAATTTGCTTACTTTCATGGCATCATGGAGCTCCTTGGCATCATACTTGAATGGGGAGTACATGAGAGCTACAATGAGTTGCTCAAAGTTGCCGCTCAGTTCAGACTTCAGGCTTTCAATCAGGTCCTGTTAAACATGCATCACGTGGTTACACAAAAAGCCTCACAAGGTCTTTTCACTGCCCGGTGCTATTTCCATCCCCGTGGCTCACAGCAATGAAGCTGAATGGCAGTATTGCACTGACAGTTTAGTCCTAAGACTGAAAAAGGCACCTAGCTCCAAAAAGGGATTTGTCTAGGTCCTTCCACATTCCTTGTTCACCCAATGCTTAAGCTTCTCCCAGGTGCTAATTAATTCTGCAGTGGAGTAAGAAAGACTAAAATCTTCCTCCACCGTGCTTTACTCAGTAAGCAGAATCAGGCAGCTGAAGGTGTTGAATTGAGCAAGGGATGTAGCTTCAAACAGAACTAATTCCCAAAGCCTGCATACAAACACGCACACAGGACTTTTCTACAATCAACCACGCAGTCTATTTGAAGACAGACTTCAAACTTTCCTTTCACTATAATGCAGTTGTTTTTAGAGTACGAATCACCCTGTTTTAGTGAGATGCAAGCACTCTATTCATTGTCCCATACTTGCCCCACTCCCATTTTCTTCCCTTTCTGAGGCCCTGGCATGGCAGTCCCCTTTCCAGCAAGGATCACTGGAGACTCTGAGTAGAGTTGGTGACAGGGTGGAAAAGTTTTCCCAATAAAAGCAAGATTTTATCAAAGACAAAAAGATAGACACAGGAAAACATGTCTGTGAATAACCACAGTTTGTTTTCACGTTCAGCATTTCTAAACAAATGTTATTAAAACCAAAGCAATACTTTACTCAAAATGCCAGAAGGGTATCAAATTTTGTTACAGCTTTGGAAACAATAAGAACTAATGCTCTAAGTTAAAATAGTTTTTTTTTTTAAGTATGTCCAGTCAAAATGCATTTTAGGAAAATTATTACAATCCCTGGGAGAAAAACAATTTTTCCAAAGAAAAATTAATTTCATGCCAGGCCTTATAAATAAATATTAATCTAGTTATTTGCAGAAGACCTGCATAGTGGTTGCATCCTGCTCACAGGATGAGCTGTACACCCATTTACTACATCCTGCATGCAGTGAAACGGTGACTAAATATGGCTTTGTTTTGTAAGAACCTTTCCAAACTGTCCTTTGAACGATTTGGCAATCTGTTGACGCTGCATATTGCTCCTCTTGGTTAGGACATCAATTATAGCTTGTTCATCAGTCCCTGTGGAGAGCAACAGTAAACCATAAACACAGTGCACAGAATAAGTTGAGCCTAGTCCAAAATCCCAATTAAAATAGAATCATAGAATGTTAGGGGTTGGAAGGGACCTCTAGAGATCATTGAGTCCAACCCACCTCCTAAAGCAGGATCACTGAGGGCAGGCCACACAGGAACAGATCCAGATGCGTTTTGAAAGTCTCTAAAGAAGGAGACTCCACAACCTCTCTGGGCAGCCTGTTCCAGTGCTCCGTCACCCTCACAGTAAAGAAGTTTCTCCTCATGTTGAGGTGGAACTTCCTATGTTCTAGTTTATACACATTATTCCTTGTCCTATCACTGGGCACCATGGAAAAGAGACTGGCCCCTTCCACTTGACCCCCACCTCTCAGATATTTATAGACATTAATAAGATCCCCTCTCAGCCTTCTCAAGACTAAACAGCCCCAGTTCTCTCAGCCTTTCTTTATAGGAGAAATGTTCAAGTCCCTTAATCATCCGCATAGTTCTCCATTGAACTCTCTCCAGTAGACCCCTGTTTCTCTTGAATTGAGGAGCCTAAAACTGGATACTGTTTTCCAGGTGTGGTCTCACAAGGGCAGAGTAGAGAGGGGGGAGAACCTCCCTAAACATTCTGGACACAGTTTTCATGCCAGTTCATGCCCATGCACCCCTGGATACCATTGGCCCTCTTGGCCACAAGGGCACATTGCTGTCCCAGGAAGGGCACATTGGTATTATTCAGATAACCTCCCCTAGTATATTGCCTTCATATAGAAGTTGACGTATATACTGAGGAAACTTTAATTTTTCATTTTCCACATTAAAAAAATAAAAGAAGTGCTATATCTGACTGCAATTTTCTTTGGGCAGTTATAAGCACAACATAGAATTTACATATGTGGTTGGAATTAACTCACCAAGCCCTTTCATGGCCTTGTACAGAGTCTGAGCATCAGGTACAGGGTCAAAGTTTAAAGCACCAGTCAGAGACTTGCCCTCTGCTTCATTCTGAAAGAAGAATTAAAATATGCGACTTTTCACCATGATTTTTCATCATCTGAAGAGAAAGTATTTTGAAAGCACATTAACATGATTCATTGCCTACACATGGGGAAGGCACACAAAGGTGGAGGGGTTGATTCGAAGTCTCTCAGCAGAGCCAAGCTCCAAAGAGAACACTAGTTTCCTGCCTCCACCTGCCTGGACCAGCCTTTGGCTCCTGGCAGAAACACGAAGCACAAAGCATGACTGACTGCTGCAATAGTCATTAGATGCAGGCAGTCTGGCAGAAGAAGATGAGTAGGCTAGACTTTCATAGTCATCCCTTAAATACAGGGCTTCACAGCACTGTATCATACTGCCTTTCCCAGTGGTGTGGTGCTGGGTAGTTTTTACCTATAGTTTTTCAATTTCATGGAATAGCCATGCTCTCTCAGACCAGTTTTCTAAGGAGCAGCTTTATTCTGCTGTTGCTGCACTTCTACACAGGTGGTTTCAAGAAGGAAGCATATCCACTGGAAGGATTTGGGCCAAGAAATTGCTTTGAAGGAAGAGATCCATCTGGAGGAGAGCAGGTTTGATGTTCTCTCCTGAACCAAGGATCAACTGCACAGGAATCCTCCAGACAGGCCTGTAGGCACTGCCAGTGCCAGAGTCCCAGGGTAGAAAGACACACTGAGACTTATTCCAGTCACCACAAAGTACAGGGCCATCAGCTAGAACCCAGGCTTAAGAGCTTCAATTTAAGAAAAGCTGTTAGCCAAGGGGCTGGCTTGAATATATTGACACATTTCTAATGATAAGGCCCTATCAACAGAGTAGTGCATGACAATTGTGCATAAAGAATCATCACAACTTGATTCCCATAATGGACACAATTTTCTCTTTCTTAGCAGCAGAGAGGAAATTATTACCCCAGGAAACTATTATATTCTAATAAATTTACTTGTAGGGATAGGGTTAATATTGAACTAATGATATCAGTATAACCCGATGGCTTTTTCAGTGGGGGTGGCTTCACAGTCAGATAAAAAGCACCTTCAAATCAGAGCTTAGAGGCTGGAAGGAATCACTGTGGCTTCCCAGCTGACTCACATAACACAGCTCACAAAGTGCCACCCAACAGTGTCCTGCTGTGATGCCAATTCCTTCTGCTCACACTTCCTGTCTGAAAGAGGGTTCCAACACCCTTCTCCTAGAGTCCTTCCAGGTCATCCAAGGTCCACCCCAGAGAAAAAGAGCCTCCCCAGAGGAAAAACCCTTTAAGCGATCCTTGCCAAGTAGAAAAGCTTGTGGAAATACCCTTCAGGACCTGCATTCCTGGATTTCAATGAATGGCTGGAAGATTAAATTCTGTGAATTTTTCCGTGTATCATCTGTGTGCTCAGGAGGGTCCACGAACAAACGCTGGGTCTGGCCTAACACTGAAGCCGAGGCATGCCCACACTGTGCTGCACAGATGCTTGGTCTGGCTGTGGGCAAACCAGATCAGGTGTCCCTGTCAAGTGCTTTACCAGTAGATACAGCTGGCACATGCCTGCATGCTGGTCCCTTTGCCAGACAAGCTCTGGGAGCAGTGGCAAGCAACCCGAAGGCAATGACGATTACTGATAGAGGCAATATGCTCACCAGTCAGCAAGTACTGGAGAAGTTTGCTTTACAGTCAGCACAGTCTCCTGTGCTACCACACCTTGCTCCCTGCAGAAAGAGCAGCTGTGATGCAGATGGTGTCAACAGGAAACTTCTCAATAGATGCAGCTTTGAATCCCTATGGTTACTGAGAAGCAGGTTTAAGGCTGTGGTAAAGTTAGTTAGTGAAAGACTAAAGCATTGCCACCCACTATGATTTGTCATCAACCTGGAACAGAGTTTGGTTAAGCTGGCAGAACCACTGGAAGGGCTCCTTTTCTGGTCCTCCGTGAAGTCAGCCAGCACTATCGCAACTGCCCTGGAAAGTAGGTTACACCCGTCCATCTGATTTGCTCTGGAAAACGTGGACAATCCTCCGTAGCTGCATGCACGGGCCATGTGAAAGGAACACCCTGGACCCATGCCTGGTGACTCAGTGAATGAGGGCGTGCAAAGCTGAGCTTTCACTTGGAGGCAGCAGAAGCAACTTAAACAATGGTCCTTTTTGGAACTAATTCCAATAAACAGGTACACCTTATCCTGGCTCAAACAGCGCCCTCATGACTCACTAATACACCTAATTCTCTGTTGTTCAAGCACAGGTACAATCACAACAGGTTTCCAGAGAAACCTTGTTCAGTTCGGTCTTGTTTCCCAGATGAATTGATCCTACAATGACCTATCCGAAACTACTCAAGATATCAGTGTAACTGTCATGTGAAGATGAATAATTAGCACAGAAGCCAGGGAATTAGTGTACCTTACAGCTGATGCTCTGAAAAGTTTTACCTGTAAATGAAGGGGATTCAAAGTTTTCCTACCAGAATATTTTCAAATCTAAAAAGTAATTTATTGAAAAACTGGAATTCAGGGATGGGTGGGGTTACTGGGCATTTTTCAGTGGAAAGTTTCTGAAACAGTTTCACATTCTTTTCATTCTTTTTACTTTTGAACTGTATTTTTAATTAAAGGTTTAGAAAAGAAAAACAATCTTTTATCACATTTCCTTTACCCTGTCATATTCTCGTGCCTCCGTGCCCTACAACACCTACAGGTAAGAGATCTCTGGAGCTTTCAAGGGTTTTTCTCCTTGTTTTCTCACTCTTAAGTTTTCAAATGATTTCCATCTTGGAGGGCAGTGGGCAACAGATCAGCAGAAAGGGAAAAGTTACAGTGAGAGATACTTCAGGCTTGGGGGGGGGAATTAAAAAAAAAAAAAACCAAAAAACCCATTTTACTATACTAAACTTCCGAAAGGATGCAGAGGAAAATCATTGGAAAGGAAAATTACCATTTTAATCTTTCTGGGAAAAACAAACCCTAACCCAATAACAATCATATATGTATTGAGATCAGGAAATTTTCCCATCTGAAGCCTACTGAGGGAAAGTAGGAATTAGCTTAGTATATCCCAACCCAATGTGTTTGGGTTTGGTTTTAGTTTCTTTTATTTCCTCCAGTTCCCATCCCTCAGTTGCAAAACTGTAACTGAGAACCTGAGAAATAGTCATGTCCATGCAAAGCAGTTTCTCACTCCTTGATGGCATATTGCACCCAAGGTAGGATGATACACTGCAAGACATCTCTCCTGCACTTCCTGGATGCCTTTACTGGCCTGTGGCAGCAGAGGTTCCTTGCCCTCGCCCCCACCACCTCCCGCTCAACCACCAGTGCCAGGACTGCTGATGCCCCAAGTGGGAGAGGAACGGCAGCACTGGAGTCTTGGTGCGCTCTCACCCCTTGCACAGGCTGCTGAAACATGAAACTGTCCTCACATCAAGAAGCAGGGGGACTCTAGGACAAATCTTTCCACAAACAAGACAAAAGCAGTCCAGAGAAAGACTGTGTGCTACTGACAGTGGGTGCTGGGCAGGGGACATGGCTGTGAAAGAAGATTTCTCTACCAGTACTCCTCCATTGCACTACTCCAGAAAGTCTCTTCTAGGCTTGGACTTACAGTTATCTGGAGATAAAGTCTGGGGATAAACCTAGCCTTCAACAGGTGTTAATGTGAGAACTGCCATGGATGGCAGCAGAGCTGCGCACATCACCAGAGCTTCCCTCTGCCTGGCCTAAGCCATACCATGGAAGTTTCTTCAGCACACCCCATGAGCATCCCCCATTCCTGTCACATTCCTCCCAAAGCCACAAGAGTTTAAAAGAGAACATATACAGCATTCCTGGCTCCTAGCAGACAGACAGGTGTTCAAGTCCACATTGTCATAAAATCCCAGCAAAGAAAAAGACACTGTGGCTTGAGTACATCTCCCTCTGTGACCACTGCCTGCCAGTGCAGCTGGGGACAAAAATGGGAACAGGCCAGTGCCCTGAACTCACTGCCACAAGTGAAGGAATGGGCAAGGAGCCTTGCAAGCCTCAGCTGTGTAACTGCTGTTCCCCAGTACTGTCTCCTGCTGTGTACAGGCACAGAAACAACCCCCTGCACCACTCCCAGCTGAAGGACCAGGGTGCGTCTGCTCTTCTTCTTAAAGCCAGCAACCATGTTAACAATATCCTTAAGATTTCTGAAGTGCTTTTTTTGAGTGCTATTTTATAGTCAGAAAACCAGTAAAGAGGCCTTGCTCATTTTTAAATCGAAACTTTCACTCCCACAGAGTGCCTAATGCAACTTATAAATAACCTTATTATGGTGCCAAAAAAATCTATTTCCTCTACTTACCCAGGCCTTCCACCAAGCCATTGCAGTCTCAGTAGTGATACCTGGGTCTGTTGATAAAGAAAACCACAAGTATCACACCTCATGGTGAGAGAATCTGAGCTTTGAAGGGGATGGAGGGAGAAGAGGAAGAAACAAAAATTATTTTTTGTAAACTTACCACAAGAAAACTGGAATAACTGTACTCCTCAGGAGGCTTATTCCCTCTGGAAGCTGCAGAATGTAACTGGCTTTTCTGTGCTGAGAACATGCAGATATAAACCATCTTTATCTACACATTCCACAGGGCAACACCCTCAGACATGGCTCAACCTGTCTTTCAGATATGATCTCACAGGGAGCGATCAAGTTGCTTAATAAAGGAGGCTTCCCTTGTGAGGAGCCCGACATTCAACCCCGTTGACTAAAGCTCATTGTAAATTTTCCACTGCTTCTCCCCACACACACACCCTTCCCTGCTAACATTTTGGCATCTGGCACACACACAACGTGCAAATTACAATCAGGTAATTGCTCAGCATAAAACGCCACTGAGACTTGGTGAGATCTGCTACAACAGAATAAGCTACTCGTTCATTATTACCTACTCTTTCTACCTCTACCAAACTGGAACACATCAAAACGGGACCCTAGAAACTTAGCAAATCTTCCTCTACCTCTCTTCCTTCAAAAAAGCTTATTCAAAAAGCAAACAAGAAAGCAAAAGCCATAACAGCCACACCTCACATCATACATGTCCTGCACCTTTCAGTAAAGCTCTATAAGGGAGAGGATTGTATAGAGACTTGTGAGGTCCCTCCCATCCCATACCTAGACTTGCACAGGTTAGGTTAGCAAGGCTAGCATAGGACCAGCATCTTTGGGGCTAACAGGTTTCCGTTACACCAACCACAACAAAATTGTCACAGGATTTGCACTAGCTGCTGTAACATGTTAAGGCTTAGGAGTGAAGTGTGAAACTTTTCTTTTTGTTTTTGGTTGGTGTTTTTTTGGTTTGTTTTTGTTTGTTTTGTTTTTAAAACAGCTGTAAAGGTCTTTATGCCTTAATTTGGAGAAATGTTTCTGTGATATCAACTGAATTATCTTATGGTAGCAATATTTTCCCATCTCGACTTTTGTCTGAATCTCCTCGAACCAGCATTTATTTATTTAATTTAGATGGAAAGATGCCCTGATAGAAATGTTTCCACCAGCTATACCTTAACCCTTGCTACATAGGAGCTTTGTCCTCTCTCACATTTACAAACCCACATGGGACGCTGGGTAAACACCAAACTATGGACCTCTCATTTCCTTCCCACACACTGCTATTTCACTTAACCCAGCAGGGTCCCCAGTAGCCTGGGAATCTGCGAGAATGAGATGTGCCAGCTACTCCTGGCTCAAACTAATCCATCACCTGGCAAGGGGAAGTTGTGAAGGAGGAGGAAGCATTGGCCTTGGCACAATAAGCATGCCACTAGGGTCTGCACTGGCTTGGATTCTAGCTGTGTTTGAGGCACCAGTTCATCAACAGCAAGGAGAGCTCGTGAGTGGTCCTTCATTCCTCCTCCTGGGGGTAAGGCAGATTCACAAGCAGTGTGGATTTGCTTTTGCTGGACCTCAAGACTGTGCCAGTCTGGCTACATATGCCTTTTTCCTATTTTGTTGTTTAATTGGGTCGGCTTGACATGGAGGTTAGCTTTCCTGAGGACTCCAAGGACAAAGAAGCCCTTCTAGACAGAAAATCAGAGTTACAGAAAATAGCTGTAGGTCATAAAGGGGAATAGAGGTCAAACCAGAAAGAAAATAGGAAAAAGCCCAAGTGGTCACTCTTGCTACCATGAATGAAAAAGGCTGTGAAGGGACAGAACAGGGGATTTTAATGCAGAGAAACACTGGCCAGGTTTTAAGAAATCAATACGGATGGGCTAGGGAAGGCATGGAGAGCCTGAACCCTGCAGCAAGGCTCAGAGCAGCGCTGCAGTCTTAACAGAGACCAGAGCAGTTGGCACTTGCAGGCCAGCAGAGCAGGAGGCAGACATTATGGTCCAATATCCCTTTGACTTGTGCAGATGTTGTTAAACTGAGAAGCTTTAAGTGTGAACAGGCTCATTTTCACTACACTTCTTGTCCCTCCCTTAAAACACATGCTTTATATATGGGTGAGCTTATCTCTGGTTCAGGTGGCTTATTGCTGTGTGTACCAGAGAGACACACACATCTTTTACAGCACCAGTGAGCTATGCAAGGCAAAAAACTCCAATATAGCTCTGTGATTGCCCTCAGGAATGTGCAAAACTGCAGAAAAGGTGAAGAAGATGACGTATAAGTTCTCCAAAGCCTTCCTCCAACCTCCCCCAAGAGGTCATTTTTACATCTTTGGTAATACTCCTTTTTGGAAAGTGAACTCTGAGTACACTAACATGACTGTCAATAGAAACTCTGTTCAACATCATATTAAGGTGATTAGCATCTGACTCAGACAGTGATCCTGTTTGCACATACTGCAGGGTACTGTGGTACCCCCCAAAAATCTCTCAGCAATCTCTCAGCTAGCTGCAGGAGGAATACCTTGGCAGTGGGTCAGTTGTGCTGTGGATACGAATCTCCATAGAGTGCCTGAACAGTGAATCTTTCTCAAGCCTCATCCACAGACCTCCTCTAGGCTTTCCCAGTCCTCAACCCCTGCCAGTATGCCCAGCAAACTCATCAGCCAGCAAGAGTCCCAGAAATCTCCAGCAGCAGCAGAACCATAATCAGGTTTGTTTTGTGCATTTTGTAAGCCATTTGATTGAAATCAATTTTCAGCTAGACAAAATGAAGACACTACCAGTGTTTTAGCTTTTGTTGACTCCAACCTTGGGATTTTCCAAGTTTAAACCAGTGACAATGGAGCTGCCCCAGTACATACTCAACCAGTGTAGGGAAAGCTATAAACCAAAAAGAAATAACAAGCAGGCTTTTCTTAACCTTTTTTTCCAACTACAGAAGTATTTAAGGCATGACAAAAAGGTACCCATAGCCCTAGAAAAATACATTACTGACATTACTTCAAGAAGCTTTTACCACCCATTAAGCTCTGGCTGTTCTGCTTTAATTTGAATGAGTGTAGTCTAAAGGATGCTCCAAGTTAGATCTAGGATGACTAAAGTCTTCCAGGGTGCAGACAGACCCCTTTTCCCTTTTCTCACCTGAAGGTTTGTAAAGTCTGACATTAGTCCTGGAAAGCTTCAGGCCAGAGGCTGATTTTTTTGGAACATGAAAGCTTATGGAAACAAGGTTCTTCATTGCTTGCAATTTCACTTACACCATGGCATTCACTTGTAATAGAACTTGATTTCAAGCCTAACAAGAAAAGCACACACCATTAGGAATTTCACCCCAAGGTTTGTATTTGTTTATTTTTTTTCAGCCAGGAACTTGGAAATCAAGTGGAATCATTGTGGAAACAACAGATGAAACACACAGAGATACTGCTATGCAAAAGAAAGGTCTGATAATCACCTAACTAGTTAAATTTGAGCATACCCATTAGACCAAATAGGAAGGACTTATTCTGCAACAAGGCTGAAAAATGGATAACTTTCTCTGGTTCAGTTCACAAGCAATACCATGTAGAACTGTAGCTCTGATAAGGACCCAGTTCAGCAAACTGTGGGCTTTATTAATTTTTTTTCTTTTTAATGGATAAAAAAAATCATTTACCAAACTCATGCAGTACTGTGCTTTCCAGATCTGGCTATTACTCCCTTACTTACAAGTCTTTGAACTCTGCACCTACTGTTAACTATACTTTGCCGTACCTTCCCAAGACAACACCAGTCTCTTACCCCAACAGCTCTTATGTTTGCAGATGGGCAAACGACACTAGTTTCATCCTGCAGAGTTTAAGCCACCACAAAAACAAGTCCAAAGGCCAGGCACTACCTTCTGCTGCTGTTGTTTTTTCTACTACTGCTTCCTCTTTATTCCCTTTTCTTTCTGCTTATTGCTACTTAAATGGATAGGAGCAGCTGAATGCTCTCAGCATTATCAAGAGCAAATACCCTTACATTTACTAATCAGCTCACCATCACCTGAAATCAGATCATTATACTGGAGAGCTGGGTAAATTTGCCAGCAAGCCAATCCAAACAAAAGGCTGTTGTCTGTTTGTGAAAGAGGTGTGAGCTGGGGCAAACGAGCAGCTGAGGGAGGCAGCGGTTTTGAGCAAGGAGACCAACTGTAATGCAAAAATAAAGTCACTGCAGCCTAAAAAACTGTACTCGCCTATCTGGCATCTCACTGTTTACCCTGCCCTTTCCTCTTGCGTTTTTGCACAGTGAAAAAGACCCCAAAACAGGACTATTTCCATTTGAACATCACTAGCGCGGATTTTTTTTTTTTCCAAGTTTCCTTTATTACCAAAAGCAGTTTTGTGCCGAGTACCGTAAGAGAAAATTCACGACTATTATGTTGGGGGGGAGAGGGGTGGCTGTGAGCAGCGTCCCCTTGCCCCGCGCTGCCGCTGGCTCCGCCTGAGCGATTTCCCGCTCATTCCTTTCTTGCGCTAGCGCCGGTGCCAAGGAATTCCTCCCAGTCGCCTTAGCAACCGTTCCCCACACAAAGCCGGCGGTTGCTGCTCTCGTTTAACCCCAAAGGCCAACAAAGAGAGCACTCTCTAACTGAAAACGGGGAAAGGCAACTCCCTTGGGTCTGCCGGGAGCACGGGGGACGCCAGGAGTTCCCAGGCCAGCAGCGGGTGGTAGGGAGCAGTTGGGAGTGAAATGTTTTGTGCGTGTCCCCACCTGCCTCTATGGGGACTGTTTCTTGTGCAGTCCTCGATGGAATAAGTGCACGTGTCTGTACACAGTTAAACCTAGTCCTGCTGCTTGAAATGCCCCTGCAATGCAGGCAGACTTACCCAGAGCAGCCCCAGGGAGAAGAGAAAAAGTCCCTGGATGTGTCTCAAGCTCAGCTGTTTGTAGCAAGGCTGCAACATACCCTTTATGCTTGTATTGACTGGCATTGTCAGACAGCCTTCCTTGGTAAGATAGTATTTTCTCCAGCTTCTACACACTTCTTAATAGTGATGGAGACAAAAATTACTTTTATTAAGGGTAGAAAAATAGCTAGCATGGTGTACAATGTAGGTATCAAGCCTTCTTGATCAGTCAGAGTATCTACCGATATCATTATATTGCCAAGAGCCACAAATCACACATGACTTAGCTCAGAGGGGAGAGAGGTCTTTGGTTAGGGACAGGAGACAATGATTAACTCTTCAGAAATCCTGCTATCCTGCTGAAGGCTGGGCTAGGCTGGACACAGCTGGGACCAGAAGCCATCACCTGATGCCATCCTTTGTAGCCCCTACTGACTTGCTTCACACTGCAGCAGAAGTTGCGCCGGCAGCCCCAGTTACAGGCTTACCTTGGTACTGAGCATGCAGTACTTCCCCAGAAGCAGCAGCTGCATCGGGATGTCTGGAGTTCTGGAGTCTGCATCTGGATGCACATGGAGTTCAAGCATTGTGGAGTGATCTGTGCTGAAGGAAGTTACGGATTAAAAACAAGATAAAATGGTGTTGCTTCTGATTTCCTAGTAAAATTAGAGGTAGTGCTAGTGCTTCAGGGGTCATTCAGGTGTGGCATTGACCCCTTGTCTGCTTACATATCTCATTTTGATCACATTTAGTGTTCTTTTTCATGTCCTCTACATATAGGTTTCCCTTGAGCTTTGAAGTAGCCATATTCCAGCCTGGAGGTGGCTACACTGAAGACAGCATCCTGAAGTATGCTCCCCAAGATGCTACTAGTTTGGCTAGGCTAGGAATGATGGCTTGTAATTGCTCAGTGGCACAGTCTGGGAATACTGCAGAGTAGTACTGTGTCTGGGTGCTAGTACCAAGGGCCTAAAACACTTCAGACCATAGCCCTGTTGAGTTTGAAGAAGTAAGAAGCTAAAGAGAAATTGCTCATTTGAAGAAGTCACAGACTATTAGGGAATGATGTTATCATGACATTGTCATCAACAGAAACAGTTGTAGCATTGATACACTAGGAAGAACTTTTCGATAAGGTGCAGTGTCTCTCTGTGCTACTCTGTCACTTATAAAACCAGTGGAAAGTTTCCCAGTGATTTCAGTGAGTTCTGAGACAGACCCACAGCCTTTTGGTGAACTTTGCTTCCCCTTCCACTGCTGCAGAATTGCAGTGACACTACTGAAGTCAGTGTGGTCAAACCAGTTACACTGGTAACACTGCAGTTGGTATTCAGACCTCTATTTGTGTATACTCAGATGTCTTGGTGGACATGGCAAAAGCATTTGTGTCTCAAAATCTTGACAAACGAAAACAGCAGCAAAGAGACAAGAAGCACTGCTTTCCTCTCTTGATGACACAGCATTCAGTCCTTACTCAAGTGCTTATGACCTTCATTGCCTAAGTAGACCACTGGGGAAATCTTACATAAGCACTCTTGCTCATGGTCAGAAGCAAATCTTTGATAAATTGTTCTGCCTGTGACAGTTTGCCATTTAAGGTATGGACAAGTCACTGAGCCCAATCTCAAAATGATGGGGACGCTTATACATTCTCCCTCTCACCCAGATGCCAGCTTCTAGGACCCACTGAAAAATTCAGAGCTACTAGGAATATGTGAGCTGGACTACTTTGGTTTTATATTTATTGTGTGCTTACACAATGGTTGCTGCTCTCTAACAGAAATCAACATATTTCACAAAGAGTTTTTGTAGCAATAGGAACAGAAAACAGGTCAAATAATCTTATAACAGTGAAGACTTTTTCATTAAAGGCACTAAAAATAGCAATAGTGCTGCTAAAACAGCCAGTTCTCCTTGAGCTGAGGGCTGCAGTCTAGCTGTGTTAATTGAAAACCTTCCAAGGATTCAAGTTTTCTCTTGGAGGCCGGATATGGGTAGGTGATCTAATACCAGCCTTCCTGTGATGCTGATGTGATTAGAGTCCACTGGATCAAACCAGAGAGGATGTTTTCAGCATCATGGAGAAAGCAAGAAATCAAACCAATCTCTCCCAAGAACCAGACTCACAGTGCCACAGTGTCTCGGTTGCAGAATGGCACCAAGTATTCATTCATGCCTCAACAGACTACCTTGTGACCCAAACTGTGGGTTATATTCAGTGCCTGTTTTTGTCACAAAGGCTATAAATGAGGGCTGAACACTTCAGACGTGGATTCACTGTCATCCAGCTCAGGTAGGTACAAGAACAGAACAGGACTGATAGTCAGGGCTCATTCACCTGAAGGATTTTACTCATCACATGTTTCAGGACTGATCAGTGTCTCAGTGATGCAGCAGCCAGGTCACAGCTCACCAGTGAGTGTTCCTATAGGAAGGGCAGTGTAGAAAATACATCACAGGCTCATGTGTGCTGTAGCATTACCAGCTTGGCTCTGCGTGGAGACTGCAAGAGGCAGGGGCATGGCCAAGGAAGAAGTGGCTCTGAGGAAGGTGAAGGAAAGTGTCCAGAAAGAGATACTGACCGTGGAAGGACCTGAGAAGGGACCAGTTGTGGCAGACATCTGTTGGAAAGGTGACAGCCCCAAGGCCTGTCCCAGCTTTCCTTCATGGGTCAGCCTGCAGCAGGAACAGAGAGCACTGAGCAGTGGGATTACCAGGCTACAGTTATCTAGCTGTTGTTCTGCTATGGAATAGCTCAGAAATGCTGAACCCTTCCTGGTCCAAGGACTGAACATTAGTGGGAGCCTTTATCCATCAGACCATTTGTAACTGTAGAAAACTAGTTTGATACAAGATGAATAGCAATAGATTCTCTTGGCTTAGGAGACAGTCATCTTCTCTAATGCTGGGCCTTAGAGAAAGCATCACATTGCTGCAGAAGCTGTGTGATATCTGAAGGATTGCTTTTGTTAGGTCAGCGTGCCCAGTTCTGGTTCTATGAGCTTTTGGGAATCTCAGCAGAGACATGGGCAATTCCTGTATGAGCAGCAAACGTACCACAGTGCATCCCCAGACAACAGTAACTGGGAAACAAGTGAAAACTCTTACCTCAGGGGACTTTTACAGTTCTCATTTCCAGGTTCCACTTTTATCAAAAGGAAGGTCTCTACAGGTTTTACAGCCAGGGAGTTGCTCCTTGGCAGGACAGGTGAATAGAGGGCACCCGGACAGCACGTGCACTTTGTGGGCATTAGAGGAGGCTGATGCTGGAGCTGGAACTGTCTGTTTAAGCCAAGTTCCCACAGCAAAACTAGCTTGAAATATGTTTTTCTGGTTGTTGCTTTAAAGCAAAGCCGATTTTCAACTCTGCTCTGGAGAAGTCCAGAGCAGGCTGCTCCAGCTGTGGGAAATAGGCTGTCGAGCCCTGCCCTCCAGCGGCAGCCTGGCCGGGCCCGCCACTCTGGCCAACACGGCTTCCATCTCCCTCCTCGGCCCTGGAAAGCCCTGCACTACCCTGACCAGAGCAGAGTGCTGCCAGGGAGCTGCAGCTCGAATGGCCATTCTGGAGAGGTGCCACATGCCACCATGTCCCAGTGCCTGTGTGCAGCAGCCTCCCTTCCACGAGTGACAGCGCTGCCAAGGAGCATCTCTTGGCTGGCCTCAGTTTGGTCTCACAACATCCATGCTGGGCAAAGCTCTGTCAGCCCCCACTGCATGAACCCTACAACAAGAAGCCAACAGGCTCTGGGGGCTAACATTTTCCCTGTGCCCACTGGCTGAGCAGCAGCAGAATGGCAGAGGCAAGTGCTTCTCCACAGCTCATCCTCTGCGTGTTGCTCTCCAAGAGCTGGTTAGGAAAGGGAATGCTGGGGCCAGATCCTGGCAGTGAGACGTCATGCGCTTTGCTTGGCTGCAAATACACTGACAGACTATTTTTACACTTATTTTCTGATGTTGAATTGGGACTGCTCCTGAACTACCAAAAATCCGGGAATGCCAGACATGAGTCATGTGCATGGCCAGCACCGGAAGCCTCTTCTGCTTCTTCCCTTTGCCCCAGGGAGAGCAGCAAAGGTACCCAGAGAAGAAATCTGGCAGCTGCTGAATCTGAGAGGAGCCACCTCCTTCTACAGCTGCACAAATTGCCTGGCCAGGAGTGCTGAGCTGTACAGCTCAAACAGCCGAAGATGGGCTTTGTCCTTACATCAAGAGAAACTGGGGGCAGAGAAACAGCCATAGCCTGATTTGCCTGCAGTAACATCACAGGAGGGAAGGAAAGGGTTAATGCTGGCAGTGCCACCCCACACAAATTACTCTGCAGAGTTGGTGAAGCCAAGGGTGCTCCGTCGACTCCTCAGAGCTCCTCTTGGCACCAGCAGGCAGCAGCTCAGGCCCCAGGGAGCAGACAACCACCGTCTGTGCATGGCTGAGGGAAAGGAGAACAGGGTTCAGGAGGGATACAAAAAACTCACCCTCCAGATACACCTTCCAGAGAGCACGGCAGAGCCACTGCTTGAGGCCACCTGGAAAGCATCTCACCTCTTCTTCCTGGGGCAGTGCTGGGTCCAGCTGGCCTGGGTTAGAGGCAGACCTGCTCTTTTGCTCCAGTTCCTGGCCTGAAGGGAAATGAGCTATTTCCTATTTTGACCTGTGAGTCACTTCAGTGATGCAAACCATTAATACTGGCAAAAATAGACAGAGGGATGGGAAAACCCAGAGCCTGCAAAGAGCTACAGTTTCTCCCTGCCCACTTTTTACCCTAGGGTAGTATAAGTGATGCAAAATAACAGTATTATCTGGCCGTACCTTCTAGCTTGGCAAGAGACAGACCCCAGCAGGGTCTCTGTGACTGTCCTGGTAGATAGGCTGTCATGTGTGGTGTCTGAGGCACAGGCTGTATGCATTCCTGGAGCAGGGGGCTTCTGGTGACCCACAGGAGACCCAAGTCTACCATCACAATAACAATGGCTTGTAAGGGTTACTAACTACCTCCTGAAGGTACCTGTCTTCTAAGAACATTGCAGCACTTTCCAGTTGGAACTGGGACGAACAGACTCACAGTTGCATTAGATCCCCTTATCACCGAAGATCCCAACACACCTTACACAGGTAGATCAGAAATCCAGACAAGAATAGACAAACACCCTAAAGCTGATCAGGACTAACCCCTACCTCTAGGCATGTTCACTTTTAACCACGCTATTCCTGATGTGCAAGGAAAGAATGAGAGGCACGAAACAGCCACAGTTTTGTTTTTGAAGGGGATGAGCTGCCACATATGCTTGCCATATTTTTCCATTGATTTTGGTTGGCCAAATATGCCTTTGATGATGAAGAGGAATCCTGGGACTCCTATTTTCAGCTCAAAACATCTCCCTACGTACTGAAAAATGGAGACTAGAAAACATTTGAGGGCACTCGGTGTTTTACTCTTAATAGTGCATGAGCCATGAATAAGGAGGAGTCATTTTATCTAATAACCTGTCAACGTACCCACGTTTATTACATGTGGATATGTCTTGACTTCTATGTTCCCCGGTGTCCTCTGAGAAGACTCATATGCTCTAAATCTGTATCCCTCTGCTGTCAGAGGGAAAAGTGTATACCTCCAGTGTGAGGTGTTCTGGGTCACAGGACCTAGGACATTTCTGCAGGGCCTCTATTTCTATCATGAAGAAACAGTCTGCACTCAAAAATCTTGGCCCAGAGGCTCAGCAGGATGCAGGAGAACACCAGATGGATGAAGGGCAACTCAGCTACTACAGAGCAGTGACAGGCTGGCATGAGGAGAGCTCACTTCAGCAAACTCTGTGGCAGAGACACGGATGGGATATCCGAGGACCTTTAGTGAAGTATTTATCCATTCATCTCTGAAAGCTTAAAAGGAAACACTTCTCAATCTATGGCCCAGGCAAAACTTTTCAGCAGTATATTCCCTTTCTTCCAGGGAATCCTCTTATCTCAATCTTATCTCATCTCCTTACAGTTTTCCTGAGCTGCAGCCAGAAATCAGCGTAATACCTGGATAGGAAACTTCCACTGTACTTGCCCCTACAGTGAAAAGGGGGGTCCTTAATGTGCAGGGACAAGGAACTTTGCTGCAGAAACCAATGAAGCTTGAGATGAGTCCTAACCCAAAGGCCAAGCACATTCACAGAGCAAAGATCAGACAACTTCCAGCACCAGCAACATACTCTGCCTGTGGTTTCTAAAGGAATGGGAGGATAGGGGGAAAGGGCATTTTTTCACTTCCTGGCTCAGATTGCTGAAGCCAGTAAAAATCTTGCTGCTGACTTCCACGCAACCAAAGAGGGTATGTTGGTATATGTTCACATGTAAATGCCACTCCCGAGACTGTGAAGTATGTTTGATGAAAGATGTTAAATCAGCACTAGAGTCTATTTATAGCCAAGGCCATAACCAAAGCCCTGGATCTGCACATTCCCAGTCTCTGGGGAAGTTCAGGTCAAATCTGAATGTTGTTGTCTCAGGCACCAGAAACCTAACCAGCCACAACTGCAGCCACTCTCGGCTTTTTGTCAATGCAGAACAAAAATGCCCAGAGCCTTGGCTCCAGGATCAGTTTTATTTATCACAGCTCTTTTAAGAGCCCAAGCCTGCTTTTTTTTTTGTAAGACGCAGATGGAGGAACAAAAAAAGCGCGAAGATCACAAAACCATTCTGGGTGAGCATTGTCTTGACAGCTTGGGGAGCAGAGTGAGAGCAAGCCAAGCTCTCTGTCAGAACCCCTGATTCCAAGAGGGAGGAGCACAGCTCCAGGCAAAGGATTTTGGCTCCCATTAGCACACGGCTGGTTGGAGATGCCAAGAGGGAGGGAGGTGCCCAGCTCAGCCACCACACAGCTCTCACCTGCTTTACCAGGACAACTTCACGTGGCTACCAGATGCCCAAAATTCAGTGCCCGCTGTTTTTGCAGATGAGGCTCACGTGGGCTCAGGGGGCTGCATGTGTGCAAAGACCAGCTTCCCTTCCCATTGCACACAGGGCTGTGGCTGCCATGCTGGGCAGGCTGAGTGTGCAGCACAGCACAGCTCAGCAGCTTTGCAGCAGCCTTGATTACCCATAATTGCAGCCTGCTGGGATTGGAAATGTTTGTGGCCTACCCCTGTTGACCCTCCTTGCCTGTCTTGTATTTCTATTAGCCCCCCCTTCCAGTCTTCAATGGGGCTCAGAGAGATAGAAAGGAAGCATTAGAAGCAGCAAGGGAAGAAAAAAATAGCTTCAGAGCCAGTGAGGGAGAAGGGGCCTTATGACCTAGTCCTGCATCCTGCAGGCAAGAGTGCTAAAAATCCACGGCTGTGTTTGAAGCCTGGTGACTCCAGTATTTTCATAGCTGTAGGATTTCCCAGAGAATTTTTCTTTGCTAAAGTCTTGAGTTCTAGAATCTTATCTTTTACTTTGTTTCTGTGTGTTAGACGACTTCTCTTCAAGATGGCAGCAATAAATTCAGACCCCGCCCCATGTATTAATCAATATTTGAGCACTGACTCCAGTGGAATTTACTCAGCATTTCTACCCTGATATCTGAGATTTAAAAGGGCTTCCACCAAACAATAGCTTACCTTTGAATTAGGCAAAGACTGAAACTGTCAGGTTAGAAATAGGAAATGGAGGCACAGAAAATACCCTTTTCTCTAGTCAAATAATCAATCGGTGGCAACTTGGAGATGAGAATTTTGACAGTCCAAACCCACATTCTCCTCCTGACCATCAGATGGCTGAGCTGATTAGGAACCAGGTACAGACAAACTTAGCCCCTCTTAAAATGACCCTGCAATGAAACTATCTGTAGTGTTTAACCAGTAAGCACTTTTATTGTTCATTTTGAATCCATTAAGACTACATTATGTTGGGTAATAAGACTTTGGCTACATCTCCCACATTTGCATGCAGGCATTACATTTGCAAGGTTTTCTCAGAAAAATGGAGCAGGCGCATAAAATGCATAAAGGTTATATGATTATAATATGGAAGCAGCATGTCAGTTACAGAAATTTGTACCACATGTACCAGTAACAAACCCACATCCCCATGTAGAACTTCTTTGTCCCCCCAAAATCTAAATGCTTCCTCTGTCTCCCACCTCCATGCCCTGACTATCAACCCACATCCCCACTGTTTCTGAAAACACCATCTTTTGCCAAAAAAGTTTAGTACAGTACTTTTTTTTTCCTGTTAAAAACTACAACATTTCTCTTTCACTACCCCCTCCCCCCAGATGAAAAATCTACCATAATCTACACATCTGTTCAAGCACTGATAAATGTTAGGAATCTCTATTGCATTATTCAAAAGTATCAGATCAGTAACAAACTTCTAAACAAACTAGGATGACCCAAAAATTCCCCTTCTCCCCAAATTACAGAGAACTGAAAATGCTATACTGCATTATCACACTTGCATGCGTGTATCCTGAGCCACCTGTATTTATTCACCTTAAGCCCCTTTTAATAAATAACTGTCCAGCAGTAACATCCAGAATGTGCTGTCTCCTCCAAATTAAACTCCATATTTACAGAACTAAAGCTGTTTTCTCAGTGAAATGTGTTTTTTTTAAAAACAAAACAAAATAACAACAATAAAGACAGCAAATGATTAAAGAGAGAAAGCATATTACTGATCATATTGTCTAAAGACCAACAGGAGTAAAAAGCATTAGGAGCACCAGGTGCACATGCATTTGAACTGGTACAGTTCATGAAATAATGTCGTTCATTGTTATGCTCGCTCATTCAGATGAGGATCTGATTCTTTTCCTTTCTTTTTTTTCCTCTTTACATCTAGGACTGTCTGCTTTGCAGGCTATTCCCACAGATGGCAATACATGCACTGAGGTTGAAAGATGGCCACAAATACGCTTTGATCAATGTGGCTCTGTATCAGCTTTAAACACATGGGATTTCATTCCCCACTGCTTTGCACCTTGTGTCATTTCATATCTGTGCTCAGTGTGAGCCAAAGGTCCCCCAAATCCACACTTTTCCCTTGGGTTTGGAGAAACATTAGATACATAGTTTTTGCAAGTTTCAAATGATGCTGCTATATGCTGGAAAATACAGGGGAATCCTGCCATATGAGAATATTTCTTAGCAGTGTAACTACTATAATCACAACTGGCATATGAGCAGATCAAAACAAACACTGAAATATCAAGACAGAGGGATTTTGTCCCTTCATTTATTTTGAGCCAGCTCTCAGCTGATGGATACCAGTATTACTGCCTTGATTTCAGTTGGCCTATGTTGATTTCACCAGGTAAGAATCAAGCTCAGCAGACAGTAAAATAGCAGCCAGTTTCTCCTACTGCATTAGTAGTGCCTGAGATCACTGGAAATGGGTACGTTTCTACACAACCAAAGGGCCTTTCTGTAGCCAGGGAAGTATCCTCACTGCCCCTGCCTTTGAAAAGGTAATTCAGTTCAGGTTCACTTTCTCTTCTTCCCACTTTACTGGCAAACCAAATCTGCAGTGTTCCCACTACAGAAGCTGCAGCCAAAACTCAAGTTAGACACCAAATTTTACATGGTGAAAATGCTGGGAACTCCACTTATGCTGAATCTCATTTTTAAATTCATGGTGCTTCCTGTCCTCAACGTACTAGCAAGTTATGCAGCAATTGTTAGTATCTGTTATCTCTGAAAGACTGGCTATTTCAGCACAAAAGAATATTCCTCTCAACTGCAAACAACAGGGATGTGTGATTGTGTGAAGTCCTCGCTAAGCCAACACCTCCATTCTCACTGGAAGCGAGTCAAATTCTACCATGATGAACGTCAATGCAAATCTGCAACAACTCTTCTGATCCCTCTCAAGATCTGTGCAGGTGCAAGACAATACAAAATCTGGTTCTCAGGCTTTTTCATTAGTTAAAGTGTATTCCTGACCCATGCAGCTTTACTAGCAGTTACTTTTTCCATTTATTATTATTACATCACTTGTGAGCTGCATTATTGTTTCAATCTCATCACTGCCCACTGATATGAGACGTGGCATTTATAGAGCAGTGGTCTGCCCCACTCCCAAATGCAGCTAAACCTCAGATGCCACATTTTTTTCCTGGCAGGGGAATAGGTTTTATTATCCTCTGTCATTTCACTTCCTGGTTAGCATTTGTTGCTTAATTATTCTTAGACAGCCAGTGTGAGAGACTGGTAAGTTCAACTGTATGTACACATTACAACTAGTCTCAGATCCAGCAAGCTTATTTCACATACAGCCAAAACAAAATCAGCCAAAAATTGTGCTTGTAAAGCACCTTCCCCAACATCCAGGTCCCTACCTCTTCACTGCAGTCATCCAGTTCCTTTCACTGGTGTCAACAGTGGAGCTTCACCAGAACTGCAGTGGAAAACTGGACATATTTTACTTTCACCTTTAAACTGAAAGAAATGGAGATAAGTGTTGTCTGTGTGTCCCACTGGCGGCAAAAGGCCTTTCCATTCATAGAAGTGCTGCTCTCTGAGCAATTTTTTAAAGGAAGAGTAACCAAACAAAAACCTACACAATTCCCACACACAAACACAGACACAGACACACACACACTTCTCTCTGCTCCAAACAGAAACCCATTTTTATGGACCAAATTATGCAGACCCCATTCAAGTGACTAAAAAGAATGAATGATTGAGTTGGGTGCATCCCAATTCTCCTTTCTGATCACAATGAAGTCACAGGCCAGCAAAGTACTTGGGCATAAGGATGTTCCTCTTGACTTGCAGGACAGTTTAATGTATGTAGAAGTGCTTTGCCGGCTCAAGCTTAATTTAGGAACAGCTCCAAGGCCAGCTGGCATCCACGACTGTGATTCCACTACCTGCACCAATATACATGAGGTAAGAGCATAACTCAAGAGAGCAGAGCAGTGCAAGAGGAGAAAGAGGCTCTGTGGTTCTTCTGAGTTTATATTTGACAGCCTCAGCTGCATACACACGGCATGTCACAGTGATCAGCATAGACCGATGAGAGCTTGGTATGGTATTCTGCAAGCGGGACTTCCACTGGAAATAGTAAGCCTGACTTCTCTTTGTACCAGTGCAACTTTATGTGCCTGTAACAACTACATGAAGAGGCCTTAAATCTGCAGTAACTGCACAATAAGAGTTAGTGTTTTATCTTGGCTTACATGCTAATAACTACTGTGATGTGCTACACACCCACACCTACGCATAAATGGAGAGATAGGTATACGCTGTGTCATAAAGCAACATAAACATTCTTTCTACAACTATCCTAATAACACAGCCAGCGCCAAAGTGAACCAGCACAGGATTTGCAGCCACTCTCTCCAATACACTGTGATAGGTAGGGATGGGAGAAAAGCAAGCTCAGGTGTTATTTTCATTTACTAGGGAATGATCTGGGCACAACCCACTTGGGTATTGCTTAGTAAACACTATTCATGGGCTGTCCCGCAGTCCCGCGTCATAAATTTCCACCTCTGTGTGGGTGCTCACATCACTTTCTGATGACACAAAGAACTGAGGTCACAGACGAGCAGTCACAACGTTTGAGAAATCCTCTAGCCAAATGTTACATAAAATACGGATAAACTTGTACTGACACTTCATGCCATGCCTCTCAACCACAGGTAGACTGCAAGGTTACATATTAGGGGGATATGGGCTGTCTAAAGAAAGCTACTCATAGAGGAATTAAAGTTTGAATCACAAGAGGATCTAGTTCTGCTTGGCAGTAAGATCAAATGGAAATTTATCTAATTAAACAGCACTGGAATCAGTCCCTTAATGCTGCTTATATACACATTATATACACATTCTTTGTGTATTACAGCATACATGCTCAAAATGCATGTATATTTGCTCCATTTTGCATCATGTTTTCTGTAAATGTAAAACTAAGAAACTAACCAAAAAAGTTCCTCTCAAAACTCCTCTGAACTTTGGAAAAATCTGAACCCAAGTCATAAGAACTAATATCTGTCTTTCAATAGCTATCCTATGCAACCAAGCCTAAACGTAAGCAGACATGGCAGGAGGAAAAGATATCCCTCTTCTATGCTGGATTATTGTTGCTACATTATCGGCACAGTCTCATTTTACCTCATTTTTGTTATAAACTTCCATGGAAATTCCACCTGCAGAACCAAAGGCAGAAAGTTATCTTTGCACTTATTTTTCCATAGTAGCATCTGGATGCAGTACTGTTGGGGAAAAGAAAGCAAATCCCTCAATGAACTGTGTTTAAGCAACTTGCAGGTGGCAGCTATTGAAACAACTGATGCATGTGTACTGGCTAAAGTTCTTAATGAATGATCTGACACACCAAGTCAGACAAACGTCATAGGTAAATAGATCTTCAAACGTAGACATACAAAAGCTGCTACTGTATCTAGATGATCACTTTGTTTCTATGCCCCATAGCTCTGAATCTATCCACTGAATTTTTACTCAGCACGTGTGGTATAAATATATTCATACACTAAAATTGACACTTGGCAATTTTTCTTTTCCTTTTTTTTTTTTTTTTTTTTCTTCTTTTTTTTTTTTGCTGACCAGCAACAAATTCTGATATTTTTAACTGTAAACCAATACTCAATAAATATGCCGTGTTCAGCAAAGAGACATGTTTTGTTGATCAGGGTTTTGCTGCACTCTAAGCCATGGGCTGTGGGGGTGGGCGTGAAGGAGGAGGTCCAGGAGGGGCTCGGGATGGGGGTGGTCCAGGAGGTGGCTGCCTGGAAGGGGGCTGCAGAGACACAGGAGAAGAAAAATTCTTCGGAGCGTTGTTGAGAGGAACATCGTCACGTCGCAGCAGCTTCGGTGGTGGGCTGTAAGGGGCAGAGGTTCCATCCGATTTTACACGAGTGAAGTTTATGCATCTTCCCTAGAGGTAAAGAAAAATTCATTATCCATAAAGAGCAAGTGTTTTGACTCATCAGCAGGTAGCAAAAGGGACTATCAGCAGAGGGGCCAGACTGCACTTAAGAGATCTTAATCCAGTATCATTCACTGGGTCCTAGACATGACATTCAGACCATGCTGTACTAAAGGCCAGTACTAGAAACCAATGCTTTCCTTGGGTTTCAGAGCTCCTGCCTACAGATAATAACCTAGAACTGGTTTAAACCAAAAGCCACCCCAGTGTGGCTTTGCTCACATGTGCTCTCTGTTCTACTACAAGAGTTATGCAGAACATTCAGGCTTGTTACAGCAGACTTCTGTTTATGAACCAGGTTCAAGGCAATACTATGCCAGGGACAGAGCCTTTGTGTGGAAGCAAAGGGCAAAAGCCAAGGTCTTGGTTGCTTCTGCAACAAAGATAAACCACTGGATCAAAAAAACCATGCTGATGCTTTGCTCTAAACCGTCAGAGAATTCAAGTCCCCACTAGCATTGCACCAAGCAGCCATCCTTGTCAGCTATCTGTCTTTTGCTATACTCCATTGTATTCAGAGCACAGTTGAAAACTCAGCTATTTTTACTGCCATGCAATGAATGTTTCAAATATATTTAACAGATGTACTACAAATGCATCTAAGAAAACTCAGCCTTCAAATTTATAGTTAGGAATTTAGAACAGCTAAATAATCACCCAGTACAAAACAAAAAAAAAAAAGTTAAAGGTATTCAGATGAGCTGCGCCATATGGGGAGGGAAAAAATGTACAGACAGAACAATCTCCTTCATAGTAAATGCAAACCTGCAAACCCAATGCTAGTGCTTTTGCCTACAAGCCCTTCCTGCCTCTGTTGTGTCTCCCAAACATCAATTCCAAATATATTCATAGTCTATAATCAAAGGGGATCCCATAAATCTGTTTGCATTACTTTCACTTCAGTTAAAGTGATAGGCGACGTCAAACTGCTGCCAGTTTCTGCCACACTCACTGATTTGTCAGACAGATGGGTAATTTAAAGGCCATGCGCCGCATTGTGTCATGAAAAATACGGTTGGGTTGGGCGAGTCTGACAGACAGAGGCTTGGATGATCGATGTATGTATTGTGACACTTCCTCACAAAAGATTATCGGTGTTAGCCTACAATCTCATATATCAAAGACTTCTGGTGAATACTGGAGCGAATCCTCCTGAGCGCTTCAAGCAGCCATTGATAAAATGAGGCTGAACTCCATGCCAGTGTTGGGATTAACAGCTAAAAGGGAAAGGGAGGAACAAATGGTCATCAATCATAGATTGGATTTATCAAGCGTATTTCATCAAAGGATTTCTAGGTTGAAGAATTAAGCCCTCCACTCATCACGCTTTCCTAGTAAGAGTGCCACACCTATCCTAGCTAACACACACACCTCCCTGGAATTAGTTTATAAAAACATCCACAATGTCTCTCAAATAAACAAGCTAACAACAGGATTTTTAATATTCTGTGTTGGAAAGGATTAAGTAATTTCTTCTCCAAAAGCAAATAAAGGCTTTCAAACTATAGAGAACATGGACAGAAATTGTGTACGCTCACCTATGCTTTCCCTGCACAGGGGATTAACAGGCATTAAGAGCCACCACCACTTTAGTCCTGGTAACAGTATTTTTTTTCCATAAGTATGGTATAAATTAAGTGTTTTAGGGAAGGTGTCAGAGTTGCGAAGTGCAGTAATACCATGATGATCTCAGGCACAACAGATGTCTATAGCCGCTTTATTGTTTTCTAGGAAGCAGACGATCTGTGTAAATCCAGTTCTGTCTGGTTCCCAGTAGAGCATCCCTCAGATGGTGCGACCCGCACCGCGTACTGTTATTCAGGCACCAACTGAAGGTCAGTGATGCGCCATATGGAGTTACGCCCTTACTTCAGCTCACATCTGCACAGTCTTCCTACTGCACAATTATTTTGCCTCCCCATATGTCCATCCACTTGTTAGGCTCTTGTTATGCTGCTTGCCAAATTGCCTTTTCAAAAAGTACAAATACTGAAGCAGCGTGATCTGCCCTTGCCCTGACTCCAGCTTTTATCCCATTGTAACAATCACATGTGCAATTCAGGCACTCTCTACTTCTAGGCAATGCCTCCTCGACCACCTACGATGTGTTTTTGTGTGTGGTTTAAGGGGGAGAAGGAAGGGAGGAGCCTCTTGAAAGCCACCGCATCTTGTTTCTGGGCTACTTTCCTCAGTGTATCATTCCCTATTGCTTGTTCCCTCAAAATCTTTAGCTACTACTCAGCAACTTTTCAGTGGAAAGGAACAACTGGATCCAGACAATTCAGAGTGTCAAGGGCAAATCTCTTCACCCACGATACTAAGAGCACTTCAGCAAAAAGAATTTTAAAAATCTGCCCTATCTGCCAATAGCCATCTCTTTCTCTTCTTTTCAATACACACGTTTTTATTTCACAAAAATCAAATCCAGTTTCATCCATGTACATGCCAGTTTGAGTACACAAAAGCATGCCTGTTTCTTATTTTCATCCGCATTAGTTGACTTAATAAAAGATATCCTTCCTGTTACAAATTTTGCTTGAGTTTTTATTCACTCTCAGTTTTGCTTATGGAGCCTCAATGCTGCAATTCTGACTAGCAGAGGGGTTATCTGACTGCGGAAGAGTTGGCTTCACTTAAATGCTTATTGAAATTTCTTGGTCTTTGACTTTGTAAGAATATAATACTTGTCTTTACATTTTAGAATGGATTAAAATAAAATAATTCCTTTAAAGTGTGAGTCCAGATTAGAGTCCACTCCAAAACACTGAACCACCAAATTAAAAAAATATCTCCCAGTCAAAATAGTTACATTTAGGATGTTAAAATTTGAAATGAACATAATTTCCTTGGGCTCAAAGGAGTAGTCACCTTTCTCCCCAATTTTGTTTATGGATGTCACTGGGATGATTCTACCAGCTTGCTACAGATGCGGTTTATCAGCATGTAGCTTCACTTTCTACATATCTATTGATAGTTTAGGGTAAAAGTGGAGCTCTAAAACTCAAAAGAATAGATTCAGGTTTTATGCTACCTACAAAACCACCGGAGCAAGCATCTACAAAAAGTCAGAATCGCTTTGGCTAAGTTTTGATCCACACACCCAGAAACCAAGGGGATACATACCTTTAAGATCAGTGACTTTTGCAAAAGTTGAATCTTGGAAAAATTAGAGGACAGGGTAAAACCCCTCCTCTAATAAAGAATAAAATTGTTCTAGCAGAAACACCTACACGGAGCATCCTAAAACAGCAACAGTATGGAAACTTGTTTAGTAAATGTGTTTATGAATGAGGCGGATACAGTAATTTTATAGAGAAATTACTGAACCAAGGTGGTCCAGAGTTCCCACTACTCGAGTTCCCTGGGCAAGTGTCAGGGTTAGCAGCTGGCTTCTCAGAAGCCAGAATCTATGCATATCAGGCTTTGCCAAAAGCTTCCTCACACTGCACTGCTTCATGCCGACTCTGTGCTGAACATGTCACAGCTCATTAGAACCTTCACGGATTTCCTGGAAATTGCACTGATTACCCTGCAGCATACAGGCTAGAAATTAGTGACCCACTCAAACAGTTTGTCACATAAACCCTAAGACTGCTGAGTTTCTGGGCATATTCAAGTAACTTTTACTAACTCTTACATGTGGGATTCAGATATTATTTTTGTGTAGAAAAATAAAATACGGGAAATGTCAGAGATTCCCCTATCAGCAGTTCGGTGGCTGATCATGCTTTCAGGTCAATAAATATGTAATTTATAATTATTTTCTATTTATATTATTTAGCAATTACATTTTAATCATCACCATTAATGATACTGGGGTTATTGCTTTAATCATGAACAATTAATTTAACTTATAATTAATTTTTACATGTAGCCATTTTAAGTTATTACAGCTCAAATCAAAACATTAAACATCATCAACACAAAACACGTTTGCATGAGAATCTCACTCTTTAAATATCTTCCAGTTTAATGAGTCTTCTCTTGACAATACCAATTTTTTGAGGATCTATTTGGCAGGTCAGCACTGATGCCTCAAATGATGGTAATCCAAGACCAGAAACAGAACATGGGGTTGGCTGAAGAGAGGATTTTAGAAGTAAGGTCCAGTAAAGTGGTAGCATCCAACTGTAAGAATATAATTATTATTTTCTTCTGTGCTGCTTTTAAAAAGAAGAATCAGTTCAGCCCATTCTTTATCCAGTGTATTATCTGGCCTTTTATAAGTAAACTCATATCACTTCTGCTCTCTCTTTCTATGATGGAGTTATGGGAAGGGAAGGAAATAACCACACTGTGAATTGTGAATCACTCATATTGTAAGTGAGGACCCTATAATGGCCTTAGGTACATCAGATAAAGTAAAATTTGGAAAGTGATGAATGCAAATGCACAAGGATGACCCAAGCAGCAGAACAAAACTCTTTTTACAGAATGGTGTAAGTGAGGTGGTCCTGCCATGAGATGAAACCTACTGCACTCGCTCAATGTGCTTCATATCGCAACAGGAATTAGACTGAGCTTTAAGATGTAGGAAGTAACACAACTTTAAACAAGACACATGTCAGTGATACTTAAAAGCAGCTGAGGCACATGCAGATCCTTCACACAGTCCACAAAGACACTCTTCTAAGTAAATTTTGTGACTTTTCTCTTACATTTTAGTAACCAATCTAGGCTGCCCACACACTCCAGTTACTGACTTACTGGTGCAGCACCAGGGAGCCACAGCATAGAAAGTTAATCCCTGCTTCAGAAACTCTGACACTTGAGTCACAAATGAGAAGATAGCTGCATATGGGCTGGAAGCAGAGCACATGGTGACAGTGAGACGCAGCTAGGCAATGCCTTGGACTACTGACCCATTCAGAGTAAACTTAGCTGAGCTATGTCCCACATTGCTGCCCAGAAAGCCCAGGTGAGAGCCAAGATGCCCAAGCCTCTCTCACAGAGGCAAAGAGGGACCTGCCTTGCTTTGTAAAGGGACTAGAGAGAAGAAATCCTTCAGAAGCCCAGTATGCCCTCAGACACCCTGGCTATGGAAGCCAAATAGCTGAGAAAGTAGAATTTATGGGGTGGGGCAAAATCAATAGTCTTTATTTTTCAGGTAAATGTAGTATGTCAAAAGAACTTCCACTTGGGCTTGAAACACATGTGTTGTTCAATTCAAAACATCTTTTGCTTGCATTTTGGACAGAAAAGGTGTTTCAAAACAAAACCTGAAAATATTGAGACTTTTTCAAGGGTATTTTTTCCACTTCAGCTAATTCTACTAATGTGCAAAATTATTTACAGACCATCTAAAGAAGAGGTTTTTAGCCAAAACAGAGTCATGTAGAAAAGGGTGTCCAGAACTACTAGGGAATTAAGATAGGAAGTTTTGCAGTAAGATTAATAGCTGCAGTATCCCAGGCTACTGTAGCTTCTTTAATCAGATTACCAAGAGTTGAATATAATCAAGTATTGACAGGTTCCCAAAAGACACAAATGTGCAAACACTGCTCTCCAGTTCACAGTCCCCAATGTGTATGGCATTGCTTCAAACCAGGGATGGGTCCTCTGGGAGCAATCTATTCAGTTAGTTTGAAGACCAGTGCAGGAATACACAGATAGAAATGGGCTACTTCCAATTTACCCCTGAAGAAACCACACAATAATGAGGAATCTGAGGGAGGAATACCTCAGGCAGAGAAACTAGCCTTTTAAGCCAGGACCAGGACCCTTCAGCAAAATAAACTCTGTGATGAACACACCCCCACCATCCAGCTCTCACATGCCTGATAATACTTTCCAGCTTAGGAACACAAGGAAAATGACATGGAGACAAGGAGCAGGTGATACAGAGAACTCATCCCAGTATTGAAGACAGGGCTATTCAAATCATTTGTACCACACTCCATTCATCAGGGAGCTGCATGTTGTTTCCAGCCCTGCCATAGCAGGAAAACGCAGCAATGGGCTACAGACATCTCCTGAAAGAATGGACAGAGTCACAAGATATCTTGCAGGAATGCAAAAAACATCACATGTCTTGGGCCTTTGGCTGAAGTAATGCACAGAGTAGATCCATAAAAAAAAGCCTGTTGATACTGAGCCCTAAAAAAGCTGAGGTGGTAAAGGGAATATAAAAGGATAATACTGGGCATAACCAAAGTTAAGGTCTACCAGGCATACTCTGTATTCAGTACCAATCTCAAAGTACAGTCACACCAGGCCAAATCCCACCCAAACCTGAAAGAAGTATCTTAACCTAACCTGCACTCACAACACATGATTTACTGTCTTCCTCTTTTCTGACAGCTTTTATGGATGAGGCTTCGAGTATAAAGGAAGCGAGAAGAGCCACTGTCAGGTCATGTCATCTACCCAAGGTTATGCAGCAACTTTGGGGTAAAAAAAAAAAAATTATTTACAAGTTCTGGACTCATGACTCACATCCCTTGTTTTAACCACAGCACCACACATTTCCACACTTGAATGCTGACCAGACTAGAATGTGGTTCAAGAAAAAAAAAAAAAAAAGGTTGATTTGCGAGGTTTTTTTCTCTTTTCCTTGGTGTTTTCAGGGAAAAGGAGATTGCATTTGTCCATCAGCTAGAACGGGGAGGGCTTTGTAGCATAGCAACAAGAGCAACAAACATTTGTTGGGTGCAATAGGCTCAGCCATGAGCTATTGGCGTCTTGCTGGGAGGCGCAAATTAGGCCACAAAGGACCATAACTGGTCTTGCTCAGACTGTAATTAGGTATCATTGTGCTTTCCAGGGTGATTTATTTGATTGTCTCTTCAGGAGAGAACCGGGGTTATGACATGCACAGAAGAAGAACACAATGCTCTTTACCTGCCTAGGGTATAGGATAATTCTTGGAGACTCAGAGAGATTTCTTCTGAAAATGGTTATTATATTTACTTGCCTCAGCCAAAACTGTAAGATCCTGACCCATCACACAGACAAAATGCCTCTTTGTTTAGAGTCTGGAAAGAAACACAAGTATCCCCAATCCATCTCTGGGTAACTGGCTCTTAAATGACTCCGTTGCTACTTAGAGCTAGTAGATGATAAACTCACCATTCCCACATTCCTCTGTGCTTATCTCACATGGATTTTCTTCTCCTGAGATGAGACTCATACAGTTCATTATCAGTGCTGGCATATTTACAAAACACAGAAAATCTATTCTCCCTAAAAAGCTCCTATGTTAAGCTGGATGGGATAGCTCCTTTGGACACAATCACTTTATTGCTTCTAGGAATGAACACACCATAGAAGCAACTCAAGTTCCAAGTCCAAAACTCTTGGTAAGCAATTCCATGTGCATTTGTGCACTTGTCTTCTCAAAAAAGATGTACCTTCAGTTGTGGGCTTCCTCCTAAGTCCAAAGATAGTCACCTCACACCAAGCCAGGCCTACATAGCTTAGATGAACTGTACTCTAAGTACAATTGTGGAGCATCGATGAAGTGCTGCCTGGAAAACTGTGATAATGAAACACGAGAGCCTATTCCCACAAGGCAGACATGTCAGGGTTGCAGTTAACAAGGGACTAAGTCACAAGGTCTTACCCCAAAGTCACATTCCCTATAAAAAAAACCAAGAATCAGACCTGATGAACCTGTTCCTTTACAATAAATACCAGAGAAATATCAGAAGTACAAATGCTTTAAGAGTAACAGAAGAGCCCTCTGTCTACCTAACAGACTCCATCTATGAAGTGCTCAAAGTGCTGTTAGGAACACAGTCTCACCCTCCTAGAATTTACTGTTCATCTCATTTATCACAGTGGAACTACGGTACAGTAGAAGTGAAGTAAGTCACATCAGCTACAGCCAGGGTCTCCAAAATCACATCTCAGTATCTTAACCACGAGGCTAATCCTTCTTCATCTTGTGTGCTAAGTGTATTTGTACCTATCCTTCAGAAGAGCCTCTTGTGGTTGTTCTTACTGAGCACCTCTGTCTTCCAAAGACATGGACAGACTGCTGGTTCCACCCATGGGCAGACAAGCAGCATCTATCCCCAAAGCCTGTTTCTTTTTCTTCTTCCACATCAGAAACAATGTGATCCTGGCATAAGGGAGAGGAAATGCCAGTATCTGGGCTTCCTGCAGGACAGGAAAGTTATTAGTCACCGATTACATGTTTGCAGCTGCAGTGATCAGCACATCCCAAGAACTGTACATAAAGATGTTAGTCCCAGACCAGGGAGCTTGCTTCTCCCACGCCATGCCTGCTACAGCAAGAATGAACCTTACAGATACTGGTGTCCTTTGCAAAAAGAAAAACCAAGAAGTAAAATGGGACCTACATGTGTCACATTTTCATTGAAGGTGCCAAAGTGAGATCACCTACTGTGGCAGATGTCCTTGTCTCTTTAATTTTTCATCAGCTTATGAAGGTAATTAGCTCCAGAAAGCTTAAGCAAAGGGAGAAAAGCCCCAGAACCTGGCAGCAGTTCCTAATGAATACAGTCTGAAGGAGCTCAGTGCTGCTTTTCCAGCACCCCCTGTAGCTCTGCCAATTACTACTTGGGGGCGATTACAACTCATCTCCAAGTAGCAGGGAAGCCTATTAAAGGCCATTACTCAGTCTTGAAAAGACGTAATTAGAATGAGCTCCAAATAGCACTGGTAGATGGACAGCTAGCGTGGAGTGACACGCGGGTGCTGCCATCCCCATGGGCTGAATTCAAACTGCTGACCACCTGTAGGTAGTGGCCAGAAAGTAATTACTAGTCATTAATAATCCATAGGCTTGGTGTCCCACTATTCATCTGAGGAGTCCCAACTAAACCTCACTGATGTAAGGAAGGTAACTACAGTGTTCTCATGATTATTTTGCAGTTGGGAAAACTAACACACATAGATGCCATGGTCAGCATTACAAGGAATCACTTAAAAATCACAGGTAATCAGACCTGAGCTCTAACAAACATATCAGCTTAAGAATGACCACTTTGAAAAGGAGGCATGGAATAAGGAACTCAAATACTCCTCATTTCAGAGGCTGGTGTTTAAAAATCCAGTTGTGCCTTGTTCAAAGTCATAGAGTAACTCAGTGGTGAGAACTTGAAAGGACCCAGAGGCGCTGGCTTTAAAAAAGACCAGCAGCTCATACTTTGTGAAGTTTTTGCCTGTACAGCAACACTTTTACCTTCAATTCTATGGCGGGGGGGGGAGGAGGAAAACAGGCTTTCAGATTTTTGTACAGCATCTTCCTTCTACTCTCCTTGCCCAGGAAAGGGCTTTGCATGTGCAAACCACAGGGTAGTACTGCTAAAGCATTGCTTTTTTTTCCTAAGTAAAGCCCCATGAGCATACAAGAGTGATGGTGACAGCAAAATTCAGTCCACGCTCTCACTCTCTGTTGCGGGTAATGTTCAGTTACAAAAATGAGATCACTTTCTACAACTTTAAAGCAAATCTGCCTGGGGGAAATATGTCTTCTTTTTTTCAGCTGAGGTTTTCGGTAAACCGAGCCTCTGAGAATTTCCTGCAACGGTATGTGCTGATATGCAAAATGGAATAGATTTGCTGAAAGCAGCAACTAAGCAGACCATTTCAAAGAAGCATCTCACCTTCCTCTTTGCACATACTGGGGTTTTTAATGTTTACTTGCTGGCGTTCTTAACAGCCCTGCTTTTGATCCATGAAGCCAAGAGGAAGAGATGGAAAGTTCCTTTTTGCAGAGATTACTGACAACCTGCCTCACCAGCTACCGTAGTTTTTAAGAGAAACTTCAAGACAGTCAGGTATTAGTATTTCCCAAACTCCAACCTTCACAGCAGCTCCCTGCAAGCTCAGAACCAAGTTCAGGAGGACACTAGCACAGGGATGGAGACGCCCTCAAGGCAGCTTGACTAATGCTAGCAACACACAGCTCACCAGGCCATGTGTCCACTCTGACATGTTCCCTGTTGCTGGATGAGCAGGGTACCCATCTTAGAGCTGTCAATCCCTTTCTTGGGCCAAAAGAATGACAGCTGGTCCCTTAAGACCCAGATTTATGAGTGAGGAAGGGAAGTACAACAGCGGTAGCACAAATGTCTATGAAGTCTTCACCTTTGTACATTACAGTAAGGAAGAAAGCCTATCAACCCACAGCAGAGCTGTTAGCCCTTTTTCATCTCTTCACTCCTCTGCTGATATTGTCAGAGCTCAGCAAAAAGCCATGCTCCCAGAAAAAAACAACACAGCCTATGTGCTAATGATGGAGTAGAACTAAGTGTGTTTATCCCCTGCTATCCCATCTTGGTGCAACAGACACTCCTGCTATGGGTGGCCTGCAAAAATCGAGTGAGCAGGGTCCTGAGACCCTTTAGTGAGATACTTGCTAAGCTAATAACCAGTTTCAGTGGTGGTGCTGTGACATGGCCTTGAATGAAGACCAATAGGAGGAGCTTTCTGTAGAGCCAAGCTAAACATTGTGGGCACAGCACCCAGAAGAAGGAGCATTAGAGCTTGTTCTTGGCTAGTTTTCTTTAAATAGGCAGATCTGAAAATTGCCTGTGATTTTTCACATCCAGTCCTATTAATAAAATCCTGCCTAATACTAACAGGTCATCTGCCCCGAGATCTTTTTCTTGATAATGAAGTTCAATAAGGGCAAGTGCAGAGTCCTACACCTGTGGAGGAATAACCCCATGCACCAGTACAGGTTAGGGGTTGACCTGATGAAAAGCAGCTCCATTAGAGTCCTGGTGGACAAGTTAAACATAAGCCAGCAGTGTGGCCTTGTGGGAAAGGTGTCCAATGGTATCCTGGGGTGCATGAAGAAGAAGGTCAAGGGAGGTTGTCCTCCCACTCTGCTGTGCCCTAGTGAGGCCATGTCTGGAGTACTGTGTCCAGTTCTGGTCTCCCCAGTTTAAGAGAGACAGGAAACTACTGGAGAGTGTCCAGCAGAGAGCTACAGAGATGAGGGACTGGAACATCTCTCCTATGAAGAAAGGCTGAGAGACCTGGGACTGCTTAGCCTGGAGAGGACTGAGAGGGAATCTTATCAATGCTTATCTATAGGGCAGGGGATGGGGCCAGTCTCTTTTCAGTGGTGCCCAGTGATAGGACAAGGGGGAATGGACACAAAATGGAACACAGAAAGTTCCATATGAACTTTCTTTACATATTCTTTACTGAGAGGGTGACTGAGCACTGGAGAAGGCTGCCCAGAGAGGTTGCAGAATCTCCTTCTCTGGAGATACTCAAAACCCATCTAGATGCATTCCTCTGCAATCTGCTCTAGATGAACCTGATTTAGCAGGGGAGTTGGACTAGATGATCTCTGAAGGACTAGATGATCTCTGGAAGTCCCTTCCAACCCCTACCATTCTGTGATAAGGCTGTGGAAGGCAGGAACAAGGGCAGGGGAGCTATCAGGATTGTCAGCCAGCTCTGCATTGAGGCCATGATGCAGGGCATGCTGCTACCAGCAGCTCAGTTCCTGCAGTGCAAGAAGATCATGGGAAGGAGGCTGGTCACCAGCCCATTGCTATGAGAGGGCAGGACTACAGGGCATCAGTCTGTCTCATCAAGGGGAGGCGCAGGGAAACAAGGACTGAGAGTGACAGCAAGGAAAGGAAGAAACCACAGAAGGAAATGAAAGGAATGTCCTAGATTAGGACACAGGTAAGGAAGAGAGCAGGTGGTGTAGGAAAGGCAACAGGATGATGATGAAGGAAGAAATGAGGATGGATGGATGGACAGCAGTCCTGGCCACCCAGAGCAGAGGACAACAGAAAGTCCCTTGCGGCAGTCAGCCCTGTATTCCTGAACACATGCTTCAGCCGGAATTTCCACTGCAGCGCTCTCTCACACACTCTGGAACGGGCTTCACCACAGGAAGACTCAAAAAAATACAAACAGTGCCATTTTTAACTTCATGACGGGAGTTCAGGAGAAGTCATGATTTGAAAACCTGGGCCAGCAATACTGCCTTCGCTGAATGGTTTGCAGTGGCAAAGGGGCCTGCCTGGGTTATGGGGGACGATCCTGAACAGCTCTGAAAAATGTCTAACAGACTTTTGCTTCTTTGTGACAAACCCAGATATATTGGTAAATATACCAAAAACATTAACATATTTTGTTTTCCACCAAAATTATCACAGAAAGTGTTTTTCTACAAATATTTTTCATATTCTGGGGGGAGAAAAGCTCCCAAACCACAGTACTCATTTTCAAATTATGGAAGAAATTACACTTTCAAAAGACTTTCTAAAGAATGTTTGGACGTAAAAAAACCTCTCCTTTGTCATATTCCCCATCCCAAAAGCCTTGTGAAAAATATTTTGCTCCCTGTACTGTGGATATTCTCTTCTCTATAATTAGTATTTTCATTCTGCAGAAAAAAAAAAGAAGTGGTTTTCTATAATTTCTCCCAATGGCTGCAAAAAGCAAACATATGCCCAACTGAAGAAATGAAAATGAAAAATTATTTCTCCCCCGCCCCCCCTACACCAACAGAGGTAAACTGAAACAGAGAAAATGTTATTCCAATAAGTTATCTTGTCCCAATGAGAAAAAAACTACATCTCTGGTAATTCCTGAAAAAATGTAAAAATAATAATTTGACTGATTCTGGGAAATTCAGACATAGGAATTTTATGAATTATGAATCTAAATGCCACTCCCAAAACAGAGTTTTATCAGAGTTTGTCTTCCTTTTGCTTTTTGAGCTCTAAGTTTTCCTGAACAAAGGCAACTATGAAATTGCCTTAAAAACCAATCAAACACACAAACAAACAAAAGCAAACTAAAAACCCCAAAGAGCTCTTCCTCCTGCCCCTCCCAATCGCTCCAAACCCTCCAAAACAAAGCAATCCCTCTCTCCAAGATCACCACACAGTCACTGGCCTCTGGATGGCACAGTCTGCAAGAACACCATGCGCTGAGGCCCGTCAGGCTGTACTTTCAAGTCTAGCCACCAGTAAACCAAAATCCACGGACTGCTGTCGGCACACCTGTACAGCAGTGACCTTGTCCCTGCCTGGGCTTGGGCGAGTGGAGCTGTGAGCTTTCTCCTGGGGCTGCCAGGTTCCTCCAGCTATGAGCTCCAGGCTTTCCACGCTCACAGGCACTCTTAGCACTGACTTGATTTCTCCATTCTTCAGGCACAAATTAAATGTGTGCATGTGTGTGTATACTCATATATATTTATGTGCACATACATGTGTATTTATGAACTTCTCCTCCACCAGAATCCTGTCACAAGAAGCCAATTCTTCACCAAGGGATTGCTACTAGAAAAGTCAACCAGAAAGTAAATAATAACATTGCCCTTTTCTGTGCTAGCTTTGTCCATAAAACACAGGCCTGTGATGCCCTTTATATTGTTATTTATTTATTTTTTAAGAGCAAAAGGATGTCCAGTTATTTTCTTGTTTCATTTTCAATATTTTTCAGCTTTACTTAATTTCACAGGCCAGGCAACAGAGATGATCCTATTCTTCCACTGAACATGGCTCAATAGGATTCTTTCCACCCTATTTCCCAGATGTGCATTTGATTTTTCTAATGTTCTCCCTCATACAATAATCCTTCAGCTCACTCTGTTTTACATTGCCTCTTTTGAGCTTCTTGTCCTCCCTGCAGCAGAGCTGGAAGGCAAGAAACTGAGGATCCCTGTTCAAAGCCAGTCCCCTGCATGTTTCTCGACCATGCAGGCTAACAGAGGCTCTGTTGTGCTCTGCACTGATAGAAACGTACCAGCCAAGGGAATGAAAGGCAGAGGATAGATTCATACTATACAATGTAAGTGCTACCAAAATACAGCTGGGCCAAAAGAGCCTATTCAGAAGCTCTAGATCACGCTTAAAAAGTAAAGCAGGTGTCTCAAGCACAGCTGCCTTGAAAATGCAGCTTAGTGAAACAGTTAAGACCATTTTACAAAGCAGCGTAGGAAGCCGAGTTTGTTCTCTTAGTTTCCTTGAGCATCAAAAGAAAAATGGAAGAGACTAAACTCCAAATACTGAAGCTGCATGTTTGGTTAACAACTAGACAAATGCTATAATGGTATTTTTCCCAAAGCCAGAGGGATGCAACTTATTTGCCCTAGATGATGCAAATTAGGGCTACTTTTAAAGTCTGTTATTAGGTGTGAAAGTCACCCAGGCAAACAAACCAAGCAGAGAGGCCTCTGCACCACTCCTACCCCAGAAAGGCACTTTATGGCCGCTGCTGCTGTAACTCTATAACCCTTTCTCCTGAGAGCAACAGTGATTAAATGTATGGACTCCGTCCAGAAAAGGCCTGGAGGTGGTGGTGGGGGAGATAAAGATGCTGTTGTCTCTGCTCAGTCCTCGTGTTTCAAAGTACCACTGCAGAAAGCCAAATCTGAATGTGCAACAGCCCAAAGCAGCAGCACTTAATTCTTAGGGAGTGGATATAACAGAATAACAAGACAGAGACAACCATAACGGTGCCAGGCTCTCATGGGGAAACTGTGAGAGCTCTGAACTAAGCTATTGCAAGTGACCCAGAGGCAGCACACAGACATCTCTGTGGCTCTGAATGGCACAAACTCCCTGCTTCCTACCAGGAGGAATATACTCTTGAGCTATGTTTGGCTAACAGACTTTATCAAGGCAGATGATACTCTCTGCCTACATATAGGCTATGACAGAGAAATGTGTCTTTGAACAGAATTTGTGACAAATTTGTAGCCTTAGGGTAATGTGAAAAGAGACAAAGACAGTTAAAAAAAACAAAAATAAACCAAACCCGAACCAAAACAGCAAAACCAAACCCCAACACCAAAACAGCAAAACCAAA